>CM042141.1:66237749-66245249 GCA_023376005.1 Doryteuthis pealeii | reverse complement strand
TTGGGTATTCAATTTTTAAAAAGCACATTTTTTTATCTGTTTAACCTATAGATTGAACCCTAACAGGTACTACCACTCCGTGTCATGGTGAACCTATGAGTAATAGCGATAAAAGGGTACTCTTCAAATTCTCCAGAGGTTCAGAATTGGAACCTCACCACTAGATGAAGTTTACCAGTCATACCCAGGATACCAAGACCCACAGCCACCGCCTTGTAGCACATATATGATAAAAGGGGTGGGAGTTTACCATATAGGTGCTAGGGTTTGACCTGACCAGCCGATTGATCAGAGGGGGACTCTCCGATCGCCCGTCTAGCCTAAGCATTACCAAAGTGGAGTGTTGCATGTCATGGACTGCTCAGCCACCAGGATTTCGTCCTTAAGCATCATGGTTCGCCTCTATCGACCAACAGGTGGTCTCATTGGAGGGATTTTACCCCTCCACATAGGTGCAGTCGGCATATTCTACTGCCCCAACAGACAGAGTGCGCCAAGTAATTGAGAACAAATAATATAAAGAAAAGTATATATTCAGTAGGAAATGAGTATATTCTTAAATGCATGATTGATTTTAACGGCATGTGAAGTCGTGTAGGGTTATTCTATATCTCGAGGTTAGGGAATTACATACATTATATATTTATATCTACATTTTTGTGTCCAGGGTGGTCCGAACGTCTCGTCACTTTTATATATGTTTCAGGGATAAAATAATAGCAGAATACAACCCGAAATTCTAGAAAATAATTTAAGTTTTAAGGATTTTTAGAGGTAAAATAATTTCTTGACTTATATATTATCTTATCAAAATAAAAAATAATGAAAGTTAAAACAATATGTAGGGATGACAAGACTTTTGGACAACCCTATAGTTTCTTTGGTTTTTTTGTTTGTTTGTTTTTATTTGCAAATAGTTATGATATCAAATATTCCTATCTAATATAAACAATTTGCAGTTATATGGATTCATGTATTACTATTTAATACTAATAATTATATGCATCAAATAATTATTTTTATTTAATAATAGTCATTTGTTTGCACACAGTTATGTTTTAAAGTAGTCCTATTTAATATGATTTCAAGTAACTAATAATAGTAAAAACTAGTAAACAATTATAGCTCCTACTAACGATTCTTAATACTAATAATTTACAGTTATATGGCATCAAGTATTCCAATCAAATCGAATATTTTTTAACAGATCTATTTGACTCCTAGATGGGACTCTAACCGGGCTATATTTGTTAGGGGTACGATTCCAACATTTTCGTAAAGCACTTCAGGACTCTTCCAAGCTTTCCAGTAATGATGGATACACTTTTTACATTCGACATTTTTTTTCAGTTCTTTTGTAATGTCCAGATATTTTTTTAGCTTTTCACTTTCTTTTAATTTTCCTGTATGATAAGCTTATATGTATTTACCCAACCCTTCCGCATAAGCAGGATGCGACATGTTTGTATTCAGAGCTTTTCTTCTCCTAGACCGGCTGCCATACCAAGATTAAGGAACTCACACTGCTCTACAATAGCTAGGGGGAGAATAATTGGATCCATACTTTTCCCAAGATTATTAGCGCTATGCAAAATACAAAGATCCTCATCTAGGATTTGAACTCGTCCCGCCATATCCATTGCTTACGACGATAACCATTACACAACAAACACCTCCAGCGTATACAGTGACATCTATCTACTTCTTTTCTTTGTTTAGAATGACTAAATCTGGTCTCCTGGCCCAGGTTGGGTGGTCTGTTTTAATTCAAAAGTTCTAGATAATTTCACCTTTATTTATTATTAACGAGTGTGCATAAGGCGTGGTTCCTCCAATGTCTGATACTCGTAACTCGATAAATACTCCAAAAATTTGGCTTGGTTCCAAAGGTCGCAGACACCAAAAATACCTATGAACATGTTTTGAAATAAATGATTTTAATAATAAAAGTATCTTCTTGAATTTCAGTAAACTAACTAGCCACTATCAAGGTTGAAAAAGGTTGTAACAGTTTTTTACTGTAACTTCTGGCTGGTATGAAAGTACCAAAATATAACTCCTAAATTCAGTATCATCATTTCGTGCTAGCAGCACGGATATTCATGACTCTTTCTCTCCAACCGTCCCTATCGGTCATCGCTCTTGGCAATTTCTCCGCACAGCATCTATAATTCACACAAAACTGTTTGATGTAGGTTTTTATTCTGGTCGGTCTACTCTGGTGTGTCCATGTGTAGGTGTCCACAGGAAAACTACACTTATGATTTCGTCCTTGCATCTTCAGTAGTGTCCAGCATGTTTCGTTCGTCTTATTCTGATGGTTTGTTTGATAGGGAATGTTGGAATATTTTGGTTATATTAGGTGTGCTGAAGTCCATCACTTAAACTTATGGACTCTGCGTGGAAACGTGGATTAAAGCCAGCCAATTAACAGTTCGAATACCTGGTTAGTTAACTATTTAATCGCCGATCTTGAAAGCCGTTCATTTGCAAGTATTCGACATTGACGAACGGACCTGCAACCAAGGACTTTGCTCAACCAAAGAATTCTACCCAACACTAAGGGACACCAAGAAAGAACCAAAGGATTTTACCCAATACTAAGGGATGCCAATGAACAACCAAAGGATTCTCAACTAAAGATTAGTCTCTGCTTAACACAAGGGATCTCCACTGTAAAGTGCTCTCACTTGAAGCCTAAAAATAGCCATAAAAGTTGTAACAGGGGATAAGCGGACGTATTGGTGCTTTTTGGTGGAGTGCTGTTTCTAGAATTGTTTAAGATAACACGCAGCATCATTGTGTAGTTCCTATCTATCTTTTTCTCTAAGCGCTTCGTTAGAGTCTAAGCGTAACTCATAATTAATCAATTATAATTACATGAAATAAGCCGCTGTAAATGAAATAAAAAATGTATGTTAGTTCTAAGTAAACATGAGCAGCCTTGGCAAAAATTTGAAACCCGGTGTGCTGATTCCAGTTTCTTTTCTGATAACCTTCGTAACACTTATCATAAGAATATCAGTGAAAATTGTTTGATCGATTTTAACAGTCTGTCAACCTGTCTATGGTTATTTTATGCTAAGAGATAAGGAAACTGAGTACATTGTTCCTTTGTACAAAGCATTTAACATATCGATAATACCCTTGGAAAAGGTATGAATCCAATTATTCTCCCCCACCTCTGATATTACAGTTATGGGTGAATAGTAGGTCAGACTGGGCTCTTTAATCTTGGTATGGCAACCGGTTTTGGAGAAGGAAAGCTCTGAATTCAAACCCGTTAAACTGCGCTTAAAAATTGACCTAGTGTCACATCCTGCTTGTGTGGAGGGTTTGGGTAAATACATACAAGGTGTGTCAAAAAAGTATCGAGATTTTTTTGTAATTTTTGACACACCTTGTATTCTAAAAAAGAATAATGTTCCTTTCATAATTTTTTTCACAATACAATGTGTGTAAAAAAAGTACCAAGTTTAAAGCTGTAATTACCAAGATATAAATGAAGAATGAACGGAACGTTATTTTTTCAGAATACAAGGTGTGTCAAAAAGTACAAAAAATCTCGATACTTTTTTGACACACCTTGTATAAACATACATGATGAGAATTGTAGTAATATATAGTTTTTCCCCGCCCCAAAGATTTTGAAAACAAATTGCTATACTGTTTATATTTAGTGCTTTGCTGAATAAGAAGGAGGCTGAAGAAGGGGAAATTATTTAGAATTTCATCACAAACTGATAAGCGACTTGATAGATTGCTACAAACAAGTTAATCAGTGTCAGAAAGTTTGAAAAGTGACAAGAAAAATAACACCCCCCCACATTGGAGAAAAATTAATCTAATTTTTAGGCGAGAATATTTTCACCTAATATTTTCTTATGAAACTATTTCTTGTTTTGACTTGCAAACCACTGTGATATATTAATTTTTAGAACACACACACACACACACACACACACACACACACATATAGATATACATATATTGCAATATATGGTTATCACTAACTCATTTGGTGAGTTAGTGGTGGACTAAGTTTTTCGCGGTATTAGAAGTAGAGTGCTCAATATCAACGATAGACCTGTTATATGTATAAAAAAAATATATATTCTGTCAAACTAATGTACCACAGCATGAAACCTCGGGTCACAGAAACGCCCATATGAATATATATATATATATATATATATATCGATAGATAGATACAGTGGTACCTTAATTTATGAGTGTACCAACTTACGGGTCGTCACTCGGTCGATTTTTTGCTTAGTAGTGTGAACTAAAATTTAAGGTACGAACAAGCTTCAGATAGGCTTATGTTAATAAGTTCACTAAAAACATTTAAGTTTCAAAACATATTGCACCAAAGAAAAATATTATCTATAAAAAATAAGCATATTACAGCGCATAATTCATTACATACTATTTTATGTTTTTATATAATACAGTGATATTTTTCTTATTTAAAAATTAGGATGTTTTTTTGGTGGGGCTGGAACAGATTAATGGCATTTCAGTTTATTTCAAAGGAGAAAATTGTTTTGATATACGAGGAAATTGAGTTACGATCGTAACCAATTAAATCATATCAGATTTCCATATGATCAATAATGTTTGTATTGCAGTCCCTGCTACTCAGAAGTAAGTACAGACGAAGAAGATTTAGTATGGGAGATATAACCAAGGGTGACCCTCATATCTATGTAATAAGATGGTGTACAACATCATACTCTAGCGCAGAGATCCCCTGGCCGCTGCCTGCGGGCCTCCCGTAACAATTAAGACCCATTTGCGCGGTCCCTCCCACAAAAGTTTTCTCTTCGCCTTTTGATGTTGACTGGGAAGAAGCACCATTACAACTGCAGATGGAACTCATTGATCTTCAATGTTCAGAAGATTGAAGTCCAATTTTCTTGTTTGCCATATCCTTGATTTTTATAAGAGCCACATGATTCCATCTGGATGATTACCCAACCTTACCACCCACACACAGCACATAGTGAGCATTTTTGGCACTACATACCGCTGTGAACAATTGTTCTCCAAGACGAAACGAGCTAATAGTAAACTGCGTTGGCAACTGTTAAATCTTCTCTTGTCTGATGAGCTCTTACTATTACAAGATGTCCACAGAGTGTTAACTCTGGTACTTATAAAACATTGGGCTACTTAAAGGATAAGTACCCAATGCGGAATACTTCAGTTAGGAAAACAACAAACGCGTTAGTTACATTTATATAACCTTTATTATAACATATTAGGGGAACAAAGTTTCCCAGGCTATTTAATGTCACAAGTGTCCAAACATACACAATAGTGTTAATAGACAAAGTGGTAACCACTTACTGTAAGTAGAGGCTGTGGCGTCTGGTGTGCACCGTAGGTGTCTGCTGGAGAGAGATGACAAACACGTCCAGGCTTGTTCAGTGCATCGGAAGAAGAGGTTCTCTCCTTGCGTTCATGTGTTACGCGACCAAAATAGGTCTCTGACACAGGAGATTCACCAAAACCCTCAGACAAGAGAAACTGCCCTTACACTATCAACCTCTTTCTTCAAACCTGATATTATGCCTTTTGTGATTATATATATTTACCAACCCCTCCGCACGAACAGGATGTGACCAAAGGTCAATTTCTTAAGCGGAGCTTGCCAGGTTTTAATTCAGAGTTTTCCTTCTCCTAGACCGGTTGCCTAACCAAGGTTAAAGAGCCCAGCCTGCCCTACTATTTACCCATAGCTGGAGGGAGAGTAGGATTCATACATTCCCCAAGGGTATTAGCGCTAAGTGAAATCCAATTAGCACGTCCAGGATTTGAACTCGGGACGACGAGTCCATTTCCCATGACTTTAACCATTATACCACGCGCTTCCTTAATGATTATAAACATCAGATGTCTCATCTGGACGGTTCAAAGTTTAAGTACCGGACATATATGCCAAAAAGGAGGTCCCTTAAGGAAAAATTGTGATATTGTAAATGGTGCCTGGTACCTTTAAATGGTCATACCCAAAATGAGGTGATCATGTGAGTACCTGGTACTATTAGTATTTTGTAATTTAACAATTGTAGTTCTTTTTGACAATAACAAAATAAATAAAATTATTCTAATTGATTATTATTCTGATAACTCCATTGAAATCTGTTAGATTTCCAATGCCACAATTGAATGGGTTGTCTATAAAAAACTGCATCAATTGTCATGATAGATCGTTCGGTCTGGAAACTATATTACTAATCGAGTCACAATTCACATAGTTATTTACATCACATCTGCATGTGTAGCAAATCAGTGGTTTGCAGTGTGAAGGGAAAGGCTTATTTGCATATTGTTGAGGATGCCACCTAATTTAACTAAATAGTTAAATTATGAAAATTTAGCAATGAAAGACGGGAGTGAAGAAAAAGCAAGTTTTAGTTGTTCCCCCTCTGTTTTAAATCTTTTTATCGGCATCTTATTTAGTTCCATTACCCTTTCTAAGTTAACATAATATTTTATTTCATTAAAACTTAAATACTTGCACCCGGAGGTGCCTATATTTGCTAGTCTAGATAATAAATGTTATGCTTAAGTAATAGGTACAAGGTATTTTTTTACAACATCACCATTTTTTTCTTAAGGGACCCCTAATGGATGACATTTTATTCTTCTTGAGAGAAATAAAAATATACCGAAAATTATGACTCAGATATAAAATACACCTACGAAACTATAAACAAAAATACACTCCTAAAAGAATCTTGAGTACCAACTTTTATTCCACCATCAAGATTTTGTTATTGTGACAAGATCACCGAAGTTAAGCTGCGATAAGCCTGTTAGGTCTTATATGGGTGACCGGGAACAGTAAGGACTGTAATCCACCTGTGTTCTTGCAAAATCAGTTAAGTTTAACAAAATAAAAACTGGAAATAGTGTCGAGTGGCTGGTGGTGTTGGTGGAGGGGGGTAGATGTTAAAACTCGATAAATAACTTTTAATTTGCTTATCTCGAGCAAAGCAACATTGCAAAAAGATTACATCATATTTATAACAAATAGAATTCGAAAGGTTTCTTATTCCTCCTTTGCCGTGTGCTTTCAACTGAATAAATTTTTGCTTTGCTTATATAAAGAATTGGAACAGTGCCAAAAAGTCAGACCAAGCATTACATTGAAAAAATATGATATATATGTATGTGTGTATATGTGTATGTGTGTGTATGTATGTGTGTATGTATATTTGTGTGTATGTGTGTATATTTGTATGTGTGTGTATGTGTGTATATTTGTATGTGTGTATATTTATGTGTATGTTTATGTGTGTATGTGTGTATATTTGTATGTGTGTATGTTTATGTGTGTATATTTGTATATGTGTATATTTATGTGTGTATATTTGTGTGTGTATGTGTGTGTTTATTTATGTGTGTGCATATATATATGCATGTGTACGTGTGTGCATGCATAAGAGTGCGTGCATATATGTGTATATAGATGTGTATGTTATATATTGT
>CM042141.1:66182749-66235249 GCA_023376005.1 Doryteuthis pealeii | reverse complement strand
TTTGATTACCCTTTCTATCTTTTATTATTGTGTTGCCTTTAGTTTCTTTGGTATTAAAAGAAAGATGGGAGAAGGAAGAATCGGAGATGGCATCATTTCCTCGGAAATTCCCATAGGAATTCTTACCATTTTTTTTCATCCAGAAAGTCTTTTGTTTCTGATTTCTGAATGGAAATCCTTTTTATTTTCATCGCAACTATCTATTTCAATTAACGATTGAGACAACGGCCCGGCCTCTTTAGTTGGTGAAGACTTCGTGCTATCTTCAAGACAAAGAGTTGGAATTGCATCTGTTAACTGAGAAGAAGCATTTCTGATGACAGACTTTCTGTGATTTTTGCGGTAACTGATAGGCGATCGGTGTGTGGTCCGAGGATCTAGTATTTTATTGGTCGGATCGTACACCGTTATTGGTGTTCTGTTAATTTCCATTGATGAAAAGGGATTCTGACTTTAATCTATAAATCTTGTTATTTTTTTAATCGCTGTTTTTCATTTTAAGTTCTTATTGCTGTCGGTCTCTGTCCCTTTACCTAGTTATAACCCCTCACGTTTTTTTTGTTTTTTGTTGTTGTTTTTTTTTTTTTTTTTTTTTTTTTTATTTTATTTTCTAGTAGGAAAGGGAGCTGGAATGGTGGAACAGTTTGAATTATTAGTTAAATTAACATCCCATTTAATTCAAACTGTTCCGCCATTCCACCTCCCTTTCCTACTAGAAAATAAAATCTTTCATGCCATTCAAATAATAATAATAATAATAATAATAATAATAATAATGAGGATAATAATGAGGATAATAATATAGCGTGAGTAGGGGTGGGGAAGAGATGGATTCATGTCTTTCTGAAGGACATTAATGCAAAGTGAAACGCCAACAGCCTCGTCCAAGATTCGAACTCAGGTCACCGATTTAATTTCTTACAACGATAACTGTTACACTAAACACTTCTTTTTACAAACAATATTCGTTACACTCGCACATATGCGAAAGTGTGTGTGTGTGTGTGTGTGTGTGTGTGTGTGTGTGTGTGTGTGTGAGGCGCAGGGGGCGTAATGATTATCACCAATGAAAATCAAATCAGGGATGGAGTTCAAGTTCCAGTCTTTGCAGTCTGCGTTCACTTCACACTGCTGTATTTTGAGGTCTGAATCCATATCTTCTATGGTTTCTTTGTTTAATGGCTTTATCAACCATCGTAGGTTATTTAATTTTATATAGCGCTTATATCATTAGGAAAGGTATGAATCCATATATTCTCGCTCCAGCTACGGGTAAAATAGTAGGACAGACTGGGCTCTTTAACTCTGGATAGGTAACCAGTCAAGGAGAAGGAAAATTCTGAATTTGAAAAACCTGATTGAGTTTGTGGCATTCTTTGTTCACCAATTCTTTCCTATCGACTGTGCCAAAAAGTGCGGATGGTCCAATACAAGCCTTCACCACTATAAACAAACCACTGTGTAGGTTGTTCATTTGATGAACACTCACGCGTCGAAATCGACCAAAGAGTCCATTTCATTTCCCATTTCATTTAATGCTAAAATGATCCTTCTAGAAGAATAGTGCTACTATTTAGCTTATAGTTGTGGAGACAAGGGAGTTCATACATTTTTACAAAAGCGTCCAATCGTGGTGTAATAGTTAGCGAGCTAGTCTCACAGATCCATTACTACTGAATAGCAAGTTCGATCCTCGCTGGATGCTCTATACTTGCGACCTTACATGTGACACACATGTTAGGTAAATAATTAGTCATGATAAGTATAAAATAGTTTATAGAAATTGAATTCAAGTGGCATTGTGGGCAATGCAGTTAACTACCGATAATGTAGCGAATGAAAAGGGGAACAACCATCGGACATTGTTTTAACTCTTTGCCTACCACATCCTCCCATGGCTGTACCAAATGATGGGATATTTCAAAGTTCACTATCAATTCACCTAAGAATTATTCTATTTAGATAAAATCCTATTATTGTTGTAATCTGGGTCCACGTTGACATTTTTACGTGTAGACAAGAGACACGTACGAGAGGCGCTGCCAACGAATTAGGGTAGGATCGCAGTCTTAGGAGAGCTACTGTGAGTGGTTTATAGTAGGCCAAGAATTAACGACAACTGTAATTCTCCCCCCCCCCCAATGAATAGTTCGTTATTGAGATATACTGCAAAAAGACTCAAAAGTGTGAAAAACGACCTGTTTATTTCGAAACGAAACCATATCAACCATAGGACTTTGTTTTAAGTCTTTGCCACCTTTAAACCGCTTACAGCAGCTCTCCCACCACGCTTTCGTACGTATCACTTGTTTATACTGGAAAAATTACTACGTAAACATTCCTGTCAACTTTTATTTTGTCTGTGAACCAACTCTGAGACTGGTGCTTGATCCTTTTGAACGGGGAACCAGTTAAATTCCAAATATTAAGAAAATTTCGTACAGCCGTATGAGTAATTTGGTAGGCAAAGAATTAACAATAATTGTGTCCCCCCCCCACCACAAAAAAGGGCTGGTTTAGCTTAGCGTTCGACTAGGAACCACAAGGTTCATGGTTCGATACCGGTCCTCGTCAACTCAGCGTATTTATAGCACAGAGAACTGTGCGGTAAAGTAAGGAGTTGATGGTAGGTGTGGTGCTCCACCTCAGACGCTAAAATAATCTCCTTGGTATAGCGCTAGTCAAAAGGGAATAGACTCCCTCGTTTTCTGGCTGATACTGACTTTAGGCCACCCTGACGACTTTTTTTTATTGGAGTATACTGAAAAACACACATAGGAGTGAAAAATTAGTTATTTATTACGAAAAGAATTTGTCAAACTGCTTCAAAGCGAATTCTTTTTAAAACTCTAGTATTTGTTTAACAGAATGTCAGGCATGGACATGACTATAATATTTTCAAAGCAAGATTAATAAATAAACAAAGCTGAAAAATGACAACTGTAGTTGAAAGATTTAGAGTAGATGAAAAAATGTATATCTGTCCCTCTCTCTTTCTTATTTATTGTACTACTCATAAGTATTTGAACATATAAAGGATTTGTATCTAATCGATTGGTTTATGAAAGTTAATAACTGAAAGATTCCGCAAGAGAAACCACATTTTATTGGGATTAATATAATGAGGCATTTAGTCATGTGTTGTGGTTCTGAATGCCAAATTTCTTGAATTTTAAAAATATTCTAAATAGAATTAAATAGAATTAAATAGTATTAAATAGAATTAAATAGCAGGACCCATGGATATAACGCAGTATGATAATTTAATTATTACAACGTTTGATATGTTTACTTAAGAGCTATTGCAAAATAGTTCAATATGTAAAAAGTATAATAATCTTGATTTAACTCAGTCACTCTTTTCTTTCTTTTTTCCTTTTTTTTCATTTTGTTCGATTGAAACAGATTAGCGTTATTGCTTCCGCATTTCACCAATTCTTATCTTTAACCCCCTCTCTATCTTTCTTTCTTTCTTTCTTGTTATAGAGGGATTTTAGTCTAATTTTTTTTTCTCTTCTTCATTCTACAAAATGTTTTTTAACAATATTATAATTTATTTGACTGAGGAAAAAAAACAAACAAACAAACAAAGCAAATGTTTGTGTAATAAAATACGACCAAGTTAATTGCTTTACTTAAGCTCAAAGACGCACATGTTGCATCATATAGGTACAGTCTCTTTGTTAGAGGAATCTTTGATCAGTGGACCCATATCTCCAGAGAAGAGGCCACCTCTGATCAATCGGCTGGTCACGCTAAGCACTAGCACTATGGCAAGCCCCAGCCCTTTTTATCATGTGCTAGAAGGTGGTAGTTGAGGGTTTTAATGTCCTGGTTAAATTCTATCTGGTGGTAAAGTTCCAATTCTGGAGCTCTGGAGAATGTGGAGTACCCCTTCACCACCATTACTCCCAGGTCCACTCTGACCTGGAGTGGTAGTACCTGTTAGGGTCCCATCTATAGGTTGAATAGAAAAACATGAGTTTAAAAGAAATGTGTTAAAAATTGAGTCCCCATCAAGAATGAATAAAACAAAAACGTCTTCGGCAAAAAATGGCCCAATGGGTTGAGGTGTCGTAAAACCCAACCAACTAACCAGATTTCCAGAAACACTGGATAGCAACGTTGCCCATTACACAACGTGCCGCTATGATGTATAGTTAGTTACTAAACTTAGCTTAGATGTGGAACAAGACCAGAAGTATGCGACACACCGTGATAATCGAACTCACTAACCATGGTCTGCTAAGCTAGCTTGCGAACCATTAGGCTACATTTTCGGAATAAAATGACCCAATGGGTTGACGTGCCGTAAAACCCAACCGACCACATTTTCAGAAACACTGGGAAGCAACGTTGTCCATTACACAACGTGCCGCTATGATATATATATATAGTTCTGGGTGAACTATGTTTTAGCCTCGTTCATTACATCATTATTATACCTTACAATAATTATCACAAATCGCCGTGTGTGAACTGCATGTTCTAAAAAAGCGAGAGGGCGCTATAAAATCTTATTTATAATCATAGCAAAAGGAAAGCTTTGCTTTCTTCCCCCAACGATTTCCTCATATAATTATATTTATGACCGGGGAATGGTGACTCCCTTTCTCAACTGTAATTTTATTCTTTACTTCCTATTTTAATCAAATAGTTAAATTAGGAAAATTTAGCAATGAAAGACGGGAGTGATGGAAGAGTAAGTTTCAGTTTTGTTTTTTCGATTATACACACCTCTGTTTCAAATCTTTTTATGTGCATTCTTATTTAGTTCCATTGGGTTTTTTAAAATTGTATTACATTAAAACTTAAATACTTTTACACGGAGGGTGCATATATTTGCTAGTATATTGAAGCTTCCGAATTTATTACGCCAAAGGAAAATATCATTTATAAAGATGTAAACATTAAATGTTATCCCTAATGTTATCATCTGTTTTTTTTTGTTTTTTTTTTGCTCTCACCCAACAAGAGAGTTCCACCCCAAAATGATCTGATAATGAATATTATATATATAAGATATATATATATATATATATATAATAAGATATATAAATATAAGATATATATAAGATATATAAATATATATATAAGATATATAAATATAAGATATATATAAGATATATAAATGATGTATAAGATATATATATAAGATATATATAAGATATATATAAGATATATAAATGATGTATAAGATATATATATATATGATATATATAAGATATATAAATGATGTATAAGATATATATATAACATATATATAAGATATATAAATGATGTATAAGATATAATATATATATATATATATAAGATATATAAATATAAATATATATAAGATATATAAATATATATATAAGATATATAATATAAGATATATATAAGATATATAAAGATGTATAAGATATATATAAATGATGTATAAGATATATATATAAGATATATATAAGATATATAAATATAAAGATATATATATATAAGATATATATAAGATATATAATATAAGATATATATATATAAGATATATATATAAGATATATATATATAAGATATATAAATGATGTATAAGATATATATATAAGATATATATAAGATATATATATATAAGATATATATAAGATATATAATATAAGATATATAAGATATATAAATATATATATAAGATATATATAAGATATATAAATATATATGATATAAGATATATATATATAAGATATATATAAGATATATTAATGATGTATAAGATATATATATATAAGATATATATAAGATATATAAATGATGTATAAGATATATGTATAAGATATATATAAGATATATAAATGATGTATAAGATATATATATTTAAGATATATAAATGATATAAGATATATATATATAAGATATAAATAAGATATATAAATATAAGATATATAAATGATGTATAAAATATATATATATAAGATATATAAATAAGATATATAAATATAAGATATATAAATGATGTATGAGATATAATAAATAATATATATATATATATATATATATATATATAAGATATATATATATATAAGATATATATAAGATATGAATATTACTTAATGTATTGCTTAAAGTTTCTGACCGGAGAATGGTGACTCCCTTTCTCAACTGTAATAGGGCCTAATGTTATCATCTTTTTTATTTTGCTCTCACCCAACAAGAGAGTTCCACCCCAAAATGATCTGATAATGAAACTCAACAGGAAGAAACTGGCCACAAAATGATGTTTAATTCTTAATCAGACAACCAAGCAAGTTCGTATTTAGCGTCTGACATCTGCAGCAGATTATACAAATAATTTATTGTGCACTCGATCCTAAGAGTTTTTTTTTGCTGTTTGTTTGTATATTTTAATTTTTAATTCTAATATTTATATTCATATTTATATATATATATATGCATTTATATTCATATTTTATATATATATATGCATTATATTCATATATATATATATATATATATATATATATATATATATATATATATATATGCATTTATATTTATTCATACAAATAATTTATTGTGCACTCGACCCAAAGAGTTTTTTTTTTTTGCTGTTTGTTTGTATATTTTAAACTGTTAGAAGTGCCGAGTTTTATTTGATTAGACATGCACCGAAATATGTTTCACTACGGTGTTTCTCAAACTGGGAGCCAAAATTCGCCTCCTAAATAATAAGAGCGGTAGGTGGATATAACTCTTGTTCTGTTAACGAGGAAAGGCTTAAAGCTTATTATTTCAGCTATGTCAGTTGAATTTGAAGAATCCCACGTAAGTTGTAACGAGCCCGACATAACCAGGAAGAAATAATCGTTTGGTAATGTATATCATAATGTGTATTGATACGATGTTACCATAACACAGCAAAAAAAAATGGTACATCGTAGCGAGACTTTTGCTAGGGAAATAGTGTTAAAACGCTTTAATCAGAAGAAAGTCATTTCCCAACATGGTCATCAAGAAATAACCGTTTGGGAATGTATATTATATGTCACCACAATACAGCAAAAAATAGGTACATCGTAGCGAGACTTTTGCTAGGGAAACTCTCTAATCAGAAGAAAGTAATTTACCGACATAGTCAAGGTGAAATAACCGTTTGGGAATGATTAATTATAATGATACCATATAACACAGCAAAAATAGGTACTTCGTAGCGAGAGTTTTGCTAGAGAAATAGTTAAAATGCTCTAATCAAAAGAAAGGCATTTCCAATCCATGTTGAAAGTTGATTTGCCTGGTTATTTGTTTTACGACATATCAACACTTTTCGTGTCATGTGATGCCGAATCAAGTCATTTTTACATCCGGTTGCCTACTGTACCCGCTGTGGCTTAAATGGTCACCCATCAAAATATAAGAACAGGCCCATCGCTGCTTAACTTTCGTGATTTAGCCGGAACCGATGCTTTTTATGTGTCGCGACCGTAAACTTGAAAGTTAATGATTATAGCGTGGGATCTCTTTTCGCGCTCACAGCGAGAATCTTTTTTTATCTGATTGTCAACATGGCCAGACTTTGATATAAGGTCGATTTAAAGTGGGGTGCTTCGCAGGAAGCAAATCTCCTGTGACGCGGTTTTAAAAACCGCTTAGATTTTGTCGGCATTTCCCTTAAAGTGCGTATCAGGCACAAAGCAATGAACCCAGCCCTTACCCTCTTTAAAATGAAGGGAAATGTGCTGTCTGGGGGGAGTCCCCGTAAAACTACACTGTTAATTATTCTATGTGCAGTAATTAGTAGTATAATAACCATATAATTATTAGATAGAAATAATTGAAACCATACAACTGTGTGCAAATTCTTTGTTCTAGAAAGGAATACTTGATATACAATTGTGTGCCAAAAGCTCGCAAGAAAAAGAATACACAAAAATATAAATATAAATGCACAGTAGGGAATGTTCCTTAACCTCTAAACATAAGATAACCTCATACGGGTTGAAATACCGTTAAAATCAATAAATCTAAGAAATTAAGGCAACTTAAATCTTAATTGTGTAGGAGGTATTTACGCAACTTGTTCACCACAGATATGGTCAAGTCACGCTGAAAACATCACTTCCTGCTAGATCACCGAAGTTAAGCAGCGATGAGCCTGTTCGGTACTTGATTGGGTGACCACTTAAGCAATAGTAGGTACTGTAAACAATCCGAGTCATTTGTTTATCAAATGGACTTCATTTGGCATTAGATAACCCAAAAAGAGTTGATATGCCGTAAAACAAAATAACCAAACCAGTTCGTTCACCTTGTATAGGATGTGGCACAAGGTCGTAAATATGGAACATCCAGTGAAGATCAAACTCGATATTTAGTAGTAATTGATCTGCGTGACTAACTTGTTAACCATTACACCACATGGGACGCCCCTCATAATGATGTAGTATATTGCGTAACAAGGCATGTCAGAAAGATACGATTAATGCGTATATAATGGATTATGATTGAACAGATTTGACTACTGTGTAACCCGTTAAATCAGTGTTATGCTCTCTCTCTCTCCATCCCTCTCTCTCTCTGCGATCCTACTGTAAACCGCTGACGCCACTTGTTTACACTGAAAAATCACTACGTGGACATCCCTTTTGTTTGATCTGTGAACCAAGGATGAATAGATAGTGAACTTTGAAATATCCCATCATACAGGTAAAAATAATACAAATAAAATCTGGTACAGTCGTGGGGGATATTTCGTTGGCAAAGGGTTAAACATATGTCGTTTCTTACCTCTGTGTCAAGGGAATTGAGCCATTTTTATTGCTGGGTTATTTCCTTCATCTAAGACCCCATAATCATAATTTCATCCATTTTTTTTCAGATCTAATTACCGGAAATTAACTTTTTCTGTATATAAAAAAGTTGTTAGGTGACTAGTCGGTTTATATTTCGGTTACTATTGCAAATTGCAGCTCTGTCGGTGGGGCTTTAGAATAGACCAACTGCACCTCTATAGGAGTTCTGGGAAGTGTGGAATGTCCCCTTTTTACCATTACTCCGAGGTCCACTTTAACCTGGAGTGATAGTATCTGTTAGGGTCAATAGATAAATGTGTTTAAAATGAGTTTAAAAAATTGAATACCAACAAGAATGAATAAAACAAAAACGTATTTGGCATAAAATAACTCAAGGGTTGACATGCCGTAAAATCCAAACAACCAGCATCATATTTTCCTTCATGTAGGCGTATCTCTTACCTACCATGGGTATAAACAAATGAATATCCAACAAGAATGAATAAAGCAAAAACGTCTTCGGCATAAAATAACCCAACAAGGGTTGACATGCCGTAAAACCCAACCAACCATTAAACAAAGAACTCAACCCCATCTAAGTACTGAACCGGCTCATCGCCACTTAACCTCCGTTATATCGTAGAAACCGGTACTTTGATCTTTGACTTAAGCGGTACCCTGTTTCTATTTGAGGAATAAGCATTGCTCTGTTTTGGACAGCAAATGATTTAAGGTTTAAGTGCATAAAGTATCTGGTTTGGGTTCTCTGATTACCGGGTTGACCAAGTTCAGATTAGCCTTTCATCTTTGCCGAGCCGTCAAATTAAATATGAGAAAGCCGTGAAAACCTATTAAGATAAAATAGAATAACCTCATCTACTTGTTACGTTGAAAGAGAAAGAATATTTTGCTATCGTTGAAGTTTGCTGATATCTATCAAGCTGGCATTTAATTCTGGAACACTTCTGAGCCCCTTTTGATATACAACACCACTCGGCACTGTATCACGGTCAAGTCACGCTGAAAGTACCAGTTCACGATAGATCACCGAAGTTAAGCAGTGATGAGTCTGTTCAATACCTAATTGGGTGACCACTTAAGTAACAGCAGGTACTGTAAGCAACCTGAGTCCTTTGTTTATCAAATTGACTACATTCGGTATTTTAGGTGACCCGAAAAGTGTCGATATGCCGTAAAACAGACTAACCAACCAACCAACTCGGCACTGTATTTATTTCGGAAACAGATAAAGAAGTATGGCCCGGTCCTGGGTGTTAAAATTAATTTTGAGATGTGGGTGAGCGGGTAGTGGCGTATCCACCCTGTGCCAATGGTGGTCTAGCTCTTCCTGTCTCCAGCCTACTCTCGATCCTGTCCAGTAGCCAAAAAAAGGGAGTTTTTGTTGGGACGAGGTGTTAAATGAGTTTGTAACTCGTTAGATTAGGTGTTTTAGAAGTTTCTATTTTGTTAAAGTACTGTGTAGTTTAATTTGTGTCTCGTTCGGCACTTTTCAGAAGAGGTTTCTATTTTGTTAAAATACTGTGTATTTTAATTTGTGTCTCGTTCGGCACTTTTCAGAAGAGGTTTCTATTTTATTAAAATACTGTGTATTTTAATTTGTGTCTCGTTCGGCACTTTTCAGAAGAGGTTTCTATTTTGTTAAAATACTGTGTATTTTAATTTGTGTCTCGTTCGGCACTTTTCAGAAGAGGTTTCTATTTTGTTAAAATACTGTGTATTCTAATTTGTGTCTCGTTCGGCACTTTTCAGAAGAGGTTTCTATTTTGTTAAAATACTGTGTATTCTAATTTGTGTCTCGTTCGGCACTTTTCAGAAGAGGTTTCTATTTTGTTAAAATATTGTGTATTCTAATTTGTGTCTCGTTCGGCACTTTTCAGAAGAGGTTTCTATTTTGTTAAAATACTGTGTATTCTAATTTGTGTCTCGTTCGGCACTTTTCAGAAGAGGTTTCTATTTTGTTAAAATACTGTGTATTCTAATTTGTGTCTCGTTCGGCACTTTTCAGAAGAGGTTTCTATTTTGTTAAAATACTGTGTATTCTAATTTGTGTCTCGTTCGGCATTTTCAGAAGAGGTTTCTATTTTGTTAAAATACTGTGTATTCTAATTTGTGTCTCGTTCGGCACTTTTCAGAAGAGGTTTCTATTTTGTTAAAATACTGTGTATTCTAATTTGTGTCTCGTTCGGCACTTTTCAGAAGAGGTTTCTATTTTGTTAAAATACTGTGTATTCTAATTTGTGTCTCGTTCGGCACTTTTCAGAAGAGGTTTCTATTTTGTTAAAATACTGTGTATTCTAATTTGTGTCTCGTTCGGCACTTTCAGAAGAGGTTTCTATTTTGTTAAAATACTGTGTATTCTAATTGTGTTCTCGTTCGGCACTTTTCAGAAGAGGTTTCTATTTTGTTAAAATACTGTGTATTCTAATTTGTGTCTCGTTCGGCACTTTTCAGAAGAGGTTTCTATTTTGTTAAAATACTGTGTATTCTAATTTGTGTCTCGTTCGGCACTTTTCAGAAGAGGTTTCTATTTTGTTAAAATACTGTGTATTCTAATTTGTGTCTCGTTCGGCACTTTTCAGAAGAGGTTTCTATTTTGTTAAAATACTGTGTATTCTAATTTGTGTCTCGTTCGGCACTTTTCAGAAGAGGTTTCTATTTTGTTAAAATACTGTGTATTCTAATTTGTGTCTCGTTCGGCACTCTCGGCACTTTTCAGAAGAGGTTTCTATTTTGTTAAAATACTGTGTATTCTAATTTGTGTCTCGTTCGGCACTTTTCAGAAGAGGTTTCTATTTTGTTTAAAATACTGTGTATTCTAATTTGTGTCTCGTTCGCACTTTTCAGAAGAGGTTTCTATTTTGTTAAAATACTGTGTATTCTAATTTGTGTCTCGTTCGGCACTTTTCAGAAGAGGTTTCTATTTTGTTAAAATACTGTGTATTTTAATTTGTGTCTCGTTCGGCACTTTCAGAAGAGGTTTCTATTTGTTAAAATACTGTGTATTCTAATTTGTGTCTCGTTCGGCACTTTTCAGAAGAGGTTTCTATTTTGTTAAAATACTGTGTATTCTAATTTGTGTCTCGTTCGGCACTTTTCAGAAGAGGTTTCTATTTTGTTAAAATACTAATTTGTGTCTCGTTCGGCACTTTTCAGAAGAGGTTTCTATTTTGTTAAAATACTGTGTATTCTAATTTGTGTCTCGTTCGGCACTTTTCAGAAGAGGTTTCTATTTTGTTAAAATACTGTGTATTCTAATTTGTGTCTCGTTCGGCACTTTTCAGAAGAGGTTTCTATTTTGTTAAAATACTGTGTATTCTAATTTGTGTCTCGTTCGGCACTTTTCAGAAGAGGTTTCTATTTTGTTAAAATACTGTGTATTCTAATTTGTGTCTCGTTCGGCACTTTTCAGAAGAGTTTCTATTTTGTTAAAATAATGTGTATTCTAATTTGTGTCTCGTTCGCACTTTTCAGAAGAGGTTTCTATTTTTTAAATACTGTGTATTCTAATTTGTGTCTCGTTCGGCACTTTTCAGAGAGGTTCTATTTTGTTAAATACTGTGTAATTTGTGTCTGTTCGGCACTTTTCAGAAGAGGTTTCTATTTGTTAAAATACTGTGTAGTTTAATTTGTGTCTTGTTCGGCACTTTTCAGAAGAGGTTTCTATTTTGTTAAAATACTGTGTATTTTAATTTGTGTCTTGTTCGGCACTTGTACGAGCCAATATTTTTGTTTGAAGTTACGATACCCGAGGTTGCTCGATTGCTGGCCGCATCAGTGGAATTTGTTGCATTCTGCTGCTGCCTGTCTGTAGTCGGTCGACAACCGGGGACCAAGTTACGAGTTATTGCGAAAATTCGCAATAGAGCATAGAACTCGAATTTTGCGATTTAGGCGGTGGGACAGGTGACAAAAGTGGTCTTGCTTGCTGATCTTATTCTTCAGTTGGTAGTTCCATTCGCCAACCGATTCATGCTGATACATTCTTACATTCTTTGCATATTGCAGCCTGCTTTCACCAAAATACCTCGGGCGCTCCATAATGCTTAAACTATTTTTTAAAGTGAAAACACAATGGGCAATGGGAGGAGTGGAAGGGGTGAAAAGGTAACATATCCCCAAAGCAAAAGTATTTAACTAAACAGAATTATTGGGTCGTTTGATTATCCCGTTTTCGTAGAATCGGGGAAACACGGTATAAATTATTCATTAATACTTGGATGTGTTTTTGAAAGCCAAAATACAAAACGTCATTGAAAAACGCATTTCTTATAATCTGAGAAATAAAGTATTCATATTATCTGCGTTATTCGGACTATTGTCCCCATCTTCATTGTTACTTGTACAACGTTTCGGCCGATATGCCCTACGGCCTTCTTCTGGTATTTCTTGTCGGACTCGGGAACCTTCTCGGACTCGGGAACCTTCTTTTCGAACTCAGGAACTTTCTTGTCGTATTCGGGAACCATCACGGAACTTTGAACCTAACCCTTTATTTAGTCCACGGGGGTATCCTGTTCTCATTCCGTTAACCATAGCTGGGGTAGGATTTGTGTTAATTAATTATTTTTCTAACTGCTTTCACTCAGAATTGAACTCGGGTTCCAGAGATAACCGTCACTTAGAACTGTCTTAACCTACCTTATCCACTCGGCCATGTGTCCAATTGGTTCCCGAGTCCGACAAGAAACACCTGAAGAAGGCCGGGTGGCATATCGGCCGAAACGTTGTACAAGTAACAATGAAGATGGGGACAATAGTCCGAATAACGCAGATAATACTAATCTTCAAGCCTCATTTCAAACATTCAGAGAAAAGTATTCATAGTTTGCGTTATCATTGGAAATTGTTTTTATAATTTCATTTTATTTGATTTAACTGTTATATAAACTAATTGTTTGTTTTAAAAATTTATTTTGGTTTTCTTTATTTTACAGGTAAGTCGATTTTTTGTTTTTACCGGAACCGGAAGTTAGAACTGCATTGAAAGTACGTATGTATGTATTATTATTTTATTTTATTTTATTTTATGGAATCAAATGATAATTTTAAAAGAAGAAATAATATTTATAAATTCATTTCTTCTTTCGGGATAATTATCATTTCTCTAAAAGTTTTCGAATAGGAGAAACAAATAGTCTCTTGCGTCTGAAATCCAGTCTTAATCTACGATACGCTTAGCGTCGTAGGGAAATGGAATAGGCCACCCGATTTCAAATCCTTTTCAATTTCCTTGTAGAATAATCAAGCTAAGTTCCAATTACCGTCGAATTGATAAGACACGGCAACAAGTAGTCGTAACTGAATACGAACCTATCTTGCTGCAATCCTACTTCAGAATGACAGGGTATTTATGAAATTCCACAACATCATAGAAACCAAGCAGCCAATCAGAACTCAAGGAATGGAATCACCCAAATACATAAATGAACTATTCTCGATTTCCATAAATACCAACTGTCTTGGAAACTGCTTCAATTGTGCTTAGCCAGTTGCTGTTGTTCAAACCAACAGTAGACTGACTGCCCTCAACACATTTTCATGCCGATTAATTCTTTCTTTATTTTCTTTTACATGAGTTATTTCAATGGATTTCAGTAGACCTAGACTTTTGTGTTCTCAACTGGCCAATACGCCCTATGCTACCAACTTGAACAAACATAAAAAAATGCTGATTTCTGCATAAATAGTCCAGTCATTTATGTAAGAAATTAAGCTATATACAGAGTGATTGAAAAGTAACTCCCTATTTTAAACTATTTATATTTTTTACATGCATTTATAATATGAAATCTGGCCAGTTGTCAATAGTTGGGAGAATATTGAAGACTTGATTTTTATGCAAGATGGTGCTCCTCCACATTTTGCTACTATTGTTCGTAAATGACTAAATCACCATTTTCCTCGGAGATGGATGGGTAGACATGGTTCGCATTAGTGGCTGACCAGAAGCCCTGATTTAGCACCCTGCGACCTTTTTCTTTGGGGTCGGTTGAAAGAGCAAGTCTACTCTACGAAATCAACGATTTTGGAAGAACTTGAAGGACGAATACGAAAAGTAAAAAAGCACCGTGAAGGATTTAAATGCTATTCCCAAAAGTTCCTGGGAAGATCAATTGATGGGATTCCCGAGCGGCTTGAGAGGCTGGAGTCGAATGCTGGTGGCCATATAGAATTTAAAATAAAACTCCATGTTATGTGTGTTCTTCCCATATTCGTTTTTCATAAAAATGATTCAGAAATTATTTAACATTTTTTAAAATAGGAAGTTACTTTACAATCACCATATATATATATATTATATATATATATATATATATATATATGTGTGTGTGTGTGTGTTAGGAGGTTGATTTAGAAGGCTATCACAATGCAGGTGTAAGGAAAAAATAATAATACGGTAACAATGGTGTTGTGTGTTAACCTGTATCTTTTTTTCAAAAGATCACTACATTTAAAAAGAAATGCCATAACTAGACTGCTTCAGTTCCAGTGATTTTTTGAAAAAGAGATATTATTTCGAAAATTCAAGAATTAAATACAGGTTAACGCACAACACCATTGTTACCGTATTATTATTTTTTTCTTTGCACCTGCATTGTGATAGCCTTCTAAATCAACCTCCTAACCAATATATACACAATGCTTCAAGCAAATTATAAAACTCTCTTATATATATATATATATATATATATATATATATATATATATATATAATGTGTGTGTGCGTGTATATATTGGTAAAGAAAAAGGCTTAAAATCGGTAATTTAGCGATTATAGGTCTATTTCTGCCCACATGTATCTGATTATACCTTGGAGTTTCATCAGACCGCTAACTTTATTGAAAATGGTACACGCATAATTCATGGGGCTTTATATATTTTCTACTGACTCCTGTAAAGATATCAGGTCTCAGTTCATCTCATCTTTTTAGGAGGTGGTTGTGTTTATGACTGGGAGGTGGTGAAAGTTGTCTTTCCTGTATAATTAGATCATGCTGCCATTTTTCTTCGTAGGATTCGACCATGTAGTTTTTACGGTTTTTAATTTTTGTTAACCTTAAATAAATATCATAATATTTGTGTTCCCATCGCATAATAAATTTGTAAGCCGAAACCATTGACTCATTCATAATGAATTTTGATTTGTTGATAGGACCGTATATGAATGAAAGATTGTTTTCTCAAATGTAACACATGCATCAACAAGAAATGCACAACACAGATCGATCACTGTCAACATAACACAACTTGTTGATACACTCGACAATACGATGTCAAAATCTCTTGGCGCCCAGAAAAATTACAATTTGTATGCACATTCATAGTATAATGATGAAGCTTAGACGAAGTGAAAATAATAATAATAATAATAATAATAATAATAATAATAATAACGGATCACCTTATCCCAGCAAGAAGGCCAGACCTAGTGTTGATTAACAAAAAAGAAAGAACTTGTCAACTGGTTGATTTTGCAGTGCCAGCAGATCACAGGGTGAAGTTAAAGGAAAATGAAAAAATTGATAAATATCTGGACCTTGCCTGAGAACTGAAAAAGTTATGGAATATGAAAGTGAAAGTTATACCAATTGTAGTTGGTGCACTTGGAACAGTCCCAAAAGGATTAGAAAAGGGCTTGGAAAGTTTGGATATCAGAGGAAGGATTGAAACCATTCAGAACACTGCACTGCTGCAATCTGCCAGAGTACTCAGAAGAGTCCTGGAGACCTGAGGAGACTTGCTGTCACTCAGGCTCCAGTGAAAGACCATCAGCTAACACTGATGTGAAAACTCAAAAGGAGTAAATAATAATAATAATAATAGTAAATATATATTAGTTTTTGTATATATATTTCATTTATATTTTGATAAGCATTCATCTAATTAAATATGTATACAAAAACTAATATATATATTCATTATACACACACATACACACATATACATATATATATGTGAAGAGAAAAATGGAAGCGAATCCGACGGTATGTAATATAGTAAAAAATTTGAAAATTGAACCTGTGTTTTTTCAAAGTTTTCACTATATTACATATACTAGCAAATATATGCACCCTCCGGGTGCAAGTATTTAAGTTTTAATGTAATGAAATATCGTATTAGATTAGAAACGCTAATGAAACTAAATAAGAATGCAGATAAAAAGATTTGAAACAGAGGAGGGTATAATCGAAAAATAGAACAACTGAAATTTACTCTTCCATCACTCTCGTCTTTCATTGTTATTTTTTCTAATTTAAGTATTTAGTTAAAATAGGAAGTAAAGAATAAAATGACACTTATCTTTTCTTGTTAATGGATTTCATTTAAGATTAATTGAAGAGAATTTTGCTTATATTCATTAAAATAAAACCAAACAGTTAGAAACCAATAATACAAAGCATATATTTATTAAAATCAAATTTTTAAGATCAATATGTAAATTAGCCTTCCCGTTCACACTGTAAACCGCTATTTTGTTGTATATATAAATACAATTGGATGTTATTAGTGTGTAGATATGGTCAACAGCCTTAATGATGTAAAACAATTTTATTAATAATTGAAGTTTAAATTAAAAATAAAATCATGGAGAATGTGATGTAAATAACTAAAGGGAATTGTGACTTATATAGTAATATAGTTTCGGTTACAGACAAACACACCCACAATCTCCATTATAATAAGATATATATATACAAATATATTTGAAATGAAAAATCAGTGAGACGGAAAAATCATATCAACTACAGTTAAAAAACTTTCTTGAATTTGTTAGTTTAAGATAATTTTGACACAAGGTTGCATTTCCAGTGAGGTCACTGTCAATGGCTTGCGAAATTAACATGACTGATACACAACTATGAATGGTCATAGATATACCCGTTCCCACTCTCAGCTCGGTGTTTGTCCATCCTCCCACTAATCACGCTAAAAGTCTTCTTTTTTTTTTAAACGTGGGAAATCACACACCCTTTCCTTCAAGTTAGATGCAAATATTACTCATTACCGTCGATTTTGCCACAGGTATTAGGGCGTGCCAACTAACTTTGATATAAGGGTTAGTTGAATTTTACGGCAAGTCAACCCTTGCTGGGTTATTTTATGCCATTCATTCATTATTCATTCTTGATGGGTATTTAAAATTCTTTTTGTTAAACTCAATTTTTAAACGTATTTTTAAAAATTCATATTTTTTATTTAACCTATATATGGGATCCTAACAGGTGCTACCACTCCGGGTTAGCGTGAATCTGGGAGTAATGGCGATGAAGAGATACTCCACACTCCCCAAAACTGGAACTTCCCCATTTGATTAACATCATGGGGAGGTGCTGCTCGGGAAAGGGATTCCCAAAAATCAAACTTTCCACTCATGCATCACAAGTACAGCACCCTGAAAGCATTGTGAAGGATTTAAAGTATTCGACTTATCCTTGAATTTGCAAAGACCCATCTACCAAGGCATTTGATACCGTAAACAGGAAAGCTCTTTGGGAGATTCTTAAAAAGCTTGGTTGTCCTGGCAAACCAATTACTACAAAAATGTAAATATAGATACACAACGTATATTACTTCCTAACCGCTAGGCATGACATAATCCCGACGGGTTGATATGCCGTTAAAATCAATTAGCCAACCTATACTCCTGCCTATATATATATATATATATATATATATATATATGAGGAAAAATATGAGTAAAGAAAAGAAATGTAGATGGATAAAAATGAATTTTATCGATATCACTTTTAATCGATAAAATTCTTTTAATCGATAAATTTCATTTTTATCCATCTACATTTCTTTTCTTTACTCATATTTTTCCTCATATTGTCGGATTCATTTTCCATTCTCCCATATATATATATATATATATATATATATATATATATATATATATATATATATACTAGCAAATATATGCACCCTCCGGGTGCAAGTATTTAAGTTTTAGTGTAATGAAATATTGTATTAAATTAGAGGCAGACAAAAAGATATGTAACAGAGTGGGGGTATAATAGAAAAATAGAAATGAAACTTACTCTTCCATCACTCCCGTCTTTCATTGCTGAATTTTACTTATTTAACTATTTAGTCAAATTAGGAAATAAAGAATAAAATGACAGTTATTTCTTCTTGTTAATGGATTTCATTTAAGATTCATTGAAGAGATTTTTGCTTATATTCATTAAAATAAAACCAAACAATTAGAAATCAATAATACTAAGCACATATTTAATAAAATCACATTTTTAATATCAATATGCAAATTAGCCTTCCCATTCACACTGCAAACTGCTATTTTTTGTATATATAAATACAATTGCATGTTCTTAGTATGTAGATATGGTTAACAGTATTAATAATGTAAAACAATTTTATTAATAATTGAGGTTTAAATAAAAAATAAAATCATGGAGAATATGATGTAAATAACGAAAGGAATTGTGACTTGTATAGTAATATAGTTTCGGTTACAGACAGAAAAACACACAATCTCCATTATAATAAGATATATATATATATATATATATATATATATATATATGAGGAAAAATATGAGTAAAGAAAAGAAATGTAGATGGATAAAAATGAATTTTATCGATATCACTTTTAATCGATAAAATTCTTTTAATCGATAAATTTCATTTTTATCAATCTGCATTTCTTTTCTTTACTCATATTTTTCCTCATATTGTCGGATTCATTTTCCATTCTCCCATATATATATATATATATATATATATATATATATATATATATATCAAGAAGAAATATCAAAAGCAGGAAACAATATTTGTAGTTGTCACATAATCTTGTCTTGCATTTGGAAAAATTCCAAATGCCAATTTTCTTGACATCCGGTTATTTGTTAGGGGTTAGGGTTAGGGGTTAGTTTTATAATGAAAAAAAAAAACTCTAAAAATCGTCTAACAAACAACCGGATATTGACGGTGTTAATGAAAAAATGTACTTATGAATCAGCAAAGCAAAAGGGTTGCCTAAAGGTCATATGGTCCAACAAAACAAACAAAAAATGACGGATCATCGGTTCTATGTTTGGATTTTCAACCACGTATCTGTAGTAGTCATATCCCGTAATAACATAGGCATTAGTTTACTAAAATGACAATGACAACGAACACCGTGTACCCTTAGTGCCGCCAGGTAAATTAATGCGGCGAAACCTGTTTTCAATGTAAACGTTTCTCTCTATACTTGTTATTATTTGTTACCAGATATTTTGAATTGACAGGCCACTCTCTGTGTTTCTTGTTTTTTTTTTTAATGTGTGTAATTGTTTTCTACATTCAATATTCACGTAAACATGCGGCCGAAATTTAAGCGATAGTTGTCAAGTGTCACTGGTAACAACGACAATAAATTGTGTGAAAAACACACATGCGAATTTCTGTTATTTATTTTGTTAATTCTTCTTTCTTTCTACTTCCTTCTGTCGCCCCTTCTCCATTCCAGCTCATACAGAAAAACTCACCACACAAAGCATATATATATATATAAATCCATATAAATTAAACCCCTTCAATATAATATATATATATATATATATATTATATATATATATATATATACAAGGTGTGTCAAAAATGTATCGAAATTAAAGCTGCATTTACCAAGATGAAAATGAAGAATGAATGGAACGTTAATTCTTTTCAGAATACAAGGTGTGTCAAAAAATGTACCAAGTTTAAAGCTGTATTTACCAAGATAAAAATGAAGAACGAATGGAACGTTATTTTTTTTTCAGAATACAAGGTGTGTCAAAAAGTTTTTAAAATCTTGATACTTTTTTGACACAACTTGTTTGTTTGTATAAACATATATATATGTGTATATATATATATATATATATATATATATATATATATATATATATAATTTTTTCATTCATATAAACATATAGGAAAGTTCTTTAAAGTCCACAGAAGATCTCAATGCATGACAATCTTATAATTTCATACATAATTTCATAATTTCATATATAATTTACAATGCCATATTAAGGAAAAACTCAAAAACCATTCATTAATTTTTATTCAGAATACTAGGTGTGTCAAAAAACGTACCAAGTTTAAAGCTGTATTTACCAAGATAGAAATGAAGAATGAATGGAAACATTTTTTTTCAGAATATAAGGTGTGTCCAAAAGTACAATAAATCTCGATACTTTTTTGACTCACCTTATATATATATATATATATATATATATATATATATATAATGTAACCTCCGAGAGCAGCTCTGGTAATTTATATTTCAGTAGGAACTTATCGCAGTAAATCTTCAACCACAAGACAAAAGGCAGATGCGTTTTTCGACTTTCTTCTTTCCTTCTTTTTCCTCTATCTTCTAGAAAGAAAGAAAGAAAGAAGAAAGAAATACATATATGAACATGATGTACACCCCCCCCCCTTCTCGTCACTGACAGACAAATTGACGGATAGACGTTGCGGTTGTATGTCTGTTTTAATCTGTTTACACACTTCAACTATATATATATATATATATATATATATATATATGGGGGTAAGTAAACAAACAAATGTGTTTATTTTTATATGGCTTTAAGCCGCCTACATTCATTAATTATTAACTAATTAATTTTCAAAATTAGGTATGACTTCAATTAAGCACATATCCTCCAAAAATTGTCGGCTTAAAGCCATATAAAAATAAACATATTTGTTTGTTTACTTACCCTCATACTGTCGTGTAGAAAGTCAATAAAAAGTGGAATATAAATAAGTTTCAAAACAAGCGAAGAATGTGGGATGGCCAGCTATTGTAACGGTTAGAGACTTCGCCTGTCAGCTTGACAGTCGAGGTTTCAAGTCACACACGGAGCACTCTCCCATGTCTATAACCTTGCTGATGAGACCTAATAGGTCGAAATGTACATTCTGGGATTGACATTTTCTCGACTTGTTTAGCCTTACATTTGAACATATATGCCCGCCTAAATTCATTAATTATTAACTAATTAATTTTCAAAATTAGGTATGACTTCAATTAAGCACATATCCTCCAAATATATATATATATATATGTATATATATATATCGTTTGAAAATCGCATAGGTGAGAAACTGGCAATTACCAAGAGCCGTTAACCTTGCCTTTGTTTGGCTTGGTTTGTTGGATTTTACGGCATGTCAACCCTTGTTGGTTTATTTTATGTCGAAGACGTTTTCGTCTATTCATACTTGATGGGTATTCAGCATTTTTTTAAACTTAATTTTTAAACACATTTTTGATGCTCATTTTTAAAAATCTATCTAACCCATCGATATGACCCTAATAGGTAGTAACACTACAATGGCGATAAAGGGCCTGTTCAAACCGTCATTCGGGACGGGGGTCCGGTGTGCTTCGGCCACTGGACCGGTGAGTTGTGTTAAATTAATAGCGTCGATCCCAGGGGGCTATCCCCCCAGGCAATACCTGCTCCCTTGAAAAAATTGTGTCGCGCCTGATTAATCCCATACGAACTTTTTTCTCTCGTATTTTCCTCGTTACTTGACCGTAATGTATAAATATACTTTTCCCTTTCCGAGGTAAATTAGTTGTAAATAGCTACAAGATACCAACAATTAATTAATTACCTTTACATATAAATTTACACTCTCTTTTATCCTTATAAATTAAATCTATTCCAATTCTGTCCTCTCACTTATCCTCATAGCGGCTACGTTTGTTATACATAAATCGAACAACTTAGATTAGGTATTTTAAACAACACACTGTTCCAACACATATCCTAAACTATTCATACTTCAGGCCTTCTCAACCCGTCCTTCGGGTCGGGGGTCCGGTGAGCTTCGGCCACTGGACCGGTGAGATGTGTTAAATTAATAGCGTCGATCCCAGGGGGCTATCCCCCCCCCAGGCAATACCTGCCCCCTTGGAGGCAGGAATGGGTTTATTGCCCAGCGCCTGAGGCGCTCCCTCAAGGGGGAATGTCGAAGGGATCGACGCAATTTTTGTTCTCTCCCACCCATGAGCTTCGGCTTGTGGGTGGGCCCACGTTAAAACGAGGCCTTGTGCCCAGTCCATACAGGTGGGGTATGAGACAAATAAATTCTCAACCCGTCCTTCGGGGCGGGGGTCCAGTGAGCTTCGGCCACTGGACCGGTGAGTTGTGTTAAATTAATAGCGTCGATCCCAGGCGGCTATCCCCCCAGGCAATACCTGCCCCCTTGACTTAAAGTGGCAGGGCTGGGTTTATTGCCCAGCGCCTGAGGCGCCCCATTGAGGGGGAATGCCGAAGGGATCGACGCAATTTTTCTACCTACCACCCACGAGTCTCGGCTACATTCCCCAGAGTTCCAGATTGTTTTTTTTAACGTCTGAGGTGGAGCGACACACCTACCACCAGCTCCATCAGTAAGGAGCTGATGATATATATGGTGCTCTACCTCAGATGCCAAAACAATATCCTTGGTCTAGCGCTAGTGAAAAGGGGACTCCCTGGCTGATATAGCCACCCCGACGACTTTACTTATTTACTTAAACAAGGCCAGTTTTGACTCAGGGTACACTTTTCTGAAGCACCGGGGGATGGTTAGACTTTTAGATTCCGTAGCAATTCAATCGTTTTTTCTTTTAAATCTGTGGTCTTTGCTGTATTTGGTTGTGTGTGTGGTGTTGTTGGATTTTATTTTATGAGACTAGCTTTCTACCCACTTGCGCCGCCATAGTAGAAAGCTGCACATGGAAAACGAGTAAGATAATCGCTTTTAGCTAGAATGGATGCTGATGAATTAGAACGAAGAAAAGGATATTCGGGCGGATTGAATTAAATGTGGGAAGGAATGTTGAACCTCAGCCATTAACTTTTGCCCAATCAGATGAAAGTTCCTTCTCCAAAAATACCAAGCCGGTTTTGTCTTAAAAAAAAAAGAAAAACAGAAAAAAAAAGGCAAAGAAAAGAAGATCCTTTCACCAGCTTGAAGGTCAGTAAGTGGGAAATACATTTTGATAAAATGAAAAAAAAAAAAAGAAAAAGAAGAACTAATTGAACATGGGAGAGGGTTGAATCACGTGACTCGAGTTACGTATTCTTTAATTCCACTCTTCATTTTTTTTTTTTTTTTTTTTTTTCAATTTCTCGATACGGTTACGCTGAAGTTTCTGCGTGTCAAGGCAATTTTTAGTTTTTATTTTGTTTTTAAGCCCCCCCCCCCACACACAATTTAGCCTCTAGAGCTGTTCATAATAGAAACCATCTCTGATTTTCCATTGTCTTCTATCCAAATTGATACATTTCCATAAATAGTCTCTGTTCTCACCAAGAAACAATCCCTTTTAGATCTTATTTTTTTAGATCTTATTTTTTTTTTTTTTAGATCTTACGCACTATTGTTAATGACGGAGTAATCTAAAAACTGGATTTTGTACAGTGGGATCTACAGGTTGGACCGAAAATCTTGTCACACCTACACACACACACACACACACACACACATATATATACCAAGCCTTCTGCACACAAGGTCAATTTCTTAAGGGAAGTTTAACGTTTGTATTCAGAGTTTTCCTTCTCCTATACTGATTACGTAGTCAATGTTAAAGAGTCCACACGTGTGTGTGTGTGTGTTTGTTTTTTCAAAAAGAAGAATTTATTCTTGATGGTGAAATCGACATTAAAACGTTTCGGCTCATGGGATGGTAGGTGCAAAAAATGCTTACATCCCATCGGCATTCTCCCTCAAGGGTGGTGTCTCAGGCACTGGGAAATAAACCAAGCCCTGCCCCTTTAGATCAAGAGGGCATGTGTTGCCTGGTGGGATAGCTTCCTGGGATCTACGCCGTTAATTACTTAACCGTTCCAGAGGCCGACGCAATTGGACACAGGCCCAAGGGTTCCTTCCTTAAGCATCACGGGTCGCCACCCATGGCCAACAGGTGGACCCATTGGGTCTTACTCCTCTGCAGAGATTCAGTCGGTGTGTTCTAAAGCCCCTGTCGATAGGTCTATATCTGGTTCGGAATACGTGAATAGATTTCAAAACGGGAAAATAATATTGAAGCTGGTTGTAATGATGATGTATGTAAGTGGTCTATGTTTCTAAATACTGGCAACCAAAGTGATAAGTGCGTTGACAGAAATAAGTGGTGCATTCTTTGTTTTTCTTTTTAATCTTATTGAACGCTACTTAGATTTTATCAAGTGGGCGTTTGACGCATATTACATATCCGAATGCCAAAGATCAAAAACATCGTGGGTAAGCACTGTACATTTTCATGCACACACATAAATGCATATACAAATACTTATCTACATTTATAAACCCTTACATATACAAACACACACACACGCACACACACACACACACACACACACTCTCTCTCTCTTTCTCTTTCTTTTTTCCTCTTTTCATTATGTTCAATAGAAACAGATTAGCGTTATCGCTTCAGCACGATCACCCCTCTCTCTATCTTTCCTCTATTCTCTTTATTTCTTTTTTACTTATTATATTTTCACTGAGTAGCGTGTCTCTTTCTTTTCCTTTCCTTTCCTTTCGTTCTTTATAACAAAAACGGAATGGTTCATTATTTTATTTAGCTGAGGTGACGGCACACATAAGAAATAAGAATTCGGCATATAAGCATCACCTGGTAATCAGGATTTACATATTTACATTTCCTCTTCGACGATTTCGACGGTCTCATTTTTAACCAGAAGATGTTGCAAGGTGATAACGGTCGTACGAATAAGGAACACGAGTATTGATATATGGATTGATCGTAATCATGTACTTCAACACTTATATACATGTGTGTGTTGTGTGTGTGTGTGTGTGTGTGTGTGTGTTTGTGCCTATAAGTAAATGAGAAAATTACATCCTTGCATTAATTAGCATGAATTGACAAACAGATGAGGCGCCAGTTATGTATTGGTTATCGTCGTAGGGAATGGAATCAGTGATCCGAGTTCAAATCCTGGACGAGACTTTTTGCGTTTCATTTTGCGCCAATGTCATTTTGGAGTGGCATACTGCTCCCATCCCAGCTAAGAATAAATATTAGGGAAGACTGGGTTCTTTAACCTTGGTATGGCAACCAGTTTAAGAGAAGGAAAAGTTTGAATTCAAACCAGCTGTAGTCCACTTAAAAACAACTGACCTTGTGTCTGGGGGTCGGGAAAATACTGATGAGATGTGTTCAAAAAGTATCGAGACAGAAACTCTATTTGCCAAGAGAGAATTGAACCAAGAATAAAAACGCCATTTTTTTTATTTTCAAAATCATCCCCTTCGCTTTCAATAAACTTATTCCGTCGAGATTTTCATTGGTCATAGCACCTCTGAGACTTCAATTTTTAGATGACATGAATGTCTACCACATCCTCAAATCTTACCTATCATATGAATTTTCAGTATAGGAAACAATTAGAAAAAAAGTTGTATGGTGTTTGGTTTAGTTTGAGTGTGTTGGCACAATCCCGTTTTTCACAAAAATCTGCTTATAAAAAAGTATCGATAATTGGCACTGACTAATCCAGTGGTTCCCAAACAGTGCGCCCCAGAGCTTTTTCAGATGCGCTCCGTAGTATTCCTGAAAAATCTATCCAGATATGAAAAGCAAATGTATACTAAGTTACTATATTATACCATTTCTTTACGAACACTCTGCTTGTTTCGTTACGACATTATTATGATATTTTGGAAAAGAACAGCGATCAAAGGCAATCTCAAAATGTTTCCTTTGATAAGTAATAATTGCAAAACTGAAATTCTGCCAATGATAGTTGAACATTTATCAACTTTAGAAGAAAACTTGAGTTATTATTTTCCATCAATTAACACTGCGCAATATGACTGGATTAGAAACCCTTCTGTAGAAATTGCAATAGATTCTAGTTTAACGCTAACAGAAAAAGAAGAACTGGCAGTTGTGTCCACTGATCGTGGATTAATGATAAGATACTATGAATTGTCTCTTGAAGCTTTTTGGATTTCTATAAAAAAAAACAACAGGTGTATATATCTTTAAAATGCGCTCGCCATTTTATTGCAATTTTCCACCTCATATGTGAACTGGAATTTTCAACCCTCGCAACAATTAAGTGTAAAAAGAGAGGAACTCTTCAATGCGTTGATGAGGAAATGAGAGTTTGTTTCCCAAACATAAGACCAAACATTGAAGAAATCGCAAGGTCTCATCAAGCTCATGTTTCTCGTTAACACAGGAATGAATAAACTTCATAGAGGTATGTTAAGTTTGCTTTTGTTAAATGTGTTATTTTTTATATATTTAACAGTTAACTTAATAACATTTTATTTCTATTTTCTATACAGTGCGCTATCAAGTATCTGTAAGTGCGCCCAAATTGTATACAGTTTGAGAACACCTGGACTAGTCTGGATGATAGTTTTGTTTGTTTGTTTTGTTTTACGGCATATCAACCTTAGTGGGTCATTTAATGCCAATAAAGTTTTGAATTCATTCTTAATAGATACTCAATTTTTTATAATCACATTTTTCTATTTAGCCCATAGATGGGACCCTAAGTGATACTACCACTCCGAGTCAGAGTGAACCTGGGAGCAATGGCGATGAAGGAGTTCCCCACATTCACCAAAGCTCCAGAACTGGAACCTCACCATCAAATAGAGTTTAACGTTATTCCCAGGACATGAAGACCCTCAGCCACCGTCTTCTAGCACATAAAAAAGGGTTGGGGCTTGCCATAAGGGCAATAGGGTTGGGGCAATCATATTGGCGCTAGGGCTTGGCATGACCAGCCTACTGATCGGAGGGGGCCTCTCTGGCCGCCCGTCTAACCTAAGTAAGGGTTTGTGGAGTGTTGCATGTCATGGAGTGCTCATCCACCAGAATCCTGCTCTCAGACATCACTGGTTGCCACTCACGGTCAGCGAGTGTCCCCGTTGGATTGTTTTTTTTTTTACCCTCAACAGAGGTGCAGTCGGTGTTTTTTACAGCCCCATCCGACAGGGCGGCTGGACGACCGTCTAGACGTCTAACCATTATTACTTTATTACATAAGTTTCTCAACTGTTCACACGTCTTTATTTAATGTTTAAAACTGTGTTGGTTTGTGTGCTAATAAAAATGTCTTGGTATCTATGTATCCAAAAACACCCACACATTAACAACATTGATCTCGTGTGTTTATTTGTGTTGTGATAGTTGCCAAACGTAGATAAGTGCAATGCCAAGTCATAAATATGGCGCACCTCAGGAAGATCAAATTAACCAAACCAATAATAACCAGTAAGATTTGCTTGGTAATCCCTGCTCCACGGCAATGCTCTCTTGTAGATTTGTACAGTGGAATAATATATATTTGCTCCCAAACTCGGTAGAAATACGTAGACTTATAATGGCTGAAACATGGCATTTTGGGCAAACCTTTGAAGCCCCATATCTCCCCCAATTCTCAACCGAACTCAACCATGTGATACTCCTCATCGAACTCTATCAGAAAATTGACCATTTTTGCCCACTCTCAGGGGGGTTATCAGGCCTCAAAAGGCACATAGAACTTCGAATTGTGCACTTTTTTCACCATCAGTAAATTCAAGGCATTAGAATCCATGAGAAAAAACAATAAAATCGATAACGTACATATTCATCAAAATACATAGACTTATAATGGCTGAAAAAAGGGGTGACTTAAATTAACTTTCACTGCCAGCATATATACAGCAATGATCGTCTGTAAACAGACTGGATCTCTCTGGTGATCGTAAAATATATAAACAAACGTATGTATTTAATAGTTTAAACACTACCCCTTTACAGCAGCTTCCAAATGGCCAAGAAGTTAAGATGTCGGGCGGACAAAAAGTCAGTCGAATTTCGATCCTGGTCATAGGTAATTGTTGTGTCTAGCCACACTAAAGAGGCTTGAAACGCCGAAAAACGGTGTTTGTGGATGATTTATATATATATATATATATATCGACACCTCCAGGGTGCGTCACAAGGTCAATTTCTTAAAAGGAGTTTAACAGGTTTGAATTCAGAGTTTTCCTTCTAGACTGGTTACTTATCCAAAGTTAAAGAGCCCAGCCGGCCCTTTTATTTACCCATGATTGGAGGGAGTATAATTGGGTGCATACCTTTCCCAAAGATATTAGTGATAACCATTACGCTACAAGTGGTGGTTGGTTTGTTGTTTTGCGGCATATCAACCCCCTTCAGGTCGTTTAATGCCGAATCAAGTCATTTTGATATCAGGTCGCTTACAATACCCGCTATTGCTTAAATGGTCACCCATATAAGTACTGAACTGGCTCATCACTGCTTAACTTCGGTGATCGAGCGGTAACCGAGGCTTTCAGCGTGACCCCAGGTGGTGGCGGGGTTGGGTAAATACATACTTTTATGATATATCTTGTAAACCTAACATATATCTAGTGTATGTAAGTGTATGCGCACTTGTTAAAAGATTTTTAAATATCTATCTATCTATCTATCTATCTATCTATATATATATATATATAAATATATATATATATATATATATATATACATACATATAATGTGTGTGTGTGTGTGTATATTTATATATATATATGTGTATATATATAAGATTCTGTATGTATATCTGTTCGTACAACGGTCTTTTACAAAGCGAAATTGGTGGAGGCCAGCAAAGACCAAAGTTCAATAAAATTCACATCCTATTTTTGACTGAATAGGCGTTAAAAACGTTTTACTCCTCATTGTCAATAAGAAAATCTCAGTAAAATATAATAAGGGTATAAATCAATGAAATATTAAAAAAATAATTTAAAAAAATGATTAAAAAATAAAACAAATTAATAAAGGATAAAACATAATAAAAGGCAAATAAAAATAAAAATACAAAGAAGAATAATGAAAATAAACAACTTAAAAACAAAAATATTAACAAGAAAAGACAATAAAACAAATATATAGAAAAAATAATCTTTATTATCTCTTTATAGATATAGAAAAGAGATTTATTTGTTTTACTTTTTTTTATCCCAGTCAACGCCTGGTAGCTCTACTAGTATGTGATATGTGTATGTACGTAAAATACATAAAGGAGAAAAGATAATCTGATTCATATTCGAGGATAGATTTACAAGTTAAAAACATCAAGGTATTTGAAAAGTTCGTGTTATGCAAAAAAAAGATTGACTTTGAGATAAAAATCTAAATTAGATAAAAGGGACACAAGAATGTTGAGAGAGAGAGAGGGGGGGAGAGAGAGAGAGAGAGAAGTACGATACCGGCTTTATTTCAAGAGACCTGAGAATCTGCTAATCAACAACTGACTTTTCTAACAAACCATGAAAGAACTCTTGAAACATTCCATTCTATATTTAAACTTTATCAACCCCCTCAAAATCAGCCTGTAGCTTCCGGTGCATATAGAGACGTATTGATATGTATAGTACATATATACACACACGTACATACATACATACATACACTGTCCTGGGTATGACGTTAAACTGCCTCTAACGGTGAGGTTCCAATTCTGGGGCACTGGAGAGTGTGAAGAAACCCTTCATCTCCCAGGTCTACTCCACACGAGTACCTCTTCATTGCCATTACTCTCGGGTCCACTTTAACCCGTAGTAGTAGTATCTGCTAGGGTCACATCTATGGATTAAATAGAAAAACAATAGAAAAAATCATCAAAAATGAATAAAAAACGTCTTTGGCATAAAATAACCCAGCGAGTGTTGACATGCCGTAAACACAACAAATCAGCCAACAGTGTCCTGAGTATGACGTTAAAGCATCTAACGGTGAGGTTTCAGTTCTGGAGATCTAGGGCATGATGAATACCCTTTAACAACCATTACACCCAGGTCCACTCTGACCCAGATTGGTAGTATCTGTTACGATCCTATCTATAGGGTAAGTAGATAAAAAAATGAGTTAAAAAAAAATTATTTTAAAAAAATTGAGTACCCAACAAGAATGAATAAAGCAAAACATCTTCGGCATAAAATAACCCAACATGGGTTGACGTGTCCTAAAATCCAACCAATCTACCAATAACTGACTTTTCTAACAAACCATAAAAGAACTCGTGAAAAATTCCATTTTATATTTAAATTTTATCGACCCCCTCAGAATATGCATACACCTCTACATCCGCCCTGTCAGCTGGGACAGACGAATACACCGACTGCACCTCTGCAGAGGGGTAAAATCCCCCCCCACAACGCGGCTACCCGTTGGAAGTGGGTAGCATGCAACACTCCACTTTTGCCCTTACTCAGGTTAGACAGGTGTTCAAGGATGACTCCTTCGATCAATCGGCTGGTCACGTCAAGCCCTAGCACCTATACTATTTTCCCGACGGTATTGCTCTTTTGTCAAACCCCTAACCCTTTTTATCATATATGTGCTAGAAGGCAATGATTGATGGTCTTAGTATCCTGGATATGATGTTAAACTGCATCTAGTGGCGAAGTTCCAATTCTGGAGCTCTGAGGAATGTGGAGTACCCCTTCATTGCCATTACTACCCGGTCCCACTTTGGCCCTATCTTGGGCTAGACGGGCGGTCGGAGAGGCCCCCTCCGATCAAACGGTCACGTCAAGCCCTAGCACCTATGATTTTCCCAACCCATTGTTCTTATGGCAAGCCCAACCCTTTTTATCATATGGGTGCTAGAAGGCGATGACTGAGGGTCTATGTGTCCTGGGAATGACGTTAAACGCTATCTGATGGTGAGGTTCCCGTTTTGGAGGTTTGGGGAATGTGGAGCACCCCTTCATTACCATTGCTCCCTGGCCCACTCTGACCCGGAGTGGTAGTACCTGTTAGGGTCCCATCTATGAGTTAAATAGAAAAACATGAGTTTATAAAAAAAATGTATTATCCATTAAGAATTGATTTATTTCAAAACTTTATCGGCATTAAATGACCCACCGAGGTTGATATGCCGTAAAACCAAACCAAACCAAAACTACCCGGTCCACACTGACCCTATTAATGTCCCGTCTATGGGTTAAATGTATAAAAAACGAATTTAAAATGTCTAGAAAAAAAGTCTTCGGCATAAATTAACCCTAGGGTTGATATGCCGTAAAATCGAACCAACTATATATACATATTAAAATGTGGAGGCGCTCGTTGTGTAATGGCTACCGTCGGGAAATATTAACAATTAGCTTAAAAGCCGCCCTATCAGGTGGCAATTAAGCAAGCTCCTGCAGAGGGCTCTTGATTCGGCCATCGTTCCAACAATGACACTTCATTCGTTGAGTACGTATTAAATTTTATCAAACTTGAACAGTATTTTTCAAAGAGTTTTTCTTCTCCTGGACTAGTTGCCTCACCAAGACTAAAGAACCCAGTTTGCCTTACTATTTACCCATAGCTGGGAAGAAGAATAAATGTTCTTGGTTATTTGGTTGGTTGGATTTTACGGTATGTCAACCCTTTGGGTTAATTCATGCCGAAGACGTTTTTGTTTTATTAATTCTTGTTGGGAATTCAATTTTTTAAAAACTCATTTTTAAACACATTTTTAAAAATCTATTTAAACCATCAACTAACAGGCACCACATCTAGAAATAGATCCATACCTTTCCCAGCCAAGTGAAATGTAAACATCCTCGTTCCGGTTTTGAACTTGGGTCGCCAATTCTGTTTTTGATGACGATAACCGTTATGATAATCGTGCCTCATGAATATTAATGTAAGAACCACACTTTTTTTTCCTCGAGAAATCGCACCAGTCTTCTGAAAATAGCGGGACATTATAAGAATTCAAACTTACCACAATCGAATCATCACTTCCTAGCGTTCTTGTATTACAAGAATCTATGGTTCGCTGTGGTGGGCAGTACCTATCTAGGGGAGGGGATGAGACAATAAGGAGCGGTTCGGGTTAGCTCAGTCGGTAGAGCGTTCGGCTAGAAACCGCAAGGTTCCTAGTTTGATACCGGTCCTCGCCAACTCAGTGTATGAGTAGCACAGGGATCTGTGCGGTAAAGTAAGGAGCTGATGTTAGGTGTGGCGCTTCACCTCAGATGCTAAAAACAATCTCCTTGGTCTAGCGCTATTGAAAAGGAGTAGTATTTCCTACAAAAGGATGAAGCTCTAAGCTTCTATAGTAAATTCTGATATTATATCAATCTAGCTGAGAAGGAGTAGTATTTCCTACAAAAGGATGAAGCTCTAAGCTTCTATAGTAAATTCTGATATTATATCAATCTAGCTGAGAAGGAGTAGTATTTCCTACAAAAGGATGAAGCTCTAAGCTTCTATAGTAAATTCTGATATTATATCAATCTGGCTGAGAAGGAGTAGTATTTCCTACAAAAGGATGAAGCTCTAAGCTTCTATAGTAAATTCTGATATTATATCAATCTAGCTGAGAAGGAGTAGTATTTCCTACAAATGGATGAAGCTCTAAGCTTTTATAGTAAATTCTGATATTATATCAATCTGGCTGAGAAGGAGTAGTATTTCCTACAAAAGGATGAAGCTCTAAGCTTTTATAGTAAATTCTGATATTATATCAATCTGGCTGAGAAGGAGTAGTATTTCCTACAAATGGATGAAGCTCTAAGCTTTTATAGTAAATTCTGATATTATATCAATCTGGCTGAGAAGGAGTAGTATTTCCTACAAATGGATGAAGCTCTAAGCTTTTATAGTAAATTCTGATATTATATCAATCTGGCTGAGAAGGAGTAGTATTTCCTACAAAAGGATGAAGCTCTAAGCTTTTATAGTAAATTCTGATATTATATCAATCTGGTTGAGAAGGAGTAGTATTTCCTACAAAAGGATGAAGCTCTAAGCTTTTATAGTAAATTCTGATATTATATCAATCTGGTTGAGAAGGAGTAGTATTTCCTACAAAAGGATGAAGCTCTAAGCTTTTATAGTAAATTCTGATATTATATCAATCTGGCTGAGAAGGAGTAGTATTTCCTACAAATGGATGAAGCTCTAAGCTTTTATAGTAAATTCTGATATTATATCAATCTGGCTGAGAAGGAGTAGTATTTCCTACAAAAGGATGAAGCTCTAAGCTTTTATAGTAAATTCTGATATATTTATCAATCTGGCTGAGAAGGAGTAGTATTTCCTACAAAAGGATGAAGCTCTAAGCTTTATAGTAAATTCTGATATTATATCAATCTAGCTGAGAAGGAGTAGTATTTCCTACAAAAGGATGAAGCTCTAAGCTTTTATAGATATTATATCAATCTGGCTAAGAAGGAGTAGTATTTCCTACAAAAGATGAAGCTCTAAGCTTCTATAGTAAATTCTGATATTATATCAATCTGGCTGAGAAGGAGTAGTATTTCCTACAAAAGGATGAAGCTCTAAGCTTTTATAGTAAATTCTGATATTATATCAATCTGGCTGAGAAGGAGTAGTATTTCCTACAAATGGATGAAGCTCTAAGCTTTTATAGTAAATTCTGATATTATATCAATCTGGCTGAAGGAGTAGTATTTCCTACAAATGGATGAAGCTCTAAGCTTTTATAGTAAATTCTGATATTATATCAATCTGGCTAAGAAGGAGTAGTGTTTCCTACAAAAGGATGAAGCTCTAAGCTTCTATAGTAAATTCTGATATTATATCAATCTAGCTGAGAAGGAGTAGTATTTCCTACAAAAGGATGAAGCTCTAAGCTTTTATAGTAAATTCTGATATTATATCAATCTGGCTGAGAAGGAGTAGTATTTCCTACAAATGGATGAAGCTCTAAGCTTTTATAGTAAATTCTGATATTATATCAATCTGGCTGAGAAGGAGTAGTATTTCCTACAAAAGGATGAAGCTCTAAGCTTTTATAGTAAATTCTGATATTATATCAATCTGGCTGAGAAGGAGTAGTATTTCCTACAAAAGGATGAAGCTCTAAGCTTTTATAGTAAATTCTGATATTATATCAATCTAGCTGAGAAGGAGTAGTATTTCCTACAAAAGGATGAAGCTCTAAGCTTTTATAGTAAATTCTGATATTATATCAATCTGGCTGAGAAGGAGTAACCTAATATTTGATTAGCAACTGTCATGTGGAATGAATCTCTTCTATTGCACTAGAGGCGATAGAAAAACACATTACGTGAAAGACTGACTGATTTTTTGAAATGTTGGAAAAGAGTGGGGGAAAAAAACTATCGTTACCAATACATGAAGTGAAGGAAAGAATGTAGACATCCAAGGGCAAACAGAAATGTAGATCTCTCGTACTCGCACAGAAACGATCATTAAGGTCTCTTTTTTTTTCATGCTCTCTCTCTTTCTCTATCCCCCCTCTCTCTCTCACACGTACGTTCACCTTTTACTCTTTCTCTCACGGACATTCCTCTCTTTCTCATGTACGCTCTCTCTCTCTCTCTCTCTCTCTCTCGTAATTTTCCCCTCTCGTGCGTTCTTCCTTTCTCCCTCCCTCTTCTTCTTCTTCTCTCGTTCATTCTCACCTTTTTTCTTTCTTTCATGTATGGTCTCTATCTCTCTCTCTCTCTCTCTCTCTCTCTCACTCCCTCTATCTCTTTCGTACGTCTTCTTCCTCTTCCTCTCTCTCGACGTCCCTTCATCTAACTCTCTGTCTTATCCCCCTTCTCTCTCTCTCCACCCCTTCCCCTCTCTCTTTCTGTCTGTCTTTCTGTCTCAGCCTCCCTTTTCTCTTTCTCTTTCTCTCGTTCCTCTTTTCTTTCTCTCTCTTTCTCTCCCCTTCTCTATCTCCCGCGCACGTTTCATTCTCTCTCTCTCTCTCTCTCTCTCTCTCTCTCTCTCTCTCTCTCTCTCTCACAGACTGGTGGGCGCCTCTTCATGGAGAATTGTTGAGTAAGCTATTATCGCAGTTAATAGTTTTAAAATCTTTCTGTGCAAAGAATTGCACTCTATGCCTTTTACAGTCTTCCTTATATATATATATATATATATATATATATATATATATATATATATTCATTAAAAATTAATAAGAATCTGAAGATGAAATACATCGTAAAAATAACGGATGAATGAAAGCTTTCCACACAAGTATGTTTGCCTGGTTACCAAGAAACATTCTTTTCCTAGATCCGCTCTGTCGGCGGGGTTTAGAATATGCTTATTGTATCACCTGTAAATGAGTAAGACTCCCCCCTCCACAAAAGGGATGTCCTGGATATGACACTAAACTGCATCTGATAACGAGGTGCGAGTTGTAGACCTCTGGAGAGTATGGAGTACCCGATCATTGCCATTACTCCAAGGCTCATTCTCATCCGGAATGGTAATACTTGTTAGGGTCTCTTCTATGTGTCAAATAGATATGTAGTGAAGGTTTCAAGAGTTGTTCGTTAACCCTTATACAACAGCTGGCAGTCCACTAAGTATAATTGTATACATACGCACACACATACTATTGGTTGCATGGCATATCAACCTTCGTGGGGGAAATTCCATGTCAAATCATCCAGAAAAAATATTGATGAGTTATTCATGATTTCTGATTTTTCAGAATGAGATCAATATCCCGATGTGGCACTGCATCGATGACAAAATATTTTTCTATTATTATTTCATATATATTTTACATTATTTGTACCAAAAAGATAGTTTGATTTTTGCTCAGAACCGAAGTTACAGCATCCGTTAAAATTTTGCAAATCAGAAATCCTTAATAACTTAAAATTAGTTAACTTTAAAACATTTTTGATAGCCTTTTTTGATTCCTTGGGCGAAAATAAACCAATTTTTAGGAGGAAGGAATCTCTAAAACTCATTTGACAGATTCCAAAAAGACGTATTTTTCGTGACCCCCTCAAATTCGGAGAGCTAAAAATCGATATAACTCCGCCAATTTTTGGAATTAGAAACTCAAATTTTGGGGATTGTCTAACTTTCTCAGAATACACACTTGGACAAAAGGGGGTGGGTGATATGGTCTGGATGATTTTGATATGGAATTACCCGTGGGTGATTTAATGCCAAAGCCATCCTTATAAAATAAATGTAATAGTGCTATTTAACCTGGGGGATAAGGATGTTCTTACCTTTCTCAATGGTATTAGTCCAAAAGTGAACGGTGCGACTGGATTTCGAACTCCCTTACTAAGATGACACAGTTCAGCACATTAGCCACTACATTGTGGATTGCCCCCATTCTTTGGCAAAAAAAAGTGTGTATGATTGAGGGTGAAGATTTACAAGGTTGGTATATTTTATAAGAAGCAATAAATAAATAGATAAATAGATGAAAAAAAAAAGATAAAAATAAACAAACAAACAAACAAACAAACTAATAATTAACAGCAAAGAATGTTTTGCCACAAAACAAAAATTTGGCAGAAAGACAATATTCAGAAAGAAAGAAAAAATAAAGCTGAATATTAATATCAATTGACTTAAAGTCTTAAGTCTCTTCTCTTTCCAAATTCAACATTAATCTTTGGCGATTGTTGCTGTTGTCATCCAAACTGGTTTCTGCAGAATCAACATATCATAAATAAATAAAAAAAATATAAAAAATAAGAAAAAAAATGTTGAATGGACAAAACAGATTTACTAACACGTGTTTCGGCCAGGAGTTGGTTCATGTCCACGGGGAATCCTTCACGCGCACATAGACACATACACATACACAATTCTATTACTCACCAAAAGTCTGATGCTTACCATCAAAAACATTACAAACACAAAAAATACTTTCCACTGTCTCGTTTGAAGAAGTCCTTGGTGAAATTGATCGATTGATTTTAACGGCATGTTAATCAGTCTCGGATTATTTTATGCCTAGAAGTTAGCGGGTCGCGTTCATTGTACGTTCATATTTAGATTTTTTGTGTTGTTATTTCTTAAGAATTTTATTATTCTCTATGCACATTAGAGTAAGTTGATTTTTCATTTTTTTAAAGATATCAAATTGTCCAGGAATGTTAAAGTTGTGTGTTAATATACTAAATACTAATACCAAAAACTAGATGTATTACTTGCACCATTGTTTGAGGAAATAGCATCAAAGATCGTCTACTAAAATGCACCAAAAGTCCTCGTTTTCGCAAAATTTTGCCTAGAAATTGGTTAAAAAATAAAGCAATTTCAATTTTTAAAACAGAAAAGGTTATCATTTTAAACGAAACGAATAGAATATTATAATTAGAATTCAAATTGAAAATTTGTCTCCCATCACCACTGACACCTCTGATATGCTGCTTTTCACCTAATAATTAACCTGTAATAGTGATAACACTTTAAAAGATTGAAATCTATTTCCTCAAACGAAGGCAAAATTTTAAGGAAATTACTTTGTAAGGTAATTCTGTAAGTTAATTTGCAACTTTCGCCACTTTGGAGACATTACAGTTACAAAATCGACCTACCCTATTGCACATGGTCCTGTTGAATACGATTCATATTTAAACAGATCTATTTGAATAATAGATACAACCCAAAGAGATATTACCACTCTAGGTCTGAGTATACCTGGGAGTAATAGCAATGAAGGGGTATTCCACATTCCCCCAGTTGCAGTTTAGTGTCCTACCCAGAACAGCCCCCCTTTTTTTAAAGAGAAGGTCTTACCCCCTCTGCAAGGGTTACAGTTAGCGTATTCTAAGCCCCGACGACAAGGCTTCCCTGGCGTGTTGTTTTCAGCAGCACTCTTCAATTTCCATGAACATTTTCTTAATATCTGTTTTGTATGTAATATATCAGTCAGATCTTTGCCCTGATGAGCTACTATGCGAAACTGTTAGTAGGTATATCTGACTCATTAGGTTTAACTTTATTATTTGCTCTACTGAGGTATTGAGCACTCTTTACTTTTTAGCTTTAGATAATCCTGGGGGTTTATATATATATTTTTTCATATATATATAATTTTTTTTCTTTTGGCCAAGTATTATAGTATCAACCGATTATTTTCGGTTGGTACGACTATCTTGGTCTTTTCTTTTTTTTTTTTTTCATTCTTTTCCCCAGGTGATGTTTGGTAGTATATTTTTACAATCAAACTATTTGCCGGTTTTTTTCTTACCGCAAGGGTTTACCAACAAGTTTGGTATATATACATATATATATATATATACCAGCCCCTCCGCACGAGCAGAATGTGACACAAGGTCAATTTCTCAGACGGAATTTAACAGGTTTGAATTCAGAGTTTTCCTTCTAGACTGGTTACCTAGCCATGGTTAAAGAGTCCAATCCAATCTACTATTTGCCCACAGCTAGAGGGATAGTAGTTGGATTCATACCTTTCCCAAGAGTATTAGCCCTATGTGAAAACAGCTATGAAAAAGTACTTACACATAGACACACACACACACACATATATATATATATATATATATATATATATTATATATATATATATATATGCTATGAAAATAAACACACACATATATATTAATGGTATGAAAAAGTACTTACACATACACACACATATGCAATGGAAAAGTATATATACACGCATATATATTCTTATATGCTACGAAAACCTACATACACACACATGCTATAAAAAAAGTATACGCACCTGTATATATATGAAAAAGTACACACACACATATATATTTATATATATATATATGTATGTGTGTGTGTGTGTGTACTTTTTCATAGCATATATATACAGGTGCGTATACTTTTTTTATAGCATGTGCGTGTATGTAGGTTTTCGTAGCATATATGAATATATATGTGTGTGTATATACTTTTCCATAGCATATGTGTGTGTATGTGTAAGTACTTTTTGCATACTATTAATATATATGTGTGTGTTTATTTTCATAGCATATATATATATATATATATATATATATATATATAGTCCCGTTCACATATATGTAGAAACCTGTATATACGCACATATTTTTTCTCATCCTCTACTTACTCAGAAACTCACACACACGCGCATATTTTCTACTCGCCAAGCCAAAATATGTATTAATATCTTGTTTCAGAGCTTCTGGTAATATTTCATACCCATCTTTCTTGAAAGATTTTGGTTTCCAGAATCTGCAGATGGAATGATGAAGATACATTTGATAGAAATTGCTAAACGCTCAAAGTAAATTTCCAGACGCTTTTTTTTTGGGGGGGGGGTAGGTGGTAGGTGCCGACAAAGAAACCAAAGATCTCTCTCAATCAGACGGTATATCGCTTTTCAACGTCACACCCCATGAATGTGACCCGGAGCGTGGAAAGCGGACAGAGCTGGAACATTATGTTTTTATTTTTCGGTTGGAATTATATTTCTGGAATTCCTCCTCGGAATATTCTTACATTCAGCAATATAGACACAAATCGGGTATTTTAATCGGCGTACCAAATTTCTCTCTATTTTGGGATTTAACAGGATTTGCTTAATCCACTGTACAGGCCTCAGATTGCTTACAGTATCCGCTGTTCGTGAATGCTCACCCATCCAAGCACTGGGTATGCTACTTAATTCCGGTTATCTACCGAGAAACGGTGTTGTTTTCTTGCTGGTTGTGAACCACAATGTTAGGAGCATTAAATTACACCACGTCTCGTCCGTTTACGTGGATCTTTAAAAGTGTCCAACCTTTCAAAGCCAGTTAGGTTGGTTGGATTTTACGGCATGTTAATACCAAGGCTAAAAAACAGTCTGCCTTACTATTTACTCATAGCTGGGAAGAGGGAGAACTAGATTATTGGTTGGATGGTTGGTTGGGGTTTAGCCCATAAATATCTTTCATGCCAAACATATTTTTGTTTTATTCATTATTATTGGGTATTCAATTTAAAAAAAAAAACATTTATTTTTTAAACACATTTTTACTAATTCTTTTATCTATTTAACCCATATATAAGACCCTAACTGGTACTACCACTCAGTTAGAGTGTGCCTAGGAGTAATGGCAATGAAGGTGTACTCTATACTCTCAAGAACTCAAGTTTTTGGAACCTCAGCACTAGATGCAATTTAATGTTATACCCAGGAAACTAAGATCCTCAGCAACCGCCTTCAAGCACATAAATGATAAAAAGGTTTGGGGGTTGCCATAAGAGAAATAGGGTCTAGACAATCATGTAGGTGCTAGGGCTTGACGTGACCAGCCGATTGATCGGGGGGGGGGGCTCTCCGATTTCCCGTCTGGCCTGTGTAAGGACCGAAGTGGAGTGTTAAATTATAAATAGTTAATTGTGGAAAATTTAGCAGTGAAAAACGGGAGTGGTGGAAAATGATGGAAGATTTAGATTCAAAGTTGTTCTATTTTCCGATTATACCCCCTCTGTTTTAAATCATTTTATCTGCATTTTTATTTAGTTCCATTAGTCTTTATAATTTAATATATTGTTGTATATTGTACAAACGAAAATAGAAATTTCCGGTTGAATTAAACAGAGGAGGGACGACAAAGGTGACAAAGGATTTTTCCTGGTGGGAGCGAACAAAGAAAACGCGTAGGCGTGAGATATATAAAAGAACAGTCAGTAGTGAACAGACTCCAGTGAGGAGGAGACGGCGAACGGAGTGACCGAGACTCCCGGTCACAGCCGATGGGCTGTGAACCATTACGTAGCCACCTCCCACCTCCCCAACGCTATTCATCCCAACAGTAGCAGTAGTTCCCATTGTCAACGCTCGCCACTCACACGCACCACGAGGGAATTAAATAAAAATTCAATCTCCTACTACATACAGCATGCCTTGTGATTTCATTAAGCGGCCACTACATATATCGTCTGGGATTAGTGACGATACCCGCTACGATACGTACGTCGATTTAGCAGCGTGAGTTTGAAGAAGCCGCTATATAATATATAGAATTTGATGCCGCTACGCAACAATATTTCATTATATTAAAACTTAAATATTTGCGCCCGGAGGGTGTATATTTTTGCTAGTACCATTAAAGAAAATAACCAATTAACCAACCCTTTGATGCGACAATGGTCGTTTGCATCTAATTTCCAATGTCAGACAAAATGGATTTCATTGGTTACCGGCAAAGTTTCTAAGGAGGATTGTCTGCCATGCGCAGTTCAGATACAAAGTCTGGGTCACTGAACAGATGGAATTCATTCTGGGTCGAATGCCGGAAAAATATTACAGGTGGTATCAAAATCTCGACAGCTGCAGGTAAAAAAAAACACCTAATGCCACTACTCTACTGATTAAAAGAAATTTAAAAAAAAATGTTGATTAAATAAAGACAGATGATGTTCAACGGTTAAGTGATGCGATTGCCGAGAGGTGTGAAACGTGGGCGCCTCGCTATTGATTAATCTAGTCAAAACGAACATTTACTACTGAATGTCCTGCACTTGTGGCGTTTTGCCAGGTTAATCACAACTCGATAAATATCGGAAGGTCAAATTTTACTCAAGTAACTCAAGTACTTATTTAGCAACTAGAAGCAGCTATCCGGTGTTGCTTGGGTAGAGGGGGGATAATAAAAAAGTAATTCTCACAGATCCATTGTTTTGGTCTTACATAATTGCAACAAATCAGGAGCCGGTATCCCTAATGTGGTATGGTGCTGAAATCTAGTGCTACCCAGGAACTCTTTGCCTTTCCTTTGGACCACAGCGGCAGTGTGGAGAGGGGGGATTTGCTGTTTGGGAAACAGCTCATCCTCCATATGAACCCACTCAGGCTATGTAATTAAAAAGAAAAATTGGACACTACTCCATCGTTTCCCGTAGACGGAAGGATGCCAACAACAAAATAATTGATTTGGATCTTAGTTTCCAGAGTATGACGTTAAACTATATCTAGTGGTGAAGTTCCAATTCTGGAGCACAGTGGAGTGTGGAGTACATTTAAATATTGCAGGATTTTAAACACATTAATACCATGGGCTGTTTTGAGGCAAATCCATCTCGGCTAGACCTTAATAGAGATACTGTTGATAAATAAATAATAATGATTATTTAATAGCCATGATGTAAATAACTAAGGGAATTGTGACGAATTTCGGTTACAAGCACACATAATCTCCATTATAACGAGGGAGTTCGGAGGAGAGATACTAAGGTAGTGAACGAATTAAAAACCTTTCGCATGAGGAAAGACTTAGGAAAACTGACTTATCAAGTTTGGCTTATCGACAAACCAGAACATATATGACTGAAATATTTAAATATACCCATGAATTGTATTCAACAAATTTTAATCTATTGAATGTCATCGACCATTCTGGTTCAGAGTGGTAGTACCTGTTAGAGTCCCATCTATAGGTTAAATAGATAAAAAATGAACTAAAAAGACTGAATACCAAACAAGAATGAATAAAACGAACACGTATTCAGCATAAAATAACCCAAGGGTTGATATGCCTTAAAATCGAACTTAACCAACCAGCCAACCAAGATTATTCCACCAGACGATTACTTACCACGCAATTCAACAAAACACTCCTTAAATCAACGGTAATTTATCCCCGTTGATTGTACGTGCTTCCTTTCCAAATAAGAATCATTTACAAACGAATTTAGAATCTGTTGAATGTTGTCATAGCCAGTCTTTCAAATGAAAAAAAAAATGTCCACCGACCCCATAAAACACAATGCTCTATTTCATTGGCAATTCAGTCTCGAAAGACTATGATAAAAGTTTTTGTGTGCCCCTGAAGTTGCAGCGCCCCTGTGACTATGAAGTCCGATGTTTGAGAAACATTCTCGACCACAGATTTTGCATTTGTAGGTTGTCCCTGTAGATGATGATGTTCCGATGCTTTGTTGCCGTTGCTTTCTTATGGACCTCTTAGCTTCATGATGTTGTATCAGGGTGAATTCTGCCGCCACCGAGGGCGGTCTTGAGCCAAATTTTCCCAGCTGGAAGGGACAATGCCAACGCACCTGAGATCATTTTTACAGACACCCTTGAATCGCATTGTCAATTTATTTATTGACAATGCTCTATAAAACAACACTAAATACCTATCAGTACTGTATAACAAGGGGCTGATTTAGCTCAGTCGGTAGAACATCCACTTAGGAACCAAAACGTTTCTGGTTCGATACTGGCCCTCGCCAACTCAGCATATGAGTAGCACAGGGATATGCGGAGCTGATGGTAGGTGTGGCGCTCCACCTCAGACGCAAAAAAACAATCTCCTTTGTCTAGTGCATGTAAAAAGGGGATAGACTTCATTGCTGTCTTAGGCCACCCCAACTACTTTATTACTTCCTCTTAAGGGCCTGGTTAGCTCATTCGGTAGAGCGTTTGGCTAGAAACCACATGGTTCCTAGTTCGATTCCGGTCCTCGCCAACTCAGCATATGAGCAGCGTATGAGTAGCACAGGGATCTGTGCGGTAAAGTAAGGAGCTGATGGTAGGTGTGGCGCTCCACCTCAGATGCCAAAAAAACAATCTCCTTGATCTAGCGCTACTGAAAAAGGGATAGACTCCCTCGCTGATTGGCTGATACCGACTTTACTTACTTTACATCTTAAGTAAACATATCAAACGTTCTAATGATTAAATTATCATACTGAGGTATATCCACAGGTCCTGCTAGTTTTCATTTATTCCTCTACTTATCAAAGATAAGCAGCAAAATGATATCGCTGTTAAAGTCCCAACAGAATTCGTCCAATCAGCCATCTCTTATATTAGAATAATCATAACGAGGCTTGTCTGACAGTTTCTTTGTTGGAAGAGGCCCCCTTCCCACTTGACTAGAGGCGACTTAGTTAGCTTGAGTAAATGTTTATTTGGCCGCTTAACAGAACATTCCCAGCATTCCACAGAGACTGAAAGCAGACCGGAAGTAACGGCTCAGTTTCCAAATGTCCGGGATCTTAACAGCGGAAAGTAAACTCTGTTTCTGACTTCTTTTTTTTTAATTTGTTTGTGTTCTCTTGATTTTTTTATTTTATTTTGCGAAAAATGTCTTTAATCAGTTATTGCTACAGACAAACGAGGCTTCTGTCTTTGAAACGATGAAGACGTATTCTGGCATGGATGGTAGAATTGGGAAACATTGAGACTAGTAGAGTTTCTGTAGACTTGACGCAGTGACAAAAGAAAACTGGTTTCGTTCTCAGACAAAATATATTTTCTAATGCGAATGTTAAGTGTGTCACATTTTTTCAACTTTACTCCTAGATGCCGTAGACCAACATATCCTACTATTTTGTAATCAGGCCATCTCTTTGAGCAAATTAAAAATATTACGGACAATATAATTGTCCCTGTCGACTGGGGCTTTAGAATACGCCGACTGCACCTCTGTTGAGGGATATCCCCCAATGGGGACACCTGTTAGTTGCATGTAGCAACTCGTGATCCTTAAGGATGGAATCCTGGTGGCTGAGCAATGCAATACTCCACTTAGGCCCTAACTTTGGCGAGACGGGCGACTGGAGAGCCCCCCGATCAATCGGCTAGTCACGTCAAGCCCTAGCACCTATATGGTTGTCCCAACCCTATTGTCATTATAGCAAGCCCCCACCCTTTTTATGATATGGGTGCTAGGAGGCGGTAGTTGAGGGTATTCATGTCCTGAGTATGACGTTAAACTCTATCTGATGGTGAGGTTCCAGTTCTGGAGCTCAGTGGAATGTGGAGCACCCCTTCATCCCCATTGCTCCCAGGTTCACTCTGACCCGGAGTGGTAGTAACTGTTAGGGTTTGCAAAACTGTGTTTAAAAAATTGATTCTAAAAAAATGAGTACCCATGAACAATGAATAAACAAACACCTTCGGCATAAAATAACCCAATAGGTTGACATGCCGTAAAATCCAAACAACAAGACGGTGAGAGATTCAATCTCCTCTTCACTAGTGCCAGACCAAGGAGATTGTTCTTAGCGTCTGAGGTGGTGCACCACACCTTCCATCAGCTCCATTCACATATATATATATATATAATCACTATAATTGATCTAAGAAGCTGCATCTACAAGCCAACCGGATGCTGATCTAAGCCACAACGCTACATTATCTAATTCAGAAATTTAATAAAAGGTATTTTAGATCAGGGTTATTTTTTTTAATCAATGAGAAATAATTTTAAACTATTTCTCTGAATGTTTGAGATGAGGCTTGATGATTAGTATTATCTGCATTATTCTGACTATTGTTCCCATCTTCATTGTTATTTGTACAACGTTTCGGCCGATATGCCCCCCGGCCTTCTTCAGGTATTTCTTGTCGGACTCGGGAACCTTCTCGGACTCGGGAACCTTCTTTTCAAACTCGTGAACTTTCTTGTCGTAATCGAGAGCCATCACGGAACTTTGAACCTAACCCTTTATTTAGTCCACGGGGGTATCCTGTTCTCATTCCACTAACCATAGCTGGGGTAGGAGTTGTGTTAATTATTTTTCTAACTGCCTCTACTCAGGATTGAACTCGGTATCCAGAGATAACTGTCACTTAGAACTGTCAACCTAACTATCTTATCCACTAGGCCATATGTCCAATTGGACAATTGAGTGTGAATTTTAATACGAATTAAAATAATTTTAATACGAAGTTTTTTAATGAAAAATATTTTTTTCATTTGATATGAGCTTCTAAAGGGGCCGGTTTAGCTCAGTCGGTAGAGCACCAGTCTAGGAATCGCAAGGTTCCTGATTTGATACCGGTCCCAGCCAACTCAGCACGTGAGTAGTACAGATTGGGTATTCTGATCCGTGCTGTAAAGTCAGGAGCTAACAATATGTGTGGCGCTTCACCTCAGATACAAAAACAATCTCCCTGGTCTAGCGTTAGTGAAAAGAGGATAGACTCCCTCACTGTCCAGCTGATACCGACAATAGGTCATTCCACCGACTTCACCGCTACTATCTACCAGAAAACTGAGGGGTTGTATTTATTTATCTAAATACTTTTATAAGTAAAAGAGGTTAGAAATGTTCTTCTCAATTGAAATGTAATTTTCACCCTCTCCTCACGAGGGGCAATGGATTAAATGGCCCATTGTGCAGGGTAACACCCCCCACCCACATGTCTTGAATTACTGTTCTAAAGTAAAGTGAGAAGCAGTCTCTTTTTTTAGGGATGGTGTTAGTAATTCAATTTACAGATATCAAAACAACCACTTGTCTACTATGAACCCGTACTTACTGATTTGGTTTCGTACCCTGTGTCTAATGGCTTCGGCTTCTGGACCGGTTAGTAAAATACATCGCGTGATCCCGGGGGTGCATTCCCCCATGCAGCTCCTGACCCCTCGTCTAAAAGGGGCAGAGCTGGGTTTATTGTCCGATACCTAAGGCACTCTAAAAGGAGAATGCCGAAGGGATTCACGCACTTTTACACTGGCCACTGCATGAGGTTCGATTTGTGCGTGACTCCCAGTTAAAAAGACCTTGTGTCAACCCGCCTGATGGGAGATCAGGAAAATAATTCCTCTTAACCCGGACCTCCAGCATGTAAGGTGGTTTTCAGAAGAAAAAAAAGTTCACCTTTATATGCCACAAATTAAGTTTTTGGGACGTTTATTTGTTTGTTTAATGCTTTTATATATATTTACCAACTCCTCCGCACGAGCAGGATACGGCACAAGGTCAATTTCTTAAGCGGAGTTGAACAGGTTTTAATTCAGACTTTTCCTTTTCCTAGACTGGTTACCTAGCCATGGTTAAAGAGTCCAGTCTGCCCTGCTATTTATCCCTAACTGGAGGGAGAGTAGGATTCATACCTTTCCCAAGGGTATTAGCGCTAAGTGAAATGCAATTACCGCGTCCAGGATTTGAACTCGGAGCGACGAGTCCATTTCCCATGACTTTAACCATTACACCATGCGCTTCCTACTTTAATGCTTTTATAAGGAAAAATGTTAGAAATCCGAGTAAAAGCTTTTATTCAAAGTCTCTTTCAGATATAAGTTATTCATACGATATCCATGTAAGATAAACTCTCTTTGTGATATCGTGTCTAGACGATCATATCTGAGATAATTTAATGTCGGCATTTTTTCAGACAGTTGACTATCTCTGCTCGACAGTCACACTGTATCTTTTGCACGAGATGAAACAACTTTTTGTTTGTAAGTCCGTAGAAAGGATAATACATACAGGAACCAGGAAATACTTTCTCTTTCACCCCTTCTCAATGGCATATGGAGGTGTGTGGTGTAATGGTTAGAGTCGTAGGAAGTGAACCCAAGTTCAAATCCTGGACGAAGCTACAGTTCCTAGTTCAAATCAGAACGAGGCTCTTTGCATTTCACATAGCGCTAATACCCTTAGGAAAGGTATGAATCCAACTACTCTCCCTCCAGCTATGGATAAATACTAGGGCAGACTGGGTTCTTTAACCTTGGTTAGGCAACCAGTCTAGGAGAAGGAAAACTCTGTATTCAAACCTGTCAAATTCCTCTTGGGGGGTCACTACTAGAATAGGCTCAGTCGTAATTAGTAATCTATCTTTTTAAATGAATAACACATTTTTGAATGATATGGGATGGTACTGCCTAGAGCAGTGGTTTCCAACCTTTTTTTTTTATGTCCAGCACCCCTAAAAATCTTGAATATGTTTTAGCACCCTGTAAAGATGTGGTTCCCAAACTTTTTCAGACTAGGGCCCCTTTGGCTTTCCAATGGATTCCTAGCACCTCCCTCTCACATGCACATGCGAACACAAATTATTTTTGGGAGTGTATGCTTGAAATTGAAGATAGTAAGATTAAACACAAAGATGTATTTCACAAATAAAACCTACTTATTAAACCTGGATGGAAGGGAGCATGTGGTAACTGGTGCACCAATGTACGTGTTGTGTACAGACGTCAAGCAACCGTTCAGACTTTTGACTCAGATTCCGGACTTCGTAACAAAACTATGAATTCGTTTATAATTCTTGTGTCAGTTTTATTCTGTATAAACAACACACGTGTTCCCTTACCTTAGTATCTATAACATATATTTTGTCATTTAGATTTTGTAAAAATCAAGTTATTTATCAACTGGTCCTAATGTCACCCCTTTTACCTCACCGACCTCCCGCCTCGTTTTGTCTCACCACCCCTAGATCTTTCCACTACCCCCGAGGCCGGTACCGCCCAGTTTTGGAACCACTGCTATAAAGTGATAATGTATATAAGAATAAAGGTGAAGGTGACTGAAAAAATATGTAAAATCAATTTTTAATAATACGAGTGTGTGTCAAAAAGTAATGCCATTTTGTTTAGGACAGGTATAATTACCAAAACAGGAACATGTATCATACATCAAAATGAAGCTGGTCCTCTGTGGATCACATCCCTACTTCTCCACATAGTCACCGTTTCTCTCAATAGCAATGCCCCGCCTTCGAAAGAGAGCATGTATCCATGCCCCGTAAAATTCTGTTGACTGTTCTTTGAGTCACTTCTTCACCACAGATTTCACTTCCTCGACACTGGAATAATGTTTGTCTGAGACTGTAATCTCTTCGGCCCCATGAAAGAGGGTTTGAGAGGCAAACATTATTCCAGTGACGAGGAAGTGAAATCTGTAGTGAAGAAGTGGCTCAAAGAACAGTCAACAGAATTTTACGGGGCAGGGATACACGTGACGCAGTGGCTAATGTTCTGCATTTCGAACTCCAGTCGTGCTATTACGTTCACTTTCGGACTAATGCATCGGGGAAAGGTATAGACCCCCTCAGCTATGAGTTAAAAAGTACCACTACCGTTCTTCTATAAGGATAGCTTTGGTGTCGACAAACAGATTTAAAATCATGGACGAGGCAGTTCAAATCGCAGTAATACTCTTGGGAAAAGTATATGGTAATTTATGAGGAAGTGCGTCCCGGTCTCCTGCCTCAAAAACTGTTGCCCGGTGACTATTAAAATAACGACCCCAGCTATGGTGTTACTTGAAAGAAAACAACCAACTTAGGGCGTTAAATGTATTTGGGGGGGGGCTTCTCTTTTTTTGTCGTAATTCTTATTTATTTATCGTAATTTGTCGTAATTCTTATTTATTTATAGAAATTTGTCGTAATTCTTGTTTATTTATCGTAATTTGTCGTAATTCTTGTTTAGATATGAAGATGGATATCTATCTATCTATCTATCTATCTATCTATCTCAATTTGTTCATTTTTTTACTTTGTTTGATAAATTGGTTGTTTTCTTTCAAGTAACACCATTGCTGGGGTCGTTATTTTAATAGTCAACGGGGAGCAATTTTTGAGGCAGGAGACCGGGACGCACTTCCTCATAAATTACCAAATATATATCCGACTATTCTCCCTCCAGATGTGTGTAAATATTAGGGCGGATTGGATTCTTTTAACCTTGGTAGGTCAACCAGTCTAGAAGGAAAACGCTGAATTCAAACCTGTTAAAATCCGCTTAAGAAATTGAACTTATATCGCATTCTACTCGTGTGCAGGGTTTGGTAAATAGATATAAGGATGGATTTAGCATTAGATAACCACGAAGGTTGATATGTCATTAAAAATAGACAAAGAGAGAAACACTAAATCTAGAACTGGAGTTTTACCATCGAGTGAAGTTTAGATTTTTAGGTCACCCCTTGTGTTGCATTACCCCTATGCAGTGGATATAGTCAGCGTATTGTAAATCCGTTCGACAGGTCTTATATAATGTATAGTTTTAAAATGGAGGTATTTTGCACATGCTTCCAGTATTAAATGACAAGGTTATATTTTTTTAGAATTATAAAGTTACTTGATTTTATGAAGCATGAAAGAGTAATAAAACTAAAGATTGAAATAATCGTAAATTCAAAAGTACAGCTAACTTACCTTTTGGTTCATACAGACAAATAATCCGAACCACTTTGAACATTCACTTATTTTAATATTTTGTTTTATTAATCTCTCATGTTTCAAAAAGAATTAGTACATTAATTACATAACCTTGTCATATATATATATATATATATATATATATATATATATATATATATATATTATGAAAAAGAAGGTTTGCAAAAAGGATTATGTTTTGTTTTTTTTTAAATTTTTTATTAGCTTACATATGAATTCGACACGTGTTTCTGATCTGTTGTCTTCTTCAGGCATTGAATTATTATTTTGGCTGAATGTGTCCGATATTTGATATCTGATATCCTATCAAATATCGGACATATTCTGTCAAAATAATAATTCAATGCCTGAAGAAGACAATAGATCAGAAACACGTGTCGCATTCATATGTAAGCTAATAAAAATTAAAAAAAAAAACATAATCCTTTTTGCAAACCTTCTTTTTTATAAAATATCTATTTTTCTCCCGTTGGACACATAACAACACTTTATATATATATATATATATATATATATATATATATATATATATATATAATGTGTGTGTGTGCGTGCGTAAGTTTGCAGAGGGGTCTATTGTCGGTATCAACCAGACAGCTAGGGAGTCCATACTCTTTTCGTTAGTACAAGACCAAGGAGATTGTTTTTGCTGGGGTGGAACGCCACACCTACCGTCAGCTCTCCACTTTACTGTGCTACTTGTGGGTTGAATTTGCGGGGACCAGTATCGAACCAGGAAACGGCGGGTGCTCTACCCTGAGCTAAACCGATATATAATCTGTGTGTGTGTAAAAGAGAGAGAGAGAGAGAGAGAGAGAGAGAATGAAAAATTGAAATAATATGTGGATCTCTACCGAAAGTGGCCAGTACTTAAATTCAACGATATTCCAGTTATATAAATACCTATTAAAATAAACATATAATCCGAAGAATGTTGATGATGCGATTTGTTGTTTCTTGGAACCGATTCCATTCCGTTTCAAGAATGTCAGAAACTAAAGATGCCAAAAACGGTAAAAAAAAAAAGAAAAAAAGAAAAAGAGAAACGTGGCATTGAAATGGTTTTATTATTTTATTTATTTTTTAAAGAAACATTTAAACATCTTTTTTATTCGTTTATTTATTGCTCTTATTCTAAATTTGGTTTTGTGGCGTGACAGGCAACGAATGGGAAGTGGAAACGAGTAACCTGATCATTTGGAAAGATAACTGATCGGCCCGGAATGGTCTCAACTAAAAAAGCCTGTTGACGTCTGAGACAAGAATTTAGTGGCATGTCACCAATGAAGCCAAGAAAAGAATCTCAGTGTGGCAGTTTAGTGGTTAAGACGTTAGGGTGGAGCTCCACCCCCACCCACCCCCAGAATATGGCTGAATCCCAATGGATTAAATATCGCATATGTTTTCAAACTGCAGTATCGGGCCTAAAAATATGAGACAGCTTTAAAGTTTAGCTCAGTCGGTAGAACGTTCGCCTAGAAGCCACAATGTTCCTGGTTCGATACCGGCCCTCGCCAACTCAGCGTATGAGTAGCATATGGATCTGTGCCGTAAAGTAAATAGCTGATGGTAGGTGTGGCGCTCCACATCAGACGCAGAAACAATCTCCTTGGTCTAGCGCTAGTGAAAAGGGGATAGACTCCCTCGCTGTTTGGTTGATACCGACGACTTTACTATACTTATAGAGCTGATGGTAGGTGTGGCGCTCCACATCAGACGCAAAAACAATCTCCTTGGTCTAGCGCTAGTGAAAAGGGGATAGACTCCCTCGCTGTTTGGTTGATACCGACGACTTTACTAGACTTATTTAGCGGTACTTTTCTTACAATATCGTGTCTTACAATATGTGTCGGTATGTCACATTTTTCGACTTTACTTCTAGATGCCGTAGACCAGCATATCCTACCATTTTGGAATCAGGCCTAGTCCGTGAGCAAATTAAAAACATCTCGAGACAAATCCAAACGCGCAATCCTGAAATTTTGGATTCAAAATTTTAATTACTACGATTGTTTTCGGCGATTTTTTTACGTGATTTTTTTTTGCGACGAATTCTATTGTACGATAAACATT
>CM042141.1:66162749-66177749 GCA_023376005.1 Doryteuthis pealeii | reverse complement strand
TCTAAGTTGCAAACTATCAGGCATCATTTGACCCGTTAGGGGCTTGCTGATACGTGTGTACCAAAAACAAGCACTTTGTAGCGGAAATATTATGACAAGTGACGCGTTTGTTTAAACTATGGATGTTCAATAATCCGCGAATTTGTGTTAATAAATCATTGGAAAAGGTCTATGTCTCTTTAGAGATTTTTTTTATATTGCTTCTTTTAAATGCATCCGTAGAAAAAAATATCATTAACAGAAAAACTATGCTAAAAAATAGGGTATTATGGCATAAATGCGCCCTGGCCTAAAAAATGCTAAGCGGTGCCTGCTAAAAATCCAACCCGCGCTACTATTTAACTTCCTAGCTGTTTGAAGTCGTTTTTCCCGAAAAGTTAATGCGATATGAAAGCGATATTTTATCCTCCCCCTCCCAAGTCTTTTCTCGACAAGTAAATGTAAATATTTCGCTCCCCCCTCTTTAAAATATTTTTAAGCGGTTTGAAGGCGTTTTTATCGGCAAATAACTTTTTTAGTGGTTTGAAGGCGTTAAAAGTAAGCCACCACCCAGGTTTTTTTATCGACAAGTAAATGTAAATATTTTACACTCCCCCTTAGAATACCTTTAAAATATTTACATTTACTTGTCGGGAAAAGACTGGGAAGGGGTAAAATATCGCTTTCATATCACATTAACTTTTCGGAAAAAACGCCTTCAATCAGCTCGGGAGTTAAATAGTTACGCGGGTTGGATTTTCAGCAGACACCGCTAAGCAGGAGGCCAGGACGCATTTATGCGATATGCACCAAAAAATATTGTTGAATATAAAAATACTTTTTTAGCTAATCAGTCATATTTATTTATTCAGTAGTTTTACATTAATTAACATAATACCAGTCACATTCAGTGAGTGGAAGAATTTAATTTACGTATGTTAATTTTAAACCTTTAAAAATGATTAACCAGGATTTGATTTTCTCTTTTATTAACCATATCCTTACAAGAAAACGAATAAAGTAATAAAACATTTTTTTAATCTACTTTTTTTGAAAAATCATTTTTTTATTACTAAATTTTTTAAATTTGATTTAAAAAATTAGACTCGGGAACTCATATTTATTTTCCTGACTAGTATCTATCTATCTACAGAGATGCTGATAGGTACACGTTCCGCGTCCTGACGCATGAAAATCTAAAACGACGCAGTAAAATCATATCCACGTGTCCCAGTGTTTTTTTACTTCCCTCACCATTCCAAGCTAGCTGTAAATACATTTCAATAGTTTCTTAGAAACGAATTACACAGGATAGGTTACAAAGTAGGAGTTAGACGGCTTTATTTGTTTCCCTAGATCATAAATAAAAACCCTACAATCTATTAAGAAACTTTAGTTGGGACCCATAAATTTTCGCGGAGACTCATTCAAAGAAAATTAAAGGACGCATTAAATCAAAAAGCTATCGACATCACTGTATCTATCTATCATATAATTGAAAGATAATTGAAAGATGTTGTCTGTTTATTAAGGAAAATTGCTTTTGTCTGATTTTTGTCTTAGAGGAGTTTAAGAAATTCAAATAAGAATATAATAAGCGTATACATCAATGATATATTTTAAAAAGTTATAAAACCCCCCAATTCAATCAAGGATAAAACATGATAAAAACAAATAAGACAAAAATACAAACAAAAAGAATAATGAAATTATACAACTTATAGAGAATAAAAGACAAGAAAAATATAAAGAAAAATAGTTTTTAATAATCTATATATAAATATAGATAAATGATTAATTTTAAACTTTTTAAAGTCCCGGGAACGCCTGATAACTCTGAAAGTTATGTATATTTTGAAAGATATTGTAAGTATAAATGTGTGTGTGTGTGTGTGTGTGTGTGTGTGTGCATCATTCTTTCATTTATACATATAGAATTAAATAAAACAGATGTCTCTTGTTTAACGAGTTTATTTCCGCTTTCTGACCAACTATTTATATTTGGATGGAATCTGTGGATTATATATATGTGTTAGTGTGTGTGTTTCTTTAAGAAAATTATATATGTATGTATATATGTGTGTCTTTATATATATATAATGTGTATATATGTTTGTGTATAGATGTATATGTGTGTGTGTTTATGTGTATGTGTGTGTATGTATGTGTGTGTATATATGTGTATATAATTTATATGTGGTTAGAGACTTCGCCTGTTAGCTTGACAGTCGAGGTTTCGAGTCACACACGGAGTAGTCTCCCATGTCTATAACCTTGCTGATGAGACCTAATAGGTCGAAATGTACATTCAGGGATTGACATTTTCTCGGTTCGTTTAGCCTTACATTTGAACATATATGGCCGCCTAAATTCATTAATCATTAACTAATTAATTTTCAAAATTAGGTATGACTTCAATTAAGCACATATCCTCCAAAAATTGTCGGCTTAAAGCCATATAAAAAATAAACACATTTGTTTGTTTACTTAACTTCATATATATATATATATATATATATATATATATATATATATGAGAGAGAGAGAGAGAGAGAGAGAGAGAAAACTAGCATCAGTCCCAGGTGACAAGTCGAAGAAGCAGACAATCAATCAATCGTAATAAGTCACACTAAAGGCAAATTTACACTTTTCAAAGATTCTCAGTTAATATGTAGTAAATGCTAAATGTTGGATGCCGTTATGTCTGTGACTATAATTTGGATATTTCTTGTTTTCATTGACGCCAGGCCGACAGTCTAAAATTGATAAATTCCCTGATAAACGTTTGTTTGTCTTCTTTTTTTATCTCTCAATCTATGCAATAAAACCTCTCACTGTTTAATTCAACTAAGCTCTGAAATATAGTGTATACAACTCCTGGTAAAAAAAATATGGTCTCCGATTTAGTGTCGCTCTGTCGGCTGGGGCGTTAGAATACTGACTGCACCAATGGGGCAACCAGTTGGTCGTGGGTGGCGATCCGTGATGCTTAAGGATGGAACACAGGTGGCTGAGTAGTCCATGATACGCAACACTCCTCTTTGGCCCTTACTTAGGCTAGACGGGCGGCCGGAGAGGCCCCCTCTGATCAATCGGCTGGTCACGTCAAGCTCTAGCACCTATATAATTGCCCCAACCCTATTGCCCTTATGGCAAGCCCCAACACTTTTTATCATATATGTGCTAGAAGTCGGTGGCTGAGGGTCTTTATGTCCCGGGAATGACGTTAAACTCACTGATGGTTGGGGAGTGTGGAATAACCCTTCATCACCATTGCTCCCAGGTCCACTCTGACTCGGAGTAGTTGTACCTGTTAGAGGCAACAGGGCTGGAACAATCATCTAGATGCTAGGGCTTGACGTGAACAGCCGATTGATCGGAAAGAGCCTCTCCGATTGATCGTCTAGCCTAAGTAAGGGCCAAAATGGAGTGTTGCATGTCATGGTCTGCTTAGCCACAAGGATTCCGTCCTTAAGCATCACGGATCGCCACACAGCCGACAGGTGACCCTATTGGGGGAGTTTTACCCCTCTGCAGAGGATTACTGTCAGCCTATTCAAAACCCCATCAAAATGGTTTGAGTTTTGTTTAAAGTGTGTGAAACAAAGACCCAAGCAAGGGCTCTTGGACGTCTACTCGTTCAACCACGTGGGCTTCACGTCGCTGGCTGTCCAGTATGATGTTAAACTGCATCTAATGGTGAAGTTCCAATTTTGGAGCTCTGGGAGTGTAGAGTACCCCTTCATCACCATTTTTCTCAGGTCCACTCTGAACTGGAGTGGTAGTACTTGTTAGTGTCCTATCTACACACATTTCTCATAGAAAAAAATACTTTAAAAATGGGTTTAACAAACTGAGTTTTAAAAGAATTTAATACATATTGAGAATTAATAAATAAGACATCTTCGGCATAAAACAACCCAAGAAGGGTTAACATTCCGTAAAATCCAACCAAGCAATGGTCAACGAGCTGGTCTGACACATTCTTACAACTGAGTAATCACTTCGTCTTCTCAACGCTGAAGATAAGTCGGGTACAAATCTGAGACAAAAACGCTTTTATTTGATAGCCAGACTTTTTGGCTTTACGGAACATTCCTCAAATTAATCAAGATAATTTATTGAGTGATGATTCCATATATTTCGCCAAGGGTAGTATAAATAACTTTCATTTTACAATATCTAACAGTACTAGACTGACTGCCAAAAGAGAAGGCTGTTTTGCTTCGGTTGGTCGGTTGGTTTTTACGGTATGTCAACCTTTGTTGGGTTATTTTATGCCGATGAGGTCTTATTTAATAATTCTTAATGTGTATTAAATTCTTTAAAAAAATTTCAAACACATTTTTGAACTAATTTTTTTTCTATTTAACCCAGAAATGGGATACTAACAAATACTACCACTCCGGGTCAGAATAGACCCGGGAAGTAATGGTGATGAAGGGGTACTCCACACTCGCAGAGCTCCAAAATTGGAACTTCACCATTAGATACAGTTAACGTCATACCCAGGGCAGCCAACGACGGTGAGGCTCCGGTTCTGGGGAGAGTAGAGTACTCTTTTAATGCCATTACTCCTGAGTCAACTTTGACACGGGGTGGTAGTACCCGTATGGGTAGCATCAATGGGCCAATTCATTCTTAATGATATTCAATTTTTTTTCAAACTCAATTTTTTAAACATTTTTTTAAAACACATTTTTTATCTAACCCATAGATGGGACCCTAATAGGTACTACCACTCCGGGTCAGAGTCGACCTGGGATTAATGGCGATGAAGAGGTACTCCAAACTTCCCAGAGCTCCAAAATTGGAACTAGACCTTTAAATGCAGTTTAACGTCGTACCGAGGACAATAAGCCCCTCTGTCACCGCCTTCTATGGTATATAGGATAAATAGGGTTGGGGTGCCATAATGGTAATAGGGTTGGGACAATCATATAGGTACTAGGGTTTGATGAGACTAGTCGATTGATCGGGGGGACTCTCCGATCACCCGTCTAGCTCAAGTAAAGGCAAAAGTGGAGTGTTGCATATCATGGACTGCTCAGCCACAGGATTCCGTCTAAGCATCACGGATCGCTATCTACGGCCAATATGAGGCCTCATTGGGGGGAGGGATTTTACTCCTCTGCAGAGATGCAGTCGGTGTATTCTTCTGTTCTGTTACTTTAGATTAGAATTAGATGCGTTTATATATTACCTGACGAGCCGTCAACCCATTTGGTTCTAGTTCTTATAGCGGTCCATGATGATACTGATGCTTCTTTTTAGGAATCAGGGATTCTTATGTGAATTTTATAGTTATTTCATTTATTTGAAACGTGATTAAAATGATGTTCAGTGAGCGCGAAATCAGACCCCACAAAATTATTTATTCAATTGCAATTTGGAACCTATTACACAGAGCGTTTTAAGACATGATATCATTTGAGATGTAAAGGATGTTTCCGAAAAAATTGATATGATTTCGTAATTTAAAAACTTGATCAATTCTTGTTCAAATGATATCAAATTTTAACAGCATGTGAAGAAACAACTAAAAATTGTATATTTAATGTTTCAGTGCTTTTTCTCATCTGAGGGATGGCATTTCTAGACCTGAAAAAATTTTTTTAAATAGAATTTTGACTTGTTTCTAAACATGTTAAAATTTTAAGTCATTTGAACGAGAATTGGTAAAATTATCAAATTACGAAATTATATCAATTTTTCTGAAACACTATATATTATTTCTTTTATTTTTGATTTTTTGTATGATTAAAACAAATAAGTTCATGCAAACCCTTTCCCAAGGCTGAAAAGAATCACAGTGAAATTCTTACGAGTTCTCTTTAATAAAAACAACAACTATAATAATAATAATAATAATAATAATAATAATTCTCCTATTATTACTACTGCTACTATTAATCTTATAACTGGTTTCTTCTTGACTTCAAATGTTGCTAATCTTTGTAAAAATGCGTATTTCCTATTAAATTCTTCATTTCCGCTTGTTGAATAGAAGTTGACATTTTTGGTGCGGCCCATAAAAATTGGAGATGAAAACATCCGCTCATTTCATTTGCAATCGAGCATTTCTCTCCTTTTTCGATGAAAAAAAAAAATGGTCGTCTAGATTTCAAGATGGTGCTGACATATTTATTGACAACCTTCTGTTGCCATTTAAAAAGACATTGTGAGGAGAATTTGAATTGACATTTTGGACCATATGACCTTAAGGCACCCCTTTTTGATCTCGATTAAGAAAGGGCATGTTTTTCATTTACACCGTCAATATTCGGTTGTTTGTTAGGGGTTAGTTTTATACTTTAAAAAAATCTAAAAACCGTCTATTAAAACAACCGGGTATTGACGGTGTAAATGAAAAAACATCTCCTTTCTTAACCGAGATCAAAAAGGGGTTCCTTAAGTTACATATGGTCCGCCTTTTTTTTACCAGTTTTGTCATTATTATGAAGAATTGCTATTATCAATGTTTTTAACTCTTTGCTTACCAAATTTCGCAACACGGCTGTACCAAATTTTCTTGGTATTTTTTATCTGTATGACGGGATATTTCAAAGTTCACAATGTATTCACCTCAGAAATCATTCTATTCAAATAAAGTCCTATTATTATTGTAATCAGAACCTGCTCAATTATAATAAACTAACTATCAGTTGTTCTACTTTGTTGAGTATGGTGTGAGATCCGCTGTGAGCGGTTTAAAATAGGTAAAGACTTAATCAGAGATGCTGATATGTACGCGGCCTGCGTCCCTGACGCATAAAAATCTAAAAGGACGCAGTAAAATCATATATCCATGCGTCCCAGTATTTTTCTTTTTTCTTCCCTCACCATTTCAAGCTAACAAAATACATTTCAACAGTTTCTTAGAAACGAATTACACAGGATAGGTTACAAGGTAGGGGTTAGACTGCTTAGTTGATTCCCCATATCCTAAATAAAAACCCTACAATTTATTAAGAAACTTTAGTTGGGACCCATCGAATTTACCGGGGAGTCATTCAAATCAAATATGAGAGTCCCAGGACGCACTAAATCGAAAAGCTATCAGCATCACTGCTTAATTCCATTTTTTGAGGGGTCACTTTTCATAGGAGTGTTTACTTGCTAGTTTTTAAGAGGACCAAGTAAATTTAAGCTTCTCAGCGTACCAATGTTTCACAAATATCAAAACCCATCTTTCATCCATAGGATTTCTGTTTATTATTCCTTATTTCATTTCTTCTTTTTTCTTTTTTTTTCCTTCCTTTTTCTTTCCTTCCTCCTCTCTTCCTCTCACCTTCCTTTTCCCTTCCTTTTTCTCTCCTTTTCTGTCCTTTAAAATTAATTATTTGCTTTTCTTCTTCTTCTTCTTCTTCTTCTTCTTCTTCTTCTTCTTCTTCTTCTTCTTTTTTCCTTCCATTTTCTTAACTTCCCCCTTTATTTTTCTGTCTTTCCTTTTTTAAGATTAATTTTGATGGTTTAAGAAATAACGATAAAAAGAATTTAAGATGGCATTTTTTTGGATCTATCGGATGAATTACTTAACAAAATTCTATCTGTATAGCGATATCACTTTGATATAGTATATGTTCTGTGCATTTTTTGTTGTTAAAGGTTGATGTCAGAAGATAAAAAAAGGGGAGATATTGTACATACCAAGGGACAGACACACACAAAGCATCAACCCTAAACAGACACGCACACACGCACAAACACACACGGACACACACACAAAGCACACAAAGCACAGGCATACACAAATCACATAAAAAGATAGAAAGACAGATATATATATATATATATATATATATATATATATATATATATATATATATATATATATATGTGTGTGTGTGTGTGTGTGTAAAAATGGAATTGGAAATGAATCCGACAATATGAGGAAGAATGAATAAAGAAAAGAAAGAACAGAATGGATAATAAAAGATGAATTTAATCAATATCACTTACACATGTGTTTCGGTCATTTCGTACGGAATATTTTCACATTTTTCTATTATTATTATTTCATTTCATTTGTTTATTTAATGATAATAATAGTTTAAACCGTGTACACAAAAATGAACTGACCGAAACACATGTGTAAGTGATATTGATTAAATTCATCTTTTATTATCCATTCTGTTCTTTCTTTTCTTTATTCATTCTTCCTCATATATATATATATATATATATATATATATATATATAGAGAGAGAGAGAGAGAGTAACACACATACGCGCACAAAACATATACCCAGACACGTTCCACCCCACATAAAGCATATACCCAAAGACACACACACACACACACACACACACGTTGAGTAGATCCTAGTTATAGATATCAAGATTATGAAAGTGTCGAAAGTGTTTCGCGCTGTCGATTTCAACGTAATGGAATTTGCATTATATTGTGTTTGATTTCTAATTAATTGAATTAAATTAATTTTCTATTATTATTTAAGAAGGCGGAATGAGATGAGATCCGCTGAAAATCTCGTAAATGCAACCAATGGAAAAACATTAACCTAAATTTAAAAGAAATAAACAACTCGTCAACTACTTCTGTTGCTAATTGGCTTTTCTCTCTCTAGTTGTGTTTATTCGAGTAAACCAAACAAAATCTATCGTTACAGGAACGGTCTTTTGGCATAGAGGATACAGTTCTATAGATAGATCGTAGGGAATCGACTCGTCGACCCGAGTTCAAATATTTGACAAGGCTGTTTGCATTTTTTCACACTGCACTAAAACCCTTTGGAAAGGTATGCATACAACTATTCACCCTCTATATATGGGTAAATAGTAGGGCAGACTGGGGTCTATCTAGGTAACCAGTCCAGAAGAAGGAAAATTCTGAATTCAAACTCTACCTAAGAAATTGACCTTGTGTTGCATCCTACTCGTGCGGAGGGGTTGATATATATATATATATATATATATATTTAGGGAGAATAAGTGCTTAATTGGAGTCGTACCTAATTTTGAAAATTAATTAATTAATAATGAATTAGGCGGGAATACCTATCAAATGTATGGCTAAAAAATCGAGAAAAATCAATCTCTGTATGTACATTTCGGATTCCCGCCTAATTCATTATTAATTAATTAATTTTCAAAATTAGGTACGACTCCAATTAAGCACTTATTCTCCCTAAAATTATCGGCAAAAAGCCATTCAAAACAAACCGTGTTTACAACTTATCATATATATATATATATATATTGATAAGTCGAAACACGTGTCTGTGGATGACCCTATATATATATGTATGTGTGTGTGTGTGTGAGAGAGAGAGATTGGTCACTGACAAGGTTACTCCTGTCGGTTGGGACTTTAGAATACTCCGACTACACCTCTGCAGAAAAGTAAAACCCCAATGGGGTCACCTGTTAGCTGTGGATCGCAACCCGTGATGCTTAAGGATAGGACCCTGGGGGCTGAGCAGTCTATGTCATCCAACACTCCACTGCCTTTTACTGGACGGGCGGTCGGTGAGGCCACCTATGATGAATTGGCTGATCACATCAAACCTCGCACCTATATGATTGTTCCGAATCAATGCCCTTATGACAAGCCTCAACCCTCTTTATCATATATGTTCTAGAAAGCGGTGGCTGGGGGTCTTAGTGGCCTGTGCATGACATTAAACTCTATCTGTTCGTGACGTTCCATTTTGGAGCTCTGGGGAGTGTGGAGTACTACTTCATCACAATTACTCCCAGATCCACTGTGAACCGGAGTGTTAGTACCTGTTAGGGTCATATCTATGGGTTAAATAGAAGAAAAAAATGAGTTTATAAAATGTGTTAAAAAAGAGTTTAATTTTTGTTTGAACACCCATCAAGCATGAATAGAACAAAACGTCTTCGGCATAAAATAACCCAACAAAGGTTGATATGCCGTAAAATCCAACCAAACAGACCAATCTATACATAGATCATCCACTGACACGGTGTAGATGTGGCACCCTGCTCCACCAGAAGTCTAATGATATAAATTTAAAATGATAATACTTTTTCAAGGGTTGCCTATAAAATCAGTATTTTGAAATAAAGAATAATTCACAGGAAAGACTTGAATACTGTCTGCTTGGAAGTTTGTCTTTTTCAGAACCACTGCTTTACTAGTTAGGCAACGAAAACCAACTTATAGGAATCATTCAAATCCAGCCATATGGTTTTTAGTCTTTATTCTTTCCAAAAACCTGACACGCCGCAGTTTACATAAACGTCTGAGTATAAATGATGCATTGTAGGCGAATGACTGGAAATGGGGGCGGTGATATTCTGAAACATGGTTAAATGTGTGTATGAGTAAAAGAAATAGTTGAGAACCATTGCATTCGGTGATATATTTAAATTTCAAAATTCCATATAATTTCACCATTTTATTCTCATTGATATGTTCTTCATTGTTAGGTTATTTTGTTTAAGGGCATATCAAACATTGTTTGTTATCTAATGCCAAATTTGTATTTTTGTTTTGTTTTGTTTTATATATATATATGATTTGGAGACAGATAGTTTCTTGGTATATATTTTTGTTTTTATACGAATTATTAGATTGCTTTTGTTTTATTTGCTTAGTGGCATATCAACTCCTTGTGGGTTACGTATTACCAAACTAAACTCTGTCGAGACAATTAAAACCAGTGCGACAGGAAAACAACAATATATAAAATACGTACAAATTTCAGCAGAAAATCATGTAAAAATATTTTCTTAAAGTATTTCAATATTTGTGTAAAAATAAGGACATGTAAGTAAAGTAAATTCGTCAGGGTGGCCTAAAGTCGGTATCAGCCAATCAGCGAGGGAGTCTATCCCCTTTTCACTAGCGCTAGAACAAGGAGATTGTTTTTGCGTCTGAGGTGGAGCGCCACACCTAACATCACATCAGCTCCTTACTTTACCGCACCGCTCCCTGTGCTACTCATATGTTGAGTTGGCGAGAGACTGTATCGAACTAGGAACCTTGTGGTTTCTAAATATCATTATTATTATCATTATTTTTTAATACAAGCCTGTTGCCTTCAAGAAATACACTATTATGTCAATATATTTTACTTTGCGCATTTATTGTTGGTATTTACCCAACCCGTTCGCCACTGGTAGGATGTGACACAAAGTATGGTGTATCTCTATGAGATTTGCGCATATACTAAGTATGTGCTTAAATTTGTATTATTTAAACTATTGTCCTCATCTTTATTGTTACCTGTACAACGTATCCCGAGTTCGAAAAGACTCCCGAGTCCGACAAAAAATACCAGAAAAAGGCTGAAACGTTTACAGATAACAATAAAGATGAGGACAATAGTCCGAATAATCCAAATAATACTAATTATCAAGCCTCATCTCAAAAATTGCGAGAAATAATGCATAAATTTCCAATGAAAACCCGGTTTAAAAAGTGACAGCTAGGAACTTTTGTAAACAATATAATTAATTTTTATAGTTTGATTTGAGTAGTTTTCAGAATTAACTGTGGATTACCCTTCCTACCCAGTCGTGCTTTTTTTTTTTTTTTTTAGATTTTTATTTATTTATTTTTTATTTTTGTTGTCCTAATTGTATTTTGCATTTGTTTATGATTTTATATTGGTAACTTCATTTTTATCCTTTTTATTTTCAGAGCTTGAATGCCCGTTCGAAACTACAAATGTAACCATCAGAAAAGACTGTTGGGTGACAGATAATTATGAAATATCAGATGTCTTACTTGGGAGGTAAGTTATATTTTTTACGAATGGGAGTTGAAAAGTTCTCGACCCAACGAAAAAGGGAGAGAGCTCATGTTTTAAATCTTTATCGATTTTTCTTTTTTGTTTTGTCTTTTATCTTTTTTACTTCTAATAATTCTGTTGTCGTTTTAAAAATTAATAATAATAATAATAATAATAATAATAATCTTGCCATAGAGTCGAAAGAGCTATGGAACATAAGGGTGACGGTGATACAAATGGTAGTTCGAGCAGTTGGAACGGTCTCCGAAGGCTTGGAAAGCAGATTGATGAAATAGGAGATTAGAGAATGAATAGTGACCATCCAGACCACAGCATTGTTGAGATCAGCTAGAATACTCAGAAGAGTCTTGGAGACATGGGAGACTTGCTGTTACTCAAATTCCAAATAAAACACACCAGTTAAAACTGGCGTGAAATAATAATAATAATAATAATAATAATAATAATAATAATAATGATATCCTGGCCAGGAGACTAGACCTAGTGTTAATTAACACTTGTCATCTCATGAATTCTGCCGTATCGGTCGATCACCGAGTAAAGGTGAAAGAAAGCGAAAAGATAAACAAATACTTGGACCTTGACAGAGAAGGAAAAGGTCGTGCCAATTGTAATTGGTGTCCTTGGAACGGTCCTCAGGTGTCTGGAAAAGGATCTGAGTGAAATGGAAATCAGCGGAAGAATCGAGACCATCCAAACTACAGCATTAGAATACTTGAATACTCAGAAGAGTTCTGGAAACCTGAGGAGACTTGCCTCAAGTGAACCAGTAGCTAAGGCGGGTGTGAAAAACTTGAATGGAGTGAAATAATAATAGTAGCTCAGTTTTCATTTTTCAGACATATTTCTAAACCACATTTTTTGTTATAATAATCAAAATTAGATACAATTATAACATTTTAATGAAGTTTAACATATTGTTAACCCCGCGGTAGGGCTTAGAATGCGCTGACAATATCCTCTACAGAAAAAAAATAAGTGTCCTGGGTATGACACTAAACTGCATCTGATAAGGACGAAGCCTCAGTCTATTCACCATTATTACGTACACAATTCTATACGTCCAATCTATCTTCCAGATTGTGGTTTGTCGTAAACAGAAACCCTGATTAAATTTTTTCAGCAACTTACTGAATTACCCTCGTGGGTTCATCATTGCCGTAATAAGTTGGTTTAGGGCCGGGTTAGGTCAGCCGGTAGAGCGTTCGGCTAGAAACCACAAGGTTCCTAGTTCGATACCGGCCCTCGCCAACTCAGCGTATTAGTAGCACAGGGATCTGTGTGGTAAAGTAAGGAGCTGGTGGTAGGCGTGGCGCTCCACCTCGGACGCTAAAATAATCTCCTAGGTCTAGCGCTTGTGAAAAGGGGATAGACTTCCTTGCTGATTGGCTGATACCGACTTTAGGCCACCCCGAGGGCTTAAATAAGTAGAGTATAAGTTTAGTGGAAATAGAGTGATCTGCCCTTGTCAGATTAAGTATAAATAAAAGGCCGGAAAGCGGCCATTTACAATTCGTCTACCGACGTTTGAACTGCTGACCACGTCTTCCGTACTTTATAGTTGTAAATGTTCTTTGTATTAAAATTATAAACTTAAACAATTCTCTCGTTGTTTTCTTTCTCTCTCTCACTCTCTCTCACTCTCTCTCTCTCTATTTTTTCCGACAGAGGTAAATTTGGAGAAGTTAAGCAGTGTTTGGAATTGTCGTCTAGCCGGAAATTTGCCGCCAAATTTGTCAGCGTTCATGGTACGCAGGGCCGGAAGGATATCCGGAATGAGATTGAAATCATGAAATGCCTTCAACATCCCCGATTGCTTCAACTTTATGATGCCTACGAAAGTAGAAATAAATTTTGCCTCATTTTGGAATTGTGAGTATATTTCGATCTTTGCCCATTAATTATCTCTACAAAGATAAAAGAATTTCAGGTGGCTGAAAACACTTGTGATTAACCCCGCTAAAACATTGTATAAATAAGCGCGTGTAAACTGCTTTGCAATTAATTTCAATCTTCGTTCTGCTTGGTCAGACTAATGTACCTACAAATTTATTTGAACATTGTTAAATTATTTGACCATATATAATCGTCAGAAGCAATTTTGTAAAATTAAATAAGAAGTTTAATGATAGTTCTGAAGATTCTCCGCGAGCGCCACACTCTCATTATTTCCCGAAACCCTTGAGATTTGTTTCATCCGTATATCAAAAACTTTAGTTCTAATGAAAAACAGTCTTCGTTATCGCTTGCTTTTATTCGGTATTTTCTATGGCTTATAGTTGCACTAGTAACGAAATGGTTATGAACGTAGGACTCAGCGTGCCAGGTTCAAGTTCTGGACGAGGCTATTTGCTTTTTCTTCACGATAATTCTCTTATGGTTAAGCCCTCATTCCGATAATGGTCAGATTTTATGTTCGAATGCCTGGCCAACCGATCCAGGAGAAGGAAAACTGAATTCAAAGCTCCCTCTGCTAGGCTTAAATGGTGAAAATATATGTGTGCATGTATAAAAACGAAGCAGATTTACAAAATGTATGTCTAAAGAATGATAGATAATAAACTTCGTTGTATACCTTAGGCTTGGCTTGCTTTGGTTTGGTTTAACAAACAGGAAGGGATGGGTTATATACATATATATATATATATAAATATATATATATATTTACCAACCCCTCCGCACGAGCAGGGTGTGACACAAGGTCAATTTCTTAAGCGTTGAACTCAACAGGTTTGAATTCAAAGTTTTCCTTCTCCTATAACGGTTGCCTAACCAAGGTTAAAGAGCCCAGTCTGCCCTACTATGTAACCATAGACGAGTCCATTTCCAATGACTTTAACCATTACACCACGCTCTTCATTTATATACGTGCATATATATATATATATATATATATATATATATATATATAACCATGTACATATTTATACTCTTAAAGAATATGGTTAACGTCTGAAGAAGATATCAGAAGATCTGAAACACGTGTCGCAAATATAATATAATAATAAAACTTTTAAAAAACATAATCCATTTTGCGGACTTTCTTTATATATATATATATATATATATATATATATATATAGTGTGTGTGTGTGTGTGTGTGTGTGTGTGTGTGAAAACTTTAATTTATCCGAAATATTACTTCTTCAAGTCTGATTTTCTAATCTCTTAGAAAATTAGACTTGAAGAGGCAAAGGTGGCTGAAATAAATTTATTTCTGATAAATTAAGGTTTTCATATATGTATTTATAATATACTCTCTATATGTAAAAATATG
>CM042141.1:66137749-66160249 GCA_023376005.1 Doryteuthis pealeii | reverse complement strand
CTCTTTTAACTAAATACTTAAATTAGAAAAAATAACAATGAAAGACGAGAGTGATAGAAGAGTAAGTTTCAGTTGTTCTATTTTTCGATTATATCCCCCTCTGTTTCAAATCTTTTATTTGCATTCTTATTCATTTTCATTAGCCTTTCTAATTTAATATGATATTTTATTATATTAAAACTTAAATGCTTGCACCCGGAGGGTGCATATATTTCCTAGTACAATTATAATATTAAGTTCCATTCGTCAAGAAATCAAAAAAAAAAATCATATAACATGAAAAAAACAAAAACAAATGAAAAGCAAAAACGGAAAATAAGTTTTCTAACTTACAAGAAGAAAAAAAAAAGAACAAGAAAAAAGAAAGAAAATTCGAAAAAGAAACCATAGTAAATAAACGATAATAGAAGAATCCCCTAATTTCCCTCTATAATAATCAGTGACGATTTGCAAAGTAGCGCCCTCTGGTGGGTCATAGGAAATCTAGAATACATGGCGCTGATCAGTCTGTTAGCTCCATCAACTCTGTGCTATATACAAAAACAAACGTATATTTCAATAAAGCTAACGACTTACAAGGTGGAACCGATGGCGTCGTTGGGTTTACAACAATTTTAATGGTGGATCCTGTTCTAGCAAGCTGGCTCCCAATCGGCCATGATTGGGGGAGTTATTTTCTCTTTGTTGAAGCAATCTAGCAAGATGATAGAGAATGGTCGCTAAAAGACATTTCCTTAGTCGCTACAACTGATCATTGGCAACGAATGATTTGGGTTGAGAAGGAACAGGCTCCCCACCGAAATTGTTTTACCGGACGTAGAATATTGGATTTGTTTTTCTTTGTTTGGCTTTTTTATTATCAGCGAAACTAAAGGTTCGATCGCACATAAATTCTGGTGTATATCAATTTATAACAAATTATTAAAGTAACCAAATAGAGAACAGAAACAGACACTTAGAAACTTTATTGATTTGTAACCAAACAGGAACAAAGATACAGAAAAAGAAAGACGTGTGTGTAAAATAAATTAGATACAATCCATTTTTAGCTATTTTGCAAATATGTTCCTTTAATTTAGTAGTTGTTATTTTAGCAGCACGGATATCCATGACTATCTCTCACCAACCGTCCCCATCGGCCATCGCCCTCGGGAGCTCCTCTTTGCAACATCCAGAATCTGCACAAAGCTGATCGATATAGGTTCTTGCTCGACGGCTCACACTGGCGTGTTTATGTATACTGTGTCCACTGGAGAACATCCCTTATAAGTTCGTCCCTGTTTCTCCTGAAATGTCCAGCATGCCTTGTTCGTCTTACTTGGATAGTTTGTGTGAGAAGCGGCAAGTGGCCGTACAGCTACCTTTTTGTGGGGATCTGTTTCCACGATTTGTTTAAGATAGCACGCAGTATTCTTGTGCAACTCCCATCTAGCTTATTATCTAGGTATTTCGTTAAAGTGTTACATAATCTATGCGGTTGCATAAGATTATTGTCAATCCCCTGCATTTCTAAAGGGATGGCCCTTTTCATATCACGGGCGGGACTTTCCATGGAATAGTAAAGAAAGCCCGCGAAATACGTGAAGTAAGGTGGTACCTGGTTGGGTCCTCAGTTTCAGTTTAGACGCTAGGCAGAGAAGATGTCCTGCCTTAACTGGAACTCACACTGCATACGCGCGCTGTGTTAGTCAGATATTTAGTTACATGAAATGTATAGTTATGTTAATAAAAGCTTAAGAAAGTAACACAGTTTTGTGGTTGGTGAATGTCTTGGTAACAAGACTGATCTAGAAGAAGAAATGAGTTAGGTGCAACCGACCACCAAGACGAAATCACCAAGACGAAGTCCAGACACTAGAAGAAGACGTAAGATAGAAAAGACGTCAGAAGAAGAATAGAAGAAGTAAAGAAGGGTATACAACAAAAGTACAAGTAGTGCAGCCGTACAGTAGTACTGATACAACTACGGCTTGGAAGAATTGTCACTTTATCTTATCTGTTAGATCAGATTTCCATATAATTGAGAATCTATCTATAGCAGTCCATGTCTTTCCAATGCATAAATTGACACCGCTTTCTGTAAATGAGATATTACTACCTAGGTATGTGAACTGGTCAACCGATACAAGCTAGAAGTATAAGACACCAATAAGAATCGAATTCACCAACTATGGTCTGCTAACTTAACTGGCTAACCATTATAGAGTTTGCGACAGAAATACCTCCCACATTTCAATTCTTTGGCGTAAGAAATTTGGAAACTTAAATGGTTTTAGTGAACTTATTAACATAAGCGTATCTGAAGCAAATCTGAAGCTTGCTCGTACCTCAAATTTTAAATCACCACACAAAGCAAAAAATCGACCGCGTGACAACTCGTAACTCGGAAAAGTCGTAAGTTTGGATACTTGTAGGTCAAGGTAACACCGTATTTCAACTGTGTCCAGCGTATCTAATGCCCTAAAAATGCAAAGCAACATTGTGTTTATGGTTTGGTTTGTTTTGTTTTACGGCATATCAACCTCAGTGGGTCATTTAATGCCGATAAAGTTTGAAATAAATCAATTCTTAATGGATAATACAATTTTTTTATAAATATATTTTTCTATTTAACCCATAGATGGGACCCTAACAGGTACTACCACTCTGGGTCAGAGTGGACCAGGGAGCAATGGTGATGAAGGGGTGCTCCACATTCCCCAAACCTCCAAAACTGGAACCTCACCATCAGATAGAGTTTAACGTCATTCCCAGGACATGTAGACCCGCAGCCACCGCCTTCTAGCACCCATATGATAAAAAGGGGTTTGGGGCTTGCCATAAGGGCAATAGGGTTGGGAAAATCATATAGGTGCTAGGGCTTGACGTGACCAGCCGATTGATCGGAGGGGGCCTCTCCAACCGCCCGTCTAGCCCAAGATAGGGCCAAAGTGGAGTATTGCATGTCATGAATTGCTCATCCACCTGGGCTCTATCCTTAACCATCACAGGTCGCAACCCCATGGCCAACAGGTGGTCCCATTGGGGGAGTCTTACCTCTCTGCAGAGGTGCAGTTGGTGCATTCTAACGCCCCAGTCGACAGGGCGGATTGTGTTTATGCCATCGACCAAAGACCCGTCTCTTGAAGAGGATGTCCATAGACGAAACTTACTTTTTGTTCTTACTGCATTCTGAGAGACAAATATCTATAACCTGAATGACGGTGCGTGATCTAGCTTCAGTTCTGAAGAAGTCGGTCACTCGGTGAGAGACAATGAAGGAAAGAACGTTAAATATTAAACTTTAATCGTTTCATTGAACCATGCTTACAAAACTAAATGCTCGACGCATGACATTGTTACACTAATGTGTTGCTGTTGTAAGTTATTTTAAACATTCCATTGTAAAAAGAATAAAAGGTATTGTGATGTCTCCTATAACCAAAACTGTATTTTGTTTTTCTTTTTTTCAGAATATCTGGAGGCGAATTATTTGAACGCGTGATTAATGACGATTTCGTGTTGACAGAAAGAGCATGTGTGATATTTCTGCGTCAGATTTGCGAAGGCGTTGATTTCATTCATTCTAAAAATATCTTACATCTTGATATGAAAGTAAGTACTCGTTACCATATACATACCTTTATTTTATATATACCATATTATTTTATATATTATTCTATATATACCATATACCTTTACTGGTTAAATCGAACTTAACAGACCTAGATTCCACCATTGTATGTCACCCCGCCGAAAGAAAAAAATGCCAAAAATCAGGGAATTAACCAAAATTAATTAGATTTTTCAGTGTTGATATATTAATGAATAAAAGATATAATGCACCAGTTATTTTATTTAAAAACTTTTACATTTTTTCAGGTCAGTTAACTTAGAACCTCGTATCTTTGAGGTGTAACACATATTTTCAAAGATACGTGGTTCAAAGTTAACTGACCTGAAAAAATGTAAAAGTCGGTGTATTTTTCTGTCCCAACCGACATGGCAAGTTCATAATTATCGACTTAGCGATCGAAATTTTACATTTTTTAAACCAGAGATCTATATAACTAACGATGACCTTTCGCTTTGCAATATGATTATTAGCAAATATATGTATCCTCCAGGTGCAAGCATTTAAGTTTTAGTGTAATAAAATTTCATATTAAATTAGAAAGGCTAATGAAACTGAATAAGAATTTTATTATAATGGAGATTGTGGGTTTGTCTGTCTGTAACCGAAACTATATTACTATACAAGACTCAATTCCCTTAGTTATTTATATCACATTCTCCATGATTTTATTTCTATTTAAACCTCAATTATTAATAAAATTGTTTTACATCATTAAGATTGTTGATCATATCTACATACTAATAACGTGCAATTGTATTTATATATACAACAAAATAGAGGTTTACAGTATGAATGGGAAGGCTAATTTGCATATTGATCTTAAAAAATTGATTTTAATAAATATATGCTTAGTATTATTGATTTCTAATTATTTGGTTTTATCTTATTGAATATGAGCAAAAATCTCTTCAATAAATATTAAAAGAAATCTCTTAACAAGAAGAAATAACTGTAATATTATTCTTTACTTCCTATTTTAACTAAACAGTTTAATTAGGAAAATTTACCAATGAAAGACGGGAGTAAGGGAAAATGATGGAAGAGTTAGTTTCAAAGTTGTTCTATTTTTCAATCATGCCCCCTCTGTTCAAAATCTTTTTATCTACATTCTTATTCAGTTTCATTAGCCTTTCTAATTTAATATGATATTTTATTATAAAATTTAACTAAAATACTTGCACCCGGAGGGTGCATATATTTGCTAGAGCAGATAAAAAAGATTTGAAACAATGGGGGGGGGTATATAAAATAAATTGAACAACTGAAACTTACTCCTCCATCACTACCGTCTTTCATTGCTAAATTTTCCTAATTTAACTATTTAATTGAAATAGGAAGTAAAGAATAAAATTACGGTTATTTCTTCTTGTTCATGGATTTCCTTTAAGATCTATCCCCGAGATTTTTGCTTATACTCACTAAGATAAAACCAAACAATTAAAAATTAATAATACTAAGCACATATTTATTAAAATCAAATTTTTTTGTTGTATATATAAATACAATTGTATGCTATTAGTATGTAGATATGGTCAACAGTATTAATAATGTAAACAAATTTTATTAATAATTGGAGTTTAAATAAAAATAGTATAATGGAGAATGGGACGTCAATAACTAAGGGAATTGTAATTTGAGTAGTAACATAGTTTCGGTTACAGACAGGAAAGCATACAATCTCCATAAGATTAACTAAATTGAGTTTCATTAATTTTTTTTATTATCCATACCTTATTTTTATCGTTTCATTTTTCGATCAGCTGTGAAAGAGAGTGAAATAAAATATCAGTGAAACAATCGTGAAACTTTGATCGCAATATTTTACACCAGACGTGCTCGTTGCGTAACGATTATAATTGTGAGAAATGGACACGGCAATCCTAGTTCAAATCAGAACGAGGCTCTTTGCATTTCACATAGCGCTAATACTTTTGGGAAGGGTAAAATCCAACCATTCATCTTCCAGCTATGAATAAGTAGTAGAACAGACTGGGCTCTTTAACCTTGGTAAGGTAACCAGTCTAGGAGAAGGAAAACTCTGAATCCAAACCTATTAAACTTCGCTTTAAAATTGAACTTTCGTATTGTAGGATGCGATACATGGACCATGAAAATATTCTCTGTTAAATCTGATATTCGAGTTACAACATGGTCCCTCCGATTATCAGGCTTTAGAATATGTACGGATAAAAAAAAGAATAATGTGCAATTATCTATATATTAATACTCGTGTTCCTAAATTGTACGACCGTTATCATCTCGCGACACTCTATGGTTAAAAATGAGACCGTCCAAATCATCCAAGATGAAATGCAAAAATGTAAATCCTGATTATCTGGTGTTACTTATCCACCGAATTCTTAATTTACCCATTTTAAAGTGAAACCTTCCAACGCCAAATTTAAAGAAAAAAAATTCTCTCCGGAATTTCAATATTTTTATTGATTAAAATTTAGAGAAAAAAATCTGCATTTCAATATTTCTTATGAATAAAATAAAATAAAAAACGTCATAAAATACAAGGTGTGTCAGAAAAGTTCAAGGACAGGTGTCACTAAAAGTTTATTTCAAATCCAAACTACAAACTACAAGTTATCCCTTTCAAAGTAATTCCCCTACACTTTCCTATCATTCTCTACCACGCTTGCATGGACCCCTGGAAGTATTCTTCGGAGATTCTCCATAGCTCTATCGTTACAGCCTTTTTGATGTCGTGCACATCCTCAAAACTGGTTCCCTTGATGACCCCCTTGAGCTTGGGGAAGAGGAAAAAAGAGTAGGCAGGTTGCTCCAGCACAGTTCTTCTGGTCCAGGAACTCTCGGATTCTCAGGGCAGTGTGGGTAGATGCATTGTCATGGAGAGACACCCTGTCACATCTCTCGCCTCTTCCCGTGCACTGAACGAAGCAAACGCCGCAGTATCTCTTTGTAGACATGCTGGTTTATCGTCTGGCCCTGTGGCAAGAACTCGCAGTGGACGATGCCCCTCACATCGAAGAATACGATCATTTTAGAACTTTTCTGACATACATATCCAAAGGGTAAATGATATAAAGAAGATATAATGGGATCCTAAAGAGCACTAAAATTTAAAGTAAGAGTCGACCTGGAGGTAATGGTGATATTATTCCATATTTTTTTTTCTTTTTTTAAATAACATCAATAAATATTGTTTTTTAAATAATATTATTATATATTATATATTATATTATATATATTATATATTATATTAGATTATATTACATTACATTATATATTACAATATATATTACATACGATATTATATTACAATATTATATATTATATATTACATATACTAGCAAATATATGCACCCTCCGGGTGCAAGTATTTAAGTTTTAATATAATAAAATATCGTATTAAATTAGAAAGTCTAATAAGAAGGCAGATAAAAAGATTTGAAACAGAGTGGGGGTATAATAGAAAAATAGAAATGAAACTTCCTCTTCCATCTCTCCCGTCTTTCATTGCTGAATTTTACTTATTTAACTATTTAGTTAAATTAGGAAATAAAGAATAAAATGACAGTTATTTTTTCTTGTTAATGGATTTCATTTAAGATTCATTGGAGAGATTTTTGCTTATATTCAATAAAATAAACTAATAATATGCAAATTAGCCTTCCCGTTCACACTGCAAACCGCTATTTTTTGTATATATAAATACAATTGCATGTTATTAGTATGTTGATATGGTCAACAGTGGCTTCGGCCTCTGGACCATTGATATAATTAACGGCGTCGATCCCAGGGGGCTATCCCCCCAGGCAACACCTGCCCCCTTGATTTAAAGGGGCAGGGCTGGGTTTATTGCCCAGTGCCTGAGGCGCCCCCCTTGAGGGGGAATGCCGACGGGATCGACGCAATTTTTCACCTGCCACCCCATGAGTCTCGGCTTGTGGGTGGTCCCACATAAATAGGGCCTTTGTGCCTGACCCGTACAAGTGGGGTACGTGGAAAATATCATATAGATATGGACAACACTAATAAAAAAGTGAAGTAATTTTATTAATAATTGAGGTTTAAATATAAATAAAATCATGGAGAATGTGATGTAAATAACTATGTTAATTGTGACTTGATTAGTAATATAGTTTCGGTTACAGACAGAAAAACACACAATCTCCATTATAATAAGATATATGATGGCTTTCTTCTCAATTAAACTTTGTGGAAGAGAGCAGAAATACTATTTGGGGGATATTTTCAATAATTTACACGGGTCAAGTTAGTTTCTTATTATTTTTACATGTCATTATGTACAAACTATACTGTTGTATTCTTTTTACATTTCCTTTATTCCTTTTTTTAAAATTATTATTTCAGCCGGAAAACATCTTATGTATGACGAGAACAGGTAACCGAATAAAAATTATCGATTTTGGACTAGCTCGAAAGTACGACCCTAAAGCTGACTTGCGGGTTCTCTTTGGTACACCCGAATTTATCGCACCGGAAGTGGTGAATTTTGAAACTATATCTCCAGCTACAGACATGTGGAGCGTCGGAGTCATCACATACGTACTGTAAGCAACATTTTACATTTTCTTCTAAATATGAGATGAACTGGAACTTTAACAGTTATAAAGTTTTAAATATATTGTTATATACCCCTTTACATATCGGATATATAAATGAGAGAGAGAGAGAGAGAGAGAGAGAGAGAGAGAGAGAGAGAGAGAGAGAGAGAGAAGTATAGGAGAAATATATTTTCGAAGGTAAGAATGATGGAGAGAAAGGATAAAAGATGTGGAAAGAGAGAAAGGATAAAATATGTTGTGGAAGGATAGAAAGGATAAAAGATGTTGTAGAAAGAGAGAAAGGATAAAAGATGTTGTAGAAAGAGAGAAAGGATAAAAGATGTTGAGGAAGGAGAGAAAGGATAAAATATATTGAGGAAGGATAGAAAGGATAAAAGATGTTGAGGAAGGATAGAAAGGATAAAAGATGTTGTAGAAAGAGAGAAAGGATAAAATATGTTGAGGAAGGAGGGAAAGGATAAAAGATGTTGAGGGAGGAGAGAAAGAATAAAAGATGGTGAGGAAGGATAGAAAGGATAAAAGATGTTGTAGAAAGAGAAAGGATAAAAGATTTTGTAGAAAGAGAGAAAGGATAAAAGATGTTGAGGAAGGATAGAAAGGATAAAAGATGTTGTAGAAAGAGAGAAAGGATAAAAGATGTTGTAGAAAGAGAGAAAGGATAAACGATGTTGAGGAATGAGGGAAAGGATAAAAGATGTTGAGGGAGGAGAGAAAGGATAAAAGATGTTGAGGGAGGATAGAAAGGATAAAAGATGTTGTAGAAAGAGAAAGGATAAAAGATGTTGAGGAAGGAGAGAAAGGATAAAAGATGTTGTAGAAAGAGAGAAAGGATAAAAGATGTTGTAGAAAGAGAGAAAGGATAAAAGATGTTGAGGAAGGAGGGAAAGGATAAAAGATGTTGAGGGAGGAGAGAAAGGATAAAAGATGGTGAGGAATGAGGGAAAGGATAAAAGATGTTGTAGAAAGAGAAAGGATAAAAGATGTTGAGGAAGGAGAGAAAGAATAAAAGATTGTAGAAAGAGAGAAAGGATAAAAGATGTTGAGGAAGGATAGAAAGGATTGTTGTAGAAAGAGAGAAAGGATAAAAGATGTTGTAGAAAGAGAGAAAGGATAAAAGATGTTGAGGAATGAGGGAAAGGATAAAAGATGTTGAGGAGGAGAGAAAGGATAAAAGATGGTGAGGAAGGATAGAAAGGATAAAAAGAAAGAGAAAGGATAAAAGATGTTGAGGAAGGAGAGAAAGGATAAAAGATGTTGTAGAAAGAGAGAAAGGATAAAAGATGTTGTAGAAAGAGAGAAAGGATAAAAGATGTTGAGGAAGGATAGAAAGGATAAAAGATGTTGTAGAAAGAGAGAAAGGATAAAAGATGTTGAGGAATGAGGGAAAGGATAAAAGATGTTGTAGAAAGAGAGAAAGGATAAAAGATGTTGAGGAAGGAGGGAAAGGATAAAAGATGTTGAGGAAGGAGAGAAAGGATAAAAGATGTTGTAGAAGAGAGAAAGGATAAAAGATGTAGAAAGAGAGAAAGGATAAAAGATGTTGAGGAAGGAGGGAAAGGATAAAAGATGTTGTAGAAAGAGAGAAAGGATAAAAGATGTTGAGGAAGGAGGGAAAGGATAAAAGATGTTGAGGAAGGATAGAAAGGATAAAAGATGTTGTAGAAAGAGAGAAAAGATAAAAGCTTTTGAGGAAGGAAGGAAAGGATAAAAGAAGTTGAGGAAGGATAGAAAGGATAAAAGATGTTGTAGAAAGAGAGAAGGATAAAAGATGTTGAGGAAGGAGAGAAAGGATAAAAATATTGAGGAAGGATAGAAAGGATAAAAGATGTTGAGGAAGGATAGAAAGGATAAAGATGTTGTAGAAAGAGAGAAAGGATAAAATATGTTGAGGAATGAGGGAAAGGATAAAAGATTTGAGGGAGGAGAGAAAGAATAAAGATGGTGAGGAAGGATAGAAAGGATAAAAGATGTTGTAGAAAGAGAGAAAGGATAAAATATGTTGAGGAAGGATAGAAAGGATAAAAGATGTTGAGGAAGGATAGAAAGGATAAAATATGTTGTAGAAAGAGAGAAAGGATAAAAGATGTTGAGGAAGGAGGGAAAGAATAAAAGATGTTGTAGAAAGAGAGAAAGGATAAAAGATGTTGAGGAAGGAGGGAAAAGATAAAAGATGTTGAGGAAGGAGGGAAAAGATAAAAGATGTTGAGGAAGGATAGAAAGGATAAAAGATGTTGTAGAAAGAGAGAAAGGATAAAATATGTTGAAAGGATAGAAAGGATAAAAGATGTTGAGGAAGGATAGAAAGGATAAAATATGTTGTAGAAAGAGAGAAAGGATAAAAGATGTTGAGGAAGGAGGGAAAGAATAAAAGATGTTGTAGAAAGAGAGAAAGGATAAAAGATGTTGAGGAAGGAGGAAAAGATAAAAGATGTTGAGGAAGGAAAAGATGTTGAGGAAGGATAGAAAGGATAAAAGATGTTGTAGAAAGAGAGAAAGGATAAAGATGTTGTGGAAGGAGGGAAAGGATAAAAGATGTTGAGGAAGGATAGAAAGGATAAAAGATGTAGAAAGAGAGAAAGGATAAAATATGTTGAGGAAGGAGGGAAAGTATAAAAGATGTTGAGGGAGGAGAGAAAGGATAAAAGATGTTGAGGAAAAGAGGGAAAGAGACAGACAGACAGGATGAGGGGATGATATAATGATTGTATAAAAGATTTGGGATATGAGAGGTTTTGGAAGGTGTTCACAATATAACTTGAACAATGAATTCACTTATATTGAGAACACCTTCCAAAACCTCTCATATCCCAAATACACTAAGACTAAAGCCCTTAAAATTATAAAGCAATTATACAATACACTAAGACTAAAGCCCTTAAAATACATACTAAAAACCAATCACAAAACACCACCCATGAATCTACCCCCTTCCCCCTGATAAATACATATGTATACCTAACAATAATACCCACAACACCATATACAAAAATCTGAATAACCTAGGCATAAAAACCGTCAACCTAACCTCCAAAACAAAAAAAAACCCAGAGTTTCAACACCCAGCCGCTGTACCGTCGCTAGTTCGCTTTATTATTTCCAATATTTCGGGTGACCTTCACACTTTAACAAGGTATTATATGATAAATGTGACTGTGTACAAAAAGGTGAAATGAAACAAATGCGAGAAAAAATTAATGCGAAAAGATTTGGCGTTGTTTAGCCGTTATTTTTCTTTCAAAATTGTGTGACGTATCTCACCCGAAATTGATTACAGCAATATATATATGTTATATCAGAGCGAAGATATCTCTTATGATTCACAATGCTTACTCACAAAATACACCTCGCTACCATAAAACATCAAAACTCAAGTCGGAGGCAACAAACGGATGTGAACTCAATGGTACCCTCTCACGAAGTGACCAATTCGACGCAGTTCTGCGCATAGGCTCGGATTGAGTTACGCTTGAGAGGAATTCCAAAATAAACAAAAAATAATATTGTAAGGAATCCGGATTTTCAACCAATAAAATCTTCCGCTAAAAAAACCCAAAAGCTTTCTGGAGCCCATCTACCAGCATATAAGCTCGGGTATTTTGAGAATCGGCAGTTGGACGGACGGCCTGGAACCGAGAATATCACCAGACGAGAGGATCAAGGAACTGCTACGCACCCACCACCACGCACGCCCTCGCCCACCCGGACACTCAGCCTTACTTCAACACCTCACCGTAGCCAGGCGACATCCTTACCCCCCTGACCACTACAGCGCTACCCGCTACAACTCGCTGAGATATTCCTGACTTTATTCCCGCACCAAGTGACCGTATCCACTTACAACAGTACCAACCGACACGAACTCAACTCCCTCGGCCACTACTACATTCCCTGACCATCACTATTCCACTGAGATATTCCTGACTTGGTCCCTACACCAAGTGACCGTATCAACTCAACTTCTACCTCACGCCTTGCACCAGGCCAGAGAGATTCCGACGTATCATACGATACCCACACCTCACCGACCCTCGGCCACTCCAGAGAACTACTACCGTTATCTACGGCGACAACAACAATTTTCACACTCGTTAATCAATAAACGATTTTTTATCAAATTAATCTTGTCCATTATTCTTCCTTGCAAACCATACGCTTTATGGGATAACTAAGATATAACACTGGTGTCAGAACGGGATAACTAAGATATATCATATATATATATATATATATATATATATATATATATATATATAATCCAAAAGTCCAGAGAAGAAATCTTCCTTACGACACGAGTTTTATTTTTAAAAAACCTGTCGTAGTTTGAGAGCTAAATGTGTGCTCTTAATGTTAGAGTCACTGAGCAAATATATAAGTAAAGAAATAACAAAAGACTTAGAGATTTAGCCTTTTAGTCTATTTCAGGGAGCTTAGACTGTAATGTTAAATCTCTAAGTCTTTTTCTTTTTCTTTACTTATATAATGGATGAGATAGATAACGACAAAATTGCTGTTTTGATACATGCATAATCTGAAAATTATTATGAAGAAAATGGTGAAAAAATGATTTTACGTTGATTGTCTTAAAAATTGATATCTGATTCTGAAAGTCGTTATAAAAATGCAGCAACGAAATGAATAAAAAATAATTTCTAGTATTAATAACTTTTGTTGTCAAATTTCACATCATAGAATCCGCATTCCTAAAAGTTTTGTGATTTTTTTTTGTTCTGTTTTTAATTCTAGACTGTCTGGTTTATCTCCGTTCCTTGGCGAAGATGAAGGCAATACTCTGGTAAATGTGACCTGCGCCGATTGGGATTTTGATGCCGAGGAATTTCAAAATATCTCAGATGTGGCCAAGGATTTTATCTCAAGATTGCTGATAAAGAAACCTGCGTAAGTGTTGTTGTTTTTTTTTTTAAACAGCATCCGCCCAACCCCAGCATCTCTTGCCAATTAAAACGAACTCAGTATACGACTCGTCCAGCGAATTTATAAAACTTTAACATGTAAATATGGTTATTTCTATAGAGCAGTGGTTCTCAACCTGGGGTCACATGCCCCCTCCCCCAGTGGACCATATCACAATTTTGGAGTCCAGGCAAGTAAAAATTATGTAATTATAAAAGTACAATTAGGCTTTTTTTAAACATTGAATAGTTATGAGTGTTGCACCTGAGTAAAATAGTAACCAAAGTGTTCCAGGTAAAAAAATTAAAATAAAATTTGAGAACCACTGCCATAGAGTTTCATTAGATTTTGTCTGTAGACCCGATGTAGTTCTAAAAAAAATAGCCTGTAGCCGAGGCTTAGAATATGCTGTCTGTTTCACTTGCAGAGGGGTAAGACCTCCCTCCCCAAAACAGGGTGTCCTGGGCATAATACTAAACTGCGTTAGATGGTGAGGCTACAGTCCTGATATCTACGAAGTCACCCCATCGTTGCTATTACTAGGTGTTAATACCTGATAAAGTCCCATCTATTTCCTACCGCCATGTCGGCGGGGCTTAGAATACGCTGACTCCACCCCCTACAGAGGTTGGGGGTGTCCCAGGTATGACACTAAATTCGATTTGATGATGAGGCTCCAGTTCTGGAGATCTGGGGGATTGTGGAGTACCTCTTCATTGCCATTACCCCCATGTTCACAAAGACCCGGAGTGGAAGAAAGGTCTCGAATAGATATGTTTAAAATTATTTGTATTCGATAGGAATACTTTATACCATATAACTGTAATTTATTTGTATTAAGAATAGTTACTTGAAGCAATAATTGAATAGAAACACATGTAGAAGGCCGGAGGGCACATCGACCGAAACGTTGTGTATATAACAATAAAGATGAGGACAACGGTCCGAAAAATCTAAATAATACAAATTTTGAATGCTGTTTTATGTAGGTAGGTTTACTCAGTAGTAAGGTTGTTGCTACACCATCTTCCTTTGTCCAATTTCTCCCCGGGTTGGCCTCGGGCTATGCTAAACTAAGCCATATCAAGAATTTCATTAGTATTATTTTCTAGGAACTTTTTATGGTGACTAGATACGTTTGATAACCTACAACAAACTTAATAGGTAGGTATATGACTCTCTCAAAAGGGTTGATTACATACATATAGCTATCAACTCGGGCAGAATTTCGTCCATTTGATTGTCTCCAGATATGCGACTAATTGAAGCCCTTTTGTGTTTGGAGCCGGGGGTGGGCCCATTTTGTGTTTCCTTTTATACCTTGAAGCTATGTTTTATGGTTGGTAATGAGGGACAATACTGATAGTCTCTCTTGAGTTGGTTACCAACTTTGATAACTGTAATTTTACGGGTCGGGTGTCGCGAGAGGGTGCACCGGAAAGGCTTTTTTTCTGCCAGAGTTAGGGTTTTATTTATGTATTAGTGTATAAAGAACCGGTTTTTTGTGAGTCTTGTGTTTCTGTCTCAGTTGTCTTGTCATACGTCGGGTAAACTTAGCCCTAGGCGCAACCGGATGGCAAAATTCCGGCGACAATAGATGATCTTTGAATAAACACTGACATAAATGATAATACAACAATGCCGAGTTTAATGGCATATTAGATTAGACGCCTCACCTACATTTAACCTCCTACCTACAGATCCTGAGCATAATCGCTTTTGCTCAGTGTTGTAATATTTGTGAGAAAGAGCTCTGCAGTACTAGTATTCAATGAAACTACCATTGTATTTCTATGAATGAATACGAATTTCCGTGCCTCCTTCCACGCCCACGCTGACACCAAAACAACCTACATCATATTAAATCGTTAACATTCAGAATCATGTGTTAGTCGGTTGGTTGGATTTTACGACATGTCAACCCTTGTTGGGTTATTTTATGCCGAAAACGTTTTGTTTTATCCATTCTTGTTGGGAATTCAATTTTTTAAACTCAATTAAAAAAAATAAATTTAAACTAATTATTTATCTATTTAGCCCATAGATGGGACCCTAATAGATACTAGCACTCCGGTTCAGTGGACTTGTGAGTAATGGTGATGAAAGGGTACTCCAAATTTCCCAAGTGCTCCAGAATTGGAACTTCACTCATATATATATTTACCGACCCCTCCGCACGAGCAGGATGTGACACAAGGTCAATTTCTTAAGCGGAGTTTAACAGGTTTGAATTCAGAGTTTTCCTTCTCCTAGACCGGTTGCCTAACCAAGGTTAAAGAGCCCAGTCTGCCCTACTATTTACCCATAGCTGGAGGGAGAGTAGAATTCACACCTTTCCCAGGGGTATTAGAGCTAAGTGAAATGCAATTACCACGTCCAGGATTTGAACTCGGGGCGAAGAGTCCATTTCCTATGACTTTAACCATTACACCACGCGCTTTCACTCATATATGTAGTTTAACGTCATATCCAGTACACTAAGACCCTCAACCACAGCCTTCTAGCACATAGATGATAAAGAAGGGTTTGGGGTTTGTCATAAGGGTAATAGGGTCGTGGCAGTCATATAAGTTTTAGGACTTGACGTGACCAACCGATTGAACGAAGGGGAAGAAGGTTCTTCGGCCGCCTGTCAAGCCAGAATAAGAGCCAAAGTAGAGTGTTGAATGTCAGACTACTTAGCCATCATGATTCCGTCCTTAAGTATCACGGGTCGCTATCAACGGATGATTTTACCCCTCTGCAGAGATGCAGTCGGCGTATTCTACTGTCCCTGTCGACAGGGTGCTTGTAATGTGCATTATGAGTACTAGTAAATGGTGTTTATCACGGACATGGGGTATTATATTTGCATAAAGGTTTAAAAACAGCTTTTAATAGATTACTGTAGGCCAATCTTTCGTTGTGATCTGCACAATTTTGCCTGCTAAACGATTCAACTCCACGTCCGCCCTGTCGGCTGGGGCGTCAGAATGCACCGACTGTACCTCTGCAGAGGGGTAAGACTCCCCCAATGGGGCCACCGGTTGACCGTGGGTGGCGACCGTGATGCTTAAGGATAGAGCCCAGGTGGATGAGCAGTTCATGACATCCACTTTGGCCCTATCTTGGGCTAGACAGGCGGTCGGAGAGGCCCCATCCGATCAATCGGCTGGTCACGTCAAGCCCTAGCACCTATATGATTTTCCCAACCCTATTGCCCTTATGGCAAGCCCCAACCCCTTTTTTATCATATGGGTGCTAGAAAGCGGTGGCTGCGGGTCTACATGTCCTGGGAATGACGTTAAACTCTATCTGATGGTGAGGTTCCAGTTTTGGAGGTTTGGAGAATGTGGAGCACCCCTTCATCACCATTGCTCCCTGGTCCACTCTGACCCGGAGTGATAGTACCTTTAGGGTCCCATCTATGGGTTAAATAGAAAAATGTATTTATAAAAAAATTGTATTATCCATTAAGAATTGATTTATTTCAAAACTTTATCGGCATTAAATGACCCACTGAGGTTGATATGCCGTAAAACAAAACAAGCAAACAAAAAAATCAACTCCACGTTGTGTAGATTTGCCTAAAACAAGATTAGTCAGTTGCAGTCGGGTTAGGGCGCTTTTGACACATCGTAACATGGTCTTAAGTAGTGTTCCCTTGCGACCGCGATTATTACACTCTATCTAACGGTCAGCTAATTCTAATATCTATCCTCCCCCCCGAGATCTACAACTGGGGGCGGAGGGGCAGCACGACTCAATACTGCCTTGCTCTGTACCTCGTCTGTCTCGCTACTGATCTATCTATTAGTTGTTTCCTATGATATATGTAGTCTGGGTTCCCGGAAAAGAAAACTGTTTTCCCATGCACCCCCCTCGACTAAAGTATTTTATAAATAAGGATACTCTTATCTACTGACCTCTGACCATACTAACATCAAAGACCTCTGTTTATGCCAGACATTAAAAAACTAACCCTTTCATCCCCATAGAAACATCCTCTCTCAATTTCATCATCTATTAGAATCTGCCTGACCTAACTTATTTAGCTATATTTTTGATATTACTATACATACACCCACACAAATCCATGTATATACATATTTGCTACCTATACCCACACATTGTACTCATATGCTCGCTCCACACACATATATACTACGCCTATATTAAGCACCAAAAACCTATGTTTATGACGGACATTAAAAAAACTAACCCTTTCATCCCCATCGAGCAATCCTTCTCTTATTATCTTATCATCTATTAAAATATGCCGATTTTCCTAACTTGTTTATCAAGGGTATTATTGTGAAGTGAATCCAAGCAACTTTGGCCAGAATTTTAACTTGGCCTGCAAATTCCATTTCCACCACCCACACTTACACAGCTATCGAGTAATCAGCACTCGAAAAAATAATATTTAATACAAACATTAAATCTTTAATAAAAACAATTCACACCCACACACATACGCGTGTACAGATATGCTCACCCTACTCACAAACATAAATATATAGAAAAATAAAAAAACACAAAGTATTCAAAAAGATGAGTTTATTCTTGATGGTGAAGTCGACGTTATAACGTTTCAGTTTTTGCAACCTTCATCAGAACATGTGGGGAAATATTGTATGGAGATGAGAAATGCTGGTTGTATATGAAGAAGGGGGGAGTAATCAGTATAATCCAGTGCAGATTTCCGATGCATGAAAACCTTAAAGCTGTGGTGTGGGGATGTGGAAGGAGATAAGTTTATAGAGCTGGTAGGACTGAACAGTAGTGGGAAATTGTAGGTCATGTGTTGACTCCATGATGCATGAAGATATTCTAGCAGTGGTCGAGGACATACATATATGCATTATTACACACACACACACAGACACACGTGTATATATATATATATATATATATATATATATATATATTATAGACTCTTTCGTCGATTTTCGACGCATGGGGGTTCATACAATGAACACCCACACAGTGATTTTCGTTGGTGAAGGCTTGTGTTGGACCATCCGCACTTTTTGGCACAGTCGATAGGAAAGATTGCTACAAACCCAATCAACGACTGACCTCAGGAATTTTGAATTCAGAGTTATCCCTCTCCTAGATTGGCTACCTACCTAAGGTTAAAGAGCCCAGTCTGCCCTACTATTTTACCCCTAGTTGGAGGGAGAATATATGGATTCATACTTTTCCCAAGGGTATTAGCGCTGTGAAATGCAAACAGCCTTGTCTGGATTTGAACTCGGGTCGACAAATCCATTTCCCACGACTCTAACCATTATGCCACGCGCTTCCAATATATATATAATATATATATATATATATATATATATATATATATATAATCAACCCCTCTCCATGGGTAGGATGTGACACAAGATCGATTTTTAAGCGAAGTTTAGACTGGTTGCCTAACCAAGGTTAAAGAGCCCAGTCTGCCCTACTGTTTGCGCATAACTGGAGGGTTAATAGCTGGATTCATACCTTTCCCAAGGGTAATAGCGCTGTGGGAAGTACAAACAGCCTCGTCCATGATTTGAACTCATCTCACCGTGACCATTTCCAACGATGGGAACCATTACACCAAGCGCCTCCATTATACATACATATATGCTACGCCTATTCGCATACATACCCATATATGCATTATTGCAACTATATATGTACAAGAGCAGAAGAACTTATAGTGTCCCACTGTCCTGTTTTATTCATTTGTAATTTTATTGCTTTATTTTCATATACATGAAGAAATAATTTTCTGTATAACGTTTATAAGAAAGCAAAAAAGTTATTTTGATTTTATTAAGTTTTAACGATGGAGGCAATTTTCAATTTACGTTAATGTTTAGGCTTTTTCGTTGTCGTTAAAAAATATGACGCCTACACAGAGACGTGTGCGTGTAAAGAGACACGAAAAGAGAAAATAAAAATGAATTGTTTTGGGACAAACTATAATAAAAACAAAATCCCTAAACCCCTACACATTTATTTCTATATAGCATCACTCAGGTTCATGATTGGAAATTGAATCTGTCTTTAAAAAATTTTTCAGTGAGTTATTTATAATTTTAAGTACCTTGCAGTTATTAATGTTTAAATAAAATGCATTGCTGTTGGTTTTGTTATAGAAATGCATTGATGTAGGTTTTACTATAGAAATGTATTGCTATAGAAATGCATTGCTCTTGATTTTGCTAAAGAAATGCATTGCTGTAAGTTTTACTATAGAAATGCATTGCTGTAAGTTTTACTATAGAAATGCATTGCTGTAGGGTTTTCTATAGAAATGCATTGCTATAGAAATGTATTGCTGTTGATTTTGCTATAGAAATGAATTGCTGTAGGTTACAATAGAAATGCATTGCTGTAGGTTTTTCTATTGCATTGCTATAGAAATGCATTGCTGTAGGTTTTTTCTATAGAAATGTATTGCTATAGAAATGCATTGCTGTAGGTTTTTCTATAGAAATGCATTGCTATAGAAATGCATTGCTGTAGGTTTTGCTATAGAAATGTATTGCTGTTAGTTTTGCTATATAAATGCATTGCCAGTGATTTTACAATGCATTGAAATCTAATTTTCCACAGTTATAGGGTTTCAAGTAACTAATAATAATAATCCTTAGTAAACAATTATAGCTTCAAGTAACTATTCTTAATACAAATAATTTACAGTTATATGGCATCAAATATTCCTACATTTACAAATCATTTTAAACAGATCTATTTGATTCATGTATTGAAGCCTAAGAGGGACTATCACTCTGGGTCATAGTGGATCTGCAGGTAATGGCAATAAAGGGGGTACGCCACAATCCCCATAACTCAGAACTGGAGCCTCACCATCAGATGCAGGATAAGAATGCTAAGATTTTTTTGTTTTTCTTTCCATATTTGAAATTGTATATAGTTTAGAATATACAACATCACATATTGACAGTGCCCTGGTGATGGTTTGATATGAAAAAAAAAAAACCCTAAACGTTGGCAAATACATCAACTATGATAAAATAATCCTGTAACTACCTTGTTTTTTCTAATTTTATATATTTACGCACACACATAATTCAAGCCACACTGAAGAGACATGAAACGTCGAAACACGAATGACTGAAATTATATATATAATCTTCATACAATGACTGCTATTTACACAGTTGCACTGCAACCAACAAAGCCTTCATCAGATGATGACTCTGGGTTCAGGCATGGTTTCGGGGCCGAAGCATCATTACCACTAACCCACAGCGCCCCAGCAGTATCTCATGATATCACTAGACTTTGTCGGTTTGATGTCATGATGTAAGATTGCCAAATCCACGCTGATGCGGTTAGAGCTTTATCCTGGATCTTTTTTATGTATTTTCTCTTGTCTGGTGTAGAAAGTCCAAGTTTAGACAAAAATGCCAAGGTTGAGTTGGTAATAAATCCCCGGCATCCGACTTCGATAGGAAATACATCTGTTATCCATTCGTTTCTGACGCATTGTTCACGTAGGTCTTGATATTTTTCCCAACTTATGCTGATGTGCCCTATATATATATATATATATATATATATATATATATATATATATATATATATATATATATATATATGCGCGTGGGCTAATGGTTAGAGTCGTGGAAAATGGACTCGTCGATTCGAGTTCAATTCCTGGACGAAGCTGTTGGCATTTCACATAGCGCTAATACCCTTGGGAAAGGTATGAATCCATATATTCTCCCTCCAGCTATGGGTTAAATAATAGGACAGACTGGGCCCTTCAGCCTTGGATAGGTAACCATCTAGGAGAGGGATAACTCTGAATTCAAAATTCCTGAGGTCGGTCGTTGATTGGGTTTGTGGCAACCCTTGATGCACCAATTCTTTCCTATCGACTGTGCCAAAAAGTGTGGATGGTCCAACGCAAGCCTTCACCACTATAAACATATCACTGTGTGGGTGTTCATTGTATGTATGAACCCTCATGCGTCGAAAATCGACGAGAGAGTCCATAATATATATATATATATATATATATATATATATATATATATATATATATATATATATATAATTTTTCTGAAATGTTTTGTTAACAATGAAATAAATAGCGGCTTTTATGGGTGGACTCAATTTTAGCACATATTCCTATTCAGGTAATATCTAAGAAAGAACAAACTCTCTACATGTGGATTAAGAGATTATCTCCTGAACACTAAGATAGCAAATTCTCAAGTTAAAGCCGTTAATCCAGTTCGTCTGTGATTCTTTTATTTTCTTTTATTTCTTTTGCAGCAAGCGTATGTCAGCAATTGAATGTCTGGAACACAAGTGGTTACGGGTAAGTGCCATAAAATACTATTTCATTTTTTAAGAGCACACAAAAGCACGCACATGCGCACGCACCGGGGGAGGTAACTATACCATAGATTCTCTCTCTCTCTCTCTCTCTCTCTCTCTCTCTCTCTCTCTCTCTCTCTCTCTTCCACACACGCATACACAGACAGATGAACACGCATAGTTGCTGTCCTCTTCTCTCTCTCTCTCTCTCTCTCTCTCTCTCTCTCTCTCTCTCTGGAGAGAGAGAGAGGAGAGAGAGAGAGAGAGAGAGAGAGAAAACGGGGAGACATGAATCTATGCGATAGAACTATCCGTGATTGAAACAGAGGACAATTGAGGAAAATATAATCTCTCTCTCTCTCTCTCTCTCTCTCTCTCTCTCTCTCTCTCTCTCTCTCTCTCTCCCGCACACGCATGCACGTTATTCCTGCTTCTTTATTCAACCACTCCATTTCTTTTTCGCACACAACAAACACGCTTTCGATCCCAAGTTAGCTAATATTCAGCATGTAAAATGTCAGACGTGTTGAATACTGGTTCACCTGACGATCGAAAGCCTGAAACTATAAGTCGTGAGTTTTTACCATGCTTCATATCTTACTTTCTATAATTGAAGTGTATATGTATATACGATATCCGACATAATGGAAGACATGGAAAACAATTAAGTGGAATGTTTATATATCGGATTTACTGGGTTTTTAAAAAAAATTTAGCGTTCTCCAAAATGGCGTTCTCCAATATTTTTGTAAAATCTTAAAACGTTTGAATATCATTATCTGACGAAGACCATACAGAGTGAAATGACACAAAAGAAATATGAATACTCCACCAAATTATTTTCACGTTTTATTTCTCTGTCATGTGCGGATGTACCTTGACTTACAAGTTTAATTCGTTCCGCTTGTAACTTAGTTTCCTCGTATATGAAATCAATTTTCCCCATTGAAATAAACTCAAATGCCATTAATCAGTTTCAGATCCCACCAAAAAACACCTTAATATTTTTGTTACGTTTTTTTATATAAGAAAAATAGCACTGGATTGTATAAAAAATATAATAAAATAGAATGTAATGAATTATGTACAGTAATA
>CM042141.1:66097749-66132749 GCA_023376005.1 Doryteuthis pealeii | reverse complement strand
GCCTATTCAATACTTACTCCTGTAGAGTGGACCTGGGAGTAATGGTGATAAAAGGGTACTCTGCACTCCCCAGAGCTCCAAAGTTGGAACTTCACCATTAGTTTAACGTCATACCCAGAACAATATTCAATAGTGTTTGTGCGATACTAAATTCAGATTTATAAATACAGTGGCACCTTGATATCTGATCTTAATACGAAATAAATGATTCATCTTGGAATCATCATTATTCACTTTATTCCTTTCTTCTCTCTCTCTCTCTCTCTCTCTCTCTCTCTCTCTCTTCTCTCTCACCATCCGTTCCTATTGGGACGATTTTTAGGCTTCAAGTGAGAGAACTTTACAATGGAGATTCCTTGTGTTAAGCAGAGCTCCATCTTTAGTGAAGAAACCTTTGGTTGCTCCTCGGTGTCCCTTAGTGTTGGGTATGATCCTTTGGTTGTTCTTTAGTGTTGGGTAAAATCCTTGCGTTGAGCAAAGTCATTGGTTGCAGGCCCGTTCGGCTTTCGAATAACGTGCAAATGAACGGCTTTCAGTATCGGCGATTAAATAGTCAACTAGCCACGTATTCGAGCTGTTGATTGGCAGGGTTTAATCCACGTGACCACACCGAGTCTATAAGTTTAAGTGTTGGACCACAGCACATCTTATATATAAAAATAATCCAACAGCATCGCTCTTGGTGTGATCTCCCACCAATTTTCGTGGACCCTGCCTCTAGATTCGTGGAGAATGTCGAAATGGCGATTCTTAATTTGTGCAAACCCTTACTCTTCTAAATCCACTCTGGCTCATGATGCTTTTTTATGAATAAAAAGAAGCCGCCACTATTCATTGGGATAGACAACAAGCAAACACCTATACCCCCCCCCCTTTGATATATTGCTTGGTATTAGGCACATTTCAAGCTGAATATATGATAAACGTTTATTCTTTATTAAGTCACCTTCCCATCCATACCAGTTTCCGTACAGAGCTGATGAATGCAAGTTTTACTTGTGTGTTCATGTGGAGGAGTCCATAGAAGAACTAAAAAACGTTAATTTGGGTTTAGTTATATTTTACTAAACACCGTCTTACTTGGATATTTTAGTATTTTCCATATGTTTATACGTGTTTATTATTATATAATAGCAGGTATTAGTTTATAACCAAAACTTATAATGTATTATTGCATCCATGGATACACGAGCATAGAAGATTCAGTAAGGAAAGATAACAACTAACTCCCATGAATAATGCACATTTGAATGTTTAATACATGCAACATGTAATAATAAAATGAAATGATATATGTGTTCCCAACAGATAAACTATACATGTTCCACGAACAAAGTGTAAGAAAAGCTACAATAAAATGATTAGAAAAAAATTTACTGTGTCTTCAGTGGTTTTCCTGGCAATGTCATGACAGTTGGAGACAAATTGACTCTATTCTGTTCCATGAACAGAAATGAAAAAAGACATGTCCTTCCGCTCCACGAACAAGGACTGGAAAATATAGGTCCTATCCCTTCAAAGGACAGGGACAAAAGAGTAAGTTTTAAGGGTATAAGGATGGTGCAAAGTTATACATACTTTGGATACAAATAACTCCGACGAAGGTTAATAGACAAACATTTAATAAACACAGCACATGGATAACAGTTGATACAACGTTCATAGTAAAGAATACATATAAAAAGAGGTACACAAATAAAGATAGACACATTCATGAATGATACAGATATACAATAAAAGGCACAGACATGAGACTAGGAATAGTCCGTGCTGTGAGGACTTACAGTAATGTAAGGGGGGCGGAGCCCCACGAGAGGGTTTAGATAGAATCTACCCCATGTGGCTCGTAGTTGCTGAAACTATAAAGAGAGCGAAAGTGTTTGAAACCGGCGCTTAAATACTGGTGCCCTAGCGGGCATCATCAAACTAAAAGGGGCAGACAACTCCACCAGGCGAATACAAACAAACGCTACAAGGGGCTAAATTATCATGTTACCAATGGACACGTGACGTGGGAAGCCAGGCTCAAAATCCAAGTGAAGACAATTATCTTTGTCACCCTACAGTATAAATGCATAAGCGTCCATTTAATTTTTGAACCTATAGATGTCCACATAACTGCACACATTTTTTTGCTCATATCCAACTAGTGAAACTGGAAAACTATCGCTTTGACCACAAGCCATGAAACGTACATACTCTTTGAAATATGTATTATATAGATCAAAACTTTTGGCACATCAGGTCTTATTTTCTTATTTTAAATCCTTCTAAAAATAAACAAATTGACCAATTTATTTTTGATTGGGTAGAGAACGTTTCAGTATTCTCTCGTATATACTGTCATTGCATGCACGTTTATGAATCTTTATTATTATTATTATTATTATTATAAACTCATTGCACGTACGGTTTTCGGGTTAACGCCGGGGGTCCAGCGAGCTTCAGCCGCTGGACTTGCCGAGAGTTTAATAATAGCGTCGATCCCAGGGGGCTATCCCCCCAGGCAACGACGCAATTTTTGTTCTTTCCCACCCATGAGCTTCAGCTTGTGGGTGGGCCCACATTAAAACGAGGCCTTGTGCCCAGCCCATACAAGTGGGGTATGAGGCAAATACCCATTGCATGCACGTTTAATACCTAATGTTGTGTTGTTGCCACTAGTTTTATTCCCCACAATTACATATTTGACGAGTTTATATCACGTCGCCAGTTGTTATGTATACCGCTTTGTTATACCGTATGTATATGTATACCGCTTTGTTATACTTCTTGGATGCCACAGGTCTGATTCTTGTAGTTATCGCTAAGCCTTATTTTAAACCAGGTCGGTTTCACTTGCTTTTAAACTAAACCTCGTGTCGTCTAGTTGAACTAGTTGTTATATTTGGAAACCCTAAATTATAGAGTTCGTCGCTCATTTTCAATACTGCTTCTTGGTCAAAAGGTTCCAGTTACCAATAACTGACCATAGATCTACTTAATTTGTACTTGTGCTTCACTTATAACTGGTTGTACTAATGAGTAGCTTCGTACTAATCGAGCACTTTTATTTTCATTAATAATCTTAATACCAAATCTTGTATTGTCCTCGATATACCACTAATTATATCCTTTCATACGCTTTACGCTATCTAATCAATAATATAGTTGGAATATAATAATATAATGTGTTGATACGTATCGCGATACACTGCTCGCAATACAATACGTATCGTGATATTTGTAATAGTATTTTAATGCAACGGAGAGTGGTTATGTTAAATAATAACTCGAATCGTAATTTACAATGAAAAGGGTCTGTTGGTAACGTACAACAATGAGTGAAAAGTCGAATAGTTGGTCTCACTTTGAAAGAGAGGGATAAATCTTCAATCGTTTGTATTGAGAATAGAACAGTCCATTCTATTATAGAGGGGTATCGATTTTCTCTACAGCAAATAGAAAATGCACAAACTGATTTATTGATAAATTATATCTTTATCATAGTAAAAACACGTAAGTAGAAATACATAAAAAGAAACATTTCTGTAGGTTGACAAGAAAATATATAAAAAAAACATTATGGTTCCTTTTGAAAAACGTGCTATCTGCACTATTTTGCCCCACCCCCCACCCCGAATCCAAAGCGTTTATTTTAAAAGTAAAATTTCTTATGATTAATTAGTAATTGTTTATCTTTGAATTTGTCACTCATTTAAAACAAAAAAGGGAAATATTTATTGTTTCCATTCCTCTGTTGTACTTCAAATCCTAAATAATTCCAAACACCAGATTAGGGTAGTTCGATTTTTCACTTTTAAAAAATATCAAATTGTCAATCTATGCGAAAGTTGTGTTAGTATACTGAATACTGATACCAAAAATTATATCTTTGACTTGTACCATTGTTTGAGGAAATATCATCAAAGATCGTCTGCTACAGCTTAATTAATTAGGTAAAAAGCAGCATATCAGGTGTCGGTAGTGATCGGGGGACACATTTTCAATTTGAATTTTATGAATAATATTTAATTCGTTTCATTTTAATAAAATTAAAATAAAATTTCAGATTTAAGTATTAAAAACGGTAAATTTTCTAACCAATTTCTAGATTAAATTTTGCGAAAACGTATATTTTTAGAGCATTTTAGTAGACGATATTTGATGCTATTTCCTCAAACAATGGTACAAGTCAAAGATCTAATTTTTTAGTATCAGTATTCAGTATACTAACACACAACTTTCGCATAGGTGGACAATTTGATATTTTTAAAAAGTGAAAAATCGACCTACCCTAATATACATGTCTGTAAGTATGTATATTGGGTTCCATGCTGTCTTTCTAAAATCATACATTTTGAATCTGCTTCTGTCGTATTTTAGCTCACTTGCAATCAAGTTATGTATCAAGCTGCTCCTGATTGGACGTGAGCAATATATCATGATACGTTTAGTATCGTGACTTGGCAGTATCATTACATACCTTGAAGTGATTGTACAAGTTAATTGAAATAAAAAAAGAAGATATTTACACTTCTATATGAGCATCATTTTAATATGATTTTAAACAGAAACTTGTTCACCACCCTTGTCAAGCAATTCTTGGAATCTTCCACTGTTTATAAAGAAATGGTAACATTTCCATGGAAGTACCTTTATTGTTGTTGTTGTTGTTGTTGTTGGTATATTTCCGTCTGCGAGAGACGATAAAGTAGTGTCCATTTTTTTTTTTAATTGGAACTGCGTAGCCTGGGTGGGTTCTTATGGCGGATGAACTGTTGCCAAAGCAGCAAATCTCCCCTCTCTATACTGCCGCTGAGATCCAAAGGAAAGGCAAGAAGCCAATGCAGTTTGGCAACGGTAGTGTCGCAGGAGTTGCTGGTGGCACTGGATTTCAATATCACACCACTTTAGAGATTCCAGTTTCGGATTTGTTTTCGGGGTTTACTTTATGGGCCGGGTTAGCTCAGTCGGTAGAGCGTTTGGCTAGAAACCACAAAGTTACTAGTTCGATACCCGCCCTCGCCAACTCAGCGTATGAGTAGCACATGGATCTGTGCGGTAAAGTAAGGAGCTGATGGTAGGTGTGGCGCTCCACCTCAGACGCTAAAAAACAATCTCCTGGGTCTAGCGCTAGTGAAAAGGGGATAGACTCCCTGGCTGTATGGCTCATACTGACTTTAGGCTGCCCCGACGACTTTACTTTATAATACCTTTATAAGAATAGCAGAATTGATATTATAGAGACACCCCCCGTGGAAGGTTCCAAGAATGTGTTGACAAGGATGGTGAACTGATCTACACAGTTTAAAATTAAAGTATCATAAAAGTGCTCCTATAGAGTATTTTTAAACACCCTATAGTAGTCCTAGAGCATTAATCCTACTGCCTAGATATCCAACAGGATGAAAAAAAGATCTGTTAAGAGGCGGATTAATCCTCTTGCAGATTCAGCGGCCATCTCGCACACACCTACAATGACGTGTGAGAAAGGCATCCGTTGTATGGAATCTTAGTCTGGCTATTAACTGCAACTGATCCCGCCATCACTTTTACTGGACCTTGATCGGGGTGGGTGGGCATGTCGAAAGGGTGAGTCTTAACTTGCGCAAACCCTTGGATGAAAAGAGAGCCAACACCTACTCCTCTTTAATATATATATTGCGGGTATTAAGTACATTTCACGCTAAATATATTGGTTATTATTGCATAAATACGTCCAGGCTTCCTGTATTTAAAACACTAAGCGGTGCCTGCTGAAAAACTAACCCGCTCTTTAAAATATTTTTTTTTGGTATTGTCATTCTATTTTAATTCAAAACAATTGTCACGAATTTTTAAATAAATAAACCTGGGTGGTGGTTTACTTTTAACGCCTTCAAACCTCTAAAAAAGTTATTTGTCGATAAAAACGCCTTCAAACCGCTAAAAAGAATTTTAAAGATGGTGGGGGTAAAATATTTACATTTACTTGTCGAGAAAAGATTTTTTGGTGTGGGGGCGTTGAGATATCGCTTCATATCGCATTAACTTTTTAGGAAAACGCCTTCAAACAGCTAGGGAGTTCAATAGTAGCGCGGGTTGGATTTTTAGTAGGCACGGATTTTCAGCAGGCACCGCTTAGCGTTTTTAGGGCAAGAGGTCAGGACGCATTTATGCGATATGCACCAATATATTGTACACGTTTATTCTTTGCTCTGCCATCCAAAATACCAGAACATTGGATTCTATTTCGCTATTTAAAATATCAACAAATAATGTTTTTACTGATAGAACAGGTCTTTCTCATACTGTCTAAGTCAAGTTAATAATCATTGGATTCAAACTTGAATAACCTTTCGATGACCTCTAAGAGTCACGAAGATTAATTCTCTGATGAGTCAAGTACATTTTAAGATGATTCTGTACAATTTTTGTTATAAGCAGGGAAATATTTTTTTAGTTTGATTGAATGAAAGGAAAGATCAAAGTGAATAGGAAGGAAAGATCAAAATGAACAAGTTTGATTGGATAGAATGAAATATGAAAGTGAACAAATTTGATTGGATGGAATGAAACATCAAAGTGAACAAGTTTGATTGGATGGAATGAAAGATGAAAAGGAATAGGAAGGAAAGATCAAAATGAACAAGTTTGATTGGATAGAATGAAATATGAAAGTGAACAAGTTTGATTGGATGGAATGAAAGATCAAACTGACCAAGTTTGATTGGATGGAATGAATTATGAAAGTGAACAAGTTTGATTGGATGGAATGAAAGATCAAACTGACCAAGTTTGATTGGATGGAATGAAATATGAAAGTGAACAAGTTTGATTGGATGGAATGAAAGATCAAAGGAAATAGGTTTAATTAGATGCAACGAAAGATCAAACTGACCAAGTTTGATTGGATGGAATGAAAGATCAAAGGAAATAGGTTTAATTAGATGCAACGAAAGATCAAATTGACGAAGTTTGATTGGATAGAATGAAAGATCAAACTAAACAAGTTTACTTCGGTGGGATGAAAGGCACAAGTCAACAACTTTGATTGGATGGAACTAAAGATCAAATGGAATGAATTTGATTGTACGTAAGGAAAGATCAAAGTGAATAGGAACGAAGATCAAAGTGTACAAGTTTTATTGGATGGGATGAAAGATCAAAGGGAATGAATTTGATTGGACGCAAGGAAAGATCAAAGTGAATAGAAAGGAAAGATCAAAATGAACAAGTTTGATTAGATAGGACGAAAGATGAAAGTGAACAAGTTTGATTGGATGGAATGAAAGACCAAAAGTGAATAGTCTTTTATTGGATGGAATGAAAGATGAAAGGAATTAAGTTTGATTCTATTCGAAATTACTAAAGATCAAAACGGAACGGTTTGATTGGATGGAATAAAGGATCAAAGTGAATAAGTTTGATTGGTTTGGGGCGTTAGATATGAAAAGCGGATTTAATAAAATGATATGGTTATTTTCATGAAATACACAATAACTCTAAATTGATAGTTGATCTATTTCATTAACACCCCTCTTTCTGTATTTTACTTACTTTGATTTTTCAGTCTTTTTACTGTGAATTTAAACAAAACATAAAAGAAATTTAATTTGTAAAAAGATATTTTATGTATTCTAACCCATACACATTAATCGATTTGCTTTGGGTACGCTGAATTTAATTCTGTAATTAAATATTGAATGGTGTTTCAAAATTCAAAAAAAAAAAAAAAAAAAAAGAAAGAAAAATACGATTAATTTACTTCGGATAGCCGTTATCATGAAAAGAAAATAACAATAATAATCATGTTTGTTTGTTCTCAGGAAACTCTGCTCAGTTATGATCAACATTTGCCCGATCTCACCAAAAACAATCACCGACCGTGCGTGGATCCATGGATCAATTTCTTGGCGGTTAGTCTTTATCTGAGACGCTGCCTTCCATCTTGTTTTGTTTGGGTTTTTTCTTTCTTCTCTCTTTTCACTTCGCCCCTTTCTTTTCCATCCCTTAAAAAAAAGAAAGGAACGCTTTCATTCATTCATTAGCGTTAGTTCTCAGACGCTTGTCTAACTGAAATTTTGGCTCCGCCCATGCTCGTAACTATCCACCCCTTCCTCTATCTCTCAACCAATCAATTAACCTGTGTGATCCCTTCAGTTATTTTTGATTTATGCGCTATTGATTCTCACTGCCTTTTCCCCCTCTTCCTTTTCTCTTAAAAGGAAGGGGGCGTTTTTTTAACTCTTGATAGAGCTTGAACTTTAGTTTTCTATTTAGAAGTTCGTTTTCTGTGATATTTGGCTCCGCCCAAGCTCGTACCTTTCTCCCTTTCAACCAATGAATTAACATGTGTGAACCTATCAATCAATTTGATTGGCGTGCTAATTATTCTTACCGCAATTATAATTATTTGTATCACAATTGTTAATCTCTTCGAAAGATCTCAATAATTTTGATTTCATTCCTAAATCACTTAGATGTATTAAGTTTTAAGACAAATAAATTAATATTTTTTTAAATGTTTGCCATTACCATTACTTTATCATTAAAATATAACTAAATATAGTTCAAACACTTATTACTTTGTGTAATATTGAAAACAAGTGTTACATAATGAATAGGTAGCTATTAATTTTGAAAGAAAAAAACAAGTGTAGAATTTGAAATAACGGTTTAGAAGTAAGAACTCATGCAGAGGTTCATGTCAGTATGATAGACAAGACATGACCCTTGGTTGACCTATTAGCACTCGTGCGAAGAGGTTGGTAAATATACATAAGGAGAAAGTGCTGAGTTTCTGACTCTGCTTCTGAAGCGACTCAAAAGGGGAATGCCGAGAGTACTGAACTATTTTTGGCACCGCCTCACTTGTTTCCCATGGTGTTCCCATATTGAATCGACCTTGTGTCACATTCCAACACCGTAAGGTTCTTCTGGTAAACTTGTCGATATTTTTGCATATTCTTAATCTCTACATTGAAGATAAGTTTAATGAAAACAAATAAAAAAAAACTAAAAAAAAAACAACACCCTATCATAGTATAATGGATAGTATTAAAAAACGTGTCTCGCAAATCTATTACTTCTTAGTAGTGAGTTCGATCCTCACTAGGTGTCCCATACTTGCGACCTTGTGACAAATCTAAGTTAAGTTTAGTTTTTAAATGCCAGCCGACCATTGTCAGTGATTTCGATTCTCACCGGGTATCCTCTACTCTAATGACAAGTCAAACACAAGTCTGGCATAACTGAAATAAACAAGGGTAAACTTGACAACAACACCTTTCAAGATAGACAGACTTCAAATTGTTTTCGTTAACTTTTAAAGTCACAGTATTTTCCAGCCCCTCCGAGACGGGAAGAATATGACACAAGGTCAATTTTTTGGCAGAAGCCTTCCATACACGAATGTACGATCGACGGCTAAAAATTGCTTGTTTTTAGTTTGTTTTTACTAAGCTTTGTGTTATAATAGCAGAAATTCGGATATATGGGGCACCCGGTGATACTTGAATTCACTAGGTATGGTTTTCTACTATAGCTTGCTAAGCATTTCGACATGTTAGGTGCCCTTAAATATTTACCCAACCTTTTCACCCCGGGCAGGATGTGACATATAGTTAATTTCAATTGGAGTTATAGTTGGTTTAAATTCAAAGTTTTCCTTCTCCTACACCGGTTGCAATACCAAGGTTGAAGAGCCCAGTCTGTCCTACTATTTACTCATAACTGGAGGGTGAATAGTTTGATTCATAAGTTTCTCAAGGGTATTAACGGGTAGCTGAGTCAATTTCCTTCTTACGCCACGATCACCTTCTCTATAAGTAACTCAATACAGGAGGGCCATGACCGCTTATATCCCTTTTAACTCCTTTTAAGAGAGCATTTCCGTTTTCATAATACAAAGAAGTTATCTCCCTTGAAATTATGCAAGCCTATACATGCCAAAATACTTTACAGCACATTTGGAAATTAAGCTTCGTTTAGCCTGTTTAATATTTAACTGGGTAATCACTTAAGCAACAGCAGGGCCTGTAAGCAACCCGGTGTCTGAGTGCCATATCTAAGCAAATTTTAGTAAATAACAATACGGTTGGAATCATTACATATACATCTGGCCTTGTGCCAAACACAGCTAGGTTGAACAAATGACGACAGTGATAGTATAAAATACACCCAAGTACCAGGCTTGAACCAATACTTACCATTATAATTAATTCAGTTAAACTGAGTTCATGTGTTTTAAAGAAGATGAAGGTATCTACACACTGGTTAGCAAACCTCTGAAATTAGTAGACGAGTTCACATACTGAGGTAGAAATATCTCATCTACAGAAAGCGATGTCAATGTACACATAGAAAAGACATGGACAGCTATCGACAGATTATCGATCATATTATCTCACTTATAAGATAAAGCGAAAGTTTTTTTTTCCGAGCTGTAGCCGTATCAGTGCTACTGTACGGCTGCACCACTTGGACTCTAACAAAGCGCCTAGAGAAAAGCTAAATGGGAGCTAAACAGGGATCATGCGTGGTGTTTTGAACAAATCTTGGAAGCAGCACCCCACGAGAAATCAGTTGCACGGACACTTGCCCAATATCACACAAACCATCCGAGCAAGACGAAGAAGACATACTGGATACTGCTAAAGAAGCAAGGACGAACTCATGAGTGACGTTCTCCTGTGGACATCTAAACATAGACATACCAGTGTAGCCCGACCAGCAAAAACCTACATCAATCAGCTCTGCGTGGATTTTGGCTGCTGCGCGGAGGACCTCCCTCAGGCAATAACCGATAGATACGGTTAGAGAGAGAGAATCATAGATATCCGTGCTGCCAGCGCGACATGATGATGATGATGATGAAAGGAGCACTTCCGTTTTCACAATACAAGTTACCTCCCTTTAAAGTATGCAAGCCTATACACAAGTTTATGAAAGCGCGTGGTGTAATGGTTAAATTCATAGGAAATGGACTCGTCACCCCGATTTCAAATCCTGGACGTTGTAATTGCATTTCACTTAGCGCTAATACCCTTGGGAAAGGTATGAATTCTACTCTCCCTCCAGCTATGGGTAAATAGTGGGGCAGACTGGGCTCTGGAAAATTTGAAACAATACTTATCAATATCCTTGATTCAGATAAAACTGAGTTCATGTGTTTTAAACAAGATGGAGACATCTCCTCACTGGATAGTAAGCCTCTGAAATTAGTAGACCAGTTCACATACCAAGGTAGTAATATCTCATCTATAGAAAGCGATGTCCTATGTACGCATAGGAAAGACAAGGACTTATTAATGACGTTCTCCTGTGGACACCTACACATGGAGACACCATTGTAGGCCGACCAGCAAAAACCGACACGAATCAGCTCTTTACGGATTTTGGATGCTGTGCGGAAGACCTTCCGGGAGTGATGTGAAACAATACTTACCATTATTATTGATTGGTTAGTCCACTGAACTGACCTCATCTTTTTTTAGAGATAATGTAAATGTGAAAAAAGAAAATATTTATTGATTTCTCAGAAACACTTGAATCAATTAATGAAAGTGTCGGACAAAAATCGAAGATTCTTTTGTTTGAATAGAAGAACAAAAAAGTTATTAGAAGAAGAAAAAAAGATCCAGAATGGATAAAATCAATGTAACATTCGCTTTTGTCACCCATTTTCAATGGATAAAAGTGCAAATCAATCTTTCTTTTTTTATAAAAATCGATGAAACGAAATCCTCAATTTAGGGTTTTAAATACAATCAACGTGACACTATTTTGTTTTCTGTTTTTCAATATATATATTTACCAACCCCTCCGCACGGGCAGGATGTGACACAAGGTCAATTTTTAAGCGGAGTTCAACAGGTTTGAATTCAGAGTTTTCCTTCTCCTAGACCGGTTGCCTAATCAAGGTTAAAGAGCCCAGTCTGCCCTACTATTTATCCATAGCTGGAGGTAGAATAGGATTCCTACCTTTCCCAAGGGTATTAGCGCTAAATGAAATGCAATTACCACGCCCAGGATTTGAAATCGGGGCGACGAGTCCATTTCCCATGACTTTAACCATTACACCACGCGCTTCCACGTTTTTCAATATAAGAGATAAAACTCTAAAAGTCTTTGGACGTTTAAAAAATTGATATCATTGAGATGTACTAGATGTTTCAGAAAAATTGATATCATTTCGTAATTTAATAACTTGACCAATTCTCGTTCAAATGATCTCAAATTTTAACATCATTTGTAGAAGCAACTCTGTACTTAATTAGTAATCCTACCTGCTAGGGTCCCATGTATGGATCAAATAGATCTGTTTAAAAACATATTCCTATTCAATAAGACCGAATGCAAAAAATATCCTAAGAAACCCCTGCATAAAAAATGTAAACATGAACGTACTATCAGCGTGATTCCCTAATCACTAGCATAAGATAACCCTAGACGGGTCGATATGCCTTTAAAATTAATCAGTCCAACCGATGGTGTCGTAATAACGGGAATCTATTATACAGAGAGTTTTAAAAGATGATAGTATTTGAGATGTAAAGGGTGTTTCAGAAAAAATTGATATCATTTTGTAATTTAATAATTTGACCAATTCTCATTCAAATGATCTCAATTTTTAACAGCATGTGAAGAAACAACTAAAAATGATGTATTAAATATTTAAACGCCTTTTCTTTTACAGTGAATGACATTTCTATTTCTGATGAGAAAAAAAAACGTAAACATAGAATTTTGATGGTTGGTTGTTTGGATTTTACGGCATTTCAACCCTTGGGTTATTTTATGCCGATGACGTTTTCATTTTATTTATTCTTGTTAAGTATTCAATATTTTAGACACATTTTTAGACATAGTTTTAACTCATTTTTTATCTATTCAACCAATTGATGGAACCCTAACAGATACTACCACGTCGGATAGAATTTTGAGTTGGTTCTAGATATGCTGTTAAAATTTCCGATCATTTGAATAAAAATTGGTCAAATTATTAGATTACGAAATTATATGTATTTTTCTGAAACACACAGTATTTTCCCTCTTTAACAATGTGTATTTTTTAAATTTTTTACTTCGTTTGTTCTTTGATTGAGTTTTATTGTTTTCAAACGATAACTATAAAAATGTATAATAGAATTAAATCTAAAAATAAACACCTACAATTTTATATTTAGCTACAGAGGTTTTGCAAAATGAATTTTTTTAACGTGTTACAATTATTTTTTATTTTATTTATTACAGATTGATCTATTGATTTTAACTGCAGGTCAACTTGTCTAGGGTTATTTTATGCTTAGAAGTTAGAGAATTGCGTTGATTGTTCATTTATATTTAAATTCTTTCTGTAGTTGTTTCTTAAGAGTTCTTTTATTTGCAGTTATGATATAAACTATTTCCATCAAATACAAATAATTTTCATACTGTTGTATGGTTTCAAGTATTCTTATTTAATACTAATAATTATATAGTTTTAGTTAATTACTTCTGCTCAATGATAATAATTTGTTATACTACAAACTGAAAGATGTCGTAAAGTTTATAATATGATATAATTGAGGAAATGTAGTTTGTAGAGAGTTTTTTTTAACACACAGTCATATCAAATACAAATAATTTTAAACAGACCTATTTAACCCATTGATGGGACCTTAACAGGTACCACCACTCTGGATCAGAGTGAACCTAGGAGTAATGGCAATGAAAGGCTACTTCACACTCCTCAGATTTCCAGAATTAGAGCCAGATGCAGTTTAGTGTCATACTCAGGATACCTTCTTCTACAGGGGATATAGTCAAACATATGCTAAGCCCAACCAATATGTCCAAACATAGGTAGTCCTATAATATGATCAATCAAAATTCCTAAAAATAAAATTATAAATTTAAAAAATCAAATCAAACATTTTATTCGGAACCCAACTTATATAGTTTTTCTTTTAATAAATTGATTTTACGTCAATTTAAATAAAAAATTCTGATGTACCTAATTTAATTTCTATGTTGAGGCAACTTAACTACAAGTGACCCGGGTCCCCAAAATCTTGGAGAAAGAAAACTCTGAATTAAAACCAACACGACTCCACTTAAAACTTGACCTTGTGTCACATCCTGCTCGTGATGGAGGGGTTGGGTAAATACAGACAGGAGAATATATTGTTTTTCAAAATCGTCTTTAAACAAGTTGGTTGTTTTGTTTTACGGTATATCAACATTTTTCGATTCATATAGTGTCGTATCAAGTCGTTTTGATATTCGGTTTCTTACAGTACATGCTGTTGCTTAAATTGTTACCCATTTAAGTATTGAACAGGCTCATAGCTGCTTAATTTCGGTTCTTTCGTGAACCGGTACGTTCAACATGACTTGACCGAAAGTGAAGATAATTGGAAGAATACTAGTACTGTTACCATTTAACAGTGTACTACTGGTGGCATCATCAAGTTGTCGGTGGATCAAATTAAATGATGAGGAGGTTTATTAGACATCTGACAAAGTAAAAATAAGACCTTTCAGAGACTCGTATAGAGTAAATAGCCATTTAACACTGGGGTAATTCCATGTCAAAGAAATATCCATCCAGAAAAAAGTAAAATTGTTACCCACCCCTTTCAAATTTTCTGAAATTTGTGCAGGTGTGGACTATTTTAACGTTAGACAATCCCCAAAATTCGAGCTTCCAATTCCAAGAATTGGCGGAGTTATGTCGATTTTTAGCTCTCTAAATTCGGTGGAGTTGGCGAAAAATGGATATTTTTTGTAATCTATTTTTGTCTGTAAAATGAGTTCTAGAGCTTCCCTACAACTAAAAATTGGTTTATAAAAGTATATCTGCCCAAGAAATCCAAAAATGTCATAAAAATGTTTTAATTCAACCAATTTTAAGTTATTGAGGATTTCTGATTTTTTTCATAACAAGATCAATATCCCGATGTGGCACTGCATCTCTGACAATTTTTTTTCTATTATTAGTTCATATATATCGAGCATTATTTGTGCCATAACTGGAGGATGAGAATTTTACTTTTTTCTGGATGATTTGACATGGAATCACCCATAGAGTAAACCGCCATTTAGCACTGACGTATCGTGATGTGCGAGAAGGGCACCTCTTTCATCAAACTTTGATCAGCCCATTCACCGCTGGTGATCCTCCACTAACTGTTCTGGATCCGTCATCGATCCAGCCATAGATGTTGGGAGTGTTGATACTGATCCATATTAGTTTTATGTATTTACCTAACAACGAGCAGGATGTGACACAAGGTCAATTTGATTTTGAATTCAGTTTTCCTTCTACTAGACTGTTAACCTCACACAGGCTAAAGAACCCTGTCTACCGTACTATTTATCCATAGCTGGAGGGAGAACAGATGGGTCCACGCCTTTCCCAAGGGAATTAGCGTAAAGTGTTTCAGATTAGGGGCCACTTGGCAAATATATGGGTGGAAAGGCTAATGAAACTGACCCCGAGGGCAGCAGATCAATATGGCCTTCTCGTTCAAACTGTAAATAAGTACGTAGATATGATCCTGAAGGTTTAAAAGAATGAAATCATTTGAAAATTAAAGGAATTGTGACTTGAGTAGAGACAAAATGCAGAGATGAGAAAATTAAAAATTGAAGTAAAATGAATTTATTAAAAGAAAAATAATATATTTACTGACCAGAAGCAGAATATGACACACGGTCAATTTCTTAAGCGGGACTTAATAGGTTTGAATTTAGTTTTTCTTTCTAGACTGTTTGCCTTAACTAGGCTAAAGAACCCAGGCTACCCTACTATTTACCCATAATTCCGTTGTTAGGAAAACTTAAGACATCAATCAATCAATCAATCAAATATATATATATATATATATATATATATATATATATATATATATATATATATACAATCCATCCACACGTGTAGGACGTGACACGAGGTAAATTTCTTAAGCGGTGTTTAACAGGTTTTAATTCAGAATTTTCCTTCTCCGAGATTGGTTGCTTAACCAAGGGACAGTCTGTCCTACTATTCACCCAGATCTGGAGGTAGAATAGTTGAATTCTTACTTTTTTCCAAAGGTATTAGCGCTATGTGAAATGCAAACAGCCTCGTCACGTTTTTTTTTTCATGAGTAATTATTATGTAGACTACACTACTTAATATATATCTCTTTTAATCTTTCACTTTCTATTCTTTTTATTCTTCTCTCTCTCTCTCTCTCTCTCTCTCTCTCTATATATATATATATATATATATATATATATATATATATATATATATATATATATATATATAAACTTTCTATACTTCAGTCTTCTCTCTTCTCTGCGTTATTTGGGGTTATTTCTCTCTTTTTAATTTCTCTTTGCTTTCAAATTTTATATTTCTTTGCTAATTTTCTTTCTTTTGTTTGCTTATGTGATTTGAAAGGATTTCTGTCGACCGATGCTCTCGTGTTCTCAAATAGCCAACTGATGCCACTCATCTCGAACCAATAAACAAGTAGAAGTGCCGATCCATTCATAAATTAACTCTTAATTTATGAATTGTTTTTAAGTTACCGTTGCAGATATCCCCCCAAATTGGAACACCAACAGTAGTAGGATTGGGGTACTTACTACTCACATAAATCCCCAAATGGGTTAAAAGGGGCTCCTTAGCCTTGGTCGGCAACCCATCTAAGTCAAGAAAAAGTCCGACACAAAACAAATCAGGAACCGGAGTCCCTAAGGTGGTGTGATGCTGAAATCCAGTGCTACCCAGCAACTCCTGCGACACTACCGCTGCCAAACAGCATTGGCCTCTTGCCTTTCCTTTGGATCACAACGGCAGTGTGGAGAGGGGGGTTGCTGCTTTGGCAACAGCTCATCATCTATATGAACTCACCCAGGATATGTAGTTAAAAAAAATTGGACACAACTCCATCGTTCTTGTAGATGGAAGGACGCCAACAACAAATTTATGAATGGAACTATGCTGGTGATAAAGTTGTAAGCCCACAAGTCATCAATCGAAAGTTTTGTTGCCTATGATAGTCCTCTTAGTGGCATTATGTGGATTGATATTATAAGAGGTCCACAGAGTGTTAACTCTGGTTCTTATAAAACATTGGACTACTTAAAGGATAAGTACCCAATGCGGAATACTTCAGTTAGGAAAACAAACAAAAACGCGTTAGTTACATTTATATAACTTTATTATAACATATTAGCGGAACAAAGTTCCCCAGGCTACTTAATGTCACAAGTGTCCAAACATACACAATAGTGTTAATAGACAAAGTGGTAACCACTTACTGTAAATTAGAGGCTGTAGCGTCTGGTGTGCACCGTAGGTGTCTGCTGGAGAGAGATGACAAGCACGTCCAGGCTTGTTCAGTGGCATCGGAAGAAGAGCGTTCTCTCCTTGCGTTCCTGTGTCATGTGATCAAAATAGCGTCTCCTGACATGGAAGATTCACCAAAACCCTCAGACAAGAGAGACTGCCCTTACAATATTATTCTTCAGTCTGTAATATCGGCTGAGACTGTAGGATACGCCGACTGCTCTTCTGCAGAGGAGTAAGACTCCAATCCCAAATGGTGCCACCTGTTGTCCGTAACTGGTGACACACAATGTCTGATATCCCGAGAAATACAAAATAAATCTCTCGAGGAAAACTCCTGAGTGGTATTTACTACCACCCGACGCGCACACACATACGGTGTTGGAATTTGACACAAGGTCAGATTAACGGGGGGGGGGGGGAGGGTCTCCGCATGAAGGAAGCCTCCGGAGATCTCACTTTAACGAATTCTGGTTTTCATTCAAAAATTAACATAACGGGTCAGTGTCGATAGACAAATCACGTGACACAAAATGCGGGATTTTAGATAATTAAATAAAACGCCACCACCAATCGCAATATATATATATATATATATATATATATATATAAACCAGCGGGTTAGTTGCTGTTATGGATGATTCTTGATTCTAAGGTGGGCCTTTTTTAACAACAGATTGTAAAAGTTGGTCTGGTTCAAGTTGAGAGCTCAATGTACAATAATTTATGAATTATATATATTGTTATATCAGTACTGCTGTATGGCTGCACCACTTGGACCCTAACGAAGCGCCGTTGAGAATAAGCTGGATGAGAGCTGCACAATAATGCTGCGTGCAGTCTTGAACAAGTCGTGGAAACAGCACCCCACAAGGAAGCAACTATATGGCCACCTGCACCCCCCCCATCTCACAGACCATCCGAGTGAAACGGACTAGACATGCAGGACACTACTGGAGAAGCAAGGACGAGCTTATAAGCGACGTTCTCCTGTGGAAACCAACACATGGAAATGCTAGCGTGGTCTGCCCACCAAGGATCTACATTGATCAACTATGTGAGGATTCTGGTTGCTGCACAGAAGACATCCCAGAGGCAATGAATGATAGGGAAGGTTGGCGAGAGATTGTCATGGATATCCGTGCTACTTGCGCGACATGAAGATGATAATGATCACTCATCCTGAAGTGCCTATGTACTGTCTCTCGTCTATACATCATCATCATCATCATCATTAGGTTGCGCTGGCAGCACGGATATCCATGACAATCTCTTGCCAACCATCCCTATCACAGAGCTGATCTATGCAAGTCTCTATTCGATGGCCCACACTGGCGTGTCCGTGAGCAGGTTTCCACTGGAGAATATTACTTATGAGTTTGCCCTTGATTCGTCAGCAGTGTCTTGTCTGTCTTACTCGGATGGTTTATGGGATAAGGGTAATTGTCCGTTAATCTGCTTTCGTGTGGGGTGCTCTTTCAATGAAGGCCGAACTCCCAACCCTTGGAAACCCAAAATAACATGTTGGTTTTACTGCATATCATATAACGCTTTAACGGTCGACTCGGCTGTGGCCCAAGTTTAATCAATTGATCGCTAATTTCATTTTCAGACCTTAATTCTTAGGGTTTGCTCCATCCTATCCTAAGAGTAGAGTTCACATCAATGTCTAGTTTTTGTAAATGTAGAGTGTTTAAATCAAAGCCCTACTCCTGTCACCTCAGGAACTATAAACACACAAGGATTTACCACCTACCATGATTTCCAGCTTCATTTCTTATTCTTGAGGTCTGCCGCTTCTGCTCCATCTTTCTAAATTAATTTAAGGTTCGCACCCTACTTGCTCTTAGATACGCCAGGTACTAATTTAATTTATACGCCCTAATCAGTTCTTTTTTAATCTCTAACTAATTACTTAGGCGGTTAAATCGAATTTAACGGACCTAAATTCCACTGTCGTATGTCACCCCGCCGAAAGAAAAAAAAATACCAAAAATCGGGGAATTCACCGAATTTAATGAAATTTTCAGTGTTGATATATTAATGAATAAAAGATATAATGCACCAGTTATTTTATTTAAAAACTTTTACATTTTCACTGGTCAGTTAACTTTGAACAACGTATTTTTGAGAAGCTGTGAGATGCCTCAAAGATTTGTGGTTCAAAGTTAACTGACCTGAAAAAATGTAAAAGTTTTTTAAATAAGATAACTGGTGCATTATATCTTTTATTCATTAATATATCAACACTGAAATTTTCATTAAATTCGGTTAATTCCTTGATTTTTGGTATTTAAAAAACCTATTATCATTGTAATCTGAGTTCACGTAAATAGCGAGTTTGAACCCAACTGGATGCCCCATCCTACCCGTGGCGAACGGGTTGGGTAAACAATTATCCCCATACCATTATCATCAACGAAATTAAAAGTGATTTTTGAAATTGACAGTTATTTAAATTTTTTCTTCATTATATGATTGCTTAAGTTTTTCAATTTATCTATTTGTTTACAGAATATATCAAATTAAATTATCCTATGACCTAGTAGATCGTCGGGGTCAACTGCAAAAAAAATAGCTCAGTCAAAAATTCCGCTATAATTGATACAAAAACTCTTGAATATATTTTAACATAAAGTTCTTTTTATTTTATTTTATTTTATTTATTTGCCTGTTCTTAATTTGTTTTCTGTTTCTTTCTTGTATAATAATTCCACTTTTGTTTTTATTAACAGAGAACTTCCAAACGAGAAAATTCCTGCCACGAAAGAACGCTGTCGAAGAAGCGATTAAGGAAATTTGTATTCCGAAGAAAATGGCAGGTGAGTTAAACGGAAGATTTTTATCGATTAAATTTCTGTATCTGTCAAAATGGGGCATTTTTGCCGATTTTGTTCTCTCTTGCAGATGCGCTATTTTTAACGTGATTTATTTTGTTTATAATTAAGAAATTCATAGAATTTTTATATGTATATTCTAAAGGAAAAAAAAATTAAAGTAGTGTGGGGGGGGGACAATCTATTATGTTAAATTCTTTATGAAAGTTTAAAACTTTTGCCTACTTTAAACCGCTCACAGCGGCTCTCCCACCGCTGCGATCCTGTCGTAAACTCCTGTGCAGCGACTCTCGCACGTGTCATTTGTTTACACTGAAAAATCACTACGTGAACATCCCTGGCCATCTTTTGCTTTGTCTGTGAACCAACCTGAAACTGGTACTTGATCCTCTTGCAAAAATGGAAAATTTGGTAGAGCATGGGGAAAATTCGGTAGGCAAAGAGTTTAAAAAAGGGTAAGGAGCTGTTGTACCAACATTTTGGCCTAAACTACCTACAAATCTAGCTAAGTCCGTTTGGTGTGGGGGTAAGATACTTCCCCGTCAGTTTGACGGTCAGGTTTCGAATCGCACACGGGGCGGTCTTCGTATCTATAGCTCTGCTGATGAGGCCTAATAGGCCGAAATGTACATACAGAGATTGATTTTTCTCGATATGTTTAGCCTTACATTTAAATAGGTAATCCTGCCTAATTAATTAATTATTAATTAATTAACTTTCAAAAATTAGGTTCGACTTCAAAGAGGCATCATACTTTCTCTGTCTTACACATGGCTGGAACGAAGAAACACATTGCCATTCTAGAGGCAGTTGCTATTAATGCATACCGCCCGAGCCTTTGTAGGCAAAGAAGGTTCAAACATCGGCTGATCCTATTTGAGAAATCATTGATCATTCTGAAGATTTGTAATCATTTTTTCTCTTCAGCTTCTCCATTTTTTTACCCCTTTTAAATGTATATATATTTTTGCCTGTGACTTTTAAACGATTACCAAAAGTATTATCTGCGTTATTCGGACTATTGTCCCCATCTTCATTGTTATTTGTACAACGTCTCGGCCGATATGCCTTCCGGCCTTCTTCAGGTATTTCTTGTGGGACTCTGGAACTTCTCGGACTCGGGAACCTTCACGGACTCTCGAGAACCTCTCGGCTCGGAACCTCTTTTCGAACTCGGGAACTTTCTTGTCATAATCCGACAAGAAATACCTGAAGAAGGCCGGAGGTATATCGGCCGAAATGTTGTCCAAATAACAATGAAGATGGGGACAATAGTCGAATAACGCAGATAATCCTAATCTTCAAGCCTCATCTCAAACATTCAGAGAGATTACCAAAAGTTTCTTTTGAAAAATACTTCGGTCAAAATGGCCGTAAAAATTTTTTTCTTAATTTCCAGTTGCATAATAAAGTAGGATTCTCCTCATAAAGATAATTGTGTCTATTTGCTGTACCATATATATATATAATATATATATATATATATAATATAGTGTGTGTGTGTGTGTGTGTGTGTGTGAGAGAGAGAGAGAGAGAGAGATGACAATGTTATAAAAATAAATGTACTGGTTTGTTTTAAGCTTGAATAAAGAATAGGTAAATTAGGAACTCAAATAGGTTAACATTCAAGAAATACAGCTGACTTACCCGTTTCGTTTGAATTGTTTTTATATGATACTAGTTTGAGGAGATTTATATAGTAACTATTAGTCGTTGGCTTCTGGTTTCGAAAGTAGGGTAGATAATTTTGACTTGATGTAAGTTCTCTCTCTCTCTCTCTCTCTCTCTCTCTCTCTCTCTCTCTCTCTCTCTCTCTCTCTCTATATATGCCGGTTAGCTCAATCGGTAGATTCGGTTAGAAACCACAAGGTTCCTAGTTCGATACCAGCCCTCGCCAACTCAGAAGGCGCTGCTTTAGGCCACCCCAACGACTTTACAAACACTTGTTTGAGAAATTAGCAGTAACTAAGCCGTTGACTTCATGTCCACGCTACTCTAATATATATAATATATATATATATGTGTGTGTGTGTGTGTGTGTGTGTGAATAAAAAGCCTTAAATACCATGGTATCGTGGTTGACCATTTCACTCGTGAGTATGCCCACGAGTGGAAATGGTCCGTAACCACGATACCCATGGTATTTAAGGCCTTTTTATTCACAAATAACTTTGCTCTGTTTACAATAATTAAACATTGAGCTCTCATACGGAACCTGAACTCTACAACAAACTACTGGTAGAGAATAGGACCAGCCTAGAATCACCTTGTACCAAGAAACTTGGTACCACACCAAAGTATATATATAATATATATATATATATATATATATATAATGCAAACACTAGAAAAGCGGAAGAAACCTGTAATTTGTAGGTGATATTGAATAAATATTCAGTGAACGAAAAATGGACAAATTTTATGAGCAGAATTGCAGTGGCTGTAATGTAGAGAAAAATCGAGGAAGAGATAAGATGATAAACAATAAATAAGTAGATTTTCTAAGATGTTTGAAAAAGTAACATTCTCTTTTGTGCATTTCAGAAAGCCACAAATGCTATGGTCGCTCTGAGACGAATGGGAGTAAAACTGGTTTGAGATGGATAAAAAAAAGTTGGGTAAGTAAATAATCTGTCAGTTGCCAAGTAATATTAAACTGAGAACTAAACTTAGTTTTAAATAATTGCAATTTATTTATAACAAGCACAATTCCCGTCGAAAATTTATAATATTATAAATATCATATTTTAAACATACATACAATGCTTCTAAAAATCTATTTAAAAAAAAACACTTATTTAAAAAACAAAAAAAACTAAAAGAATTTCGAATAATCCGCACGAGCGCATATACAACAGACCAACATGCCATCATGGAAAATCCCGAACATTTCAAATATCTGGCGTTCCTCCAACTTAATAACAACAAAAGATTACGCCGGCACGCTGCTTTTAAAAAAAAACACGGATATTCTGCCTCTGATGATGAGATTTTCTCGAAAATGTTTAGGTAAATAAACATCATTTAACACCTATTACATTGCATTGTAAATTGCCTTCAAATTTATATTTTATAATATTATAAATAATAATATTAATATTGTATAAATATAGATAATAATATAGAATATAAAATATGAATATAAATATAAAATATAATAAAATAAAATATAAATAATATTACTATAATGAAATTTATGTAATAAATAATAATATTACTATCATAAAAATATGGTCTCTCTCATCGATTTCGACGCATGAGGGTTCATACAATGAACAACCCACACAGTGATTTGTTTATAGTGGTGAAGGCTTGTGTTGGACCATCCGCACTTTTGGCACAATCGATAGGAAAGAATTGGTGCACAAATGCCACAAACCCAATCAATGACCGACCTCAGGAATTTGAATTCAGAGTTATCCCTCTCCTAGACTGGTTACCTACCCAAGGTTAAAGAGCCCAGTCTGCCCTACTATTTTACCCATATCTGGAGGGAGAATATATGAATTCATACCTTTCCCAAGGGTATTAGCGCTATGTGAAATACAAACAGGATTTGAACTGGGTCGACAAGTCATTTCCCACGACTCTAACCATTATGCCATGCGCTTCCATGAAATCATAAAATCAAATATATAATAAATATTACTATAATTAATAAAAATAAAATATAATAAATATAAAATATGAATATAAATAATATATAAATAATATATAAATATCATAAATTGGACACATGGCCGAGTGGATAAGGCAGTTAGGTTAAGACAGTTCTAAGTGACCGTTATCTCTGGAACCCGACTTCAATCCTGAGTGAAAGCAGTTAGAAAAATAATTAATCAACACAACTCCTACCCCAGCTATGGTTAGCGGAATGAGAACAGGATACCCCCGTGGAATAAATAAAGGATTAGGTTCAAAGTTCTGTGATGGCTCCCAAATGCTACAAGAAATTTCCTGAGTTCGAAAAGAAGGTTCCCGAGTCCGAGAAAGTTCCCGAGTCCGAAGGGTATATCGTCCGAAACGTTCTACAAATAACAATGAAGATGGGGACAATAGTCTGAATAACGCAGATAATACTATTATAAATTTATAATATTAAACCAAGAACTAAACTTAGTTTTAAATTATTCCTGTGTGTAGGGGGGGGGGTACTCTGAAAGTAATGCCTCGTATTTATTTCCATGAAAACGGCTACAGATACAGGAAGCACAATAACACAGACAGAGCAAATATTCAGCAAGAAAACAGTATTTTCCCACATAGTCACTCCTATTTGCAATGAACAATAGATACTTTCATGGAATATTATCAAATTTTATTTATCAAAGTTTATTTTTTAATATAATCCTCCTTGCAATCCACTTCACTTCTTCCATATATGTATGGGGAGAAAAGTAGACAAACACGGGATGTGCTACTGGATGGATGTTTATTATTGGTAGTGATGTCGACGTTATAACGTTTTGGTCTATCAGACCTTCTTCAGGACAGGGACTGAGTTCTTGTACTGAAGGATTCAGTTCTCTTACTGATGAGTGTCTTATGGTCATGATTGGGAAGGGGGGTGTTTGTTCATGGAGTGGAATCATGGGGTGGAAAGGGATCGTCTGTGTACACTAGACGCTTGTGAATAAGAGAACTGAATCCTTCAATACAAGAACTCAGTCCATGTCCTGAAAAAAGTCTGATAGACCGAAATGTTATAACATCGACATCACTACAAATAATAAACATCCATCCAGTACAATATCCTGTGTTTGTCTACTTTTCTCCGCATACTGTCGGATTAATTTCCTCTTCTTACTCCCATATATATATATATATATATATATATATATATATATATATATTTTTTTTTTTTTTTTTTTTCAAACCTCAAAAATTTTTTTCAAAACAAAAATTTTTAAACAGAATGAATAACAAGGACTACCATTCGCTTTTCCCATTATTCTGTGATAAAAAAAATTTCTTATTACCTTCCATATACCAACAAATGCCCTGAAGATGATCTAATTAATAGATCAAAACACTGCAGCGTCGGCCAATAAACTCACCACTTAACCCATTTAAACCTGTGTTTTTTCATTTTTCTTAATATACTACATACCATCAGATTCACTTCCTTTCTTTACACACACATATATATATATATATATATATATATAGAATATCTTAATTATAGAATTATAGAAGTTTACATTTTGATTCTTTTATTCCAGAATTTTTACTTATCTATTTCAGATTGATGGCTGATTTTTTGGGTTTTTTTTTTTTTTACTCAATGACCCCTCCAGATTGTTCATCTCCGAAAAAGAAAAAGAAAAGAAAGAAAGAAGCTTTTTTGCATGTTAGTAACTGTGGTCACCAGTGCCTTGATTTAACCTGGACTGAAAATCATATCAGTTATCTAACAACCATGTGACCAGTTGTGGTCAATACTATATCGTCCAGACGGACACCCTTCTAACTTCAATTTTTCTTCTAACGTGAAGAAACCAATTATAATAACAATAATAATAAACAAATCAATGTATAATTTTATGATGACAATTTTTTTTCTCTCCCCTCCCTTCTTATCATCATGTACCACCTCCCCTCAGGGGCAGTGACTCAGATCTGCCCAGTCATCTTACATTTTAACCTTTTTAATCCTTGAGAGATTTATCTGAAGTTTGTATTCTTTGTCTTGAAGTGAACATTCTATATGCTTTTGGTTCCTATTTTTCTTTTTTTGACGCATATCAATTGAATGTGCATGCTATCATTGAGAATTTCATCTTTCATAAATTTGTCTGTTAGTGGTATCATTTTTTTAAGTTCAAACTTCAAGGCAGTTTTCCTATTTTTGGTAAAAAAAAAAAAAAATGTAGCCAATGTCTTGTTGTCATTAACCCCCTACCCACTGAACACCTTCTGCTTTTTATTTCTTAGAAACAAAAAAATCTCCCTAAAACTTTTTCGATAAAACTTTTGCACAATGTTTAAACTTTTTTTTTCTTCTTAATATTGTAAGCACATCTTTAAATCCAATTTATTTATGTTTTAATTAAAGAGCAATTTTTTTTAGGGGTGAGACAAAAATGTCCCCAAATAATAGACAATCAGGATTATTTAGAGAAATTAAATGCTGAAATAATTAAGATATTTTCTTGGAGCTTCAAATGCTTGAAATCATAATTGTCTACAATTTTTCTGTCTTAGGAAGAATTACTCAAAGCCACAGAAACACTTTTATATTGAAATAGTTAATTGTATACAATTGTTAGCAATAATTTAGAACCTGTTAGCGTCCCATCTATAGGTAAAATAGATCAATTTGAAAATTATTAGTATTAGATAAGAATATTTGAAATCATAACAGTATGCAAATTATCTATTAAGAATAGTTACTTAATTGAAACCACATAATTGTGTACAAATTATCAATAGCAGATATTTATACTTGAAACCATATAACAGTACAAATTATCAATATTAGATAGGTATACATGAAACCATATAACTATGTACAAATTGCTTGTATTAAGAGTAGTTTACTGAAGCTATAATTGTTTATATATGTGTAATGACAATTGATAACACTGATAGGCTTTAGAAAGCTTTATTCTACTTAGAATAATTGGTACACTTTACTTAGAGCTTATATACTCTAGCAAACACCAGAGAGTTCTCCAAAGGGGAGGTAATAATAACATAGGGGAGGTAACTCTCAATTACTTATTGCAAGATAATTAACCTAACAAGTTATTTCCTTGAATCTTATCCAATAAGAATGAAAAGGGGATTAAGAACTGATTAAAAACTAATTAGATATTTGCTATTAAGAATTAAACAATGAAAATTGACAGAAAAACAGAAGCTGCATTGTTTTTGAAGTATGAACAATAATCAGATATTTCTAAAAATGCATCATTTGTTGATGTTTAAAAATGATATTTTCTGAATTATAAGTTGACTCATAAGATAAAATCCATACTGCTTAAGTAACGAGTTTGATCCTTCGCTGGATTCCCCAAACTTGAAATCTAGAGTCACATCCTGTGAACGGGACGGTTAAATACTTATTTGTTTCGTTAATTCTTTTCAGCTAAAAGTTTATGTTTAAATTTTTCAAATTAGCTTGTGCTAAACACTAATGTATTTGGTTCTTAGTCCTCATATACATAAAAACTAAGAAAAAAAGTACTTAAAATAAAGAATAAAAAGCTAGGAATTTTAGAAGATTAATTTTTTTCAGATTACAATGTTTATTTGCATTTAAAATAATTTTATTTTTTTGTTCTTACCAAAATTGTTCTACAATTAGTACAAAAATATAAAATGAATTTGTTACAGCAATTCTAACTGCATTATTGAATGCACTTTTTCTTTAAAATATAGCATTTTACTTTTTTTTTATAATCTAAAATTTTATATAATTGAGTTGAACATATGATCGTTTATTTGATCATACTTTATTTTGAGTAGCGTTATTTTGATCATACTTACACTCAAATATTTACTATTTGTCTGAATTTTTTTTAGATGAGGCTTTGTGTGTATAATTTTGATTTTTCGGACTGTTGTCCTCATCTGTGGTATGTATTTACACAATTTACACAATGTTTAAACCTGAGGATACAGTGGCCAAAAGGTTGTGTTTATACATACCACAATAAAGATGAGGAACAGTCTGAAGAATCAAAATTATATAAATATTTTACAATTGTTTTCTTGATAAGCACTATTTTCTTTTAGATCCAATTTATTTTTAAACAAAAAGTCTTTGCTATCAAATATTAAATTATGAAAATTCACAGAAAATCAAGAGATGTATTGTTTTGAGAAATTTTATCATTTACTTAAAACAATAATAATCAGTTATTTCTTCTATAAAAAAAGCATCATTGTTTAAGATAAAAAAAATAGATTTGTTATAATAATTTTAAATGCATTATTTAATATACTTTTTCCTAATGTTATTTTGATCAAACTTATGCACAAACATTTTAGAATTATTTTCTTAAAATTCATCAGCACTATTCTTTAAACCCAAAGTTTTTTTTAAACAAAAAGGTTTTGTATGTATTTATGAGATGAGGCTTGATATGAATAATTTTGATATTTCAGACTGTTGTCTTCATCTTTATTGTGGTATGTATTAACATATTGTTCAGGCTACTGTAACCTTGGGATTTGTTTAGGTGTTTTTTTTAATTACCTTAAAATGTCATCATTAGATGATAACCTTGAATTCAAACAAAAACAGAACGAAACCACATTTGAATTCAAGGTTATCGTCTAATGATGACATTTTAAGGTAATTAAAAAAAAACCCACCTAAACAAGGTCTGAGGTTACAGTGACCTGAACATTGTGTTTAGATATACCACAATAAAGATGAGGACAACAGTTTGAAATATCAAAATTATTCAAAAGTTTAAAAAATTTTTTTAATGTGGGTCGAAAACATCCCAAAAGAACAAAAAAATGGCGATTACTTAGGGAAATTAAGATATCAAAATTAAACTTTTTTTATAAATAAATAAAGAGAAATTAATAAAAGAATAAATTAATAAAGTATAAAGATAATTTATAGAATTGGATTATAGAATTATATAATTTATAGATAATTTAGTATAAAGATAATTTATAAAAATAATTTGATAAAGATAAATTAATTAATAAAGTATAAAGATAATTTATTGAAATAAATTAATAAATTAATAAAGAGAAATTAAGATATAAAAATTAAGATATCAAAATTAAACAATGGCGATTACTTAGAGAAATTAAGATATCAAAATTAACATATCAAAACATGATTTTGATTACTTAAGAAATTATCTATAAATTAGATATTTCCTTGAGGCATGTCCCATTAAATAATTTTAACTGCATTGTTTATCTTTTTATTCAAAATATTTTTAAAATTTCTTTTTTAGATTTAACATTTTATGTGGTATAGTTGAACATACGCATCATGCGTTAAATTTAACATTTAGTGTTGAACATACACATTGTGCATAATGTTATTTTTATCATTGATTATTATGTCACTTCTTAACTCTATTCATCAAACTTTCGCACAAACAATATTTCTAAAAGTATTTTTTATATTAACCAATTCCCACCAGGGAGGTGATGGTAGGTGTGGTGCTACAACTCAGCAAAAACAGTTTCTCTGATTTAGCACAAGTGAAAAGGATATAGACTCCCTTGCTGTTCGGCTGATATTGACAATAGTCTACTCTGCAGACTGTATATAAACTAATTCCTTAAATTTTTAGTAAGTATTATTCTTCAGTTTCAGTATATTTTGAAATATAACGTAATTATCTTTTTTATTTCTAAGGGTGAGAAAAATATCTCAATGATATTATTATCATTAAGAGAAATTAACATTTACTTACAACAAGGATAATCTTTTTCTAAAAATGCATAATTTTTTGTGATATACACCCTTGGGCAAATTAATTGAAAAAATGAATAATTCTGTTATTATTATAATATCTGCAATCTCTCTGTAAGGCTTGCCAGTGTGTTCATGCTGCGTTACAGTTTTCATAAGCTTCTTTGTAGTAACGTCCATCACAGACAATGGCTGTAAGACAACTAATCAACAGTCAAGACAATAGTGTCTGGGCCTGATAAAAATCTGACGCAATATCTTTCAAGGCCAAACAAATTTCATCATACACCCCGAAAATAGATTCATATTGCTGCACACCACTGCAAATGACTTACTCTGAGGAAAAAAATAGAAATCGATTACACACTGTCACTCCAGTGGGTATAAAACCGACCGTATGGTGAAGGAAATGAAACTAAAGCAATTGTTTCAATTAATTTGCACAATGGTGTAAAATTATTTTGTTACATTGATTTTAACTGCATTATTCGATAGACTTTTTCTTTAAAATATAGTATTGTCTTTTTTTAGATTAAACATTTTATGTGGTATAGACAGATATATACTTAATGTTATTTTGATCCCACTTAGACATTTTAGTATTATTTTCTTAATATTTATCAGCACTATTCTTTGGATCCAAAGTTGTTGTTTTTTTAAACAATAATTTGAAAAAATAAATGTCTCAACAGTATTATCATTATTTAGTAGAATTTACAGAAGTTAACAGGTGGAATTATCAAAAGATATCTTCTCAGGTCCCTATCTTGGATTATTGTATCTCATCAGAATCAAAAAGGCTAAGGCTTTTGTCATGCATGCCTGTGACCTAACCTCATGTGCCCTATGTAACATCAAGTACTGATAGCTTTTAAAACCTTGACTATTGATTTCTTTTAACACTTTGCCTACCAAAATTTCCTTCACGGCTGTACCAAATTTTCTTGGTATTTTTTTACCTGTATGATGGGATATTACAAAGTTCACTATCCATTCACCGCAGAGCTAATTCTATTCAAAGAATGTCTATTGCAATCCAAGTCCTTCTGCTAACCATCATTTTTCTACTTTGCTTGGTTGTGGTGGAAGAGCCGCTGTGAGCGGCTTAAAGTAGGCAAAGAGTTAAATCACCACCATTATCCAATGAAAACAATCCAGCATCTGTATCAAAAGAATTGATGATAACCAGTGTTTGAGAGGACAGTGAAATATTTGAAATTAGAAGTGCAAATTAAAGAACATTGTGTGTGTTTATGTGTATTCTTTTTTTTTTTTTTTTTTTGTTATTTTGTTTTTCTTATGCATGAATATTTTTAATAAACTAATGTACAATAAATATTAACAAATTTCTCTCCATTCACATTTGATTAAAGTTTTGTTTAAAAAAAAAAAGAAAAAGGTGCATTGCAATCCATTCTAAGAATAAGTTTATTAATTATTTTGAAATATAAGTTGTATAGAAATCCTCTTCTTATATTAATTTATTTTAATCAACAAATTTTTACACTGACACTTGGCAAAACCCATATAAAGAATTTTTGTTGGTAAAAATAATTGCTTGATATATATATATAAACTTCATGTCAGAAAATAGTGTTGAACACCTGAAACTTAAGTAACGCAAATATAATTTTATAATTTTAGATTTTATACCTGCTTTGCTATTATAGCATTGAGTACTCTTTCTCTGCAAACATTTTTCTTATTATCAGCCCTTCATATATATATATATATATATATATATATATATATATATAATATGGGTGCTGTATTTATAAGTAAAAAGTGCTCAGTATCATGAATAGAGCATTTATATTTAAGTTAAGCTAGCATGGACAAGTCTGAAGATTGCATAAGCAAGAAACTGTCAGTAACCGTTGGCTCCTTGTCCATGGTATTTTAACTTTATATATATATATATATATATAGATATATATATATATATAATATTAAACTAAGAAGTCACACTAAAGTGAGTTACCATTTTAGAAATTAAACAACTTTTTAATCTAAAAAAAGGTGAAGAAATTTATCTTTTAATTCTATTTATTTTGACATTTTGAAATTACATTGAACAAATTGAGGAATATAATATTCTAAAATGCTCTCTGTTTTCAGCTTTACAGAGTCAAACTCTTTTTCAGCTGTCTTCCAAGAGAGCTTGTAATATTTCTGGCTCCAATGCTCCAATTTCTGGTTGAATATCATTTAGCTCAGTCAGTAGAGCATCCGACTTGGAACCACAAGGTTCCGGTTTTGAGACTGGCCCTTGCCAACTTAGTGTACGAGTAGCACTGGGATCTGTGTGGTAAAGTGAGAAGCTGACGATAGGTGTGGCGCCACACCTCAGCAGCATAAAACAATCTTCTTGGTCTAGTGCTAGTGAAAAGGGAATAGACCCCTTTGCCTGTCTGATACCAACTTTACTTTTACTTATTATTCTTCAGCTTGTGGAGTGTTCAAGGTTTATTTACGTAAACTCTTTCTTAAGATGACTCCAAAGGAAAAAATCCGGAACAATCAAATTTGGCAAATGTTTTGGCCAGTTAATTTCCATTCTACATAGAATTAGTCTGTCATTGAATATTTGATGAAGAAACTCTGTTGCTGCTCTTGCAGTATCGACTGCTTGTCCAATCCTGCTGAAATAATATTTTCCATGATAAATATCTAAATATCAATAAAATAAATAAAATAGATTATAGATAATAATAATAAGTATAATAATAATAATAATTTCTTTTTTTTTTTATGTTAAGTGAGTTGTGTACTATACAGTATATATAATGTTGCACAAAATTCACTTACCATTTAAGAAAAAACACATTTTTATTTTAAATAAGGGTCAGTACTAGATGATGGGCCGGGTTAGCTCAGTTGGTAGAGCGTTCGGCTAGAAACCACAAGGTTCCTAGTTCGATACCGGTCCTCGCCAACTCAGCGTATGAGTAGCACAGGGATCTGTGCGGTAAAGTAAGGAGCTGATGGTAGGTGTGGCGCTCCACCTCAGATGCTAAAAACAATCTCCTTGGTCTAGCGCTATTGAAAAGGGGATAGACTCCCTCGCTGATTGGCTGATACCGACTTTAGGCCGCCCCGTCGACTTTACTTTACGAGATGATTTGGTGCCCTAGACAAGCTTTTAGATGCACACCCCCTTAAAAGTTTTGTTTTTAAATCTCGAATAATTTTCATCTTGTGGCTTTATTACTTCATCCGTGCAAATAACCAATTATTGCTATAATGTTAAGTCAATAAATCTTTGACATAAATATTAATGAAACAGTGAACCACCCTGTATATATAGTGTCGCTCAAAATTCTCTTACCATTTTAAAAAACAAACAATTTATGATGGGGTTGTTGGAGTGGAGGGGGTGGAGATGAAGAGTTGACAGACAAATAACAGATAAAACAATTAGAAAGTCGATGTTATTCCAAACCGATGAAAGTTGGAACAAAAAAAAAAAGGAAGGAATGATTTTTCTTTTCTTCTTTTCTTTTTGAAAGAAAATCCCTAGAAGGAGTTTGGTCAAAGGGTCAGCAAATGTACTCGAATGTTAAGTTTATCGATCGTCTCCTGCGGCATACAGAAAACCGGATTTACTAGTTTCACGAAATTATCCCCAAGCAAAGAAAGGCTGGCCAAGCCAAACAAAGTATGAAACCGATCCACCTGAGAGAGAAGAGAAAAAAAAAAAAAAAAAAAAAAAGAAAAGTTTAGTTTTGTTTTATTGAATTTTGTCAAATATGTTGATACAGCACTTAATATATAAAATTTATTTACAATCAGAGGTGGTGCAAAATGATTTGGGGCCCTAGGCAAGTTTTTTGATACACAACCTCTTGAAAGTTTTGATAAGCTAATGTAGATACACTAATCCATTATTACATTATTTCTAACTCTCAAAACACCACGGATAACATAATTTTCATTTTGTGTCTTTATTACTTCATCCATTGAAATAACCAATTATTGTAGTTATATTAATTCAAAAGATCCTTGACATAGATGTTAATGAAACAGTGTCATTAAATAACCCTAAAAGGGTTGATATGCCATAAAACAACCAACTAACATCATTTTTAAATTTTTTCAAGTGGACTCTGAATTTGTGGTGCCCCCAGATGTTTAGACCCTAGGCGATCACTTATCTTGCCTAAAGGATAACACTGTCTCTATTTATAATTTATTTTGATTTAAAAAAAAAATTGTCTTTACCTTTTTTTATTTAAAAGTTGTTTTTAAAATAGTAATTTACTTTTTTGATTACTTGTATATATATATATATATATATATATATATATATATTTATTTATATATATATAATCATCCACACACCGTGTTTCAACATTTCATGTCTCTTCAGTGTGGCTAGACCCAGCAACTACTTCTAGCTGGGAGCAAAACCCGATAGACTTTTTATCAGTCCAGTTCCTTAACCTCTCAGCTGTTGGCAGCTGCCAGTAAGGAGTGGAATTTTAACTGATAAATACATACATCGGTGTACATATTTTACGTTTTATATATATATATATATATATATATATATATATATATATAGTCACTCCATAAATAATATTCCTCATCGATAATAAAGATTAAAAGTTATCTATAAAGTTTCTATAATCAATATAAACTATTTATTCAGTATACTTTCAAATTGTTTATATTTTTACCTTTCAGTCAAGTCACCTAAAAATATAGAATTCCACATTCGACCCATTTTGATTCTCAAAAATCATTTATTCATGTATTAAGTATATATGGGTCTACTCAAATTGCTCTCTACACCAAAAGGTTTAAGGTTTAAAGAAACTTGAGAAACAATATGTCAAAGGGTATTTAAATAAAAACAAAAACACTAAAAAGATTAAGATAATGCCAGATTATACCACCTGATTATTTGTGAATAAAAAGCATTGGCATAAGTTTATCTGGTCACCATGAGTTCAATCCCTGCATAAGGCAGTAAAATACATATTTTCTGATTCAGTGTGACTAGGAGTATTAGCATTACAAGGACAATTTAACAATAACTAGTAAAAGTAAAGTATGCAGAGTGGCCTATTGTCAGTATCAGCCGGACAGGGAGTCTATCCCCTTTTCACTAGTGCTAAACCAGGGAGATTTTTTGCCACACCTACTATCAGTTCCTTGCTTTACCACACAGATACAAGCTGTGCTACTGATGTGCTGAGCTGGCAAGGGTCAGTAACAGGCCAGGAACCTTGTAGTTCTGAGGCAGATGCTCTACCAACTGAGCTTAAATAATATGATATATACCTTTTTAAAGTTACTGAATACAACAGGCACATGAAAATTTCTGAATAGTACAATATTCAAAATGTTTTGACTAAAACAATCAAGATGGGGATAATAGTTCGAATAAGTCAGTATATAATAATCCTCAACTAAATAACAGCAAAAAATATTTGTTGTTTTTCTCACAGTATGTCTATTCTAAATAATTCTTTCT
>CM042141.1:66080249-66092749 GCA_023376005.1 Doryteuthis pealeii | reverse complement strand
TCTTTATTGATTCTATATTTGAACATTTTAAATAATTCTGTATATTATTATTGTTATTGCAATAATTTTTGCAATTTGATCTTCTTTTCCTTCATTTAACAATAAAGCTGTGTTTTTTTTTATGCAAAAAAGAATCTACACAAAATATAACACCTTACAAAAAGTGCTTTTATTATTTGTCTGCATTTTTGAGATGAGGCTGATTTGAATAATTTTGATTTTTTTGGACTGCTGTGGTAGGGTAGGTCGATTTTTTACTTTCTTAAAATATCAAATTGTTCATCAATGCGAAAGTCGTGTGTTAGTATACTGAATACTGATACCAAAAATTAGATCTTTTACTTGTACCATTGTTTGAAGAAATAGCATCAAAGATCATCTACTAAAATGCACTAAAAAGCCTCGTTTTATAAAAGCTAAATTTTGAGAAAATGAGGATTTTTAGTGCATTTTAGTAGACGATCTTTGATACAATTTCCTCAAACAATGGTTCAAGTAAAAAATCTAATTTTTGGTATCAGTATACTGTATACTAACATACTTTTGCATAGATGGACAATTTGATATTTTTTAAAAAGTAAAAAATTGACCTACCTTAAAGTATAAACACAACACCTCAGCCGCTGTATCCTATGGCCTTCTTCAGGTGTTTCCTGTGTATCCGAGTATAGTAATGATCCAACCTGGGAAATCATTTTTAATAGTTTGGCAGTTAATCAAATAGGCATTGAAGAACTTTTGAATATCTCTTTGTTTTGTTTTGTTTTTGTTTTCTAAATGATCATGATTCTTCTTGTGACACATGTCAGAATGATAAACATGTAAAAACAATGATATCATTTTCTGAATGAGATCTTCAAAAGTTTTTCAATGTCTATTTGATCAACTGTCAAATTATTCAAAATGATTTCCCAGGTTGGGTCTTTGCTATGCTCGGATAACAGGGAACACCTGAGGAAGGCCGGAGGATACAGCGGCCAAAACATTGTATTTATATATACCACAATAAAGATGAAGACAACAGTCCCAAAAATCAAAATTATTGCTTTCATTGTATTGGGATTTATTCTAATTAATATTTGAACATTTAAATCGGCAATGATTTTATTTGTTTGAATTTTTTAGATGAAGCTTGATAATTTATTTTATTTAAATTTTTTCGGATATAGAACTGTATCAACTCAATCATTATATCCATTGCGTCACATGTCCAACAAAGTGAAAATCATCTGCAGGTTGCAGGTTCAATCTTGACTATGAGCAAAAATAACATAGAATACTTATCATAGCTTAACACTTGTACCAGTCATGGTGAACAGAATGAGAACAATCTATCCCAATGGATTAAATAAAGGGTTTGGTTCGAAGTTCTATGAAGACTTCCAATTATGATATGAAAGCTTCCAAATTTGACAAGAAGGTTCCCAAGTCGACAACAAACTTCTGAAGAAGGCCGGAGAGCACATAAAATGTTGTGTATATAACAATAAAGATGAAGACAACTGTCGTGGGATGTAAAGTGAATTATCTCACGAGGCTACAGATTGAACTCATAACCTCCAGGTTGTGAGTGGTGACATCTGGGAAGTGTTCTGTCATCCCTGTTGATTGGAGTGGTTTGGTCCGTGAGGAGGCATAAAAGCTGTGGCTGTTTCTTTCGGGGTAGGGTAGGTGGTGAATTACTGCTTTTAGCAGTATTCAACTAGCCTCAGCTAAGTTGACAGCATGATCCCAGGGGGCCATCCCCCCAGGTTACACCTGCCCCCTTGATTGAAAGGGGCAGGCCTGGGTTTATTGCCCAGTGCCTGAGGTGCCCCTTCTTGAGGGGTAATGCTGATGGGATGATCGCAATTTTTCCATCTGCCACCCATGAGTCTCGGCTTGTGGGTGGTCCCACATTAATAGGGCCTTGTGCCTGACCTGTACAAGTGGGGTACAAGGAAAATACACCTGCCCCCTTGATTTAAAGTGGCAGGGTGGATTTATTGCCCAGTACCTGAGGCGCCCCAAAAGGGGAATCCTGATGAGATCCACATATTTTTTGACTAACCATCACATGAACTTTGACACATGAGTGGTTCCATAATAAAAAGACCTTGTGTCACAACCACATATATGGGATGTGAGAGGTAAATAACTACTGCTCTTAGCAGTATTCAACTGGCCTCGGCTAAGTTGACAGCATGATCCCAGGGGACCATCTGCTCCTTTGATTTAAAGCAGCAGGGTTTATTGCCTGGTGCCTGGGGCACCCCGAAAGGGAATGCTGATGGGATCCACATATATTTTGACTAGCCATCACATGAACTTCGGTTTGTGCGTGGCTTCTCAAATTAAAAAGACCTTGTGTCACATCCTAACCTGGTCGGAGGTTGTGGTAAATAACAATTACTTAGTTGGGAGAACCAGTTGTCTGTGGTAGTCTTACCAATGATGCTTGTGTGAGAACAAAAGACCAGAAGAATTGGTTTTAAATTACTTGGAATAACAGCACTCACAAAAATTTATTTTTAGATCTTTATAAACCATTGAATGTCCCTTCTGTAGATTCTCTTTTTTGATTAACTGCATGAAAAAAAGTGCTTTACTGTTTATGCTTTTGCATTTGTAAAAAAAAAAAGAAGGTACATATCATATATATGCGTCCTGGCCTCCTTCTCTAAAAAACGCTAAGCAGTGCCTGCTCAAAATTTGACTCATGCTACTTATGTAGCGGTTTGAAGACATTTTTGATTTTTTGACAATTAACTTTTTTTTAGTGGTTTGAAGGTGTTAAAAGTAAGCCACCCCAGGTTTTTTATTGACAAGTAAATATAAATATTTACCCCACCCCCCTTAAAATAATTTAAAAAAAATGTCACATCATTTTTAATTAAAAAAAATATCCTTTGTTTTTGGCATTTTCATTTTATTTTAATTAAAAAAACTGTCACAAAAATAAAGACTATCAATACATTATAAAAAATCAAAATATTTAGATATTTTTTTTTATTTCAATTCAAAACAAATATCACAAAAACAATCAAGAGATTAAACAAACTCATAGCACGGGTCAGATTTTGAGCAGGCACTGCTTAGTATTTTTTAGGGCAGGAGAGCAAGAGGCCAGGACGCATTTATGTGATAATACCCCCCCCCCAAAAAAAAACCCACATATTCTTTTTTTTTTTCTTTTTCTGCTTTTTATTTAATCATTTAACAAAACAATTAGTGAAAAATCTAGATGCGAAATTCACAAGGATGCTGCAGGCAGTCTTGAATAAATCCTGGAAGCAGCACCCCACAAAAAAGAAGCTATATGGCCACTTAGCTCCTATCACACAAACCATCAAAGTAAGACAAACAAGACATTCTGAACACTGCTGCAGAATTAAGGATGAACTCATAAGTGATGTTCTTTTGTGGACACCAACATATGGACACACCAGTGTAGTCCGACCAGTAAAAACCTACATCAATCAGCTCTGTGAAGATACTGGATGCTGCACAGACCTACCAGGGGAGATGACTGATAGGGTCAGGTTGTGAAAGAGAGTCCTAGGAATCCATGCTGTCAGCGTGACCTGATGATGATGATGATGATGAAGATGAAATATATAAAAAAATATTTTTTAGACCATCAATTCTAAAAGAAAAATGTCATTATTTCTTTTAATGTTTTTCAAACCATTAAAATTTTAGACCATTAAAATTTTAGACCATCAAAATTTTAGACCATTAATTATCTTTGCTCTCATCTAAAAAAAAAAAAAAAATCAGTGTGAAGTTACATAAGGATTAAAAAATGGAAGTCGATGTCTAACTCAACAATTTATTTAAAGAAACTAGCAAAACTATGCACCCTATGGGCACAAATATTTAAGTTTTAATATCAGATATTATATTGAATTAGAAAGACTAATGAAATTAAATACGAACACAAAAAAGATTACACTTATTTTTACTTTATTCTAATTGATTTCAATATAAAATTATACATAGGATTGCTTTTAATATGTTTGAGAATAAAACAATAATATTAGAAATCAATAACATCAAGTAATTATTCAGATAGACACACAATCTCCATTATAATAAGATAGTGTTTCAATATCAATTGCTTTATTACCTCTGCTCTAACCTGCTTTTATGATCTTTGATATATGACACAACTGAATTTGAAACATTGGGAGTGTGTGTTGGGGTGGGGTAGAGAAGGTGTATGCATTAGATTCAGTGAATAATGAAAATGAAAGAAATGTATTGACTTTTAACGTCCTGTACCGCCTAATAACTTTTCTTGGAAAAGAAAATTGTTTCACTTTTTTTTTTGCTATTTCAAACATTTTAAACATTAATACATAGTTATAAAATATTTTTTTAACTGTTTCAAATCATGAAAATACAAAAAAAAAATATATATATATTAAATATTATATCGAATTAGAAAGACTAATGAAATTAAATACAAACACAAAAAAGATTACACTTATTTTTACTTTATTCTAATTGATTTCAATAGAAAATTATACATAGGATTGCTTTTAATAGGTTTGAGAATAAAATAATAATATTAGAAATCAATAACACCAAGTAATTATTTATTAAACACGATTTTATAAAAACCGGTACGCACATTATTCACACGATATACTATGTAAACATTTATTTCTTAATGATATATAGCACACATCGGTTGATTTTAAACACATTTGTAAAACTTATTTTTACTTTATTCTAATTGATTTCAATATAAAATTATACATAAGATTGTTTTTAATAGGTTTGAGAATAAAATAATAATATTAGAAATCAATAACACCAAGTAATTATTTATTAAACACGATTTTGTTAAACTATATATTTTTAAAAAATTGAATTTAAAAAATAATTCTAATGAATAAAACAAAATGTCTTTGGTATAAAATAACCCAACAAGGGTTGACATGCCATAAAATCCAACAAACTAATCATCTACTGATTGAAGCGAGAAGTTGAAGACATCGTATGGAGGCAGATATAAAAAATGACCATGCAAAAACTAAACCAATGAAACTGTCAACCCAAAATTTATTGGTCTTAAAAGGACAGATTATCGCAATGACTTGATATTTAAATATCTAATTCTTTTTACACAAAATAAATAAATACAGTATATATTTTTGTTATTTTATTTATTTCACTCGCCTGGAGAACATAAGATTAAATCAACTAGCTTTTTAAAAATTAGTAGTATCATGCTAAAATCTGGCTTAAATAATTGTTTCCCTTTAATCTCGTGCCTTATTGTGTGATAAAAAGGCATAACTATTGCAATGCATAACTTTTTGATCTACATCTTTCCATCACACGTGAGCATGCCTACAAAGTCAGAAAACAGCACTGCTCACGTGACTTTCGGAAATATTTTGTCACGCTCAGAATTGCAGAGACATGGAATAAACTGCCCGCGTCTATTGTAGGCTGCCGAAGCACTGAATCTTTCAAAGCCTCCATGCTTCCTGTGGTCCGCCGACACTATACCTGATGCCGCTCTCCACATACATATGCACACACGCGCACACATACATGCATATTACTACTGTAAACTGTTCATGTTCCTGACACTACATTATTCTGTGTACTTGACATGAGACTTTGATGAGTTGTGGTGCACCTGAGCACTGTACACAATAAATTTCATTATTTTTATTATTTTTACTCTGACGTTGTTTAAAAGAAATGGTGAACTGGTTAAAGGGAACTAACTGCTACTGATATTTAATTTTATCTTCTAAGGGAAATAACTCTTTATAAATGAGATATGATAAATGTTGATATTTCTTTAATTATTTTATCAAATTTTAAATGTTGTAAAAGAATGAATGCATATTTTCCAACAAGAAAAACATTCTAAACAACAAACTTCGTGACTGAATGGAAATAATAACCGTCGTAGCAAATAGAATTGGCGACCAGAGTCCAAACCCTGTTTGCATTTCCCTTTGTACTAATGCCCTTGGAAAAACATGAATCATTCTCTTCTCTCCCCCAGCTATGGGTGGATAGTAGGGCAGACTGGATTCTTTAGCTTTGGTTACGCAACCAATCTAGGAGAAGGAAAACTCAATTCAAACCAACTTTTTAAAAATTGACCTTGTGCCACATCTTCCTCGTGGCGAAGGGGTTGGGTAAAATACAAACATGTACAGATATTTTTTTTATCATATCCAACAATGAAATGCCAATTAAGTGATGAATAAAGGAAATGACAAAGATAGAAGTAGTTTCTTTATCAATGCGTAAAATACCCACAGTGAACAAATTTTTAATAGCTGAATCTATAGAAATAGATATGTCAGGTAACTCAATGTGCTACTGTTACTATGTCACCCAGTACTACCTATTTCTCTGAATGTTTGAGATGAAGCTTGATGATTAGTATTATCTGCGTTATTCGGACTATTGTCCTCATCTTCGTTGTGTTCTGTACCCCCGTGAACTGAATAAAGGGTTAGGTTCAAAGTTCCGTAATTGCTGCCGATTACGACAAGAAGGTTCCCGACTACGACAAGAAAGTTCCCGAGTTCGAAAAGAGGGTTCCCGAGTTCGAAAAGAAGGTTCCTGAGTCCGAAAAGAAATACCTAAAGAAGACCGGAGGGCATATCGGCCGAAACGTTGTACACAATAAAGATGGGGACAATAGTCCGAATAACGCAGATAATACCAGTACTACCTGTTTTATAGCCGGATAATCGGCGACAATACCGATAACCTAACAGATTTTGTTTAATGAGGAGGGTGGCTAGACATCCAGCAGAATGAAAAACAAGGCCTGTAAAAGGGCGGAAGAAGCTCTTTGTTCAATGGATATCTAGCACATTCTTTCTAAAGTCCAACTTCTCCTCGTCGCAGCTGGGTCGTGTAAACTTTGTAATGTCAGAATCATGACGTCGAGAACTTAAGTTGCTGGTAGGGCCACCATAGGCGGACGGATTTGGTACCCAGTGGTATAAGGGCCACAACCCGGCAAAAGGGACTCTCGTGAAAATCCAAAGGGCGTCTCCATCATCGTCAGGAATCAACTGCTTTTGGAGTACTTGTCACTTCATCTGTGGAAAATCCGCAGCAAACACGTGCATATCCTTCCCCTGACCGGGATATACATGCAGGGTTTGGGGACCGCTTGTGAATTTCCTAATCCCTTGTTACTCCTTCAATGAATTCACTACAGGTGAATTCGTTGGATGGAGCCGACTCAACTCATCCAGGATGAATATCGTCAATGAAACAGAAAACAGAAAAAATATATAAAAAAAGAAAGATTCTGTATGTCTGTTTGTACAACAACAGAGAACACGTTCATTTATAAAGGAAAATTGGCGGAGACCAGCAAAGACTTATCTTTGTTCGTGAAGGCGTTAAAACATTTTAAAACTACTTTTACATAATAAAAACAACCATAGAAATATGGTAAGGGTATAAATCAATGATATATTAAAACATTGATTTAAAAAATAATAAAAAAATAAAACAAATTAATAAAAGGATAAAACCATAAAAAGCAAATAAGACAAATAAAAGAATAAATACAAACGAGAATATTAAAATAAACAACTTAAAAACAAGAATATACAAAGAATAAAAGATAAAACAAATGTATATAAAATGATTTATTAATCTATATATAAATATGGATAAGAGATTTATTTCAACTTTTTAAATCCCGGGCAATACCCAGTAGCTCTGAATTCTTTGCAGAAAGCAAACAACATTAGACAAAGTTTTGATTGTTTGTTTCAAGGGAGATAACTTATAAAAATTACAAGGGAGATAAATACGGCTAGAAATTGGAAAATAAATTGGAAAATAAATTCCCTTTAAGTATAGAGCGCACGTCGGAGAATAAAATAAAATAAAATAAAGAATTAAAAAAAGAAAGAAAAAAGAAAGAAAAAGAGAAAGAAAAAAGGAAGAAAGAAAAAAGAAAAAGAAAGAAAGAGAAAAGAACTGATAATATACATAAGAAGACGCTTTACTATCGTCTGCTTCAATGGAATACTATGAAGGAAGAAATGAGAGGAAAGAGAGATAGAGAGTGAGAGAAACAAAAAAGAATGAGAGAAATGAATGAAAGAAAGAAATGAAGAACGGTTATTGAAAATTTATTTTAAAGTATAAAATGTATTTAGAATTTAGAATTTAAACGCTTATATAAAATTTATTCTAAAATATAAATTTTAAAAAATGACAAAATATTTTATAATAAAACTTTCAGAATGTCAACAAATGATTAAATTCTAATTAAAACTTTCGCTATTTCTTTTCATTCACGGATGAACAAAATTAAATCCAAAATGTTCTAATTACCCTTATTTATTTTATCTATTTATTTATTTATTTGATAATGAGTAATTAATAATGATAATCTATTAAACAATTTACAATAGAATCACGTACGTAATTTAAAGGGAACATTTTTTTAAGAATCAATTTTCCTTTGGAAATTCCCTTGGAAATGTCTGATTCAAAATATGAAAAAAGGGTTATTTCCTATAACTCCAACATAAACAAAGGGGAACCACTTTTGACTGATAAATTATTTATTTATTGATCTACTAGGAAAAAAGAAGACGGGTTTAGGTTTAGGGTTAGTTTAATGGGAAAATAAATAAATAAATTATTAGTCAAGAGTGATTCCCCTTTGTTAATGTTGGAGTTATAGGAAATAACCGAAAAAGGAAACTTTTGTGGTGATTAATAAAAATAAAATTTGACCAAATAAGAATAAACACAACAAAAATAAAACAAAATTAAATAAAAATGAATGAATAAAAAGACCCAAAAAATAAAAATCTCCCAGAAGGCCTCAGGGCATGAGCAGAAAAACTCCGAATTCTTGGCGCTAAAAAGGATTTTAAAGAAGAAACACCTATTGACTTGCTTGGGAAATATTTCCCCTCAAAGAAATAGTGTGAATCAGCTAATAAAAGTCTTATTTTAAAGTCATCCTCATCTTTGTTCTTTCGCTTCTTTTCCTAAATTCCCTTTCAGCTTACCAGCCCAAAAGAAGGAAGAACTAACTATATTGGGATTAGACATGACTACGAGCGAGCTTAAAACACATAGAACTATCTACAAACCAACCCGCTACACCTTATATTAAGTGAAATTTCCATGGGTAAATCTGGTTTATTATCAATAATTAAGAGAATAAAAGTCCTGATATAAAAATTCGTTTGTAGCGGTATTTAAAAAAAAGTTATTTATCAATTTTTTATTTTTTATTTTATCTATTCATTTATTCATGTTTAGTTAATACGTGTTAAAACAAAACATATCAAAACAAAAATACCCAACTATGTGTTAAATAGTGTCTCTAATGTTCTTCTACAAGGATGGATTTGGCATTAAATAACTCTCAAAGGTTGATATGCCATTAAACAAATAAACCAAACCAAAAACAAAAAGATGGACAATTTTTATTTAGAAGTGAAAATGATATGAACAGCATTTCTATAAAAACAAACAAAAGGGTTTTGGGTTTGATTTGGTTTGTTTCTTTTGTTTAATGGCATATAAACTTTCGTGGGTCATTTAATGCCAAAGTCATCCTTGAAGAAGAACAGTTGTGCTACTATTTTACCGATAGCTGGGGGGTTCATACCTTTCCCAAGGGTATTAGTCCGAAAGTAAACGTAATTGCGCAACTTATGTTCGAACTCACTTACTACGATATTGCAATCCAGTACGTTAGCCAATGCCCCCTCCCGAAGAGTAAAAATAAGGAAAATGATAACACTTGCCAACAACTATTTAAACTTGTGATATTTTCATCTAACAAGAGATTTTTTGTCTCTACTTCGCATTTTTTTTTTAGGTGTGGTCATTTTTGGTCGCAAAGTTTTTTATCGGGCTAAGAATATACATAAACTTATCACTTGGTAAACACAATTTTGTCGAAAATCCGTGTCATAACAAAACCAATTTACCCCCCCCCCCGTTTTCAAATAAAATAACTGATGCGTTATAAAATTCATTCATTGATAAATCAACACTTGAAATTTTCATTAAAATTGAATAATTTCCCTAATTTTTTTGTATTTTTTTTCAATCGGCGAGGTTAAATTTATTTTTTCTATACACAGATTTACACCATCTTTAGAACAGCGTTTACAGCTATATTTGAGCAACAATTGACCGAAAAAAATAGTTTAACAATGCAGTTAAAAATAAATTAATGTGTAATGTTATTTTGATTTTTTAATTTTTTTTTTTTTTTTGCTGATCTCATGTAAGTTGTTTTCTTTTCGACTTAGACAAAAATTTGACCTTGAATAATCGATTTAATTAATTTTAATTCGTTTTTTTAACAATGAAAAGCAGACGACATTTTTGGTATGACCCTACTTATCACATATTGATATTCAAAATTTTCAAAATGCGCATCGCGCGTTCGTACATCCTTTAAAATGAAATCAGATTCATATCATCTTCGGTTAGTGGTCAGCAAACGAGTCCCACCTGGACTTTTCATTCTGTCTTCTCCTTGAGTGCCCCCGACACTTGTTAATATTGTACTATAGATTAACACGCAAGATGCCAGCAAACCTACTTTTCGTTTAGCGNTTTTCCAATTCTATTTCTCAAACTTTTTTCCCTTTTTTCTTCGTCTTCTTCGTTCCTTCTTTCTTTCTTTAATTCTTTTACTCTCCTCTCTCCTCTCTCCTCATCTCTCCTCCTCTCTAACCTCTCTCTCTGCTCTCTCTCTGCTCTCCAAATTTTAAATCCTTTTTAACGTTTCTTTTTACTTCTCCTTTCTTTCGAACGTATTACTAGACTAGGCTCTTTCTTTCAATTCTATTTCTTCACTTTCTTTTCTCTTTTTTCTTCGCTTCTTCTTTCTATTTCTTTCTTTTCTCTTTATTCTTTTTGTACTCTCTCTCTCTCTCTCTCCTCTCTCTCTCTCTCTCTCTCTCTCTCTCTCTCTCTCTCTCTCTCCATTAATTTAACATCTTTAAGTTCTTTCTTTTTTACTTTCTCTCCACTTTGAACTTATTTTAGCTTAGACTTAGGCTTCTTTTTTCAATTCTACTTGCACTTTTTTTCTCTTTTTTCTTTCGTCTTCTTTCTTTCTTCTTCCTTTCTTTCTTTATTCTTGCTTTTATTCTCTCCTCTCTCTCTCTCCTCTCTTCTCTCTCTCTCTCTCTCTCTCTCTCTCTCTTCTCTCTCTCTCTCTCCATTAATTATAATCTTTTAAGTTCTTTTATTAATCTTCTCTGTCTGTTGAACGTTATTACTTTAGACTTAGGCTTCTTTTTCAATCTCTATTTCTTACTTTTTTTCTCTTTTTCTTTCGTCTCTTTCTTCCTCTTTCTTTTCTTTATTCTTTTTTATTTCTCTCCTCTCTCTCGCTCCTCTCTCTCTCTCTCTCTCTCTCCTCTCTCTCCATTAATTTAAATCTTTTTAGTTCTTATTTTTTACTTTCTCTTTTATTGAACGTATTTACTTTAGACTTAGGCTTCTCTTTTTTCAATTCTATCTTCACTTTTTTCTCTTTTTCTTTCGTTCCTTCTTTCTTTCTTTCTTTCTCTTCTTTCTTATTCTTTTTAGTCTCTCTCTCTCTCTCTCTTCTCTCTCTCTCTCTCTCTCTCTCTCTCTCTCTCTCTTCCATCTACTCTCCTCTCTCTCTCTCTCCTCCATTAATTTAAATTCTTTTTAAGTTCTTTTTTACTCCTTTCTTTGCAACCGTATTTACTTTTAAGACTTAGGCTCTTTTTTCAATTCTATTTTCTCAGCTTTTTTTCTCTTTTTTTCGTTTCGTCGTCTTCTTTCTTTCTTCTTTCTTCTTTCTTTAATCTCTTTTTTAAATTCTTCTCCTCTCTCTCTCGTCTCTCTCGCTCTCTCCTCTCTCTCTCGTCTCTCTCCTCTCTCTCTCTCATCCATTAATTTAAATCTCTTTTTTCAAGAGTTCTTCTTGTCTTTATCTCGTTCCTTTGAACGTATTTACTTTTTAGACTTAGGCTTCTTTTTTTAGATTTCATCACTTCTTCACTTTTTTCTCTTTTTTCTCTTCTCGTCTTCTTCTCTTCTTCTTTCTTTCTTTCTTTTATTCTTTTATCTCTCTTCTCTCTCTCTCTCTCTCTCCTCTCTTCTTCTCTCTCTCTCTCTCTCTCTCTCTCCCTCCATTAATTTAAACTCTTTTTAAGTCTGTTTTTTTACTTCTCTTCTGCTTGAACGTATTTACCTTTAGACTACGCTTCTTTTTTCAATTCATTTTCTTCACTTTTTTCTCTTTTTTCTTTCGTCCCTTCTTTCTTTCTTTTCTTTCTTTCTTTCTTTTTTCTTTTTTATTCTCCTCCTCTCTCTCTCTCTCTCTCTCTCCTCTCTCCTCTCTCTCTCTCCTCTCTCTCTCTCTCTGCTCTCTCTCTCCGATTAATTTTCAAATCTTTTTTAAAGTTTCTTTTTTTACTTCTCTTTCTTTGAAGTATTTACTTTAGAATAGGCCTTCTTTTTTTCAATTCTTATTCTTCAGCTTTTTT
>CM042141.1:65967749-66075249 GCA_023376005.1 Doryteuthis pealeii | reverse complement strand
CCTCGTTCTTCGTTTCTTCGTTTAGTCTCTGGATTTTACACAAAGGTAACACACCGAAATATTTTTATTAATGTATTAAGGATGTTCAGAAAATACAACTAAACTTTAGTATAGCCTGCGTAACGGTACGAGAGAGAACATGGTTGCCAAGAGAAAGAGCTTGAATCCACATAAAAGGAACACGTATTTCTTTTGTATAAAAATCCCATTCACTAAAAAAGAAAAGACGCTTAAAAATTAACTATTGAATTTCGAGTTGTTTCTAAAGCGGGTGGGTTAAGAGGCTATCGTGGAAATAAAACAACTAATATTAGAAATCAATAACATCAAGTAATTATTCAGATAGACACACAATCTCCATCATAATAAGATAGTGTTTCAATATCAATTGCTTTATTACCTCTGCTCTAACCTGCTTTTATGATCTTTGATATATGACACAACTGAATTTGAAACATTGGGAGTGTGTGTTGGGGTGGGGTAGAGAAGGTGTATGCATTAGATTCAGTGAATAATGAAAATGAAAGAAATGCATTGACTTTTAATGTCCTGTACAGCCCGGTAACTTTTCTTGGAAAACAAAATAGTTTCACTTTTTTTTTTTTTATGCTATTTCAAACATTTTAAACATTAATACATAGTTATAAAATATTTTTTAACTGTTTCAAATCATGAAAATACAAAAAAAAAAAAAATATATTAAATATTATATCGAATTAGAAAGACTAATGAAATTAAATACGAACACAAAAAAAGATTACACTTATTTTTTACTTTATTCTAATTGATTTCAATATAAAATTATACATAGGATTGCTTTTAATATGTTTATAAAAACCGGTACGCACATTATTCACACCATATACTATGTAAACATTTATTTCTTAATGATATATAGCACACATCGGTTGATTTTAAACACATTTGTAAAACTTATTTTTACTTTATTCTAATTGATTTCAATATAAAATTATACATAAGATTGTTATTAATATATTTAAGAATAAAACAATAATATTAGAAATCAATAACACCTAGTAATTATTTATTAAACACGATTTTGTTAAACTATATATTTCTAAAAGATTGAGTTTAAAAAAAAAATTCTAATACCATCAAGAATGAATAAAACAAAATGTCTTTGGCATAAAATAACCCAACAAGAGTTGACATGCCATAAAATCCAACAAACTAATCATCTACTGGTGGAAGTGAGAAGTTGAAGACACCGTATGGAGGCAGATATCAAAAGTGACCATGCAAAAACTAAACCAATGAAACTGTTAACCCAAAATTTATTGGTCTTAAAAGGACAGATTATCGCAATGACTTGATATTTAAATATCTAATTCTTTTTACACAAAATAAATAAATACGGTATATATTTTTGTTAGTTTATTTATTTCACTTGCCTGGAGAACATAAGATTAAATTAACTAGTTTTTAAAAAATTAGTAGTATCATGCTAAAATCTGGCTTAAATAATTGTTTCCCTTTAATGTCGTGCCTTATTGTGTGATAAAAAGGCATAACTATTGCAATGCATAACTTTTTGATCTACATCTTTCCATCACACGTGGGCATGCCTACAAAGTCAGAAAACAGCACTGCTCACGTGACTTTCGGAAATATTTTGTCACGCTCAGAATTGCAGAGACATGGAATAAACTGCCCGCGTCTGTTGTAGGCTGCCGAAGCACTGAGTCTTTCAAAGCCTCCATGCTTCCTGTGGTCTGCTGACACTATACCTGATGCCGCTCTCCACATACATATGCACACACGCGCACACATACATGCATATTACTACTGTAAACTGTTCATGTTCCTGACACTACATTATTCTGTGTAGTTGACATGAGACTTTGATGAGTTGTGGTGCACCTGAGCACTGTACACAATAAATTTCATTATTTTTATTATTTTTACTCTGACGTTGTTTAAAAGAAATGGTGAACTGGTTAAAGGGAACTAACTGCTACTGATATTTAGTTTTATCTTCTAAGGGAAATAACTCTTTATAAATGAGATATTATGATAAATGTTGATATTTCTTTAATTATTTTATCAAATTTTAAATGTTGTAAAAGAATGAATGCATATTTTCCAACAAGAAAAACATTCTAAACAACTTCGTGACTGAATGGAAATAATAACCATCGTAGCAAATAGAATTGGCGACCGGAGTTAAAATCCTGTTTGCATTTCCCTTTGCACTAATGCCCTTGGAAAAAACATGAATCATTCTCTTCTCTCCCCCAGCTATGGGTAGATAGTAGGGCACACTGGATTCGTTAACTTTGGTTACGCAACCAATCTAGGAGAAGGAAAACTCAATTCAAACCAACTTTTTAAAAATTGACCTTGTGCCACATCCTCCTCGTGGCGAAGGGGTTGGGTAAAATACAAACAAGTACATATATTTTTTTATCATATCCAACAATGAAATCCCAATTAAGTGATGAATAAAGGAAATGACAAAGATAGAAGTAGTTTCTTTATCAATGCGTAAAATACCCACTGTGAACAATTTTTCAATAGGTGAATCTATAGAAATAGATATGTCAGGTAACTCAATGTGCTACTGTTACTATGTCACCCAGTACTACCTATTTCTCTGAATGTTTGAGATGAAGCTTGGTGATTAGTATTATCTGCGTTATTCGGACTATTGTCCTCATCTTCGTTGTGTTCTGTACCCCCGTGAACTGAATAAAGGGTTAGGTTCAAAGTTCCGTAATTGCTCCCGATTACGACAAGAAGGTTCCCGACTACGACAAGAAAGTTCCGAGTTCGAAAGAGTTCCCGAGTTCGAAAAGAGGTTCCTGAGTCCGAAAAGAAATACCTAAAGAAGACCGGAGGGCATACCGACCGAAACGTTGTACACAATAAAGATGAGGACAATAGTCCGAATAATGCAGATAATACCAGTACTACCTGTTTTATAGCCGATAATCGGCGACAATACCGATAACCTCACAGATTTGTTTAATGAGGAGGGTGGCTAGACATCCAGCAGAATGAAAAACAAGGCCTGTAAAAGGGCGGAAGAAGCTCTTTGTTCAATGCATATCTAGCACATTCTTTCTAAAGTTTAACTTCTCATCGCAGCTGGGTCGTGTAAACTTTGTAATGTCAGAGCCATGCCGTCGAGAACTCAAGTTGCTGGTAGGATTTGGTACCCAGTGGTATTAGGGCCACAACCCGGCAAAATGGACTCTGGTGAAAATCCAAAGGGCGTCTACATCATCATCAGGAATCAACTGCTTTTGGGGTACTTGTCACTTCATCTGTGGAAAATCCGCGGCAAACACTGGCATATTCTTCCCCTGACCGGTATATACATGCGGGGTTTGGGGACAGCTTGTGAATTTCCTAATCCCTTGTTACTCCTTCAATGAATTCACTACAGGTGAATTCGTTGGATGGAGCCGACTCAACTGATACAGGATGAATATCGTCAATGAAACAGAAAACAGAAAAAATATATAAAAAAGAAAGATTCTGTATGTCTGTTTGTACAACAACAGAGAGCACGTTCATTTATAAAAGGAAATTGGCGGATACCAGCAAAGACTTATCTTTGTTCGAGAAAGCGTTAAAACATTTTAAATCTACTTTTTCATAAAAACAACCATAGAAATATAGTAAGGGTATAAATCAATGATATATTAAAACATTGATTTAAAAAAATTAATAAAAAATAAAACAAATTAATAAAGAATAAAACCATAAAAAGCAAATATAAGAATAAATACAAACGAGAATATTAAAATAAACAACTTAAAAACAAGAATATACAAAGAATAAAAGATAAAACAAATGTATATAAAATGATTTATTTATCTATATATAAATATGGATAAGAGATTTATTTCAACTTTTTAAATCCCGGGCAATGCCCAGTAGCTTTGCTAATATCGAATAATTTTCTGAATTCTTTGCAAAAAGCGAATATATGTAACATTAGACAAAGTTTTGACTAGCTGTTTGTTTCAAGGGAGATAACTTATAAAAATTACAAGGGAGATAAATACGGCTAGAAATCGGAAAATAAATAAGTTCCCTTTAAGTATAGAGCACACGTCGGAGAATAAAATAAAATAAAATAAAATAAAGAATAACAAAAAAAAGAAAGAAAAAAGAAAGAAAGACAAAAAGGAAAGAGAAAAAAAAAGAAAGAGAAAAAAAGAAAGAGAAAAAAAAGAAAGAGAAAAAAAGAAAGAGAAAAGAACTGATAATAAGAAGACGCTTTACTATCGTCTGCTTCAATGGAATACTATGAAGGAAGAAATGAGAGGAAAGAGAGATAGAGAGTGAGAGAAACAGAAAAGAATGAGAGAAATGAGTGAAAGAAAGAAATGAAGAACGCTTATTGAAAAATTATTTTAAAGTATAGAATTTATTTAGAATCTAAAATTTAAACGTTTATCTAAAATTTATTCTAAAATATAAATTTAAAAAATGACAAAATATTTTAGAACCTTCCGAAAGTCAACAAATGATTAAATTCTAATTAAAACTTTCGGTATTTATTTTCATTCACAGATGAATAAAATTAAATCCAAAATTTTCTAATTACCCTTATTTATTTATCTATTTATTTATTTATTTGATAATGTGTAATGAATAATGACAATCTATCAAACAATATACAATAGAATCATGATGCGTATGTACGTAATTTAAAGGGAGCATATTTTCTTTTTTAAATCGATTTTCCTTTGGAAATTCCTTTGGAAATGTCTATCAAAATAAGAAAAAAAGAAACCTTTGTGGTGATTAATAAAAATAAAATTAGACCAAATAAAAATGAATAAAAATGAATAAAACAAAAATAAAACAAATTTAAATAAAAATAAATAAATAAATAAAAAGACACAAAAAATAAAAAATCTCCCAGAAGACCTGATACCGGAAGAGTCCTCAGGGCATGAGCAGAAAAACTCAGAATTCTTGGCCCCAAAAAGGACTTTGAAGAAGAAAGACCTACTGACTTGCTCGGGAAATATTTCCCCTCAAAGAAATTGTGTGAATCAACTAATAAAAGTCTTACTTTAAAGTCATACTCATCTTTGTTCTTTCGCTTCTTTTCCTAAATTCCCTTTCAGCTTTCCACATAGAACTATCTACAAACCAAACCACTACAACTTATATAAAGTGAAATTTCCATGGGTAAATCTGTTTTATTATCAATAATTAAGAGAATAAAAGTCATGATATAAAAATTCGTTCGTAGCGGTGTTTATTTTAAAGTTATTTATTAATCTTTAATTTAATTATCTATTCATTTATTCCTTTTTGGTTAATACGTGTTAAAACAAAACATATCAAAACAAAAATACCCAACTATGTGTTAAATAGTGTCTCTAATGTTATTCGACATGGATGGATTCGGCATTAAATAACTCTCGAAGGTTGATATGCCATTAAACAAATAAACCAAACCAAAAACAAAAAGATGGACAATTTTTATTTAGAAGTGAAAATAATATGAACAGCATTTCTATAAAAACAAATAAAAGGGTTTTGGGTTTGGTTTGGTTTGTTTCTTTTGTTTAATGGCATATAAACTTTCGTGGGTCATTTAATGCCAAAGTCATCCTTGAAGAAGAACAGTTGTGCTACTATTTTACCGATAGCTGGGGGGTCCATACCTTTCCCAAGGGTATTAATCCGAAAGTAAACGTAATTGCGCAACTGCGGTTCGAACTCGCTTACTATGATGTTGCAATCCAGTACGTTAGCCAACACCCCATCCCCGAAGAGTAAAAATAAGGACAAAATGATAATACTACCAACAACTATTTAAACTTGTGATATTTTCATCTAACCAAGAGATTTTTTGTCTCTACTTCGCATTTTTTTTTAGGTGTGCTCATTTTGTCGAAGGTTTTTATCGGACAAAGAAATATACATAACTTATCACTTGGTAAACCCAATTTGTTGAAAAATCCGTGTTATAAAAAACAAATTTAAATGTTTGAAATAAAATAACCGATGCGTTATAAAATTCATTCATTGATAAGTCAACACTGAAAATTTCATTAAAATCGAATAATTCCCTAAAATTTGGTAATTTTTTTCAATCGGGAAGGTTAAATTCATTTTGTATACACAGATTTACGCCATCTTTAGACAGCGTTTACAGCCATATTTGAGCAAAATTGACCGGAAAAAATAGTTTAAAATGTATTAAAAATAAATTACATGTGTAATATTATTTTTATTTATTTTTTTTTTTTTTTTACTGATACTCATTAAGTTGTTACTTTTCGACTTAGACAAAAATTTGACCTTAAATGATCGATTTAATTAATTTTAATTCGTTTTTAAAATGAAAAGCAGACGACATTTTGGCAGACCCTACTTATCACATATTGATATTCAAAATTTTCAAATCGCGCATGCGCGTTCGTACATCCTTTAAAATGGAATCAGATTCATTCATTTCGGTTAGTGGTCAGCAAACGAGTCCCACCGACTTTTCATTCTGTCTTCTCCATTGAGTGCCCCGACACTTGTTAATATTGTACTACAATTAAACACCAAGATGCCAGCAAACTACTTTCGTTACGGACACTGAAATAATGGATTTTACAGCTAAAATGAAATACAGCGTCAATAAGGTAGGTACGATTCAATAATTTCAATTTAAAATCTGTTGTATATGCTGCTTTTCTAGAATTAAATTTTGCAAAAATTTGTTCTGACTTTGATCTTCGATGGACAGAAATTGAAAATAGGGTATTTATTTACAATATCCCCGTGGAAATATATATATATATATATATTAATATATACATTAATCCCAAGGAGTTCCCCAGGCATCACCTACCTCCTCGTCTAAAAGGGACAGAACCGGGTTTACTTCTGAGACGCCCCAAAAGGGGAATGCCGAAGAGATTCACGCACTTTTTACACTGGCCACTACATGGGCTCCGATTTGTGCGTGGACCACCGCGTTAAAAGACCTGACATAAAAAAAATATGAATTTAAAAAAATAAAATAACTGATGCATTATAACTTTCATTCATTAATATATCAATACTGAAAATTCCATTAGAATCTGTTAATTCCCTGATTCTATATCTATTATTTTTTCTGCTTAAAAATAGAGGATCAGTTTAAACTGATATTTAAATTAATGTTATTTTATACATGACAAATCTAAATATGTTATTAAATAAACATTTTTTTAACTAATCTAAAAATATAAATCTGAATGCTACAAATTCAACTTTTAAAATTTTAGATGAATTTTATTTATTTATTAGATATAAAAATGATAGACTAAAAAGGAATATTCATTTTAAAGAATGTGTGGGGTGAAAGAAATCTGGATTTTTTAAAATAAGGAAACTGGTGCATTATAAAATTCATTGATTAATAAGTCAACACTAACAATTTTGTTAAAATCGGATAATTCCCAGATTTTGGCTAATTTTTTTATCATTCAAGGTTAGTAAATTGGTACTGTAAAAAAAATAATAGTTAGACTTCTGATCTGCCATAGCTTTAAAATATTTGGCGGTAAATATGATTTGATTAACAAGACAAGTACTTGTTATCAAATGGTTTTCTTTCCGGGTGTTTTGAACAAAAAAAAAAACAAAAAAAAAAACAAAAAAACGGACATTACATTAATATACGTTATCAATGTATGAGTAATTATTCTGCACATAATGTATTTAATGTTTTTTGTAACTGATTTCTAAGAAGAAACCTTTTATACATGTTTTAAACTTTTAATAACGTACGTTGTTTACGTAAGGCCTCCGATTTCGTGATTTTTTTTTTTTTTTTTTTTTTTTTTTTTCGAATTTAATGTTTAAAACGTATTTAAAATGAATTACATATGTATTATCTATTATTATTATTATTTAAATTTATTTATTTACTTATTACTGATACTCATTCTGGTTCGACTATTACTAAAATTTAACCGTAACTTGTTTTTGGCTACGTTAAATTTCTATTGATTTGACTGCGAAAATGTGAACATTGTTTTTGTTCATAATTTTCATTATTTCCGTAAGCTGAATTTTTTTTTTTTTTCATCAGGAGTTTTTTCTAATGCTTCTCCTTTTGAATGGACAAAAAATGTCAAGATAATATTAACCTTTATGCAAGTTTCATATAGGGTGGGTGGGGGGGTAAAATTCACAGGGAAAATTGGAGGTCACTATACTTCATGCAATGCTTCAAGCAAATTTTAAAATACTTTTATTAAATAATTAGTTTTAAAGTGCTACCTTCTGGTGTAATTTATTATTTCCCTTTAATGGAATGCCTTAAAAATATAAAATTTACTTTTTCCTTAACATAATTTAATATGTTTGATCCACACTAAAATTGTGTGAAGGAAAATGTTGAAATGATTAAGGGGAACTAACTGCTAGATAATTTAGTTTTATTATCTAAGGGAAATAACTCATTTTTTCTATTTTTATATTGAGTATAAAGGAGTACATAAGCCTTGTGTGACCAATGTGTAATTGGGATATAATGACTTGTTCCTTTCTGGACTTTCTAAAGTCTGGTATCCAGACTCCCAAAGTGAATTTGATTGAAAAAAGTTTATTGTGGATGTTGTTATTCCAGTGTCATTGTCATTTTGTATGAAGGTATTTATTAATTTTAGTATTTACCGGCATATAGGACGCATTTTTTTCCAAAATTATGGCTAAAAAAATTGCCCCGCATCTTATAGATCATAGGTGAAGTTTGAGACCTCCCGTAGGCCTAGGTTAATATTCTCTATGATGCTCACTAACCCAGCTTACGCTCAGTACATTTATCTACCCTAAACTCCATGCATCCTTATTTTATTGGTGGTATTGTTATAATCAAGGTTAACAGGAGACTGTTTTCAACAACATATGCTTAAATACACTAAAAACAATTTTTCCTGAATCTGACCTTCTGAAATGGAGGTCTGTCTTATATGCCCGTGTGTCTTATATGCTGTCAAATACAATAAGTCAATATACAGAATCTTAAATTTGTTAAGATCCCATCTATGGTTCAACTAGATCTGTTTGAAAATTATTTGTATTAGATAGGAATACATGAAACCATTTAGCTTTATGAAAATAAATGATTATTATTATTATTATTAAATAGAACTAGAGAAGAATACTTGAAACCACTTAATTGTATGTTAATCATTTGTATTAAAAATAGTTATAATTGTTTACTAAGGATTATTATTATTACTTACTTGAAACCATATAATTGCTTGCAAATTATTTTTTTTTAGATAGGAATACTTGAAAAATAACTATGCAAACAGATTATTATTATTACCATATTTGACGGCATATAGGACGCACTTTTTTTCCAAAATTTTGGCTCAAAAAATTACCCTGCATCTTATACATCATAGGTGAAGTTTCAGAACTCCTGTTGTTGTATACCCTCTTCATTACTTCTTACTTCTGGTTGTATTTTTTTCTGGCCGGCTTTGCTATTCTGATCGTCTATCTTGGTCTGGTCTCTTCTAAGATCTTGACTTTCTTGGGGACTTCGGGTCTGGTTTCTGTTAGGGATTTCTCCTTATCAGAAGCCCTGTGTCATTGTTAGTTTTTAGGTAATAAACACAAGACTTCGATTTACTTTGATGTTACTTTATTTTCAATCCCCAACCCAGACATCTGCGCAGGTAAGACTTGCATCCTACGCGCTCGGCTTCTATCTATTTCTGACTGAAACTTACTATCTAAACCGGAAGAGAGGGTCTTCTATGCCTTCCTGTTCTCACGATTTATCCCTGGAAGTCAAGGTGAGAGTGAGGTCAAGCCTTGTCACTCATCCTTCAAGGCCGTGGGTTGTAGCTTATAACGGCCATTTTGATTTCTACACTATTGCCATAAATATTAGGTATCTAATAATTATGTAACATTGTACGCCTAGGCTAATCTTCTCTATAATGCTCACTAACCCAGCTTACGCTCAGTACTTTTACCTACCCTGTACTGCCAAATTGCTTTTATACAGCTATGTTTCTGCTTGTATAATGCACAGCTAGGCTGTTTTTAACAATATATGCTTAAATACACTAAAAACCTTTTTTTTTCCTGAATCTGACCTGCTGAAACGGCGGTGCATCTTATATGCTGTCAAATATGGTAAGTAAGAATAGTTACTTTAAAATGTATAGCTGTGCATAGATTATTAGTATTAGATAAGAATACTTGAAACCATACAAGTGTGTACAAATTATTTGCAATTGATAGAAATACTTGATAGCATATAACTGGAGGGAAATATAATTATCAACAAAAAAAGTGCAATTAAAAAAATCCAGTGGAATATTGAAAATATAGTTATGATTATAGTGCAGTTTCTATCTAGTTTATTCTCTAGGCACTTTGTTATGGTCTAAGTGGTGCAGCCATACAGTAGCTCTGATACAACTACGGCTTGGAAGAATTGTTGCTTTAACTTGTCAATGAGATCAGATTTCCGGTTATTTCCTATAAGTCTAACATGATCAAAGGGGAACCACTCTTGACTGATAAATCATTTATTTATTTTCCCATTAAACTAACCCTGTCATTGAATAAACTACACTTGCAATTCTTCTACAAATTTATTAATAATGGAGACTGTGTTGATCTCTTGTTATGCCTTAAAAAGAAATGAGAATGCTAGGCATAATTGAGTGGGAAAGGTGATCTTCTGGGAATTATGCAAGAGATTTAAGTTTAACCATTCTGATTAATAGTATAGGTACAAACCGAAAGTTATCTTAGAAAAATGAGATGCATAAAATTCTCTGGGACTTTGAGATACAAACAGATCACCTAATCCCGACCAGAAGACCTGACCTAGTATAACTTAACAAATAGAAAATAACTTTTCATCTGGTAGATCATTGAGTGAAAATGAAAGAAAGCAGAAAGATAGCCAAATTCTTAGATCTTGCCAGAGAGCTAAAAAAAAAACTGGAGGGTGACAGTAATGGTAGTTGGAAACCTTTGTACCCTTGGAATAGTCTCCAAAGTTCTGGAAAAAGAGTCTGGGGGAACTGAAGATAATTGCAGTTTCAATGTCTGAGAAGATAAGTAAGTACTCGTTTCTCGGTGGTCGAATCCATGGGGGTGTGTAGGGGTGGAATCTGCATATATTCAACCGGCTCAAGCCCCTTCGGCAGTTTTCAGACCAGCCGTTGGAGTGAGAGGTTGTAGCAGTAGATAGAAAATAGGCAGGGACCCACATCAGTGAAGCCAGCAATTGACTTATAGTTAAGACAACTTTCTTGCCAGCTGACAACATAGACCTAAGTGTCCTCTGCTCCTCCACAAACTGCACAAAGTGTCACAACTTCCTCCTCCTCGATTAGCGTCCTGTTATCAAAGTTTGTGTTGTGTTTTTCATCCTTGTGAACCTGTCTCTAGCTCTGGCAGCACAGAACATTACAACATGGGGTCATCGACATTGTGCAATGAAGGTGCATAAGTTGCTGACCAGGGATTATCACAAAAGCAAGAATGGAGATCATCCAGACCACAGCACTGTTAAGATGAACAAGAATACTTAGAGGAGTCTGCAGGGATTAAAATAAAATGAAAATAAAATTAGAATAAAAAAAACCCCAAAAAACAACAAACTCCTATGGGGCCTTCACCGGAAGAACCTTCTGTGCATGTCTGACAAAAAAGGAATGTCCCCCGACCCCAAAAAGAATATCTCAGCCATTTCGAGTCAGGCCTTAACTGGGTCTAGTCGCACCTACTAGCCAGGGGGATATTTCCTTGCTACAGACGACTATGACCCGGTCAATAAAGCCTTAGTCATAAAACTACCTCCTGCCTTTGTCTCTTTCTTTTTTGTTCCTTTTCATTTCTTGCATTCCTTCATTTTCAGCACAACCACCAAATGTGATGGGGTTAAAGCAAAAACCCCTAAGAACTCGCACCAAAAATATCCAGCTACTTTAAACCTGTAAAACACCCAAAACCAATTATACTCCATCAGTCCTGAAGATCTAAGGAGGATTGGTGTCACTCAAACTTCAGTGAAAAAATACCAGTTAAAACTGGTACGAAAAACTCACATAGTGAAAAGAATAATAATAATGATGATAATAATAATAATAATTGTCTTTATTTAATGTAGTACGCCCAACTGACCAAAATATCAAATTCAAAAATACATACTCTACAAATGGTATGTGTGAACATCTCCAGACAACATACATAGAACAGCACAACTGTCATAATAAAATAAAGAAAATGAAATGGTTGTTTTTGGATACAGTTGACAACCCAGATATCAGCAAAGAGAAACAAAGACAAAATCTCAGAATGGATTTATTTCTTGTTTAAAGTGACTATTTCATTTCATTTTATTTCTTCATCAGAAGGAGTGGGGTCACTATGAAATGTTGCAAATATCAACATTTATCTTTTTATCCTACTTTATGTTCAATAGATTTCAGTAGTAAGTACATTTTATTTTTTCATCACTTTCTTTCATTTACATGTGATTTTCATCTATCTATACCAGGGGTAACCAAACTTTTTTCATGGTGGGCTGGATAATTGAAAAAATAACGAGTGCGAGCCACATTATTATTATGTTCAATACTTGCTAGCCAGAATGAAAGCTCTGAGAAAAAGATGTAAAACAAAATTTATCTTTCATGTTATATTCATGGATGAATGGCGTAAGATGCACAAAAATAAATTTAACCAACATATTTATTTTCAAAACATTATCAAAGAATGCAAAATTCAAATACCGTTGTTGGGCCTGATAAAATCCCTCATAGATCAGGAGTCACCAAACTATGGTGACCCTTGATCTATACAAACATACATCTTATTATAATGGAGATTGTGGGTTTGTATGTCTGTAACCAAAACTATATTACCATTCAAGTCACAATTCCCTTTGTTATTTACATCACATTCTACATGATTTTATTTTTATTTAAACCTCAATTATTAATAAAATTGTTTTACATCATCAAGATTGTTGATCATATTTACATACTAATAACATGCAATTGTATTTATATATACAAAAAAATAGCGGTTTACAGTGTGAATTGGAAGTCTAATTTGCATATTGATCTTAAAAATTTGATTTTAATAAATATATGCTTAGTATTATTGATTTCTAATTGTTTGGTTTTATATTAATGAATATGAGCAAAAATCTCGGAAAAATCTTAAAAGAAATCGATTAACAAGAAGAAATAACTGTAATATTATTTACTTCCTATTTTAACTAAATAGTTAAATTAGGAAAATATACCACTGAAAGACGGGAGTAATCGAAAATGGTGGAAGAGTTAGTTTCAAAGTTGTTCTATTTTCCGATTATACCCCCTCTGTTCCAAATATTTTTATCTGAATTCTTATTTAGTTTCATAAGCCTTTCTAATTTAACATGATATTTTATTATATTAAAACTTAAATACTTGCACCCGGAGGGTGCATATATTTGCTAGTATATATAAAATAAAAAAGCAATAATAAACACACAATAATAATCAGTGAAAAAATAGAAGAAAAAAAAAATCAACAAAATAATAAAGCTATTAAAACCTGATATTTACACTCAGCCTAAGCATTAAACTTTATTGGAATATATATACAGAGTATCGGGAATACAGATACTGGGTGTGTCTATGTATGTATATATATTTCATCATCATCATCATTAGTTTGCACTGGCAGCACAGATATCCATGACAATCTCTTGCCAACTGTACATATTGGTCATCACTCCCAAGAAGTCCCCTGTGCAGCATCCAGAATCTGCACTGAGCTGATTGATGTAGCTCCTTACTGGACAGCCCACACTGGCATTCTAATATAGGGGCTTCCACCGGAGAACATCACTTATGAGTTTGTTCTTGTTTCTCCAATTGTCTTACTATGATGGCTTGTGTTATGATGGCAAGTGAGTGTACAGCTGCTTTCTATTGGGGTGTTATTTCCATGACTTGTTTCAGACATCACACAGCATTCTAGTGCAGCTCCCATCTAGTTTATTCTCTAGGCACTTCATTAGGGTCTAAGTGGTGCAGCCGTACAGTAGCACTGATATAACTATGGCTTGGAAGAATTGTTGCTTTAAGTTATCAGTGAGATCAGATTTCCCTATAATTGATAATCTGTCTATAGCAGTCCATGCCTTCCTTTTTATATGCCTTAATATCGCAAATATTCTGTAGATGAGATATTACTACCTAAGTACATGAACTGGTCCACCAATTTTAGAGGCTTACCATCAAGTGTAGAGATACCTCCATCCTGTTTAAAATACATGAACTCAGTTCTATTGCAGTTTATCTATATATATATATATAGAGAGAGAGAGAGAAAAGAAAGAGAATTGGAATAAATCTGACAGAATGTGGTAGAGATATGAGGAACATAAGGACAAAACTCAGACAAGCGACTGATGCCGAGCTCAAAGCTCTAGCGAAATATATCCTATATACGTTTGTCTGAGTTTTGTCCTTGTGTTCCTCATATCTCTACCATATGTATATATGTGTGTGTGTTTGTTATTAGGGAGTCCATGAATGCTTTATAGATATCAGAGATGTAGGGAAACTTTTGAGGTTGTATTAGAAGTATGGAAAATATAAGAATAATAACCAAAATTCAAAATGATGAATATTGTATTGTTTTTAATCTTATTCATTAATCCTAATATTTCAGGTGGCATCCATCTTGAGGCCACCCGAAATATTAGGATTAATTATATTAATAATTAGGATGTGTGTATATATATATATATATATATATATATATATATATATATATAATTAAAAAATATAATTAAATACATAAAGAGCGTCCGCAATAATCAACCGACGTAATTTGCGGTCCATAAACATAACAACACAAAATCTCTTCAAATAAACACCAGGAGATTGAGCAGGCTGACGATGGTGAAATAACCTGAAACCTGGGTAGTTGCTTATGAAAAACTTTTATATTTAAAAAATTCAACAAATATATAAAGCTCCTACAAATTTGTGGTTGAGCACTGTGATTTCTTTGTTTCATCCCAAAACAAATTTTTAAATATATATATATATATATATAATCTCAGCCTAAGTATTAAACTTAATCAGGCTATCTAGAAAAATTCCTCAAAGAAAAAAAAAACATTAGTAGAAGAAAACTGCCTGAAAAAAAATATATCCCTGAAATTCTAGATTAACAAAAAAAAAACAGTAGTGATTATATGAAGTATTTATTGAAGATCATTGAAGAATTTTAAAATTGTTATCTAAAAAGTTACAAGCACTTCCCTATATAAAAATTGGAGAGTGATCTTCAAAACTGCTAACAATACAACTTGCCGTATCTTTGTCCTTTTTATTTTCCTGCAACATTGCCACATATACAAATTCAACTTTAAACTTAATCTCCCAGGCCTCTTTTTAGCCAACAAAAAAAATCTTACCACAAATGCAAATCTAACATCAAAATGAATCTCGAATATCTGGGTTAATTCTATTTTGGGCACTTGGGGATTTTTTATTCTTTTTTTTTTACTCCAGGGTCTTTTCCTCGACCCAAATACAGAACATAAGAAAAAAAGCTTAATATCTAAACTTTCTGCCTTATTAGTGCAAAATAAATTCTTGTTGGAGGCCGTGGTTTAATGGTTAGTTGTAGGAATTGGACTCGTCGAACAGAGTTCAAATCCTGGATGAAGCTACAATTCACATACCGCTAATACCCTTGGGAAAGGTATGAATCTAACTACTCTCCCTCAAGCTATAGGTTAATAGTAGGGCAGACTGGGCTCTTTAACCTTGGTTAGGCAACCAGTCCAGGAGAAGGAAAACTCTGAATTTACACCTGTTAACCTCCGTATGTGGTGGTCAATACTAGAATAGGCTCAGTCCTAATTAGTGATCTATTTCACTAATATAATAAAACTAATTCTTTTGTTAATGGTATGATTTAAATGCATTTTCTTTTTCACCAATTTATTTTTAACTTTTCTGAATATCTAAAATGCAAAGTTTAATGAATATACACAATCACAATTATATGGAGACAAACATAATTCTCCTCCCTTGGATTATGGGTGTGACTTACCAGGTCACATGACCAATGGTCACATAATTCAGCCTTTGCACATTTTGTCTTTCAAAGAGATAAGACCTATCTGTTTTCAGTCCTTGATCATGAGTGAAAAGGACATATTTCCAGCTCTGTTCATAGAACAGAATAGAGACAATTAGTCTCCAACTATATCATTACATGTAGTTCCCCTCGACATAAAAACCATGGGAGGCAGTAAGTCTCTTATTGTTTGTTCAAGAAACCTAGTGTACAATTAACATGTTTGGTTTATTTTACGGCATATCAACCTCAGTGGGTCAATTAATGCCGACAAAGTTTTGAAATAAATTCTTTCTTAATGGATGTTCAATTTTTTTTTTATAAACACATTTTTCTATTTAAACCTTAGATGGGACCCTAAGAGGTACTACCACTCCTGTTCAGAGTGGGCCAGGGAGCAATGGTGATAAAGGGGTGCTCCACATTCCTCAAACCTCCAGAACTGGAACCTCATTTTATTATAAAGAAAGGGAAGAAAATAAACATGCTACACAGAAAAAAATATAAGAAAGAAAGAGCAGGGGAAAGATATAAAGAGGGGGTGAGCGCCCAGAAGTGATAATGCTAATCTGTTTCAATCCAATATAAGGAAAAGATGAAAAGAAGGAATAAAGAAAAAGGTGAGAAAGAATTAGATTAAGATTTTTATACTTTTTACATATTGAATTATTTAGCAATAGCTCTTAAGTAAACATATCAAATGTTGTAACAGTTAAATTATTATACTGTGGTATATCCACAGGTCCTGCTAATACCTACTATTCTTATGTTTTGGGGAATAGCCTTCACCATCTAGAAAGATGTCTTGAATTACTATCTAATCAACTGTTAGAGTAAAAAGATCTTAAAAATGGCACTTCTCTCCAAATATCTTGTCAGCTGTTTTTAAGTGGTTAACTGTTGTATTCACTTTTATATATTCCATGTGTTTCTAGCTGTTTCTTCAGTGAAACAAGTTAGTGATAAATAATTTTTGCTTTTCAGATTAGGAATGTCCCCTTTGAATACAAAAACAATAGAGTAAGGAATTTTTCATGTCAAGATATATCAAATTTACACCAAATATATATGCATAAAAAGAACATATGACCAGCTATGCATACTTTAATCTCAAGGGTAGTTCATAATAAAACAAACTTTTTTCTTTATTTTTTGTATCTGGATTTTATAAGAAGCATTCATGTTCTTTTTGGAACATAATGATAGTGACTGCCAACTGTTTGTTGGGATCTGATGGTGGGGGGATGCCGGCTGTCTTGTTGGGATCCGATGGTTGGGGGATTCTGGCTGTCTTGTTGGGATCCGATGGTTGGGGGATGCCGGCTGTCTTGTTGGGATCCAATGGTGGGAGGGATGCCGGCTGTCTTGTTGGGATCTGATGGTGGAGGGATGCCGGCTGTCTTGTTCGGATCTGATGGTTGGGGGATGGCGGCTGTCTTGTTGGGATCTGATGATGGAGGGATGCCGGCTGTCTTGTTGGGATCCGATGGTGGGGGAGATTCTGGCTGTCTTGTTGGGATCTGATGGTTGGGAGATTCTGTCTTGTTGGGATCTGATGGTTGGGGAGATTCTGGCTGTCTTGTTGGGATCCGATGGTGGGGAGATTCTGGCTGTCTTGTTGGGATCTGATGGTTGGGGATGCTGGTGATAAATTTGAATGAACTGGAAAGTCTCAAAGAAACCACCAATTTAATGATGTGCAGGTGGTTTAATCAGATTTTAACCTATGATTCTTAGGGACCTGCAATCTTGATTGGATAGGGATGGCTCTAAAAAGGGAGAAGTGTGTGGACAGACAGTAATTGGTCAAAACAGAGATGTGTGGGGGAGGAAAAGAGGAACCTTCGATGAAGGCAGAACAACTACAGTTAGAAACTTAATTTCACTAGACCACTTGGTAGAGCATCAAGTCCTTATCCAGTGACCTGTTTTTGTGGCCTTGAGCCAAACTAGTCAAATTCTATAAAAGTACATTTTTCTCTTGTGTGATGTTCTGATAATTCCAAAGTCCCATATGTTTCATAGAATGTCTGCTTTCACAGTTCCAAAGAGGATGTGTCCTTGTGCTGCTAATTGACAGGTTGTTAAATCGTATAATAGGCTGTCGGCCTCTGATACCAAATACCAAATTTCTCACTCGGATGACCTTGGCATTTTCATGACTATTATACAGATTTTCAGATTTTCTCACTTGTTGGATTTATTTCAGGTCAGATCAAATTTTTCCATTTTTTTTTTTTTTTTTTTTTTTACTAGCTAATAAAGAAATGTAGGTTTAAAACAAAATACTAAAGTCTGAGGTTAAAGAGTGTAATACTAAAAAAAAAAAATGCTTTTCTTAATTCTTTCTTTCTAGTATTTCATTTCATTTAATTTAAAATATGAAATTATATAATAATAATGCCAAGCAGTTATTAGGTCATTATCATCACCATCATCAGGTCATGCTTTGAACAAAGACACCCATGACTCCTTCTCACCACTCGTCCCTATCAATCATTGCTCTTGGATAGTCTTCTGCATGGCATCCAGATGCTGTACAGAACTAATTGATGTAGGTTTTTGCTGGTTGGTCTATACTGGTGTGTATATATGTAGGTATTCACAAGAGAACAAGTCGACTTGTTCTTCTTTTTAGTTCAGTGTGACAGTCACTGTTGGGTTGCCTTCCCTTTGCATGGAAGAGTTATCTTCCCACTGGGTTCCCGTTTTTGACCACCAGGTTTTTTTGTATTTAAGCGGTTGTTTTTCGAACTCTCCCTTTCTCTCTCTTGCTTCTCGGGACTTGACAGCATGAGTTAGACACTTGTCTACACCCTCTTTGTGTTGGGGTTCTCACCCCCCCATACAGGCATTAGTAAGTGACTTTATTATGGACTCTCCATAACTATCCCTATCTTTTGTATGTACATTTAGATAACCATTGTATACATTTTTATTGTATCTTATCCCTTTTCTATGTACGTGTATATCTACTATGTAACTTTTCTCATGTATCTTGTATATGCATATTTCATGTATTAAATGCTTCTCCATGTGCTTGTATTAAAGTCCATTATGTTATGTTTAACACTCGTGTTGAAGTTGTTTTTGTTCAACCAACAATTATAAGTGATATTATAATTTTGAACCAAACACTGCCATCACAGTACTTATTGTTGGCAATTATAAAGACAAGGATAAAGATAACAGGTAATGAACACAACTCAAGGCTTTACAACAAAACAATGCGTTTATCAATCACAAGAACATGTAACATACAAAATACAATACGTGAGTTGAGATACAAGTATATGTAAGGTTTACAAAGTGTATTGTATAATGGTGTATAATGGTTTGCAAATTAATGCCTTTGCGAAACTTATCTGTCTCTTGTATTTGAAGTCTTGACTTTTTATGAAATCTATGGCTCCACCCCAGGGCAGGTTTCAAATATGTCGTTCTCGACGTCAGTAGCTGGCAAGCTTCAAAAGCACGTCTTATCTCAACCTGGGGAAAGAGGAAGATTCATGGTATCATCCCTCGAAATTAGCGGGTAATCTAGGCCTAGTAATATAGGCTCTGATTGGTTTGCTGACAAAGGCCCCTAGCCAATCGCATGAGGTTTCTCATCAGTTTATGGCTAAGACCCTTGGCTCTGTTGCTATGGTCACTGTAATTATTTAAGATAATATTCCTTATATTATGAGTTCTTCCTTGCAGTGTCCAGCCTCTGTTGTTTGCCTTACTTGGATGGTTTGTGTGATCGGAGGCAAGTGTGACTGTATAGCTGCTTAGTGTGCTGCTTTCAAGATTTGTCCAAGGTAGAATGCAGCATTTTCTGTAGTTTCCATCTTGCTTTTTCTCAAAGTTTTTTGTTAGCCCAAGTGGTTCAGCCAAACCACTTGAATACTAACACTATTAGAGATAGACAAGAATAATTCTTTTCACTTCTGCCCAGGATTAGAGTGATGTTTCTTTGCTTATCAAAATATTATGGTTGGTTTAAAAACTATTGTTGGCTTTACAATCATCAGATGAAGATTTCTTGGTCTAATGATATTGTATAGGCAAGAAAATGGCAGTCACCCAGCACTGTTGATTGCGTCTATGCTATTCAAACTTAGGTGCATGTGTGTGTGTATGTGTGTGTATATATATATATATATATATTCACACTGTCGGATTCCCTTCCATTCATTTTTCATACTGTCTTTTGAAAAAACAAATACCTGGATTTCTACATCTTATCCGGTGAATATCGTGGTCTGCAGTGCTGGGATTTTTTTAACTTTTTGATACTTTCTTATACATTTTTATACATATTTACATCAAACTCTTTTGAGTTTTCTTTGTGGACTATAATGCTTCTGATTTAATAAAATAAAATTTATTCTATTTTATTTTCAAAACAGAATATGCATTTTCAAAATTAAATAAATTTTTTTTTTTTTAAATTAAAAAAAAAAAAATTCCGGCTATAAAATTGAACGTTTCATCTGTACCACTTTTGTCTTATAATGGTCCACTCATACCATCTCTCGATCATACACAACTCGCTCTTGATGAAGACCACTTCAATAAAGGTTCGAAACAGATTTCTGTCAGGCGAATTTTAACATCATGTGTTTGTTTTTTCTAAAATATTTTTTTTCACACTGTCGAATTCACTTCCATTCATTTTTCATATATATATATATATATATATATATATATATGATATACTAATCCTATTAGTAAACCCTTGCGGTAAGAAAAAAAAACAGCAAATAATTTGTTAGTAAAAGTATACTACCAAACTTCACCTGGGGAAATAAATGGAAAAAAGAAAAGACCGAGAGGGTCACACTGACCAAAAATAATCGATTAACACTTGGCCAAAAGAAAAGAAATTTATATTATATATATATATATATATATATATATATATATATAAAACTGCTAGGATTGTCTAAAGCTAAAATGTAAAAAGTGCTCGATACCTAAGTAGAGCAAATAATAAAGTTGATCCTAATGAGTCAGATAAACCTACTAATAGTTTCGCTTAGTAGCTCATCAGGGTAAAAATCATATTAAGCGAAATTATTAATAGGTATATTTGACTCATTAGGATTAACTTTATATATCTATGTATGCGTGTGTGTGTGTATATATATGTATATAATATGTATATAATGTATATATATGTGTATATATATATATATTCTTAGATAATGCAGCCATTTTCTGTCTGCAAGTTTTGTCCTTTGTTTTTTTCGTATTGCCGGATTATTTTTGTAATATCTGGCGAGAATTGGCTGATGTATTTGCCATATGTCATAGACCGAGTACTTTCTGCCCTATTGTGGGCCATCTTCAAGGTATTTTGAAACCGTACAACAATGGGCTATTCCATTTACCAAGTACTTGGTCTATGACATATGGCAAATACATCAGCCAATTCTTGCCAGATATTACAAAAATAATCCGGCAATACGAAAAAACAAAGGACAAAACTTGCAGACAGAAAATGGCTGCATTATTTAACAATATATGCCTACAAGAAAAAATGCTGCCTAAATACTTATATATATATATGTAGGATGTGATACAAGTAAATTTCTTAAGCAGAGTTTAACAGGTTTGGATTTAGTTTTCCTTTTCCTAAACTAATTGCCATACCAAAGTTAAAGAGCCCAGTCTACCCTACTATTTACCCATAGCTGGAAAGATATACATATTTTTCCAAATATGAAATGCAAACAGTCTCATCCATTTCCTATAATGATAACTATTAGACAATGAGTGCTTGGAACATGGAGTATTCAATTTTCTTTGCTATTTTATGCACATAGCACAAGGTGTTAGGCAATTTGATATAAAAAGAAAAATTGCTTTAAATTATAACAGCTCAGTAATTATATCATGAGTCTTGTATCGTTCATTCCAATGTTCTAAATGATGAGCTATTACTCACATGCACGCACACTTTCCATCCCATAATTATCAGCAATTTATGAAATGCATTTAATGATGTTAATGTTGTTGGTGAAATGGACATAAACATAATTATCACACACACACACGTGTGTGTTTATACATCAGTATGTATGTGAACATCTCTTTGGATATATGCGTGTATATTCATACATCAGTGTGTATGTGAACATCACTTTGGATGTGTGTGCATCTGCAAATACAAACGCACTCATTTATATATATGTATATAGTCAACTATATACTTATATGCATGTGTATATACTTATAAGTAATATTTTATGGGTGTGAGAGCATATGTAATGAATTATCCTAGATGTCTTAAAACTAATTTATATTATAAATTAAAAAAAGTAATCATATATTATGGACTCTCTCGTCGATTTCGACGCATGAGTGTTCATACAATGAACACCCACACAGTGATTTGTTTATAGTGGTGAAGCCTTGTGTTGGACCATCTGCACTTTTTGGCACAGTCGATGGGAAAGAATTGGTGCATCAATGGTTGCCACAAACCCAATCAACGACCGACCTCAGGAATTTTGAATTCAGAGTTATCCCTCTCCTAGACAGGTTACCTACCGAAGGCTAAAGGGCCCAGTCTGCCCTACTATTTAACCCATAGCTGGAGGGAGAATATACGGATTCATACCTTTCCCAAGGGTATTAGCACTATGTGAAATGTCAACAGCTTCGTCTAGGAATCACATATATATATATATATATATACATATTAAGTAATTTGATGCTAATCTGTAGTCACTTGTAAAAATAAATATATTTACCTACAAAAATGACTTTTTAATTTTTTTTATTGGTTTCATTATTTGGATCTACGCATTTTACATCATTTTCATAGTCACATATGCTGAATATGTTCATAGGAAGAAATTGACTAAATGCCATGTTGTACAAAATAAAATAAAATGATACCGTGAAAATTTGGTACATTTTGAAATCTGGTAGGCAAAGAGTTAAAATCTGATTAATAGGGTGGGTTTTCAACAAGTAATTATAATACAAGATTTTTCATTCTGGGTGAGGGTGGTTATTGATGGTTTTTTGTGAAAGGAAAAACAAATTCATTGATTGATTTTATTGACGCTATTTGTAAATTAGAAAACTGATTCCTTTCTGCTTATTAACTGCCCACATTCTGTTCTGCAGATCCACAATCTATTAAGGTCAAAAGAAAAAAAATTAGCATAGACCGGGTATCACCAAACTATGGCCCGCAGGCTGGATCCAGCCCACAAACGCATTTTATCAGGCCCGCCGATATTACTTGCATTTGTTAAAATGTACAGAACACGAGATGTTCAGATACCATTTGAAGAACTTTGCTGCTGGTATGGCATCGGTGTTTGGAACAACTTATGTATGTGTGATGAGACTGAAAGGCAGCCCTATGAACAAGCGGATTCCCAGCCCCCATGAACAAAGTGTGTCAGGATGTTTGGCCTGTGGCGAACGGCTACAGATACTCAAACTCGCTACCTCCTCATAGCTGAGGTATTGTTAGTAGAGACCCAAATAAAGTATATCCGAATTTGCATAAGCGCATTCGAACGAGCAGAAATAAAGACGGACTGTCGCTGACAGGGCGAGTGAGGAAGGAAGTGTTTGGATGGCAAATGAAATCTGACGACTGCTATTTGATGTGAGAGTGCCGTGTTTGGTTGGGAAAGGAATTGCATTTCGTTTGTTGGGAGAGACTTTCAAAAGATTGATATTACATTGAATTTTTGGACCCTTTCGAAAGAGTATGTGAGCAAGCCTTTCCAAAATTGAAAGATAAATGTTTTAAAGCAATTCTCTTGATTAGATGTAGCAATTCCAAACCAAACATTAACGATATCTTGAAAGGCAAACTTCAGTTTCACAAATCTCACTAAACTTTCTGCTAATGTTGCGTTCTTTGATAATGTTTTGAAAATAGATTTGTTGGTTAAATTTGTTTTTTGTAAGATGCTTATGCCATTCATCCATGAATATAACATCAAAAGATACATTTTGTTTTACATCTTTTTGTCAGAGCTTTCATTCTGGCTAGCAAGTATTGAACACAATAATAATGTGGCCTGCACTTGTTATTTTTTCTATTATCTGCCCCACCGTGAAAAAAGTTTGGTGACCCCTGGCATAGACTAAAAGGAGAGAAAACTGATTGCTTCATATCAATTAATTTAATTATTAATTGCTGGAGCAGTGTGTGGTATCTGTTTTCAAAACAATAGAAAAGGAATTAACCCTTTGCCTACTTTAATCCACTCACAGCAGCTCTCCCACCACTGTAATCCTGGCAGTAGGTCTTGCACGTGTCACTTGTTAATACTGAAAAGGATTTTATTTGAATAGAAAGAGTTCTGAGGTGAATAGATAATGAACTTTGAAATATCTCATTGTAAAGGTGAAAAATACATAGATATTTTGATAAATTTGATAAAGCTGTACGGGGAAATTTGGTTGGCAAAGTGTTAAATAATGATAGAAATAGATTCTCAGTTTAAAAGTATAGGCCTCTGACACTTATGTTGAGACTTTGCATAGTCATCATCATCATCAGGTCATGCTGACAGTACATATATACATAGCTCTCTCTCTCTCTCACCAACCATCTCTCTCTCTCTCTCTCTCTCTCATGCCACCCGGTCATCTATCGGTCATCACTCATGGTAGGTCTTCCACATGGCATTTTAGAATCAGCAAAAAGGTGATTGATGTAACTTTTTGCTGGTCGGCCTACACTGGTGTGTCCATGTGTAGGTGTCCACAGGAGAATGTCATATATGAGTTCGTCCTTGCTTGTCCAGCATGTCAGCCAACAAAAGATAACCTTGCATGGTACCTGTCAAAAATAGGATCAGCATATTTGTGCATTCAGCCTAGAATCAAAGTGTTACGTTAAGCCTTGGGTCAGTATAGTAGGTAATACCCAACCCCTGCCATTGTTGACATTGTCCTTCAGGGTCTTGTAATCTATTTTGCATTAGTGCAAAGTATTTTATATATAAATAGATAACATTTTAGGGATCTATAAACATTATGTTGTCCCGGATTCCTGCCCTTATTTATGCTATGTTTTTCCTTGACAGTGACAAGTGTAAAAACGGCCATATTTAGATATTTACTGTGTGGTCTTTCTTGTTTTTTTATGGGCAAATTAATTTAGATATTTTACAATTTTCCCCACTCCGGATAAGATATAAATAAAATAGAATACCAAGAATGTTTAATAAACATTTTGTTGTCCCTGATTTGCATAGGTTTCAAATTCAATTGAAAAAAAAGTCTCAGTTCTTATTTGTATTTTATTCAGGGCGAGTGGGTGGGTGGGGTGTCATTGTAAAAAAAAAAGGACAAAACAAAAAAATAGGTGAATTATTTTCCCTGATAAAAAAGTATATAACAAAAAAAAAAAAGACAGTGCATGGTACGAAAATTGTTTTGAAATTTGAGTTTGTGTTTGTTTCATAAAAATATGTGTACAAATTCAATTAAAAAAATTGATAGGTCAAAAAACAAACCCACCTATGAATGAAGTCCCTAGCTGAAGTGATGCCTGCTGTATATGAAAAATAATTTGTCGATTGAAGGTGTTTTTTATCAATAATTTTTTTTTTTTTTTTTTGTAGGCGTTAAAAGTAAGCCATATTTTAAAAGGTTGAAATATTTACATTTACTTGTCGAAAAAAGAATGGAGGTGTAAAATATCGCATTAACTTTTGGGGAAAAATGCCTTAAGCGATGTTTTTTTTTGTTTTTTTTTTTTTTTGTTTTTAGATATTTTCAAAGCTTACTTTTAACGCCTTCAAAGCACTAAAAAAAAAAAATTTAAAAACACCTTCAATTGACAAATTATTTTTCATATACAACAGGCACTGCTTCAGCTAGGGACTTCATTCATAGGTGGGTTTGTTTTTTGACCTATAACCGCTTAGCGTTTTTTAAGGCAGGAGGCCAGGACGGAACTCTGCGAATAGTACCAAAAAATGTAAATAAACATTTGAATATTATTAGAAACACAATGAGCATGCTTAATTTTTTGTACACTGTGTTCCCAACTGAAAAAAAACCCTCCTAAATTCATGTGTTGTCATCATTTGAGATGAGTGCAGACATCACGAGTTCCACTGCCAATCACAATTGAGTTTTATAATGTTCTGAAATTAAGAATTTCCTCAACCATGAAACTTAAGTTTGTTTTTTCTAAACAAATAGCTTTGGTTTATTTTATTTTTTTTCTTTTTATCTTTGCCCACACACATTCTTTAAAAGTCTTTTCTTCTTTGAGACAAATATTTTTTTTCAAAGTTCAAGGTTATGGTGAATGTTAAGCATTATATCGAATACCAAGATAACAAATTTATCATCAAAGCATGCCAACAGAATAAATTTCTGTGACTCTCTCTCTCTATCACTCTCTTGGGTCCACTCTGACCCGGAGTGGTAGTACCTGTTAGGGTCCCATCTATAGGCTAAATAGAAAAAATGAGTTTAAAAAATGTGTTTTAAAAAAATTGAATTAGAAAAAATTTGAATACCATTAAGAATGAATAAAACAAAATATCTTAGACATAGAATAACCCAACAAGGGTTGACATGCCATAAAAACCAACCAACCAACCCAGGGAGGGTAAATGACTTAGAGTGGCATGTATCTGGTGCAATACACACTCAAATGATTTGTACCATTTTTTGGGATTGAACTCCTGACCTCTGGCTTACAAATATTTGACTGTTTTGCATAGGAGAGATACTAGTTGGTGTCGGTCAATGGTTGTCAGGTATTTTTGGCAAAAAGCAATAATAAACTGGTAAAAGTACTAAAGGGGGTGGTCATTCCTAAAATAAGGTAACCAAATTGGTACCCAGTACAATTAGTATTTTTGTCATTTAACCATTGTAGTTCTTTCAGAAAATAACAATAGGAATAAAATTATTTTAATTAATTATCATTCTGATAACTCCATTGCAATCTATTAGATTTCCATATGCCATGGTTGAATGAGCTGTCTATCTTTATTAAATTCTAAAATGACTTGATTAATTATGTTAAAAGTTAAAGTTAATAGAAAAAAAATGACATGATAATGTGCATTTGAAAAAAAAATTGAAATAATTTATCATAAATTATTCCAATTTATTATCTAGATATATGAATAGATTACCTATATTATATCTAGATAATAAATGTCATGCCTAAGTAATAGGTACTTTTTACAATATCACAATTTTTCCTTAACGGACCCCCCCCTTTTTTTGGGGGGGGGGCATAAATGTCCAGTACCTAAACTTTGACCCCACTTTGGCTCATCAGGTTTGAATGTAAGGAATTATAACAATTATTCTGTTGATGACTTTTTTACCTATGGGATCCAAGCACAGCAACCCTAATGGAAGAATTGTGTGGATGACAAGGGGAACTATGTTAAAAAGTAAACTTCATTTGGTCACATTCCATGAGAGTATATTGTTCACCCTACAAACTTTTCATCCAACCCTTGTATCTATTTATTGTAGAATAAACATCATACTCACTATAAAAGCAATATTCCAATTACTGTCAAATTACCGTCAAATTGGCAGACAAAGCAACAAGCAAGCCATAATTCAATATGGATCTTGCATTGTCACAAGACTACTGCAGAATGGTAGGTTATTTATCAAACACCATAACACCACAGAAACCAAGCAGCCAATCAGGACTCAAGGAATGGAATCGCTCAAATTCATAAATGTAGTATTCTTGTGTGCCATAAATACCAGCTGCTTTGGGCACCAGTTAGTTGTTGTTCAAACCAACAGTATACTAACTCACTTCTACATCTATCTATTTATCTATCACTGTCTTTTCATATTATTTTTTATCTATCAATAATAACAAATACTTAAAAAAGGTTTTTGAAAAACAAACCAAAACATTGGAAGTCAAATAGCTGACATTCAAATGTTTCACAAATACCAACACCTGTTCTTTTTTTTTTTGTTTTTTTTTGTTTTTTTTTTCTAAATGAAGAAACCAAATTAAATGTATTCCATCCCTAGGACTTATGAGTGTGGGGATTAAAATAAAGAAAAATTAAAAAAAAACAAACTCCCATGATCCTTCACTGGAAGAACTCTCCAAGCATGTGTGGGGAAAAAGGACCCATTTCCAACCCCCAAGAGAATCTCTCGGCCATTCTGACTTAGACCTTAACTGCGTCTAGACACTACCACTGACCAGGAAGATATTTCCTTGCCACATGGTGGCTATAATCCATGAATAAAGCCTAAATTGTAAAGCTACCTTTTTGTCTTTGTCTCTTCCTTTTTCTTTCCTTGAATTCCTTCCTTTTCAGCGCAACCACCAAATGAGATGGGGTTAAAAGCAAAACCCTAAGAACACGCACCAAGAATAACCAGTTACCTTTTTAACCTAAAACATTAAACCACTTGTAACCCCATATGAGATTTCTTTCTTTCTTTGACCTCTTAAAACATCTGGGCCAATGAATTACTACAAGATTAAATTTGCTTGCTACACTTTACTTATATATTACTTTTATTAATTATCTAATCAAGCTTCTAATGAATAATCTCATTTAATAATGTAAAGATTTATTCATAAGTGAAATGATTAGTGATTTCCAAGTTATCAAAACACTGACTGGTTGATTAATTTAAAAAAGGGAGATAACTCCATCATTGCATAAAGCAACTCCAATGAAGAAGTAGTATTGATACTCAATTATTTTATTCCAGTATCAAGCATGAATGCAGTTCCCCTGGCCTTTGGCGGCTAAACACTTTTATATCCTCTGAGGAGGTAACTTCTGTAGTTCAATGCTTGCATGTAGAATTTATTTGATGGAACATTTCATTTCTACTCTACACATTGAAAGCTTTTCTTTTTTTTTCTTTTATTATAAAATCAAATTTATGTCTGTGGTGGGGGTCAAGTTCATAATGGAATACAGCAAAGGTGTTTTCTGAGTGCCACAATAAAAATACTAAAGGTGAAATGAATCCTCAATAAAATACATAATAAAAAGAAACAAAGTTTGAGTTGAAACAGAATTGCTGCTGTGCAAACGGCAGTTGTTGTATGAACTTATATGTGCATGCATGCATGTGTGTGAGTGTGTGTGTGTGTGTATATATATATAATATATATATAATATATATATATATATATATATTGGAGGATATGTGCTTAATTGAAGTCATACCTAATTTTGAAAATTAGTTAATAATTAATGAATTTAAGCGGGCATATGTTCAAATGTAAGGCTAAACAAATCGAGAAAATGTCAATCCCTGAATGTACATTTCGACCGGGATAGACATTTTCTCGATTTGTTTAGCCTTTACATTTGAACATATATGCCCGCCTAAATTCATTAATTATTAACTAATTAATTTTTAAAATTAGGTATGACTTCAACTAAGCACATATCCTTCAAAAATTGGCTTAAAGCCATATAAAAATAAACACATTGTTTGTTTACTTAACCTCATATATATATATATATATATTATATATAATATATATATATATATATATATAGCAATCATAGGAAATCTCATCAGGGACAATTAAATTAAATTTTTATAACATTAAAACTTAAATACTTGCACCTGGAGGTGCTTATATTTGCTAGTTTTTATAATATTCATTGTATCTGAATAAATCATCTATGATGATTTATAAAACCTATGTAATTTCAATAGTGGGATACATTCACAGTTATTCAATCTTTTTTTCACACTCCCTTAACATTAATGTTTTAGAACATGTGATCTAACCTTTGTGTCATATGTTTAACTAATAATACAGGGTTCAACACATTAGGGGAAGAAAAAACTCGTTTCCTTTTTCTTTGTTTTAGACAAATAAATGAACATTAATGACAAGAATTTCAAGTGACACACAATTCAGTTATCTCTTTTGTACATTTCTCCATTTTGTTCTAAGGTCCATGGGAAACGAAAAAAAAACTGAGTATTCAAATACCTCAGAAATTAGGATACCTCTTACTTAAATAGTTACAGGTCACCATTTGGGCAAGAAATTCAACATAGCAGATATTTTACAAAAAAAAAAAAAAAAGCATTAAACATTTACTTAAAACTGAATCAAAATATGGTTAATGTGCTGGACTGTGACATAATAATAAGCAGATTCAAACTCCACTCCTGCTATTATTGGCAATTCAGTCTCGAAAGACTATGATAAAAGTTTTTGTGTGCCCCTGAAGTTGCAGCGCCTCCTGTGACTATGAAGTCCTATGTTTGAGAAACATTCTCGACCACAGATTTTGCATTTGTAGGTTGTCCCTGTAGATGATGATGTTCCGATGCTTTGTTGCCATTGCTTTCTTATGGACCTCTTAGCTTCATGATGTTGTATCAGAGTGACTTCTGACATGTACAGTCTGCGATGGACTGTACATGTCAGAAGTCACCCTGATCACTTTTATACTAATACCCTTGGGAAAGGTATAAACCATCTCATCTCCCCAGGTGTAGGTTAAATAGTACCACTACTGCCCTTCTACAAGAATTGTTTTTGTTTAAATAACCAATGAATGTTGATATGCCATTAAACAAAGGAATCAAACCTAATGATTATATCATTTCAAGTAATTCTTTCTATTTAATAGTCATTTGTTTGCATACAGTTATAATACATACCTAATAATAATCCTTAGTAAACAATTATAACCTCGAGTAACTATTCTTAATATCATTGTAATGACAAACGATAACGCCAATATACTTTGGAAAGCTTTATTCTACTCAGAATAATTGGTACACTTTTTGAGAGTTTATATAGCTAGTATTGCTAGAGATTCTCTTAAGAGGAATTAATCATAAAATAATAGGAGGTAACTCTCAATTATTTATTACAATCATATAACAGTAAGTTATTTTATCAAGTATTCCTATAGAATAAAAATAATTTTCAAACAAATCTATTTGATCAACAGAGGGTCTCTAACAAGTACTACTCTCCAGGTCAGTGGACCTGGAGTAATGGCAATGAAAGGGTACTCCAAACTCTCTTATATCTCTACCACCAGGTGCAGTTTGGTGGCATACAAAGGGCACATATCTTTTCGGTGTTCTTATCCCTCCACAGGGATACAGTTTGTTTATCGTAAGCCCTTGTTTTCTAGTTTTTTCTGTTTCATTTCGTTCAGTTGTTCTTTTCTTTTCTCTTTAAAGAAAATCATTAAACAGTTGTATTTACATTAATTATTTAATCTCCTTTGATTTTTAGGAATGTTTCATATTGACTGAATTTTAATGTAATCTAATTGATTGAAAATAGAGGAAAAAGGTATAACAACCACAACTAAATTCAATTGATATTTTGCCTCAGTATTTAGCGAAGCTTTGTCAAAAATTTTATTGGAAGACCAAAAGCTTTGCAGTCTACTTTTATACTGAAAAGATTTAATTTGGGTGTGCTAGTAGGCGATGAGGAAAAGGAGAGTACTGAGTGCTAAGATAAGCACGAAAGGTTTGAATGTGTGATAAAGAGTGGAGGTGAAAAGGAAGGGATGGGTTTCCTTTCATTCCTCATAATCCAATTGATAATAATTTAATTAAATAATCAATGAATTTAATGAAATTTAATTAACTTAAAAAATCTACAATTAATCCCTTCCACAACATTTTAAATTATTGTTTTCCCAGAAAAAAAATCACTTATGACCTGAAGCCACTTAAAACATCTTGCTGTTTTTCAAGTGAGTTTAGTTTGCTTTAAAAATAACCTTTTGAAACAGGAACTAAACACTTTTGCCTTTTTTTTTCTCCCATAAATCTTGACATTAAAGAAATGAGTAAAAGTTTGCAATATTTTGATAACGTTTGGCACAATTCAGCAGCTCTTTAGCCTGGCTGGTTGTGTGGATTTTTACAGCATGTCAACCCTTGTTGGGTTATTTTAAGCCAAATACATTGTTTTATTTCATTCTATCCAATTTAGAAAAACAATTCTTCTATAAATTCATTTTTTCATCTAAATCCTGTAAATACCCACATTCTTGTATATAAATGAGAATGAGGTTCAGAGAGAGAGAGAGACTTATAGAGAGTATGATCTTACTTGATTCTTGTTAACTTCATTAACGCTTCTTCTCTGTTCTTCATTTCTATGTAAGGGCTGATTTTCCTGGGCTTTGCTTCTTTTTAACATTTAATAAACTAACAAGACTTATGTTTTTTTCTTGATCAAGTTTATTATTTAGCCGCATAATCAATCTTTTCCATGTGGATGAGAATAAACCAAGAAAGAAAGACTATCACATCTAAACTCCCTGACAACCGGTGAATCTGATTTCTAAACTCTAACTAAAAACTATATCACATGTCTGTCATGACGCGTTTAAGATCAAAACGTTACCAACCAGTCACTGGTAATTTTCCCCACAGACTCCCTTGATTCTAAATCTGACAGACACGAATTTAAACCTTACTTACAGGTAAACGCTTCACATTTATTTGACCCCTCACAAATTGTAATAATCCATAGATAGTACCCTAATAGGTACTACTACGTTTTGGGTTATTTATGTCAAAAGAGCATTGTTTATTTAGTCTTGTGGGTATCCAATTTAAAAAAACTCAATTTTTCCTCTATTTAATACATAGATGGACCCTAACAGTACTACACTTCCAGATCAGGTGGACCTCGATAATGGCAAATATTGCAAACTTTTTGACTCACACTAGTATTACATATTTTGGTGACATGAGGTGTATGATTACCATCTTTAGAAATGACATGGATGACAAGTTCTAAATCCTGGACCAAGGCTGTTTACAGTTCAAATATCACTAATCTCTTTGGGAAAGTTATAGTATGAATCCAACTATTCTCATCCAGTTATGGGTATAGTAGGCAGACTGGATCTTTTAACCTTGACAGTCTAGAGAAAGAAAACTCTAATTCACCTGGTAAATCCTGTTTAAAAAATGAAGTGTTTATTTCCTGCCTGTGTGGAGAGGCTGTAAATATATATTTCAGATGAATCAAGTAAACAAAAAAAAAAAAAAAAAAAAAAAAAAAAAAAAGACATATACTGGTAGTGTGTCAAGGAATGTGAACAGTGATATAAGTGAAAAAGTAGGTACCTCCAATTTGCCTTGTGAATTTTATACCCTATATTAACAACATTTGAAACTTGCATTAAAGTAATATTATCTGAATTTTTGTCCATTCAAAAGAAGAAACATTAAAAAAACTTTAAGTTACGTAATATAAAAATTATGAACAAAAACATTTTACATTTGCCACCATTACAATCAGATTGAATTTAATTAGCCCAAAAACACTTATTGACTTAGAGGCTTTTAAAAAATTCTATGAAAATCAATTTAGATGGTCCGATTTTCCAAAAATTTCCACCTTAATTACTTACCTTTTAATGAAAAATACGTTTGAAAATAGTTTTCCTAAAAATATAAGGGAAATTTTTTTTTTTATGTCTCCCCTATTTTATTATGAAATATAAAAAATGATACCAAACAAAAATGATTTTCCTTTTTTTTTCAATAAGATAAGCATTTAGAAGATTTTTATAAGTTTCTATACAGGATTTTTAGTAAAAGAACCAGGAATACAGATTTCTGCTAAAAATATCAATAAGGAAACTACCCGTTGTAAAAACGGTCTGTTTACTTATTGTTCGCAGAGATAACGCGTGATAATTTTTCCCCAATCGGATAATTTGATCATGGTAACTTTTTTTTTTCTTTTTTTTTTTTTGTAACAACCTCTTAGTTCGTTATTTCTTTTGCAAGATTTTTTTTTTAAAGTTAAGATATACATTCTTCCTTCAATATTGCCTAAACTATCACATGACCTATTTTTGGTGGTACCTATGAAAAGAATTTGGTGAACACATGTCAACCACTGAAATGAAGACTCCATGACAGCTGATCCAGCACATTAAAAAGATAGACTATGCAAACAATTTCCTGTCAATGACACTATCAATTGCTACAATGGGGAATGGGTTGCTCTCCTGCCTCTCTCTCTCTCTCCTCTCTCTTTTCTTTTTTTTTTATTTCTATCTTCTTTATTATAAGACACCATGCAGACACTTTGTAATCAGTTGAATAAAATGCATACCATGGTTGGATGATGAAAAATAAAAGTGCTGGAAACTTGTTTTCTCAGTTGGTTATATGTTCTATGCTTTACAGAATGGTTCTTTAACCATTTTATATTCTGTACCATTAAGATTTGAAAATCAAACCCGCACCCACTGGGGAGCTCATAAGACAAAATAAACTTAATTTCAAGTCATATCAACACTTTATATATTTTACCAACCTCTCTGCAGGATATGACATAACGTCAATTAACTTAAGCAGAGTGTTAACAGGTTTGAATTAAGTTTCCTCCATAGATGGTATCTCTTCGGNCGTGGGGATGCGCAACTACATGGGTCGCGATTGTGCGTGGCCCACCCGCTAAAGAGACCTGACATAAAAAAATGTGGAATTAATAAAAAAATAAAATAACTGATGCATTATAAACTTCATTCATTAATATATCAACACTGAAATTTCATTAAAATCTGTTAGTTATTCCCTGATTCTATATCTAATCATTTTTTCTGCTTAAAAAAGAGAGGATCATTTAAACTGAGATTTAAATTAATGTTATTTTATACATGAAAAATCTAAATATGTTTATTAATAAACATTTTTTTTAACTAATCTAGAAAATATAATATCTGAGATGCTACACAAATCAACTTTTAAAATTTTAGATGATTTTATTTATTTTATTACGAGGAGAAGATATACAAAATGATAGACTAAAAAGGAATATCATTTTAAAGAATGTGTGGGGTAAAAGAAATCTGGATTTTTTTAAATAAGGAAACTGGTGCATTATAAAATTCTTGATTAATAATCAACACTAACAATTTTGTTAAAATCGGATAATTCCTAGATTTTGGCTAATTCTTTTATCATTCAAGGGTTAGTAAATTGGTACTGGTAAAAAAAATAATAGTTAGACTTCTGATTGCCATAGCTTTAAAAATATTGGCGGTAAAATATGATTTGATTAACAAGACAAGTACTTGTTATCAAATGGTTTTCTTTCCGGGTGTTTTTGAAAAAAAACAAAAACAAAAACAACAAAAAAAAACGGACATTACATTAATATACGTTATCAATGTGTGAGTAATTATTCTGCACATAATGTATTTATGTTTTTTGTAACTGATTTCTAAGAAGAAACTTTTTATACATGTTTTAAACTTTTAATAACGTACGTTGTTTACGTAAGGCCTCCGATTTCGTGATTTTTTTTTTCGAATTTAATGTTTAAAACGTATTTAAAATGTGTTGAGGTTTGGTAAGTGGCAGGGGAGTGCATAGTGAAAATAATGCGTGGAATAATAATAGAATTTACAATAGGTAAAAGTATAAAGTGGGGAGCTGGTCACATAAGGTACGGATAAAGATAAGGCAGCAGCGGTTAACACCACGAGGTTGAATTCAACAAGGTTTTTATTACGAACTGATTCAATTTCATACAAGGTGTAAAAAAAGCGGGAACAAACATTTTGGGCGGAAGTGGGCGGAGTCACTCCTGCTGGGTATGCATCAAATAATATTTATAGAAATGTAAGCTTATAAAAACTTAACACTCACCTCCATAAGCTTAATATGAAGTCAAAATAAAATTTACATTTAAAGGTAGACAACTATTGTTAAATTCAATTAAAAATAGGTTTCACAAATTCTTTTAAAATTTTTTTCACATTTAAAATTAAAATCATTTAAGTTCATTATTTTCATAATACAAAGTTCATCACAATAATGTGGTCAATAGTTCATTTGTTTTTCAAAAGTTTTTTATTTTTTTATTTTTTTTTTTTACTTGTATTCACATGATTCCATTTTTTGGTACTGTCCTTGTTGTCACATGATCTTTCATTATTTTTTATTTTCTTTATATTCAAAGTAAGAAAAATTCAGTTAAAAGTACAGTCAATAGATACGTAAATGCATTACTTTTTATTCTATTTATTGTTCACTTGGTTTTGTGAATTATATGCTATTTTCTTTCACAAGCTGTGTTAAATAGACTGAGTTTCATTCAGTAATTCATTTCATATGAAATTGAGTTTTATATCTATATGTTTGACTAACATCATATGCTTCTCTCATATGGTTTACTCTTAATTGTGACAATTTTATTACGATGAAATGTAAATTGGTCCATTCGTAATTATTTTCAAAATTAATCTTCCAACAATTTCTCTATACAATCTTTCGTTAGTTTGTATATTCATTTTATTATTTACTCATAATATTATTTCAAATATATAGTAGACAGACAGGTTTGAATATTCTTCATTAAATTATCAATGACTTTTACTGTCTGACGATTTTTAGAACTTCTTTTCGGGAAATATACCGAATAGCAGAGACTATATTTATTATATCCCATAAATATCCCCTTTTCACTTCTATCGTGTAGTTTTTTAGGGTTCTGTAAATTAAATACCCATAGCAAATGTTCACAAATAAATGCATGTAAGAAATTTCTGGTTCAATTTTCATTTCAAATAAAGACATACTCATTTGTAAGTTTGGTTTAATATAATTACCAAAGGCAATTCTTCAATTAAATATATTTAATTGGTAAAGTCCTTTTTTTTTGTTTTTAGAAATGAAACATAAATGTCTCACACTATCAGATTCGTAGCCTTCTATCATGGTAGGGCTAGCAACACTCGCGCTGTGCCCCTTCTCTTCGTTTGTATCAGTTGGAACTGCTAACTGTCCTGGTAAATCGTCTCGCCTCGTGGGGCGGTCAGCGGTTCACATTTCCCATCTTGGAATGCGTTTGCCGACAGTTTTGTTGTTGAATGAAGCTTTTGGGGATTTCAACTTAACTGTCGGTTTTTCCACATTTTCAATAGTGCGTAAATTCTTCTCTGTCTATTTTTCTCTCTGTCTTTCAGTATGCCGCAGGAATTTTTATTACAACATTTTCAGGTTTAGTCACCTTGAAGTGGGGATTATTTTCTCTTTTCGTGCTGTTCGTCGTTAATTTTGCTATCTTTTTCCGTCGCAATATTTTGTAGCGTGAGTTCCATTTTTGCAAATTCCACACCAGTTTTCTTGTGTTTTTAAATTGTGTTTTTTTTTCGACATTAAGCTTCTATGTCCATATTTTCTACAAATATAACATGTCCCTTTAAATTTGTTTTGTTGTGTTTGTTTTTTGGCGGGGACGTTTATTCTTTCTTTCACGCACATTACCTTGTTGACAGTTGTATCTTCTGTTTTTCTGGTTTCAGTGAAAAGAAATGACTTTTTTTCATCTGTGTCTTTCAGTGAGTTGACTGAATATTCTTTTATTTTATTTCGGCAATACTTCGTGTCGTGGTTATTTTTCTTGCAATGTTCACACCATCTTTTTTTTAAATTTTGGCGGGCTTTGCATTCCGGTGTCCAATTTTTGGTAATTTTGTTGAACATTTAATTTCATAGAATAGTCTTCTCGTGGTCCATTTGTTCGGCGGCATTTTTTCCGGTCTCTTCAAAACTTCTTAGAGCTGATTTAATTCTTTGAATTTCCAATTCGTCCTTCCTTTGTGTTATCACAGTCGAAAAGGGTATAAATCATTCGGGAGGCCCTTTAGTATCATAGCTATTAATAAGCTTTTCAGATATGTTTTTCACCAACCGAGTTTAAGAGAACGCAGCTTTTTCTCTCGTAAGAGAAAGTCTGTAACACTTTCATGTTCTGACATTTTTAGTGATGTCAATTCCGTGTATAGAGAAATTATCCTGGGTTTACTACTTCCAACATAATGTTTCTCAAATATCTGCATGCCAACCTTCCGTTATTCTGCGTCCTCATAATTAGAGTAAGGCTTCTGTCATCGAGTACTTGGGTCATCAGAGCAAAAACTTCAGCATTTTTTTCTGGTTTCATATCGTCAGTCTCGGATTCTATAATATAGCCAGTTTTCTGGAGTCGTAGGTAGGAAACAAATTTAACTTCCCATAACTGAAATTGTTCAGGGTCTCCATTAAAATAAATTTCTATTATTATATTACTGGGAGCATAACTGTTGAGGTTTGGTAAGTGGCAGGGGAGTGCATAGTGAAAATAATGCGTGGAATAATAAATAGAATTTACAATAGGTAAAGTATAAAAGTGGGGAGCTGGTCACATAAGGTACGGATAAAGATAAGGCAGCAGCGGTTAACACACTAGGTGAATTCAACAAGGTTTTTATACGAACTGATTCAATTTCATACAAGGTGTAAAAAAGCGGGAACAACATTTTGGGCGGAAGTGGGCGGAGTCCACTCCTGCTGGTATTGCATCAAATATATTTATAGAAATGTAAGCTTATAAAAAACTTAACAAAATGAATTACATATGTATTATCTATTATTATTATTATTATTTAAATTTATTTATTTACTTATTACTGATACTCATTCTGGTTCGACTATTACTAAAATTTAACCGTAACTTGTTTTTGGCTACGTTAAATTTCTATTGATTTGACTGCGAAAATGTGAACATTGTTTTTGTTCATAATTTTCATTATTTCCGTAAGCTGAATTTTTTTTTTTTTTTCATCAGGAGTTTTTTTCTAATGCTTCTCCTTTTTGAATGGACAAAAAAATGTCAAGATAATATTAACCTTTATGCAAGTTTCATTGTGTTAAATATAGGTGGGGGGGTAAAATTCAAGGGAAAATTGGGAGTCACTATACTTCATGCAATGCTTCAAGCAAATTTTAAAATACTTTATATTAAATAATTAGTTTTTAAAGTGCTACCTTCTGGTGTAATTTATTATTTCCCTTTAATGGAAATGCCTTAAAAAATATAAATTTACTTTTTCCTTAACACAATTTTAGTATGTTTGATCCACACTAAATTGTGTGAAGGAAAATGTTTGAAATGATTAAGGGGAACTAACTGCTAGATAATTTAGTTTTATTATCTAAGGGAAATAACTCAATTTTTCTATTTTTTCTTTATTTAATTATATCACCAAATTTTAAGTGTTTGTAAACATTATTTTGCAACAAGAAAAACATTTTAAACGACAAACTGAATGAAAATGACTATTAGTAATTTTTAAAACTTTTACTTCTAAGAACAATATTGGGTGCATATCGTATAAATGCGTCCTGGTCTTCTGCCCTAAAAATGCTAAGTGGTGCCTGCTGAACATTTAACCCACGTTACTATTTGACTCCCTAGCTGGTTGAAGGCGTATTTATTTCAAAATACATGACAGTTTTTGTTTTTATTATTAAAATAAAATGAAAATATTGAAGAAAAAATTTTTTTTAAAGAGGAGGGGGTAAATATTTACTTGTTGATAAAAAAACCCTGAGTGGTGGCTTATTTTAACGCCTTCAAACCACTAAAAAAAACAGTTTTAAAATATTTACATTTACTTGTCAAGAAATGAGTGGGGGGGGGGGGAAATATCGCTTTCATATTGTATTAATTTTCGGGGAAAATGCCTTCAAACAACAGCAAGGGAGTTGAATAGTGCACTGGCTGGATTTTCAACAGGCTGAATTTTTCGCAGGCACCGCTTAGCATTTTTTTTTTTTTTTTTTTTTTTTTTTTTTTTTTTAGGGGCAGCAGGCCAGGATGCATTAATGCAATAATACCCAATATTATAAGACTCTGGTCCCGCTCTGAACATAGCGATTTGGAGGACTTCTATGTTGTAAGCCAGAGAAGAGACTTACCTCGTGGACGAAATGGGCAAGGACTTGTCTTGCATGTAGATCCATGATGAGGTGTTGCCAAGATGGCCAAAAAAGAATATGTATTGCTTTCCTTAACTGCAGAGAAAAAATTGCTTGCCTCCTGTGAAACCAGACGTGACAAAAAAGATGTTCGTAAGAGGAGACTAGTCCATTTATATGATTAGTTGGTCATGCTGATTGGTCTGACCAACCAATCAGAAACGAGCCACAGCAATATAAACATAGTGTCGCCTGAGATAGGTTTTGCAGTACAACCTCTAAGCTATGAAAATGAACAAAAACTTAGTGGTATTAAATACAACCCAAAGAAGATACTGTTTGGTTACACACCATTACGGACGAAACATTGTATATGTGAATGACGCTGATAAGACTTGAAACCAGCAGATAGAGATTTCAGACACTATCTCAAGTTAGTGTTCATTACTGTGTGAGAAATCTTGCACTATGGAGGGAGATTAGTTGGATTTCCCAAGGATAGTAGCATTATGTGAAATGTAAACAGTAATATTTTTTTGTATAATTCTATTTCTCTCAAATAGGACAGAATGTCATCTATGTTGACTTTTTCAAATAGATCTTTCATATCATTAGCATTAAAAAAGCATTTTCTGAGGAGAGTGAAAGATCCACATTTTATGAGGAAGTGTTTAACAGTGCATGATGTTTGACTGTGGTGGTTGTTTTTGTCTGAGTATAAAGGAGTACATAAACCTTGTGTGACCAATGTGTAATAGGGATATAATGACTTGTTCCTTTCTGGACTTTCTAAAGGCTGGTATCCAGACTCCCAAAATGAATTTGATTGAAAAGAGTTTATTGTGGATGTTGTTGTTCCAGTAACATTGTCATTTTTTATGAAGGTATTTATTAATTTTAGTATTTACCGGCATATAGGACGCATTTATTTCCAGAATTTTGGCTCAAAAAATTGCCCTGCATCTTATACATCGTAGGTGAAGTTTGAGACCTCCCATAGGCTTAGGCTAATCTTCTCTATGATGCTTACTAACCCAGCTTACGCTCAGTACATTTATCTACCCTAAACTCCATGCATCCTTATTTTATTGCTGGTATTGTTATAATCAAGGTTAACAGGAGACTGTTTTCAACAACATATGCTTAAATACACTAAAAACAATTTTTCCTGAATCTGACCGGCTGAAATGGAGGTCTGTCTTATATGCCCGTGTGTCTTATATGCTGTCGAATACAGTAAGTCAGTATACAGAATCTTAAATTTGTTAAGATCCCATCTATGGTTCAACTAGATCTGTTTGAAAATTATTTGTATTAGATAGGAATACATGAAACCATTTAACTTTATGCAAACAAATGATTATTATTATTATTAAATAGAACTAGAGAAGAATACTTGAAACCACATAACTGTATGTTAATCATTTGTATTAAAAATAGTTATAATTGTTTACTAAGGATTATTATTATTACTTACTTGAAACCATATAATTGCTTGCAAATTATTTGTTTTAGATAGGAATACTTGAAAAATAACTGTATGCAAACAGATTATTATTATTACCGTATTTGATGGCATATAGGACGCACTTTTTTTCCAAAATTTTGGCTCAAAAAATTACCCTGCATCTTATACATCATAGGTGAAGTTTCAGACCTCCTGTTGTTGTATACCCTCTTCATTACTTCTTACTTCTGGTCGTATTTTTTTCTGGCCGGCTTTGCTATTCTGATCGTCTATCTTGGTCTGGTCTCTTCTAAGGTCTTGACTTTCTTGGGGACTTCGGGTCTGGTTTCTGTTAGGGATTTCTCCTTATCAGAAGCCCTGTGTCATTGTTAGTTTTTAGGTAATAAACACAAGACTTTGATTTACTTTGATGTTACTTTATTTTCAATCCCCAACCCAGACATCTGCGCAGGTAAGACTTGCATCCTACGCGCTCGGCTTCTAACTTCTAACTGACTGAAACTTACTTACTATCTAAACCGGAAGAGAGGGTCTTCTATGCCTTCCTGTTCTCACGATTTATCCCTGGAAGTCAAGGTGAGAGTGAGGTCAAGCCTTGTCACTCATCCTTCAAGGCCGTGGGTTGTAGCTTATAACGGCCATTTTGATTTCTACACTATTGCCATAAATATTAGGTATCTAATAATTATGTAACACTGTACGCCTAGGCTAATCTTCTCTATAATGCTCACTAACCCAGCTTACGCTCAGTACTTTTACCTACCCTGTACTGCCAAATTGCTTTTATTACAGCTATGTTTCTACTTGTATAATGCACAGCTAGGCTGTTTTTAAACAATTATATGCTTAAATACACTAAAAAACTTTTTTTTTCCTGAATCTGACCTGCTGAAACGGCGGTGCATCTTATATGCTGTCAAATATGTAAGTAAGAATAGTTACTTTAAAATGTATAGCTGTGCATAGATTATTAGTATTAGGTAAGAATACTTGAAACCATTACTAGTGTGTACAAATATTTGCAATTGATAGAAATACTTGATAGCATATAACTGGAGGGAAATATAATTATCAACAAAAAAAGTGCAATTAAAAAAATCCAGTGGAATATTGAAAATATAGTTATGATTATAGTGCAGTTTCTATCTAGTTTATTCTCTAGGCACTTTGTTATGGTCTAAGTGGTGCAGCCATACAGTAGCTCTGATACAACTATGGCTTGGAAGAATTGTTGCTTTAACTTATCAATGAGATCAGATTTCCGGTTATTTCCTATAAGTCTAACATGATCAAAGGGGAACCACTCTTGACTGATAAATCATTTATTTATTTTCCCATTAAACTAACCCTGTCACTGAATAAACTACACTCGCAATTCGTCTACAAATCTATTAATAATGGAGACAGTGTTGATCTCTTGTTATGCCTTAAAAAGAAATGAGAATGCTAGGCATGATTGAGTGGGAAAGGTGATCTTCTGGGAATTATGCAAGAGATTTAAGTTTAACCATTCTGATTAATGGTATAGGTACAAACCGGAAGTTATCTTAGAAAAATGAGATGCCTAAAATTCTCTGGGACTTTGAGATACAAACAGATCACCTAATCCCGGCCAGAAGACCTGACCTAGTATAACTTAACAAATAGAAAATAACTTTTCATCTGGTAGATCATTGAGTGAAAATGAAAGAAAGCAAAAAGATAGCCAAATTCTTAGATCTTGCCAGAGAGCTAAAAAAAAACAAAACTGGAGGGTGACAGTAATGGTAGTTGGAAACCCTTGGACCAGTCTCCAAAATTCTAGAAAAAGAGTCTGGGGGAACTGAAGATAATTGCAGTTTCAATGACTGAGAAGATAAGTAAGTACTCGTTTCTCGGTGGTCGAATCCATGGGGGTGTGTAGGGATGGAATCTGCATATATTCAACCGGCTCAAGCCCCTTCAGCAGTTTTCAGACCAGCCGTTGGAGCAAGAGGTTATCCCAGTAGCAGTAGATAGAAAATAGGCAGGGACCCACATCAGTGAAGCCAGCAATCGACTTATAGTTAAGACAACTTTCTTGCCAGCTGACAACATAGACTTAAGTGTCCTCTGCTCCACCACAAACTGCACAAAGTGTCACAACTTCCTCCTCCTCGATTAGCGTCCTGTTATCAAAGTTTGTGTTGTGTTTTTTATCCTTGTGAACCTGTCTCTAGCTCTGGCAGCATAGAACATTACAACATGGGGTCATCGACATTGTGCAATGAAGGTGCATGAGTTGCTGATCAGGGATTATCACAAGAGGAAGAATGGAGATCATTCAGACCACAGCATTGTTAAGATCAGCAAGAATACTTAGAGGAGTCTGCAGGGATTAGAATAAAACGAAAATAAAATTAGAATAAAAAAACCCCCAAAAAACAACAAACTCCTATGGGGCCTTCACCAGAAGAACCTTCTGTGCATGTCTGACAAAAAAGGACTGTCCCTCGACCCCAAAAAGAATCTCTCGGCCATTTTGAGTCAGGACTTAACTGGGTCTAGTCGCACCCACTAGCCAGGGGGATATTCCCTTGCTACAGGTGACTGTGACCCGGTCAATAAAGCCTAAGTCATAAAACTACCTCCTGCCTTTGTCTCTTTCTTTTTTTCGTTCCTTTTCGTTTCTTGCATTCCTTCATTTTCAACACAACCACCAAATGTGATGGGGTTAAACCAAAAAACCCTAAGAACTCGCACCAAAAATATCCAGCTACTTTAAACCTGTAAAACACCCAAAACTATTTATACTCCATCAGTCCTGAAGATCTAAGGAGGATTGGTGTCACTCAAACTTCAGTGAAAAAATACCAGTTAAAACTGGTATGAAAAACTCACATAGAATGAAAAGAATAATAATAATGATGATAATAATAATAATAATAATAATAATATTTAATGTAGTATGCCCAACTGACCAAAATATCAAATTCAAAAATACATACTCTACAAATGGTATATGTGAACATATCCAGACAACATACATAGAACAGCACAACTGTCATAATAAAATAAAGAAAATGAAATGGTTATTTTTGGATACAGTTGACAACCCAGATATCAGCAAAGAGAAACAACGACAAAATCTCAGAATGGATTTATTTCTTGTTTAAAGTGACTATTTCATTTTAATTTTATTTCTTCTTCTTCATCAGAAGGAGTGGGGTCACTATGAAATATTGCAAATATCAACATTTATTTTTTATCCGACTCAATAGATTTCAGTAGTAAGTACATTTTATTTTTTCATCGCTTTCTTTCATTTACATGTGATTTTCATCTATCTATACCAGGGATAACCAAACTTTTTTAATGGTGGGCCAGATAATTGAAAAAATAATGAGTGCGGGCCACATTATTATGATGTTCAATACTTGCTAGCCAGAACAAAAGCTCTGAGAAAAAGATGTAAAACAAAATTTATTTTTTCATGTTATATTCATGGATTAATGGCATAAGATGCACAAAAACAAATTTAACCAACATATTTATTTTCAAAACATTAGCAAGGAACGCAACATTAGCAGAAAGATTTAGTGAGATTTGTGAAACTGAAGTTTGCCTTTCAAGCTATCGTCAATGTTTGGTTTGGAATTGCTACATCTAATCAAGAGAATTGCTTTCAAATGTTTATCAGTCAATTTCGTTCTATGTGTTGATTCCGTAGTCAAGTACATGAGGATTATTAAATAACGAGCGCAGACCGGATAATTGAAAAAATAACAAGCGTGAGCCACCTTATTATTGTGTTCAATACTTGCTAGCCAGAATGAAAGCTCTGAGAAAAAGATGTAAAACAAAATTTATTTTTTCATGTTATATTCATGGATAAGTGGTGTAAGATGCACAAAAACGAATTTAACCAACATATTTATTTTCAAAACATCAAAGAATGCAACATTCAAATACTGTTGTTGGGCCTGATAAAATCCCTCATAGATCAGGGCTCACCAAACTATGGTGACCCTTGATCTATACAAACATACATATATATAAAATAAAAAAGCAATAATAAACACACAATAATGATCAGTGAAAAAATAGAAGAAACAAAAAATCAGCAAAATAATAAAGCTATTAAACTTCAATAGCATTGTTAACAAATTAAAACCCGATATTTGCACTCAGCCTAAGCATTAAACTTTATTGGAATATATATACAGGGTATTGGGAAAACAGATACTGGGTGTGTCTATGTATGTATATATATTTCATCATCATCAGCAGCAGTTTGCACTGGCAGCACAGATATCCATGACAATCTCTTACCAACTGTACTTATTGGTCATCACTCCCAGTAAGTCCTCTGTGCAGCATCCAGAATCTACACTGAGCTGATTGATGTAACTCCTTACTGGACAGCCCACACTAGCATTCTAATATAGGGGCTTCCACTGGAGAACATCACTTATGAGTTTGTTCTTGTTTCTCCAATTGTCTTACTATGATGGCTTGTGTTATGATGGCAAGTGAGTGTACAGCTGCTTTCTTGTGGGGTATTGTTTCCATGACTTGTTTAAGACATCACACAGCATTCTAGAGCAGCTCCTATCTATTTTATTCTCTAGGCACTTCATTAGGGTCTAAGTGGTGCAGCCGTACAGTAGCACTGATACAACTATGGCTTGGAAGAATTGTTGCTTTAAGTTATCAGTGAGATCAGATTTCCCTATAATTGATAATCTGTCTATAGCAGTCCATGCCTTCCTTTTTATATGTCTTAATATCGCAGATATTCTGTAGATGAGATATTACTACTTAAGTACATGAACTGGTCCACCAATTTTAGAGGCTTACCATCAAGTGTAGAGATACCTCCATCCTGTTTAAAATACATGAACTCAGTTCTATTGCAGTTTATATATATATATATAGAGAGAGAGAGAAAAGAAAGAGGATTGGAATAAATCTGACATAATGTGGTAGAGATATGAGGAACACAAGGACAAAACTCAGACAAGTGACTGATGCCAAGCTCAAAGCTCTAGCGAAATATATCCTATATACGTTTGTCTGAGTTTTGTCCTTGTGTTCCTCATATCTCTACCATATATATATATATATATATGTGTGTGTGTGTTATTAGGGAGTCCATGAATGCTTTATAGATATCAGGGATGTTGGGAAACTTTTGAGGTTGTATTAGAAGTATGGAAAATATAAGAATAATAACCAAAATTCAAAATGATGAATATTGTATTGTTTTTAATCTTATTCATTAATCCTAATATTTCAGGTGGCCTCAAGATGGAGGCCACCTGAAATATTAGGATTAATTATATTAATAATCAGGATATATATATATATATATATATAATCTCAATATGGAGGCTAGTGGTTAGAGTCATGGAAAATGGACTCGTCGATTCGAGTTCAATTCCTAGACGAAGCTATTGGCATTTCACATAGCGCTAATATCCTTGGGAAAGGTATGAATCCATATATTCTCCCTCCAGCTATGGGTTAAATAGTAGGGCAGACTGGGCTCTTCAGCCTTGGGTAGGCAACCAGTCTAGGAGAGGGATAACTCTGAATTCAAAATTCCTGAGGTCGGTCATTGATTGGGTTTGTGGCAACCCTTGATGCACCAATTCTTTCCTATCGACAGTGCTAAAAAGTGTGGATGGTCTAACACAAGGCTTCACCACTATAAACAAATCCCTGTGTGGATGTTCATTGTGTGTATGAATCCTCATACATCAAAAATCGACGGAGAGTCCATTTTTTTTATTATTATATATCTCAGCTTAAGTATTAAACTTAATCAGGCTATCTAGAAAAATTCCTCAAAGAAAAAAAACATTAGTAGAAGAAAACTGCCTGAAAAAAATATATCCCTGAAATTCTAGATTAACAAAAAAAAAAAAACAGTAGTGATTATATGAAGTATTTATTGAACGTCATTGAAGAATTTTAAAATTGTTATCTAAAAAGTTACAAGCACTTCCCTATATAAAAAATGGAGAGTGATCTTCAAAACTGCTAACAATACAACTTGCTGTATCTTTGTCCTTTTTATTTTCCTGCAACATTGCCACATATACAAATTCAACTTTAAACTTAATCTCCCAGGCCTCTTTTTAGCCAACAAAAAAAATCTTACCACAAATGCAAAATCTAACATCAAAATGAATCTCGAATATCTGGGTTAATTCTATTTTGGCACTTGGGATTTTTTATTCTTTTTTTTTTTTTACTCCAGGTCTTTTCCTCGACCCAAATACAGAACATAAGAAAAAAAGCTTAATATCTAAAATTTCTGCCTTATTAGTGCAAAATAAATTCTTGTTGGAGGCCGTGGTTTAATGGTTAGTTGTAGGAATTGGACTGGTCGAACAGAGTTCAAATCCTGAACGAAGCTACAATTCACATAGCCCTAATACCCTTGGGAAAGGTATGAATCTAACTACTCTCCCTCCAGCTATGGGCAAATAGTAGGGCAGACTGGGCTCTTTAGCTTTGGTTAGGCAATCAGTCCAGGAGAAGGAAAACTCTGAATTCACACCTGTTAACCTCCGCATGTGGTGGTCAATACTAGAATAGGCTCAGTCCTAATTAGTGATCTATTTCACTAATATAATAAAACTAATTCTTTTGTTAATGGTATGATTTAAATGCATTTTTTTTTTTTTTCACCAATTTATTTTTAACTTTTCTGAATTTCTAAAATGCAAAGTTTAATGAATATACACAATCACAATTGTATGGAGACAAACATAATTGTCCTCCCTTGGATTATGGGCGTGACTTACCATGTCACATGACCAATGGTCACATAATTCAGCCTTTGCACATTTTGTCTTTTCAAAGAGATAAGACCTATCTGTTTTCAGTCCTTGATCATGAGTGAAAAAGTACATATTTCCAGCTCTGTTCATAGAACAGAATAGAGACAATTAGTCTCCAACTATATCATTACATGTAGTTCACCTCGACATAAAAAACCATGGAAGACAGTAAGTCTCTTATTGTTTGTTCAAGAAACCTAGTTTACAATTAACGTATTTGGTTTGGTTTGTTTTACGGCATATCAACCTCAGTGGGTCAATTAATGCCGACAAAGTTTTGAAATAAATTCTTTCTTAATGGATGCTCAATTTTTTTTTCTATAAACACATTTTTATGTTTAACCCATAGATGGGACCCTCAGAGATACTACCACTCCTGGTCAAAGTGGACTAGGGAGCAATGGTGATAAAGGGGTGCTCCACATTGCTCAAATCTCCAGAACTGGAACCTCACCATCAAACGTAATTCCCAGGGCATGAAGATCCTCAGCCACAACCTTCTAACACATATATGATAAAAAGGATTGGGGATTGCTATAAGGGCAATAGGATTGGAGCAATCATATAGAGCTTGACGTGGCCAGCTGTTTGATCAGAGGGGGCCTCTCCGACTGCCCGTCTAGCCTAGGTAAGGGCCAAAGTGGAGTGTTGCATGTCATGGACTACTCAGCCACCTGGGTTCCATCCCTAAGCATCATGGATCGCCACCCATTCCCAACAAATGGCCCCATTGGGTGAGTCTTACCCCTCTGCAGTGGTGTAGTCGGTGTATTTTAACACCTCACCGACAGGGCAGTAACCTGTTTGGGGACATATGTAGTCTGTTATTTGTTGTTACATATTATGTTTATTAAACATTCATATGTGCTTTGTTCATGAGAGTTAGTTGTTTGTCTTTCCTTACTGAATGTTCAGTGTTAGTGTATCCCTGGATCATTTTAAGGACTTAGTGTTAGTTAAAAACTAGTACTCACTATTCTCATGATAATAATTATTCCATTAGTACAGCGTAGTGACCATGTTCATTTTTCAAAAGTTAAGGGAATAATGTCTATTTCAGTTTTGCATAAAAATAGAAATCCTGGTTGGTTGATTGGTTGGATTTAGGAGTAATAGTGCTGAAGGGGTACTCCACACTCCCCAGAGCTCCAGAATTGGAACTTCACCATCAGATAGTTTAATGTCCTACCCAGGACAATAAGACCCTCACATACCCAGGACAATAAGACTTCTGGCACAATCAGGCTCAAACTTTGATCACATCACCATAACAGTGCTAACTATGAGCAGAGCAAGTATGTGCAGAACGCAGTGTGACAATAATAAAGATTGACTGTCATATATTAAACATTCATATGTGCTTTGTTCATGCGAGTTAGTTGTTTGTCTTTCCTTACCAAATGTTCAGTGTTAGTGTATCTATGGATGCACTTATGCATTACAAACACTTAATGTTGGTTTCGAACAAAACTATATATTAATACTCATGTTCCTTATTTGTATGACCATTATCATCTTGCAACACACTCTGGTTAAAAATGAGACCACCCAAATCATCCAAGACAAAATGCAAAAATATAAATCCTGATTATCTGGTGTTGCTTATCTGCCGAATTCTTATTTCTTATAAGTTTCATCACCTCAGCTAAATAATGGACCATTTTGTTTTTATTATAAAGAAAGGGAAGAAAATAAACATGCTACACAGAAAAAAATATAAGAAAGAGCAGGGGAAAGATAGAAAGAGGGGGTAAGCGCCCAGAAGTGATAATGCTAATCTGTTTCAATCCAATATAAGGAAAAGATGAAAAGAAGGAATAAAGAAAAAGGTGAGAGAGAATGAGATCAAGATTATTATACTTTTTACATATTGAATTATTTAGCAATAGCTCTTAAGTAAACATATAAAATGTTGTAACAGTTAAATTATTATACTGTGGTATATCCACAGGTCCTGCTAATACCTACTATTCTTATGTTTTTGGGCATAGCCTTCACCATCTAGAAAGATGTCTTGAATTACTATCTAATCAACTGTTAGAGTAAAAAGATCTTAAAAATGGCACTTCTCTCCAAATATCTTGTCAGCTGTTTTTAAGTGGTTAACTGTTGTATTCACTTTTATATATTCCATGTGTTTCTAGCTGTTTCTTCAGTGAAACAAGTTAGTGATAAATAATTTTTGCTTTTCAGATTAGGAATGTCCCTTTGAATACAAAAACAATAGAGTAAGGAATTTTCATGTCAAGATATATCAAATTTACACCAAATATATATGCATAAAAGAACATATGACCAGCTATGCATACTTTAATCTCAAGGGTAGTTCATAATAAAACAAACTTTTTCTTCTTTATTTTTTGTATCTGGATTTTATAAGAAGCATTCATGTTCTTTTTGGAACGTAATGATAGTGACTGCCAACTGTTTTGTTGGGATCTGATGGTTGGGATGCTGTTGTCTTGTTGGATCTGATGGTGGGGGGGGTGCTGGCTGTCTTGTTGGGATCTGATGGTGGGGGGGATGCTGGCTGTCTTGTTGGGATCTGATGGTGGGGGGGGGATGCCGGCTGTCTTGTTGGGATCTGATGGTGTGGGGGGGATGCTGGTTGTCTTGTTGGGATCTGATGGTGGGGGGGGTGCTGGCTGTCTTGTTGGATCTGATGGTGGGGGGATGCTGGCTGTCTTGTTGGATCTGATGGTGGGGGGGATGCTGGCTGTCTTGTTGGGATCTGATGGTGGGGGGGATGCTGGCTGTCTTGTTGGATCTGATGGTGGGGGGGGCTGGCTGTCTTGTTGGGATCTGATGGTGGGGTGGGATGCCGGCTTCTTGTTGGGATCTGATGGTGGGGGGGATGCCGGCTGTCTTGTTGGGATCTGATGGTGGGTGGGGATGCCGGCTGTCTTGTTTGGATCTGATGGTGGGGGGGGGATGCCGGCTGTCTTGTTGGGATCCAATGGTTGTGGATACTGGCTGTCTTGTTGGGATCCGATGGTTGGGGGATGCCGGCTGTCTTTAATGATGTGCATATCAGGTGGTTTAAGCAGATTTTAACCTATGTTTCTTAGGGACCTGTGATCTTGATTGATAGGGATGGCTCTAAAAAGGGAGAAGTGTGTGGACAGACAGTGATTGGTCTAAACAGAGAGATGTGTGGGTGAGGAAAAGAGGAACCTTTGATGAAGGCAGAACAACTACAGTTAGAAACTTAATTTCACTAGACCACTTGGTAGAGCATCAAGTCCTTATCCAGTGACCTGCTCTTGTGGCCTTGAGCCAAACTAGTCAAAATCTATAAAAGTACATTTTTCTCTTGTGTGATGTTCTGATAATTCCAAAGTCCCATATGTTTCATAGAATGTCTGCTTTCACAGTTCCAAAGAGGATGTGTCCTTGTGCTGCTAATTGACAGGTTGTTAAATCGTATAATAGGCTGTCGGCCTCTGATACCAAATACCAAATTTCTCACTCGGGATGACCTTGGCATTTTCATGACTATTATACAGATTTTCAGATTTTCTCACTTGTTGGATTTATTTCAGGTCAGATCAAATTTTTCCATTTTTTTTTTTTTTTTTTTTTTTTTTTACTAGCTAATAAAGAAATGTAGGTTTAAAACAAAATACTAATGTCTGAGGTTAAAGAGTGTAATACTAAAAAAAAAAAAATGCTTTTCTTAATTCTTTCTTTCTAGTATTTCATTTCATTTAATTTAAAATCTGAAATTATATAATAATAATGCCAAGGAGTTATTAGGTCATTATCATCACCATCATCAGGTCATGCTTTGAACAAAGACACCCATGACTCCTTCTCACCACTCGTCCCTATCAGTCATTGCTCTTGGCTAGTCTTCTGCATGGCATCCAGATGCTGTACAGAACTAATTGATGTAGGTTTTTGCTGGTTGGTCTATACTGGTGTGTATATATGTAGGTATTCACAAGAGAACAAGTCGACTTGTTCTTCTTTTTAGTTCAGTGTGGCAGTCGCTGTTGGGTTGCCTTCCCTTTGCATGGAAGAGTTATCTTCCCACTGGGTTCCTGTTTTTGACCACCAGGTTTTTTTGTATTTAAGCGGCTGTTTTTCGAACTCTCCCTTTCTCTCTCTTGCTTCTCGGGACTTGACAGCATGAGTTAGACACTTGTCTACACCCTCTTTGTGTTGGGGTTCTCACCCCCCCATACAGGCATTAGTAAGTGACTTTATTATGGACTCTCCATAACTATCCCTATCTTTTGTATGTACATTTAGATAACCATTGTATACATTTTTATTGTATCTTATCCCTTTTCTATGTACGTGTATATCTACTATGTAACTTTTCTCATGTATCTTGTATATGCATATTTCATGTATTAAATGCTTCTCCATGTGCTTGTATTAAAGTCCATTATGTTATGTTTAACACTCGTGTTGAAGTTGTTTTGTTCAAGATACAATTATAAGTGATATTATAAGTTGGAAATAACACTGCCATCACAGTACTTATTGTTGGCAATTATAAAGGCAAGATAAAGACAAGGATAAAGATAACAGGTAATAAACACAACTCAAGGCTTTACAACAAAACAATGCATTTATCAATCACATGAACATGTAACATACAAAATACAATACGTGAGTTGAGATACAAGTATATGTAAGATTTACAAAGTATATTGTATAATGGTGTATAATGGTTTGCAAATTAATGCCTTTGCGAAACTTATCTGTCTCTTGTATTTGAAGTCTTGACTTTTTACGAAATCTACGGCTCCACCCCTGGGCAGGTTTCAAATATGTCGTTCTTGACGTCAGTAGCTGGCAGGCTCCAAAAGCACATCTTATCTCGACCTGGGGAAAGAGGAAGATTCATGGTATCATCCCTCGAAATTAGCGGGTAATCTAGGCCTAGTAATATAGGCTCTGATTGGTTTGCTGACAAAGGCCCCTAGCCAATCGCATGAGGTTTCTCATTAGTTTATGGCTAAGACCCTTGGCTCTGTTGCAAAGGGAGGTCACTGTAATTGTTTAAGATAATATTTCTTATATTATGAGTTCTTCCTTGCAGTGTCCAGCCTCTGTTGTTTGCCTTACTTGGATGTTTTTTGTGATCGGAGGCAAGTGTGACTGTATAACTGCTTTTTAGTGGTGTGCTGCTTTAAAGATTTGTCCAAGGTAGCATGCAGCATTTTCTGTAGTTTCCATCTAGCTTTTCTCAAAGTTTTTTGTTAGCGCAAGTGGTTCAGCGAAACCACTTGAATACTAACACTATTAGAGATAGACAAGAATAATTCTTCTCACTTCTGCCCAGGATTAGAGTGATGTTTCTTTGCTTATCAAAATATTATGGTTGGTTTAAAAACTATTGTTGGCTTTGCAATCATCAGATGAAGATTTCTTGGTCTGATGATATTGTATAGGTAAGAAAATGGCAGTCACCCAGCGCTGTTGACTGTGTCTATGCTATTCAAACTTAGGTGCATGTGTGTGTGTGTGTGTGTGTGTATATATATATATATATATATATATATATATATTTATATTTTCACACTTCCATTCGGATTCACTTCCATTCATTTTTCATACTGTCTTTTGAAAAAACAAATACCTGGATTTCTACATCTTATCCGGTGAATATCGTGGTCTGCAGTGCTGGGATTTTTTTTAACTTTTTGATACTTTCTTATACATTTTTATACATATTTACATCAAACTCTTTTGAGTTTTCTTTGTGGACTATAATGCTTCTGATTTAATAAAATAAAATTCTATTTTATTTTCAAAACAGAATATGCATTTTCAAAATTAAAAAAATTTTTTTTTTTTAAATTAAAAAAAAAAAAAATTTCCGGCTATAAAATTGAATGTTTCATCTGTACCACTTTCGTCTTATAATGGTCCACTCATACCATCTTTCGATCATACACAACTCGCTCTTGATGAAGACCACTTCAATAAAGGGTCGAAACAGATTTCTGTCAGCGAATTTTAACATCATGTGTTTGTTTTTTCTAAAATATTTATTTCACACTGTCGAATTCACTTCCATTCATTTTTCATATATATATATATATATATATATATATATATATATATATATATATATATATATGATATACTAATCCTATTAGTAAACCCTTGCGGTAAGAAAAAAAAAACAGCAAATAATTTGTTAGTAAAAGTATACTACCAAACTTCACCTGGGGAAATAAATGGAAAAAAGAAAAGACCGAGAGGGTCACACTGACCAAAAATAATCAATTAACATTTTAACACTTGGCCAAAAGAAAAGAAATTTATATATATATATATATATATATATATATATATATATATATATATATATATATATATATATATATATATAAACCGCTAGGATTGTCTAAAGCTAAAATGTAAAAAGTGCTCGATACCTAAGTAGAGCAAATAATAAAGTTGATCCTAATGAGTCAGATATACCTACTAATAGTTTCGCTTAGTAGCTCATCAGGGTAAAAATCATATTAAGCGAAACTATTAGTAGGTATATTTGACTCATTAGGATTAACTTTATATATCTATGTATGCATGTGTGTGTGTGTGTGTGTGTTGTTTGTGTATATGTATGTATATATATATATATATATATATATATATATATATATATATATATATATATTGTTAAATAATGCAGCCATTTTCTGTCTGCAAGTTTTGTCCTTTGTTTTTTTCGTATTGCCGGATTATTTTGTAATATCTGGCGAGAATTGGCTGATGTATTTGCCATATGTCATAGACCGAGTACTTTCTGCCCTATTGTGGGCCATCTTAAAGGTATTTTGAAACCGTACAACAATGGGCTATTCCATTTACCAAGTACTCGGTCTATGACATATGGCAAATACATCAGCCAATTCTTGCCAGATATTACAAAAATAATCCGGCAATACGAAAAAAAACAAAGGACAAAACTTGCAGACAGAAAATGGCTGCATTATTTAATATATGCCTACAAGAAAAAATGCTGCCTAAATACTTATATATATATATATAGGATGTGATACAAGTAAATTTCTTAAGCAGAGTTTAACAGGTTTGGATTTAGTTTTCCTTTTCCTAAACTAATTGCCATACCAAAGTTAAAGAGCCCAGTCTACCCTACTATTTACCCATAGCTGGAAAGATATACATACCTTTCCAAATATGAAATGCAAACAGTCTCATCCATTTCCTATAATGATAACCATTAGTCAATGAGTGCTTGGAACATGGAGTATTCAATTTACTTTGCTATTTTATGCACATAGCACAAGGTGTTAGGCAATTTGATATAAAAAGAAAAATTGCTTTAAATTATAACAGCTCAGTAATTATATCATGAGTCTTGTATCGTTTATTCCAATGTTCTAAATGATGAGCTATTACTCACATGCACGCACACTTTCCATCCCATAATTATCAGCAATTTATGAAATGCATTTAATGATGTTAATGTTGTTGGTGAAATGGCCATAAACATAATTATCACACATACACAACACACGTGTGTGTGTTTATACATCAGTGTGTATGTGAACATCTCTTTGGATATATGCGTGTATATTCATACATCAGTGTGTATGTGAACATCACTTTGGATGTGTGTGCATCTGCAAATACAAACGCACTCATTTATATATATGTGTATAGTCAACTATACACTTATATGCATGTGTATATACTTATAAGTAATATTTTATGGGTGTGAGAGCATATGTAATGAATTATTCTAGATGTCTTAAAACTAATTTATATTATAAATTAAAAAAAGTAATCACATATTATGGACTCTCTCGTCGATTTTGATGCATGAGTGTTCAGACAGTGATTTGTTTATAGTGGTGAAGGCTTGTGTTGAACCATCTGCACTTTTTGGCACAGTCGATGGGAAAGAATTGGTGCATCAAGGGTTGCCACAAACCCAATCAACGACCGACCTCAGAAATTTTGAATTCAGAGTTATCCCTCTCCTAGACTGGTTACCTACCCAAGGCTGAAGGGCCCAGTCTGCCCTACTATTTAACCCATAGCTGGAGGGAGAATATACGGATTCATACCTTTCCCAAGGGTATTAGCGCTATGTGAAATGCCAACAGCTTCGTCTAGGAATCACACACATATATATATATATATATTAAGTAATTTGATGCTAATCTGTAGTCACTTGTGAAAATAAATATGTTTACCTACAAAAATGACTTTTTAAAATTTTTTTTTTTATTGGTTTCATTATTTGGATCTACGCATTTTACATCATTTTCATAGTCACACATGCTGAATATGTTCATAGGAAGAAATTGACTAAATGCCATGTTGTACAAAATAAAATAAAATGATACCGTGAAAATTTGGTACATTTTGAAATCTGGTAGGCAAAGAGTTAAAATCTGATTAATAGGGTGGGGTATTCAACAAGTAATTATAATCCAAGATTTTTCATTCTGGGTGAGGGTGGTTATTGATGGTTTTTTATGAAAGGAAAAACAAATTCATTGATTGATTTTATTGACGCTATTTGTAAATTAGAAAACTGATTCCTTTCTGCTTATTAACTGTCCACATTCTGTTCTGCAGATCCACAATCTATTAAGGTCAAAAGAAAAAAAATTAGCATAGACCAGGTATCACCAAACTATGGCCCGCAGGCTGGATCCAGCCCACAAATGCATTTTATCAGGCCCGCCGATATTACTTGCATTTGTTAAAATGTACAGAACACGAGATGTTCAGATACCATTTGAAGAACTTTGCTGCTGGTATGGCATCAGTGTTTGGAACAACTTATGTATGTGTGATGAGACTGAAAGGCAGCCCTATGAGCAAGTGGATTCCCAGCCCCCACGAACAAAGCGTGTCAGGATATGTTTGGCCTGTGGCGAACGGATACTCAAACTCGCTACCTCCTCATAGCTGAGGTATTGTTAGTAGAGACCCAAATAAAGTATATCCGAATTTGCATAAACGCATTCGAACGAGCAGAAATAAAGACGGACTGTCGCTGACAGGGTGAGTGAGGAAGGAAGTGTTTGGACGGCAAATGAAATCTGACGACTGCTATTTGATGTGAGAGTGCTGTGTTTGGTTGGGAAAGGAATTGCATTTCGTTTGTTGGGAGAGACTTTCAAAAGATTGATATTACATTGAATTTTTGGACCCTTTCGAAAGAGTATGTGAGCAAGCCTTTCCAAAATTGAAATATGTGAACAAAATTGACTGATAAACATTTGAAAGCAATTCTCTTGATTGGATGTAGCAATTCCAAACCAAACATTGATAATATCTTGAAAGGCAAAATTCAGTTTCACAAATCTAACTAAACCTTTCTGCTAATGTTGTGTTCTTTGATAATGTTTTGAAAATAAATATGTTGGATAAATTTGTTTTTGTGCATCTTATGCCATTCATCCATGAATATAACACTGAAAGATACATTTTGTTTTACATCTTTTTGTCAGAGCTTTCATTCTGGCTAGCAAGTATTGAACACAATAATAATGTGGCCTGCGCTTGTTATTTTTTCTATTATCTGCCCCGCCGTGAAAAAAATTTGGTGACCCCTGGCATAGACTAAAAGGAGAGAAAACTGATTGCTTCATATCAATTAATTTAATTATTAATTGCTGGAGCAGTGTGTGGTATCTGTTTTCAAAACAATAGAAAAGGAATTAACCCTTTGCCTACTTTAATCCACTCACAGCAGCTCTCCCACCACTGTAATCCTGGCAGTAGGTCTTGCACGTGTCACTTGTTAATACTGAAAAAGGATTTTATTTGAATAGAAAGAGTTCTGAGGTGAATAGATAATGAACTTTGAAATATCTCATTGTAAAGGTGAAAAATACATAGATATTTTGATAAATTTGATAAAGCTGTACGGGGAAATTTGGTTGGCAAAGTGTTAAATAATGATAGAAATAGATTCTCAGTTTAAAAGTATAGGCCTCTGACAATTATGTTGAGACTTTGCATAGTCATCATCATCATCAGGTCATGCTGACAGTACATATATACATAGCTCTCTTTCTCTCTCACCAACCATCTCTCTCTCTCTCTCTCTCTCTCTCTCATGCCACCCGGTCATCTATCGGTCATCACTCATGGTAGGTCTTCCACATGGCATTTTAGAATCAGCAAAAAGGTGATTGATGTAACTTTTTGCTGGTCGGCCTACACTGGTGTGTCCATGTGTAGGTGTCCACAGGAGAATGTCATATATGAGTTCGTCCTTGCTTGTCCAGCATGTCAGCCAACAAAAGATAACCTTGCATGGTACCTGTCAAAAATAGGATCAGCATATTTGTGCATTCAGCCTAGAATCAAAGTGTTACGTTAAGCCTTGGGTCAGTATAGTAGGTATATACCCAACCCCTCTGCCATTGTTGACATTGTCCTTCAGGGTCTTGTAATCTATTTTGCATTAGTGCAAAGTATTTTATATATAAATAGATAACATTTTTAGGGATCTATAAACATTATGTTGTCCCGGATTCCTGCCCTTATTTATGCTATGTTTTTCCTTGACAGTGACAAGTGTAAAAACGGCCATATTTAGATATTTACTGTGTGGTCTTTCTTGTTTTTTTATGGGCAAATTAATTTAGATATTTTACAATTTTCCCCCCCTCCGGATAAGATATAAATAAAATAGAATACCAAGAATGTTTAATAAACATTTTGTTGTCCCTGATTTGCATAGGTTTCAAATTCAATTGAAAAAAAAGTCTCAGTTCTTATTTGTATTTTATTCAGGGCGAGTGGGTGGGTGGGGTGTCATTGTAAAAAAAAGTACAAAACAAAAAAATAGGTGAATTATTTTCCCTGATAAAAAGTATACAACAAAAAAAAAAAAGACAGTGCATGGTACGAAAATTGTTTTGAAATTTGAGTTTGTGTTTGTTTCATAAAAATATGTTGTACAAATTCAATTTAAAAAAATTGATAGGTCAAAAAACAAACCCACCTATGAATGAAGTCCCTAGCTGAAGCGATGCCTGCTGTATATGAAAAAATAATTTGTCGATTGAAGGTGTTTTTATCAATAATTTTTTTTTTTTTTTTTTTTTTTTTTTTGTAGGCGTTAAAAGTAAGCCATATTTTTTAAAAGGTTGAAATATTTACATTTACTTGTCGAAAAAAGAATGGAGGTGGTAAAATATCGCATTAACTTTTGGGGAAAAATGCCTTAAGTGCTTTTTTTTTGTTTTTGTTTTTTTTTTTTTTTTTGTTTTAGATATTTTCAAAAATATGGCTTACTTTTAACGCCTTCAAAGCACTAAAAACAAAAATATAAAAACAACTTCAATCGACAAATTATTTGTTCATATACAACAGGCACTGCTTCAGCTAGGGACTTCATTCATAGGTGGGTTTGTTTTTTTACCTATAACCGCTTAGCGTTTTTAAGGCAGGAGGCCAGGATGGAACTCTGCGAATAGTACCAAAAAATGTAAATAAACATTTGAATATTATTAGAAACACAATGAGCATGCTTAATTTTTTGTACACTGTGTTCCCAACTGAAAAAAACCCCTCCTAAATTCATGTGTTGTCATCATTTGAGATGAGTGCAGACATCACAAGTTTCACTGCCAATCACAATTGAGTTTTATAATGTTCTGAAATTAAGAATTTCCTCAACCATGAAACTTAAGTTTGTTTTTTTCTAAACAAATAGCTTTTGTTTATTTTTTCTTTTTATCTTTGCCCACACACATTCTTTAAAAGTCTTTTCTTCTTTGAGACAACTATTTTTTTCAAAGTTCAAGGTTATGGTGAATGTTAAGCATTATATTGAATACCAAGATAAAAAAATTCTCATCAAAGCATGCCAACAGAATAGATTTCTGTGACTCTCTCTCTCTCTATCACTCTCTTGGGTCCACTCTGACCCGGAGTGGTAGTAGCTGTTAGGGTCCCATCTATAGGCTAAATAGAAAAAATAAGTTTAAAAAATGTGTTTTAAAATAATTGAATTAGAAAAAATTTGAATACCATTAAGAATGAATAAAACAAAATATCTTAGACATAGAATAACCCAACAAGGGTTGACATGCCATATAAACCAACCAACCAACCCAGGGAGGGTAAATGACTTAGAGTGACATGTGTCTGGTGCAATACACACTCAAATGATTTGTACCACTTTTGTGGATTGAACTCCTGACCTCTGGCTTACAAATATTGGACCGTTTTGCATAGGAGAGATGCTAGTTGGTGTCTGTCAATGGTTGTCAGGTATTTTTGGCAAAAAGCAATAATACACTGGTAAAAGTACTAAAGGGGGTGGTCATTCCTAAAATAAGGTAACCAAATTGGTACCCAGTACAATTAGTATTTTTGTCATTTAACCATTGTAGTTCTTTCAGAAAATAACAATAGGAATAAAATTATTTTAATTAATTATCATTCTGATAACCCCATTGCAATCTGTTAGATTTCCATATTCCACAGTTGAATGAGCTGTATATCTTTATTAAATTATAAAATGACTTGATTAATTATGTTAAAAGTTAAAGTTAATAGAAAAAAAAAATGACATGATAACGTGCATTTGAAAAAAAAATTGAAATAATTTATCATAAATTATTCCAATTTATTATCTAGATATATGAATAGATTACTTATATTATATCTAGATAATAAATGTCATGCCTAATTAATAGGTACTTTTTACAATATCACAATTTTTCCTTAACGCCCCCCCCCTTTTTTTGGGGGGGGGCATAAATGTCCAGTACCTAAACTTTGACCCCACGTTGGCTCATCAGGTTTGAATGTAAGGAATTATAACAATTATTCTGTTGATGACTTTTTTACCTATGGGATCCAAGCACAGCAACCCTAATGGAAGAATTGTGTGGACGACAAGGGGAACTATGTTAAAAAGTAAACTTCAATTGGTCACATTCCATGAGAGTATATTGTTTACCCTACAAACTTTTCATCCAACCCTTGTATCTATTTATTGTAGAATAAACATCATACTCACTATAAAAGCAATATTCCAATTACTGTCAAATTACCGTCAAATTGGCAGACAAAGCAACAAGCAAGCCATAATTCAATATGGATCTTGCATTGTCAAAAGACTACTGCAGAATGGTAGGTTATTTATCAAACACCATAACACCACAGAAACCAAGCAGCCAATCAGGACTCAAGGAATGGAATCGCTCAAATTCATAAATGTAGTATTCTTGTGTGCCATAAATACCAGCTGCTTTGGGCACCAGTTAGTTGTTGTTCAAACCAACAGTATACTAACTCACTTCTACATCTATCTATTTATCTATCACTGTCTTTTCATAACTATTTTTTTATCTATCAATAATAACAAATACTTAAAAAAGGTTTTTTTAAAAAAACAAACCAAAACATTGGAGGTCAAATAGCTGACATTCAAATGTTTCACAAATACCAACATCTTTTTCTTTTTTTTTTCTTTCTTTTTTCTAAATGAAGAAACCAAATTAAATGTATTCCATCCCTATGACTTATGAGTGTGGGGATTAAAATAAAAAAAATAAAAATTCCCTGTGATGGTTTCGGTAGTTGAATGCTATCCGAACCATTTAGAGTTACTGCCCTTGAACTGGGCAGAGAGATAGACAGAATAAACATGGCTGCTTCATAACCCTTACATGTCATTCTCTTGTTCCTCATTGTAATTCTGATAACTTATCACTCCCAGGAGCCTTCACTGGATGAACTCTCCAAGCATGTGTGGAGGGGGGGGGGAAAGGACCCATTTCCAACCCCCAAGAGAATCTCTTGGCCATTCTGACTTAGGCCATAACTGCATCTAGACACTACCACTGACCAGGAAGATATTTCCTTGCCACATGGTGACTATAACCCATGAATAAAGCCTAAATCATAAAACCACCTTTCGTCTTTGTCTCTTCCTTTTTCTTTCCTTAAATTCCTTCCTTTTCAGCACGACCACCAAATGAGATGGGGTTAAAAGCAAAACCCTAAGAACACGCACCAAGAATAACCAGCTACCTTTTTAACCTAAAACATTAAACCACTTGTAACCCCATATGAGATCTTTCTTTTCTTTGACCTCTTAAAACATCTGGGTCAATAAATTACTACAATATTAACTTTGATTGCTACACTTTACTTATATATTACTTTTATTAATTATCTAATCAAGCTTCTAATGAATAATCTCATTTAATAATATAAAGATTTATTCATAAGTGAAAGAATGAAATGATTAGTGATTTCCAAGTTATCAAAACACTGACTGGTTGATTAATTTAAAAAAGGGAGATAACTCCATCATTGCATAAAACGACCCCAATGAAGTAGTAGTATTGATACTCAATTATTTTATTCCAGTATCAAGCATGAATGCAGTTCCCCTGGCTTTTGGCGACTAAACACTTTTATATCCTCTGAGGAGGTAACTTTTGTAGTTCAATGCTTGCATGTAGAATTTATTTGATGGAACATTTCATTTCTACTCTACACATTGAAAGCTTTTCTTTTTTTTTCTTTTATTAGAAAATCAAATTTATGTCTGTGGTGGGGGTCAAGTTCATAATGGAATACAGCAAAGGTGTTTTCTGATTGCCACAATAAAAATACTAAAGGTGAAATGAATCCTCAATAAAATACATAATAAAAAGAAACAAAGTTTGAGTTGAAACAGAAATTGCTGCAGTGCAAACGGCAGTTGTTGCATGAACTTATATGTGCATGCATGCATATGTATATATATATATATATATATATATATATTGGAGGATATGTGCTTAATTGAAGTCCTACCTAATTTTGAAAATTAGTTAATAATTAATGAATTTAAGCGGGCATATATGTTCAAATGTAAGGCTAAACAAATCAAGAAAATGTCAATCCCTGAATGTACATTTCGACCGGGATTGACATTTTCTCGATTTGTTTAGCCTTACATTTGAACATATATGCCCGCCTAAATTCATTAATTATTAACTAATTAATTTTCAAAATTAGGTATGACTTCAACTAAGCACATATCCTTCAAAAATTGTTGGCTTAAAGCCATATAAAAATAAACACATTTGTTTGTTTACTTAACCTCATATATATATATATATATATATATATATATATATATATATATATATAGCAATCATAGGAAATCTCATCAGGGACAATTAATATTAATATAATATTTTATAACATTAAAACTTAAATACTTGCACCTGGAGGGTGCTTATATTTGCTAGTTTTTATAATATTCATTGTATCTGAATAAAATCATCTATGATGATTTATAAAACCTATGTAATTTCAATAGTGGGATACATTCACAGTATTCAATCTTTTTTCACACTCCCTTAACATTAATGTTTTAGAACATGTGATCTAACCTTTGTGTCATATTGTTTAACTAATTAAATACAGGGTTCAACACATTGGGGGGAAAAAAACCTCATTTTCTTTTTCTTTGTTTTAGACAAATAAATGAACATTAATGACAAGAACTTCAAGTGACACACAATTCAGTTATCTCTTTTGTACATTTCTCCATTTTGTTCTAAGGTCCATGGGAAACGAAAAACAAAAACTGAGTATTCAAATACCTCAGAAATTAGGATACCTCTTACTTAAATACTTACAGGTCACCATTGGGCAAGAAATTCAACATAGATATTTACACACACACACACACACACACAAAAAAAAAGCAACTTTTTTAACATTTACTTTAAAACTGAATCAAATATAATGGTTAATGTGCTGGACTGTGACATAATAATAAGCAGATTCAAACTCCACTCCTGCTATTATTGGCAATTCAGTCTTGAAAGATTATGATAAAAGTTTTTGTGTGCCTCTGAAGTTGCAGCGCCTCCTGTGACTATGAAGTCCTATGTTTGAGAAACATTCTCGACCACAGATTTTGCATTTGTAGGTTGTCCCTGTAGATGATGATGTTCCGATGCTTTGTTGCCGTTGCTTTCTTATGGACCTCTTAGCTTCATGATGTTGTATCAGGGTGACTTCTGACATGTACAGTCCTCTATGGACTGTACATGTCAGAAGTCACCCTGATCACTTTTATACTAATACCCTTGGGAAAGGTATAAACCATCTCATCTCCCCAGGTGTAGGTTAAATAGTACCACTGCTGCCATTCTACAAGAATTGTTTTTGTTTAAATAACCAATGAACGTTGATATGCCATTAAACAAAGGAATCAAACCTAATAATTATATGGTTTCAAGTAATTCTTTCTATTTAATAGTCATTTGTTTGCATACAGTTATAATAAATACCTAATAATAATCCTTAGTAAACAATTATAACCTCGAGTAACTATTCTTAATATCATTGTAATGACAAACGATAACGCCAATATACTTTGGAAAGCTTTATTCTACTTAGAATAATTGGTACACTTCTTGAGGGTTTATATAGTCTAATATTGGCTAGAGAGTTCTCTTAAGAGGAATTAATCATAAAATAGGGGAGGTAACTCTCAATTATTTATTACAATCATATAACTGTAAATTATTTATATCAAGTATTCCTATAGAATAAAAATAATTTTCAAACAAATCTATTTGATCAACAGATGGGTCTCTAACAAGTACTACTACTCCAGGTCTGTGGACCTGGGAGTAATGGCAATGAAGGGATACTCCAAACTCTCTATATCTCTAGAACTGGAACCTCATCACCAGGTGCAGTTTGGTGTCATACAAAGGGCACACATTCTTTTGGTGGTGTTAGAGTTCTTATCCCTCCACAGAGGATACAGTTTGTTTATCGTAAGCCCTGTTGTTTTTCTAGTTTTTTTCTGTTTTATTTCTTTCAGTTGTTCTTTTCTTTTTCTCTTGTAAAGAAAATCACTTTAAACAGTTGTATTTTACATTAATTATTTAATCTCCTTTGATTTTAGGAATGGTTGTTTTCATATTGACTGAATTTTAATGTAATCTAATTGATTGAAAATAGAGGAAAAAGTGGATATAACAACACAATTGATATTTTGCCTCAGTATTTAGCGAAGCTTTGTCAAAAATTTATTGTGAAGACCAAAAGCTTTTTGCAGTCTACTTTTATACTGAAAAGATAATTTGGGGTGGTGGCAGGTAGGCGATGAGGGAAAAGGGAGAGTACTGAGTGCTAAGATAAGGCACGAAAGGTTTGAATGTGTGATAAAGAGTGGAGGTGAAAAGGAAGGGATGGGTTTCCTTCACTCCTCATAATCCAATTGAGTAATAATTTAATTAAATAATCAATGAATTTTAATGAAATTTAATTAACTTAAAAAGATCTACATTAATCCTTCCACAACATTTTAAATTATTGTTTTCACCAGAAAAAAAATCACTGTATGACCTGAGCCACTTAAACATCTTTGTTTTTTCAAGTGAGTTTAAGTTTTTGCTTTAAAAATAACCTTTTGAAACAGGAACTAAAACACTTTTGCCTTTTTTTCTCCCATAAATTCTTGACATTTAAAGAAATGAGTTAAAAGTTTTGCAATATTTTGGTAACGTTCGGCACAATTCAGCAGCTTTAGCCTGGCTGGTTGGTTGGATTTTACAGCATGTCAACCCTTGTTGGGTTATTTTAAGCCAAATACATTGTTTTATTCATTCTATCCAATTTAGAAAAACAATTCTTCTATAAATTCATTTTTTCATCTATTTAATCCTGTTATATACCCACATTCATGTATATAAATGAGAATGAGAGTTCAGAGAGAGAGAGAGAGACTTATTAGAGAGAGGATGATCTTACTTGATTCTTGTTAACTTCATTACTGCTTCTTCTCTGTTCTTCATTCTTCTATGTAAGGGCTGATTTTCCTGGGCTTTGCTTCTTTTTAACATTTAATAAAACTAACAAGACTTATGTTTTTTTTTCTTGATCAAGTTTATTATTTAGCCCATAATTCAATCTTTTCCATGTGGATGAGATAACCCAAGAAAGAAAGACTATCACATCTAAACTCTCTGACAGGTGGGTTGAATCTGATTTCTAAACTCTAACTAAAACTATATCACATGTCTGTCATGACACGTTTCAAGGGATCAAAACGTTACCAACAGTCACTGGTAATTTTCCACAGACTCCCTTGATTCTAAATCTGACAGACACGAATTTAAAACCTTACTTACAGGTAACGCTTCTCAATTTATGACCCCTCACAAATTGTAATAATCCATAGATAGTACCCTAATAGGTACTATTACGTTTTGGGTTATTTTATGTCAAAGACATTGTTTTATTTATTCTTGTTGGGTATCCAATTTAAAAAAACAACTCAATTTTTCCTCTATTTAATACATAGATGGGACCCTAACAGGTACTACTACTCCAGATCAGGGTGGACCTTGGAGTAATGGCAAATATTGCAAAACTTTTGACTTATTATTACATATTTTGGTGACATGAGGTGTCATGATTATCATCTTTAGAAATGGACATGGCGAGACAAGTTCAAATCCTGGACAAGGCTGTTTACAGTTCAAATATCACTAATCTCTTGGGAAAGTATAGTATGAATCCAACTATTCTCACTCCAGTTATGGGTAAATAGTAGGGCAGACTGGGATCTTTAACCTTGATACAGTCTAGGAGAAAGAACCTGGTAATTCCTGTTTAAAAAATTGAAGTTTTATTTCCTGCCTGTGTGGAGGGGCTGGTAAATGTATATATTCAGAATATGAATCTAAGTAAAAAAAAAAAAAGCAACCATATACTGGGTAGTGTGTTTCAGAATTGGTGACAGTGATATGAGTGAAAAGTTGGTACCTCCAATTTGCCTTGTGAATTTTACCCCTATATTTAACACAATGAAACTTGCATAAAAGTTAATATTATCTTGAAATTTTTTTGTCCATTCAAAAGAAGAAACATTAAAAAAAAAATTTTTTAAAAAAATTTTAAGCTTACAGTAATATTGAAAATTATGAACAAAAACAATGTTTACATTTTCGCGCCGTTAAATCAATTGAAATTTAATGTAGCCAAAAACAAGTTATGACTAGAGGCTTTTTAAAAAATTCTATGAAAAATCAATTAATGGTCCGATTTTCCAAAATTTCCATAATTACTTACCTTTTAATGAAAATACGTTTGAAATGGGTTTTTCCTAAAATATATTAGGGGAATTTTTTTTTTTTTTTATGTCTCCCCTATTTTATTTTATGAAATATGAAAAAATGAACCAACAAAAAATGATTTTTCCTTTTTTTTCAATAAAGATAATCATTTCAGAAGATTTTTATAAGTTTCTATACAGGAGTTTTTTAGTAAAAGAACCATGAATACAGATTTCTGCTAAAAAATATCAATAAAGAAACTGACCCTGTTGTAAAAAACGGTCTGTTTTACTTATTTTTCAAGATAACAGTGAGTAATTTTTCCCCAATCGGATAATTTGATCGTTGAATTAACTTTTTTTTTTTTTTTTTTTTTTTTTTTTTGTAACAACACTTTATGTTCGTTATTTCTTTTGCAAGATTTAAAGTTAAGATATTTACATTTCTTCCTTCAATATTGCCTAAACTGATCACATGACCTGTTTTGGTGGTACCTAGTGAAAAGCAATTGTGAACACAACTGTCAACCACTGAAATGAAGAACTCCATGATCAGCTGATCAGCACATTAAAAGATAGACTATGCAAACAATTTCCTGTCAATGACACTGTCATTGCTACAATGGGGGGATGGGCTGCTTCTGCTTCTCTCTCTCTCTCTCTCTCTCTCTCTCTCTCTCTATTTTTATTTTTATTTCTATCTTCTTTTATTTATAAGGACACCATGCAGACACTTGTTAATCAGTGATAAAAATGCATAACCAGTGGTTGGGTGATGATGAAAAATAAAAAGTGCTGGAAACTTGTTTTCTCAATTGGTTATATTGTGCTCCCTATGTCTTTTACAGAAGTGGTTCTTAACCATTTTATATTCTGGTACCCATTAAGATTTTGAAATTCAAACCTGCACCCCCTAGGCTGAGCTCATAAGACAAAATAACTTGAATTTTCTTGTCAAATTATCAACTACTTATATATTTACCAACCTCTCTGCAGGATATGACATAACGTCAATTTCTTAAGCAGAGTTTAACCAGTTTGAATTAAGTTTTCCTTCTCCTAGACTGGTTGCTAGCCAAGGTTAAAGAGCCCAATCTGCTCTACTATTTACCCATAACTGGAGAGATAGTTAGATGCATACCTTTCCAAGGGTATTAGTGCTATATGAAATGCAAACAGCCTCATCCAGGATTTGAACTTGGGTCAACAAGTCCATTTCCTACAATTCTAACCTTTCCACCACATGCCTCTTTAGAATTCTGTGATATTATTATTGATGATAGACATTCACCCGATCAAAGCATCAGTGTTACCTGGCATGTCAGACTGCTATTGCAAGATGTCCTGGATGCATGCTTGGTGTTAAGCATTTGTGTGGGTGGTGGTTGGTTTGAAATCATGGTGTAAAGGGCCAGGATGGTTGAAGCTGCAAACTCAGGCACCCAGATGAAGTGCAACCACCTGTTTTAATAACGTTGAGTAATAGTAAAAGTTGGCAGATATAGACAGTTCAGAGGTGGTTAAAGACCATTCCGATTCTTTGTAGGCAAGATAATTTATAATGTGGTTGAAAACTGCTCTGATATTTTTGCAAGTGGAAAGACTTTGTCGGTGGGCTTTTGCAGTTGAGAAATCAATTACCCAAATCATTTTTTTTTATACATCACATTATCATCATCATGGTTTTATGACATGAGTAGTCCACATTGCCTGCAGGCCTGTTTGTGGCTGATAAGGCCAATGTGGGACAGGCAGTCACAGCAGCTGCAGCAGAAGGTCTTGTCACAAATTTCTGAAAAAAATTAATGAATGGAACGTTATCTTTTTTCTTTTTTTTTCAGAATACAAGGTGTGTCAAAAAGTACAAAAAACTTTTTTTGGCACACCTTGTATCTTAACAGTATATCAAAATAGGAGTTTCAGAGGTGCTTAAACCAATAGAAAACTCATTGGATTAAGTGCATTAAATATCAAGAGGCTGTTTTGGGCAAAATGAACATTTTGCTCAATATTTATCTTATTGGTAAATATAGCTTTAGATTGAACAGTTTTTAACTGACCTCATACAAGTGTAACGTTAGGGCTCTCATTTTGTAATGGAGTGCTGACATATTAATATAGAAATAATGGTTAAATCAAACTTAACGGACCTAAATTCCACCATCGTATGTCACCCCGCCGAAAGAAAAAAAAAAAATACCAAAAATCAGGGAATTAACCAAATTCAAAGAAATTTTTAGTGTTGATATATTAATGAATAAAAGATATGCACCAGTTATTTTATTTAAAAACATTTACATCTTTTCAGGTCAGTTAACTTTGAACCCCGTATCTTTTAAAAATCTGTGTTACGCTTCAAACATACGTGATTCAAAGTTAACTGACCTGAAAAATGTAAAAGTTTTTAAATAAAATAACTGAAGCATTATATATTTTATTCATTAATATATCAACACTGAAAATTTCATTAAATTTGGTTAATTCCCTGATTTTTTTGTATTTTTTTTCTTTCGGCGGGTTCACATACGATGGTGGATTTTAGTTTGATTTAACCAAAATAATTATATAATTATCTCCTCTTCTGGAGAGGCTTTGAATCCGGTTGCTGGGCTGATGCTCAGTTGGCTGACAGTTCCTTGATGTTTGGAGTCTAGAAACCAACTTGAGGTGCTCGGGGACATCTTGCCTTGTGCCATTAATAGTTTTTAGGAATAACAAAAGGCCACTTCTTTTTCTTCCCTCTCCCTTTTATGCTACACAAGTAAAGTAAGTCATTGGGTGGCTTAAAGTCAGTATCAGCCAAACAGTAAGGGAGTCTATCCCCTTTTCACTAGTGCTAGATGTTAGGCATCTGAGGCAGAGCGCCACACCTATCATCAGCTCCTTACTTAACCGCATAGATCCCTGTACTACTCAAATGCTGAGTTGGTGAGGGCCAGTATCGAACCTGGAACCTTGTGGTTCCTAATCCGACGCCATACTGACTGAGCTAAACCTGCCCTGTTACACAAGTATATGAATTTATTTATCTATTTTTTAATAATTTCCATGCGAAACATCTCTCTCATTATAGCATGAGAAAATGAAGATGAATATTTGCACGAACAATACAGAGAACAAAACTATTTGTTGGCCTATCACCCTTAGCAGAAAATTCCATTGTTCTTTCCTTCATTCCCAACCGTTCATTCTTTTACAACAAAGAGAAACAATTAAGTTTTTCAGACCACATGCAAATTATTTAATGTTTGCTTGTTTGTTTGTTTTTGTTTTACGGCATATCAACCTCAATGGGTCATTTAATGCCAAAAAAGTTTTTAAATAAATTCATTCTTAATGGATACTCATTTTTTTTTATAAACACATGTTTCTATTTAACCCATAGATGGGACCCTAATAGGTACTACCACTCTGGGTCAGAGTGGGCCTGGGAGCAATGGTGATGAAGGGGTGCTCCACATTCTCCAGACCTCCAGAACTGGAACCTCACCATCAGTTAAAGTTTAACATCATACCCAGGACATGAAGACTCTCAGCCACTGCCTTCTAGGATATATATGATAAAAAGGGTTGCAGGTTGCCATAAGGGCAATAGGTTTGGGACAATCATATAGGTGCTAGGGCTTAACGTGATCAGCCAATTGATGGGAGGGGGCCTCTCTGACCGCCCGTCTAGCCCAAGTGAGGTGTTGCATGTCATGGACTGCTCAGCCACCTGGGTTCCATCCCTAAGCATTACATGTTGCCACCCACTGCCAACAGGTGGCCCCATTGGGTGAGTTTTACCCCTCTGCAGAGGTGCAGTCAGTGTATTCTAACACCCCAGACGGCATGGCGGTTATTTAATGTTAAAAGATTGCAAGGTTTTCTGTGAAGTGTAAGCAATGTAAAGCAATTTGGAAGACAAATGAGAAGCTTTATGTAGAACGAGATCTACAGGGCTACGTCGGATTGTTAGAGGCGACACAATCTTCCGACACAATACGGCACGAGACTGACAAATTCACAGGAGACATATTCAACATAGGATGTTAAAGCAGACTGATGAAAATGACATATGCTGAGAATTTTTTATTTATTTATTTATTTGTTTTTTTTTTTTTTACTGATGTGTGTGAGAAAGTAGAACACTGTTAATGCATGTTTCTAATTGAGTTATTTATATCTCTAATTGCATCAGTGTTTATTACTTTAGACAAAGAAACAATGATTTACAAGCCATATTGTGCTTGTTCTCTTTTCTTACTGGGTACATTTGTTTTTAAGATGAATATTAACAAACATTCTGTATGTATTTAGCCAAGGCCTTGCCAAGGTCAATAATTTCAGCAGAATTACAGCTAGTTTCAATTTAGTGTTCTTCATCAGCTGCTGTAGCATTGTTAAAGAGTCTTGTCAGCCCTACTATTTACCGAAGCCCTCTGCAAAGGTCATATTTCAGCAGATTTACAGCTAGTTTCAAGTTGGTTATTCTTTGTGTGTATTCCTAGGGTTTGCTTTTAACCCTATCTTATTTGGTGGTTGCGTTGAGAAGGAAGGAATTCAAGAAAAGAAATCGAAGAGACTGTGGATGTAATGAAAATAACATACCTCGAAACTCAAAGTGTGCGCGGACGAGTCTGGCTTGCAGGGTCATCGCGGGAAAGAAATATGGCTGTTTTAAGCACTATAGCGAGAATGGGATTGCACGTATGCAAATTCTCTCGAGATCGGGTGTGCATATAAGCATACAGCGATTGGCTAGAGAGAGCATCAAACGATTACGTACAACAACTACGAAAAAAGCTGGCAGTAGCATTTTGGCTCTTGCGATGGGTGGACGAGGCATTTCGAGATAGATTTTGATTGTTGGTGTGCAGAGTGCAGCATAGTTGGGAGAACATTATTACTAGACAAAAGGTAGTTTTAGGATTTAGGCTTTATTCATGGATCATAGCCGCCACAGACAAGGAAATATCTCCCTGGCCAGTAGTAGTGTCTAGATACAGTTAAATCCTAAGTTAGACTGGCTGAGAGCATATCTTGGGGTCAGATGTGGATCCTTTTCCCGCATATGCTCAGAGAGTTCTTCCGGTGAAGGCTCATGGGAATTTATTTTTCTTATTTCATATTTTTTTAAAATTCCCACATACATCAGCTGCTATACCATGGTTAAAGAGTCTTGTCTGCCCTACTATTTATCAAAGCCCTCTGCAATGGTCAATATTTAAGCAGTTACAGCTAATTACAATACAGTGTTTTCCTTTTTTTAAATCAGTTGCTGTACCAAATTGAGTAGCCCATTCTGCCTTACTGTTCGTCCAATCCCTCAGCCAAAGTCAAATCTAAGCAGTTACACGCCCTGTTGGCTAGGGTGTTAGAATACACCGACTGCACCTCTGCAGAGGGGTAACACTCCCTCAAATGGGGCCACCTGTTGGCCATGGGTGGTGACCCGTGAAGATTAAGGATGGAGTCTTGGTGGATGAGCAGTCCATGACCTGCAACACTCCCCTTTGATCAATCAGCTGGTCACATCAAGCCCTAGCTTGCCACAACCCTATTGCCCTTATGGCAACCCCCAACCTTTTTTATCATATGGGAGCTAGTAGGCAGTGGCTGAGGGTCTACACATCCTGGGAATGACATTAAACTCTATCTGATGGTGAGGTTCCAGTTTTGGAGGATATGGAGCACCCCTTCATTACCATTGCTTCCTGGTCCACTCTGACCCGGAGTGGTAGTACCTGTTAGGATACCATCTATGGGTTAAATAGAAAAACATGAGTTCATGAACAAAATTTGATTATCCATTAAGAATAAATTTATTTCAAAACTTTGTTGGCATTAAATGACCCACCAAGGTTGATATGCCGTAAAACAAACCAAACCAAACTAAGCAGTTACAGCTAGTTTCAATTCCGAGTTTTTCCATCTTCTAGATCAGTTGTCATAGCAATGTTAAAGAGCCCAGTCTACCCTGGGTTTTAAAAAATTATTCAACCAATCCCTCTGCCAAAATCAGTTTTTAAGTGGAATTACAGTTAGTTTTGAAGAAATCTTTGATACAACAGCTTACAAAACAGCAGTTGTATGGTCATTTATCTCCCATCGCATAAAACTTCAAAGTAAGATGAGCAAATCATGCTGGGCACTGCTGGAGAAGTAAGAATGAACTCATAAGTGATGTTCTCCTATAGAATCCTACACATGAACATGGGTAATTCCATGTCAAATCATGCAGAAAAAAGTAAAATTGTCACCTGCCCCCTTCAATTTTTCTGAATTCTTTTTCTAGATGTGGATTATGTTAACATTAGACAGTCTCCAAAATTTGAGCTTCCAATTCAAAAAATTGGGGGAGTTATGTCGATATTTTTTGCTCTCCAAATTTGGTGGGGTTGGCAAAAAATGGTGACTTTTTGTAATCTATTTTTGTCTGTAAAAGGAGTTCTAAAGCTTCCCTACTACTAAAAATTGGTTTATAAAAGTATTTTGGCCCAAGGAATTCAAAAATGCTGTCAAAAAAATCTTGGCCAATTTTAAGTTATTGATGAGTTCTGATTTTTTTCAGATCAATATCCCGATGTGGCACTACATCTATGACAAAAATTTTTTATATTATTATTTCACATATATTGAACATTATTTGTACTAAAAAGATAGTTTGTAGCATGTCCTTTCTTTCTTTATAATAAAAACAGAATAGTCCATTATTTAGGTGAAGTGATGACATTCATAAGAAATAACAATTCAGTGGATAATCTACACCAGATAATTAGTATTTACAATTTGGCATTTCATCTTGGATGATTTGGACAGTCTCATTTTTCACCAGAGGGTGTTGTAAGATGATAATGGTTGGAAGATTAAAGAACAAGAGTATTAATATGTATATATAAGTATGGCATGTAATGTTGTGAATAAAGAACAATATCATCATCATATCGTGCAATTAGCACGGATATCTATGACAATCTCTCGCCAACCTTCTCTATCACTCATTGTCCCTAGGAGGTCCTATGTGCAACATCCAGTATCCACACAGAGCTGGTTAATGTAGGTCTTTGCTGGACAGCTCACATTGACATGTCGAAGTGCTGGTTTCCACAGGAGAAAGTCGCTTATGAGTTCGTCCCTGCTTCTCCATTAGTGTCCAGCATATCTCAATCAGATGGTTTGTGAGATAGGGGGCAAGTGGCAATACAACTGCTTCCTTGTTGGATGTTGTTTCTACAACTTGTTCAAGATTGCATGCAGTATTCTTAAGCAGCTCCCATCTAGCTTATTTTCCTGGCATCTCGTTAGGGTCCAAGTGATGCGGCCACACAGCAGCACTGATACAACCACAGCTTGCGGCGTCTATATTAAGAACAACATAGCCAAGAAAGATTATGTAATACAAGATAAATTAGATTAGACAACATCCAGTTAAACTCATAAAGAACAGACGAGGTCAGATTTGTTATTATGACTAAACTAATCAAACACACTGCCACTCCCATGCTTTTCAACTCACTTTCATTGTATTATGGAGACTTCACACTGCTGTTAAAAATCTTTGTATGTGAAACCCATTATCTGTAAGATATTTATTTTTCTTGAGCTTCAAATGATTTTGAAGATGAAAAGAAAAAGAAAAACATTCAAAAAGTAGTTATAGTAATCTCACCATGGTAATATACATGGTATAAGCATCTGTTATCAACGAACAAAAGTCCAGACAGCAGTTCAGCCTACATTAGATATTTATTTTGCATATCCACAGATGAAAAATATGACACAAGGTTCTCTACTTTTTTTTTTTTTCTTGCGGATAAATTGCCAAAGAAATATTTGGTTTCTTAAAACTACGGAGCAAACATCAGCATGTTATGTATCCCTGACTCTAAACATCTTAGTGCAATATGGATGTGTCAACTGTAAGATGAGTTTTCAGTCATTAGAAGTTAGTCTATTGTGTAGAGAGCACTTCCCTTGGTGTAAGTTAAGCTCATTTAGTAAATTCAATACTAACTACTTCATACTACTGGCCTTGTGCCAGACTAAACTAACCTTTTAGATCTGTTGTATTTTAGTTGAATACTAAGAGATTTTTGTGCATATTAATTAAGATAAAACCAAACAATTAGAAATCAATAATACTAAGCACATATTTGTTAAAATTAAATTTTTAATGTCTATGCAAATTAGCCTTCCTGTTCACTCTGTAAACCGCTATTTTGTTGTATATATAAATACAATTGTATGTTATTAGTATGTAGATCCGTCCCTTGGAGCGGTGTTCCAGTGGCTTTGGCCCTGGACCGTGGCTACAATTAACAGCATTGATCCCCCTTGATTTAAAGGGACAGGGCTGGGTTTATTGGCCAGTGCCTGAGATGCCCCTCATGAGGGGGAATGCCGAAGGGATCAATGTAATTTTTCCACCTGCTACTCAGTTTCGGCTTGTGGGTGGTCCCACAATGATAGGGCCTTGTTTCTAACCCGTATACGTGGGGTATGTGGTAAATATCCTAGTATGTAGATATGGTAAACAGCATTAATAATGTAAAACAATTTTATTAATAATTGAGTTTTAAATAAAAATAAAATCATAGAGAATGTGCCATAATTAATTAAAGGGAATTGTGACTTGTGTAGTGATATAGTTTCAGTTACAGACAGGCAATCACACAATCTCTATTATAATAAGATGTATATATAATATATATATATACATACAATATAAGAGACAATATATATGATATAAGATATATATATATATGAGAGTACACAAACAGTTTGTTTGAGATGGCGATAGCCAACAATTTTTGGCAGAATATGTGTTTAATTAAAGTCATACTTAATTTGAAAATTAATTAGTTGATAATTAATGAATTAGGTGAATATATCTGTTCAAATGTAAGGTGTAAACAAATTGAGAAAATGTTGGTCTCTAATGTACATACAGAGATAGACTTTTTCTTGATTTGTTTATGCCTTACATTTGAACAGATATATTCGCCTAATTCATTATCAACTAATTAATTTTCAAATTGGGTATGACTTCAATTAAGCACATATTCTCAAAAAAAAAAATATATATATATATATATATATATGTATGTATGTAATTTTATTTTTTATGGAGAGAAATTTTTTTTTATTTGTTTTATTTAATTATGATTGACAAGTTGATTTCATGTGTGGCGTGTCCGGTTGGCCTAGGGGTAGAGTCTCTGACTTTGTGTCCTGGGTTTGCCAGTTCGATCTCTGTCAGGGGGAGATCGTAGGTATACACTGCTGATAAGACCAAAACTAGGTTGAAACAGCTGTACAGTGTTCCTCACGTTGCACATGGTATTCGCCGAATTTGCTTGTCAGGATTAATTAAATTATATAAATATATATATATTACTTATACTATCTCATAATAGTTATATTAATATGTAAATATTTTACACAATATGTAACTACAATTATTAGAGGTAATATTTTCTAACACTGAATGAAATTACCTAACGTAACGTACATATTAATTCTTTTAAAACTTTTCTATACATCATATTAAACACAGTAGAAAAAGAAAAAAAAGTAAAAAGATTCTTGTAGGGATTTTTATGGCTTGTTTGAAATTTGTGTTTGACAGATTTCTTTTCCCACGCATTTTAAGACCCTGCCACGACATTGATGGGGTGTGAAGATGAAGAAGAAGAGACGTATCAAATAACCAGAATTTGAGGGAAAGCTATATAGCAAAATAGAAAGAAAGAAGGAACATATATATCCCAAAAATTTGGTCACCTTACAATCTCCCACAGTTTTTTCGATGCAGGAGCCATGTTAATGAAATCCATAAGATGGTTTCAACTCTGTCCCAGAAACCTGAGTTACCATTCTGCCTCTGCTGAACCCTAAATTCTACAAATGACTTCAAGACTTCCAGATTTTGCTCCACTTATTAAACTCTCTGTTGAAACCCAAAAAGATTCCTTTTTCTTTCCTTTATGTTGATGTTTTTCCCATTTTTCTTCAAACGTATTTCACAGCCCTGTCGGCTGCGGCTTTAGAATACACTGACTGCGCCTCTGCAGAAGGGTAAGAACCCCCCAAATGTTGCCACTTGTTGGCCGTAGGTAGCGACCCGAGATGCTTAAGGACGGAATCCTGGTGGATGAGCAGTCCATGATATGCAACACTCCACTTAGACCCTTACTTAGGCTAGACAAGCAGTTGGAGAGGTCCCCTCCAATCAATCGGCTGGTCACATCAAGCCCTAGCACCTATATGATTGTCCCAACCCTATTGCCCTTATGGCAAGTCCCAACCCCTTTTATCATATGGGTGCTAGAAGGTGGTAGCTGAGGGTCTTCATGTCCTGGGAATGATGTTAAACTCTATCTGATGGTAAGGTTCCAGTTCTGGAGGTCTGGGAAATATGGAGCACCCCTTCATCACCATTGCTCCCAGGTCCACTCTGACCCAGAATGGAAGTACCTGTTAGTGTGAGTAATGGGTAACCGTGCCAGTTTGAGGATTGCAAGTCTGTCGCCAAGAGTGTTCACATCAAGTTCAGTCAGTGTATCCTTGTCAAGTTCTGATAATACTGATATGGTGATACGATTCTGTTAGAACGAGCTGAGGTACTGAGCAGCATCGGAAAAGAATTTGGTCCACGTGTCCTCACTTTGCCGCGTCATGTGAGATTAGAGGAATAGATGAATTGTGAGATCAATCAGATGAACGGAGACCACCCAACAATGCCTGAAACATAAACAACAAGAGTATGAGAAGTGTCTACAGCATCCCATCTATGGATTAAATAGGAAAATGTGTTTATGAAAAAAATTGAGTATCCATTAAGAATTAATTTATTTCGAAACATTGTCGGCATTAAATGACCCACTGAGGTTGATATGTCGTAAAAACAAAACTAACAAAAACTTTCAGAATGTGTTATCATTGACTCATGAAGTCAAATGTGTTTTATACATAATTATTGATTGGTCAGCTGATGGATTTTAATGGCATGTCAACCCATCTGGGGTTATTTTATGCCTAGATGTTATGGAATTGCATTCATAGTATGAAGAGATAACTAATCATGATAATAGATTATGGGGTTACAAGAGGTTTAGTGTTTTAAAGTTTAAAACTGTAGCTGGTTATTTTTCGGGTATATTCTTCGGGTTTTGCTTTTAATCTCATCTTATTTGGTGGTCGCACTGAAAAGAAAGGGATTCAAGGAACGAAAAGAAAGAGGCAAAGACAGAAGATGGTTTTTAAGGTTTCAGCTTTATTCACCAGTTATAGCCATCATGTGGCAAGGAAATATCTCCCTAGCCAGTAGTAGTAGCAGCATCTAGACACAGTTAAGGCCCCAACTCAAATGACTGAGAGATTCTCTTGAGGGTCGGGAGTGGTTCCTTTTTTTCTGCACATGCATGGAGGGTTCTTCCGGTGAAGGCTCATGGGAGTTTGTTATTTTTTAAAAAAGTTTTTATTTTAATTTTGTTTACCCACAAGATACAAAACAGATTTTTTTTTTAGCATGTAGAATCATTGACATCTAAAGTCACATGTTTTATATATAGTTATTGATTGATTAGTTGATTGATATTAATGGCATGTCAACCCATCTGGGATTATTTTATGTCTAGAGTTTAGGGAACAATGAGCTTTGTATGTATTTACAGATTAATTATGGTAATGTAATGGTTCATTGTAGAAAATGGACTCGGCGACAAGAGTTCAAATTCAGTTGAGGCTGTTTGCATTTCACATATCACTAATACTCTTGTGAAAGGTATGAATCCAACTATTCTTCCTCCAGCTATGGGTAAATAGTAGGGCAGACTGGCCTCTAACTTTGGTATGGCAACCAGTCTTGGAAAAGGAAAACTCTGAATTAAAACCTGTTAAACTCTGCTTAATATTGAAGTCAGTCAGTTAGACAGCCAACAATTGGTTTGACTGACCAAGCCTAACATGAAGTTACTACTCAATTAATGAGCCCACTATAACAGCTTAAATAATTCCTGCCACTGCTGCCAGGAAGAGTCCATTAAGCTGAGGAGGTGTTTGACTGTCCTACTGTCCAATAGTTAATAATCTATAACAGTCATTTCCAGACTGCAGGTTCAATCCTGGCTAAGGGTGAAAGTAACACAGAATGACAGTTATCAGTATTCTACATCTCCCCTTCCTCCCCCCCTCTCCCATTGCGCAGGCGTATTGGCCTTTGAGGAGAAAATTAGTTCCTTTCGGCCAGGCTGATTAGAGGGAGCAATCTTGACAATGCCCGGGGTATTTTCGTCGCCTTGGTTTTGGGGGCGGAGTGACATTGGGTGAGGCCAGGTCCCTAGTGTTGAGGTGTGGGGTGTTAGAGTTGGAGCCAATGGGATCAAGCATAGCACTAGGCAATGGTGTGGGTTTGGTTCTGTGGTCAGCTTTTTCAGGAAGCGTCGGTTTCTGAGTGTGATCCTACCTGATCCGTCCACTCGGAGCCGGTATTGCCGATGTGGGAGAACCTCAATGACGGTGCCTGTAGTGGTCCACCCGGGTTTGATGGGTTTTGAATGGCTACTTTGTCACCATTCTGTAGCGGGTCAAGACTGTGTGTGTACCTATTGTATCTTTCCGACAGCAGGACATTCCGTTGACGAAAACTCTCCTCACGACGTTGTGCTGCGGCTATCCATTCAGAATGTGGTTTGTAGAGGATAGGTCTTAATGGATCGAATCCCGGAGTCGGCGGTGGAGCAGCAACTGCGCTGGGGATAGGCCGATGCCTTGAATGGGAGTATTGCGGTATTGGAGGATTGCTTGGACAACACTATCATTGTCTAGTGAACCCTGAGGGCCTGTGTTGCCATGGATTATCCTTTTGGCAGTTTTGACAGCGAGTTCCGCTCGGCCATTGGATTGAGGGTATGCTACTGATGATTTTCTATGTTTTACACACCATGACTTGAGAAACTGCTGAAATTGCTCAGAATTAAAAGGAGGGCCACCGTCACTACTCAGCTCTTCAGGAGTACCATAAGTATCTTTAAAATGATATGGTACTGGGATAGGGTTATGTCTTGCTTTGGGGGTTGATCCTTCCTTGAGGTGTATGTGGGCTGGGGGCCCAGCCATAGCAGGAAATTTTCCGTTTTTGTTGAAAACTGTCGTAGCGAATTGGTCTAACAACCATTGCTTAATTTTTTCTACGTTTTCATTGGTTGGTGGAAATGGAGGGGTTTTAGGATATTGGATTTTATGGGCTGGAGCTTTTGGTGTGTTATGCTGGGAATCCGTGAATACCGCATTGCATGTTATTGAATTACTTGCAGGGGCGGGAGGCCCTGCCATAGGTTTAGGAAAGAATGGAGGTAATATACCCACATCAATGCAGGCTGCCTTACTAAAGTATATCACCTGTATATTTTTACATATATATAGTGCCTGTTTTGTAGTCCTCTCCCCAATTGTAAACATGATGGGTATCCAACCTTGACACACCAATGAGAACCCTCCTACTGCACGTACTTTTTTTTTAGAGGGGACTAAATTTTTCTCCGAGAGTCCCATGTACTGTAGATGTTTCAACCCACCGAGGCATATGGTTGCACCACTGTCAGGGTAGATTTTGAGATTGGTAGGACAAGCGGCAGGGATATCTTTGGCTTGTCTTGGGTCAGGGCAGGGGGAAAATGGGGTTAATGTGGCTTCCACCTCCTCGCGGCCGTTGTGGCTATCTGGTTTGTAACTGTCAGTTACTGGATCGAATATTAGGTGCGCAATCAGGGCATCCATACTGGCTTCTTCATCTTCCAGGCACTTAATAGCACCTTCTTCATTCTTTGATTGGCAGACATTTGCAAAGTGGTTCCGTTTCCCACAAGCTTTGCACGTTTGACCCCATGCCGCACACATCCGTGGCCGGTTACCTATTCCAGCCCCACCATGCCGGTAACTACCACAACCTCTGCATGCATTACGTTGGGTTTTTTTTTCCACCATGTCTCCACGGTTGAAGGTAGTGCCTGAACGGGCTGAATTTTGGGCCCATTTCTGTCGGTGATACGCAGATGTTCGAATCCTTGCAACATCTGAGGTACCAGATATCTTATCTTGGTCTCGCATGGCCATCTCGAATGCTTTTGCATGAGTTATATTTTGTTCCAAGGTCATCAGTGAACCTGCCTTAGCCAATATATCCGCCTGTAGTGTGTCATTAGCAATGCCCGAATGAACTGATCCTTTATATATATGTTGGACAAGTCATGATCACAGTTGGGGCATATATAGTTGCAATCTTGTGCTCCTGACTGTAGACGAATCAAGTAATCCTGGATGGACTCATGGTCACTCTGTATGATGGATGAAAAGGAGATTCTGTGCACCATGGGATTTGATTTCTGTGTAACCAACACCTCTAGCATATCAAGCAGTTTGCTAGGGTTGGTGTTGAAGAAGTCAGGGTAAGTATTGATGATAGAATTCTGGACGGTTTCATCGGCACAATTGTACAGTTGAATGTTAGTCTGTATGGGGGAAGATTGGTCATCTTTGTAAATACGTCCCAGTCTATCCTGAACTTCCTGAATTGTTGTGGGGTCATTTCCGAACGGATTTGAGGAAGTTTTGCAGTTGGTGTTCTTGCATAATTAGCTGATAATGGGAGTGTCACTGGGGGAACCTTGGCTAGCTTGAGTATAGTGAGCATGTCACCCATAGTCTTGATACCCAGTTCCTTAAACATTGCACGGTCTAGCATATGCAAGCTGGACCTTGCAATCTCTTCACTAGAAAATGTCTGGGCATAAGTCTTGGCAGAGGCAACAGATATGCCTGCCTCAATAAACAGCTTTTCCCATCCAGCTAGGTCGAATCCTGCCCGCAGCGCCATATTGAAGTCAGTCAGTTAGACAGCCAACAATTGGTTTGACTGACCAAGCCTAACATGAAGTTACTACTCAATTAATGAGCCCACTATAACAGCTTAAATAATTCCTGCCACTGCTGCCAGGAAGAGTCCATTAAGCTGAGGAGGTGTTTGACTGTCCTACTGTCCAATAGTTAATAATCTATAACAGTCATTTCCAGACTGCAGGTTCAATCCTGGCTAAGGGTGAAAGTAACACAGAATGACAGTTATCAGTATTCTACACTTAAGAAATTGACCTCATGTCACATCCTACTCACAAAGAGGTGTTGGTAAATATATATTTGCACATTTATGTAGTTTTTATTTCATTTTAACATTGCTTTCAAATAAAGGGTTTGGGGGATCATGTTGAGAGATTACTTTGTTTGATGTTGATCAGGTTTATGTTTATAATTTTTGGTATAAATTTATTTCTCTCATAAGAATAAATACCGTAAAATCCCACCAATCAACCAACTAATTCTCAATTATCATATGGGTGCTAGAAGGCGGTGGCTGAGGGTCTACATGTCCTGGGAATGACGTTAAACTCTATCTGATGGTGAGGTTCCAGTTCTGGAGGTTTGGGGAATGTGGAGCACCCCTTCATCCCCATTGCTCCCTGGTCCACCTGGAGTGGTAGTACCTGTTAGGGTCCCATCTATGGGTTAAATAGAAAAACATGAGTTTATAAACAAAATTGTATTATGCATTAAGAATGAATTTATTTAAAAACTTTGTCGGCATTAAATGACCCACCGAGGTTGATATGCCGTAAAAACCAAACCAACCAATTCTCAATTTACCAACATGACTGATGCCAATATCTGGAACCCAAAGACAATCATAAGTGCTCTTATCTATGACAAAAACTCTCCTGCTATATAATAATAAATAGTGTTAAATTCTCTGTATAGTTCTTTATTCTGGTGAAATGTTTCCATTGTTTCTTTTTAAACAAACAGTAGCAGTAGGAATAAGTAGTAAGAGGGGCTCACAAGTTTATAAAAATGTCATGGGGAATGGTGGGAGGAGAATTGGTGGGGAATTATAGGTAAATGAGAATAAGTTGACTGGTTTTAAAGTTGATCTTGTTTAACGGTTTCTTAAAGGTATAGGGCTTTGAGTATTTGAAGTTTTTGTTTGTTTTTTTCTCTGTGTAGTATTTGCCTGATTTTTTAATCTATAGGATTTAATCAAAATATATTAGAGAAGGCGCAATTTTTGGAGCTGTTTCACTGCTCTGTCGACTGGGGCTGTAGAATATGCAGAACGGTAAAAAAAAAACAATTGCTGTGGACAGAATTGTGGTAGCTGAATGGTATGTGATCTGTCATACGCAATATTCCACTTCTGTCTTTACTTAGGCTAAGCGGTCAGTAGGAGGGACCCTGCTGGTCATATCAAGCATTAGCACCCATTAGCACTGTGTAGTATATGTGTCTTTTCAGTTAGAATTTTCTGGTAATCTGAGGGGAGGCATGAATGTGATTTTAAGTGTTGCATTATGGAGCTTGTATACATTAGATAACCAGCATGTTTTGTTAAACTCAACGGACAATTCTTGTCTGACAAGTTTTTGTTCAATCTTTTCTAACTGTCTGGCCATCTTTTTAATATCCGGGTGGAATTGAAGTATGAATCCACCAAAGGTTCTAACACGACCGCTTTCTGCACTACTTAATGCCATTGTCAGGTGTGGAACTAGTGAGATGTTTTCTTTGTTTCTTTTTAAACAAACAGTAGCAGTAGGAATTAGTAGGAGGGACTCACAAGTTTATAAGAATATTATGGGGAATTGGTGGGAGATTATAGGCATTTGAGAACATGTTGACTGGTTTCAAAGTTGATCTTGTTTAAGGTTTTTTTTTTTGTTTAATATATAAGGCTTTGAGTATTTAAAGTTTTTGTTTGTTTGTTTTTTTCTCTGTGTAGTATATGTGTCTTTCCAGTTAGAATTTTCTGGTAATCTGAGGGGAGGCATGAATGTGATTTTAAGTGTTTATATTTCTTTACTTTTCTATAAACCTACATTCATGTCAAAGAAAACGGATATATAAGATGAAGTGAAACCATGTTGTGATTTGAACAGCCAACCTGAAGGTAAGCAGATAAATAATGGTTCCATTGTACTAGATTCTATAGACTCCTTGGGAAGCACTGAGATGAATCAACATCACATCAATAATGGTACTGCTGTGGTTACACAGCAAGAAGGGAGGCACTTATGTTGTAACTGTTATCATCATAGGAAATGAACATCCTGGATGAGGCTGTTTGTATTTCCTATAGTGTTAATATCTTTTGGAAAGGTATGCATCCATTGTTGTATAGCCATTATAAAACATCAGATATATAATAGAAAGAGACTGATAGTTAAATAGATGAGATGGTCTTTCTTACTTGTTACAGTTCTACTTGGTTCTACCTTGGCCGCTATCTTCTTTCGTCTAGTAGGCTTCTTTTAAGGGTTGGTTTTCTTCTTTGATTCTTCTTTGGTCTGGGCTGGACATTGCTTGTTTTAATAATTAACACAACAAGACTTGGTTGCTTCTTGATCAAGTTTTATTTCCGACTCTGCCCATTTGATTCTGCCGTAGGTGAGTTGCGAACCCTAAGAGAGATCCTCTCTGATAGGGTGCTTCTAACTACAGGTATGTTCATAATTTATAACTGCACATAAATTATGTCACACCATCTCTTCTCTCTAGCTATGAGTAAATACGGCAGACTGGGCTCTTTAACCATGGTATGGCAACCTGTCTAGGAGAAGGAAAACTCTGAATTCAAACCTGTTAAACTACTTCTTTATGTGTTTCTTGTTGAACTCAGAAACCTTCGGGAAACATTGTGTATATAACAATAAAAATGAGGACAATAGTCCAAAAAATAAAATAATACAAATTATCAAGCCTCATCTCAAAAGTTCAGGTAAACTGTTAAATCCCCTTAAAAATGACCTTGTGTTGCATCCTGCTCATGCAGAGGGATTAGGTAAATACATACATAGTAAGTAGTTTTTTTTGTGTGTGAAATTGAAAACCCCATGCCACTGTTTTTCTTTTTTTTCCTTCTCCTAGACCAGTTTACATATTTACAAGGCTAGAGAGCCTAGACTACCCAACTATTTATCCAATATGGGATTTCCCTGTCAGCTGGGGCTGTTAGAATATGTCAACTGCACCTCTACAGATGGGTAAGAACCCTCACCCAGTGGAGACACCTGTTGGCTGAGGATGGCGACCTGTAATGCTTAAGGATGGAATCCTGGCAGCTGAGCAGTCCCTGACATGCAACACTCTACTTTAGCTCTTACTTAGTGTAGATGGGCATTTAGAGAAGCTTTTTTCAATCAATCAGTTGGTCAAGTCAATCCCTATCACCTATATGATTGTCCTGACCCTATTGCCCTTATGGCAAACCCCCCAACACTTTTTATCATATATGTGCTAGAAGGTAATAGCTGAGAGTCTTAGTGTCTTGGGTATGATGTTAAACTGTATCTAGTGATGAGGTCCCAATTTCTGGGGGAATCTGGGGTACCTCTTCATTGCCATTACTCCCAGGTTCACTCTGAATTGTATTGATAGTACATGTTAGGGTCAAATCTATTTGCTAAATAGATCAGAAATGAGTTTAAAAATGTATTTTAAATAGTATTATCTGCGTTATTCGGACTATTGTCCCATCTTCATTGTTATTTGTACAACGTTTGGCCGATATGCCCTCCGTTGTACAAATAACAATGAAGATGGGGACAATAATCCGAATAACACAGATAATACTAATCTTCAAGCCTCATCTCAAACATTCAGAGAAATAGTATTTTAAATAGTTTTAAATATTTGAATACCCAACAAGAATGAATAAAACAAAAACATCTTCAGCATGAAATAACCCAAGGGTTGACATGCCATAAAATCCAACCAACCAATATAAAAAAGAATTTAATGCCTTTCTATTGATTCCATTTCTAACAACAATATCCATTAAAGTCAATTTTTTACTCTTTGCGTACTAAATTTCTCTCACGGCTGTACCAAATTTTCTTAGTATTTGTGAGGATTAAAATAAAAATTAAAAAAATAAAATAAGAATAAAAAAAATTTTTTAAATAAAAAAAACTCCCATGAGCCTTCACTGGAAGAACCCTCTGCATATGCAAAACAAAAAAAATGACCCACTTCCGACTTGACACCACTACTAGCCAGGGAGAAATTTCCTTGCCATGAGGTGGCTATGACCCGTGAATAAAGTCTAAATCATTAAACCACCTTCTGTCTTTGTCTCTTTCTTTGAGTTCCTTCCATTTCAGCGCAACCATAAAATAAGATGGTGTTAAAAGAAAACCCTAAGAACACGCAACGAGAATAAAAACCACAGCCACCTTTTTACTTAAAACACAAAACCACCTGACACCCATATATCTTTACCTGTATGATGGGATATTTCAAAGTTCACTATCTATTCCCCTCAAAACTCATTCTATCTAAATAAAGTCACATTATTATTGTAATCAGTCCTTCTACACAATTACAATGAACTAACCATCAGTTTTTGTATGGTAGGATTGCAGTGGTGGGAGAGCTGCTGTGAGTGACTTAAAGTAGGCTAAGAGTTAAGCAGAGTTTGTGTCGCATCCTTCTCATGCAGAGGAGTTTGATAGGTAAATACAGGGCAAGTAGGTTGAGTTTATAATTCAGTGTTGTCTTTAAATATTTCTTTTTTACAAAAATAATAACAAAGTTGTACAAATAAAAGTTTAAATTGTTTTTGGAGGACTGATGAATTAACAGAAAAATAGGTTAATAATTAATTATTACATTTCAAGTGTTTCATAAGAAACAATGGTTATTTATATCTACATTATCAAAAATTTCCAAATGGGTCAAATATGTTAAGGGGGGAGTCTCCCGTAGCATAGTGGCTGATGTGCTGAACTATAACATCATAGGGAGTTCAAACTCTAGTCATTCTATTGTGTTCATTTTCAAACTAATACTCTTGGGAAAGGTATAAACATACCTATGGGGTTACAAGAGGTTCAATGATTTAGGTTTAAAAGATAGCTGGTTATTTCTTGGTGCGTGTTCTTAGGGTTTGCTTTTAACCCCATCATATTTGGTGGTCGTGCTGAAAAGGAAGGAATTCTAGGAACGAACAAGAAAGACAAAAAGGGTTTTATGATTTAGGCTTTATTCACAGGTCATAGCCACCACGCGACCAGGAAATATCTCCCTGGCTAGTAGTAGTGTCTTGACGCAGTTAAGGCCTAGGTCAGAATGGCCGAGAGATTCTCTTGGGGGTCAGAAATGGGTCCTTTTTCCCCACACATACTCGGAGGGTTCTTCTGGTGAAGGCTCATGGGAGTTTGCTATTTTTCATCTTTATTTTTATTTTTTATTTTATTTTAATCCCCACAACATATTCCCCAACTGTGGGTTAAATAATACCACTACTGTTCTTCTACAAGAATGGCTTTGGCATTAAATAAACCACAAAGGTTGATGTGCCATTAAACAGAGAAACCAAACTAAGAAATCTAAAAACACATAAACTCAACCCTTACCTATTTTAGACAAGGAGACAGGTGCTGCATGGCATTAAATAACCAAACAAATAAACCAAAACCAAATTGTAGAATGAACATCATACTTACCTTCACAGGATGGCTGTGACTAGCATCCAGTCACCAGACAAAAAAAAAGACAGAGTAACCAAATACACACTGTAGCAACTGAGAGGACATAGCCAAGTGTTCAGTATATATGGATACAGATATACACACTAAAACCACCAGCCAATCAAAATGCTGGAAATATATTTGCCTATTCCACAAAGAATAGGCCAAGCTGCTATTTAATTCACTTACCTAGTCTTGATTCTCAGAAACTGATCCAACTCGCAACAGTTGAATTCAGATCAGTTTACACAAATCTCTATACAAATGTGTTAAATTAACTCATTTTGAAAGATCAAATGTGGAGGTAAAATCTAGTTTAAAAAAAAAGTTACTGTCTTTTTGTGGAACTGAATTGAGGCAGTTATTTTTGTGACCTGCCCAGTCTCATTGGCCAGCCAATGTTTCCCCCCTCATTGTGTTTATTTCCAAAAGAGATCATGACTGTACAAGCCACAAGTCAGCTCCACAAAGAAAGAAAAAAAAGACTCAAAAATGAACTTCACAGAATACACACACAGTGATGCTGATAGTGTTTTGATTTAGTGCATCCTGGGATGCACATATTTGCATTGAATGAATCCCCAGGATTAATTAATGGGTCAAAACTAAAGTTTCTTAATAAATTGTAAGGTTTTTATTTATGATCTGGGGAAATAACTAAAGCTGCCTAATGCCTACCTTGTAACCTATCATGTCTAATTCCTTTTTAAGAAACTATTGAAATGTATTTACAGCTAGCTTGAAATGGTGAGGGAAGAAAAGAGAAAAACACTGGGATGCATGGATACGATTTTACTGCGTCCTTTTAGATTTTTGTGCATCAGGGACACAACATATACCTATCAGCATCTCCTCTGCACACATATGGCCATCTTTATTAGCACTGAGGGTGTACTCTACACTCCCCAGATTTCCAGAACTGGAGCCTCACCATCAGATACAATTTAATGTAATACCCAGGACACCCCCCCCTTTTTACTTTGGAAGGATCTTACTCGTCTACAGCAAATACAGCCAGCATATACTAAGCTTTACCAACAGGTCGACAATTCAACTCTAATTCTTTCCAACTAAATGATTTCTCTTCTAGTTTCTCATGGTCAGGGAAGTACATACAAGACTGGAGTCAGTCGTGGGGTTGGAGTTGGAAGAAATTAAGAGGTCACCGGAGTTGGTAAAACTATACCAACTCTGATTCCAGTTGAATTTACAGTTTGTATGGCCCTCGTTTAGTCTGTAAAGTTATACAGTACACACTCCTTATTAATAGATTCTAAAAGACTATGGTTTTATACTTATTTGTTGGCCATAATCACTTAATTACGTAGAGAGGAGTCAGAATCAAAGGTTTTGTATTCTAATTCCATATGGTCATGGGTTAGAGTGCATGTGACACTTTGCAATATGGACTCTGGTACTGATCCCTCACAATCACAAAATGGATGGCAGACAAAGACTTGGTCAATTTTCATTCCCATTCATTCTGACCGCAAGCTGCTAACCCTGCTGTCTATATTCTCCTTGTGAAAAGTTCTTGGCCCAACCAAGAAATGAATGATTTAGTCATGAAATGCTATTCCACATATTCAGCACAACCAGCACTGCTTTGAGTTACAATTGGTCTCTCCTCTGTTTGCTACCAATGTCGACAGTGGGTGAAGGAAAGACCCCCACCCCAAATACAAAATAGACCTCCATGATGTAGCGAACTGTTGACACAAAGTACAGGGTGACCCCCACCCCCAAAAAAAAAAAAAAAAACAGAACCCAGATTCTGCTTTTTTTTGGTCACTGTGTACTTTATGAACATCAATAACCATCTTAATTCTTTTCCTACTTTAAGCCACTCACAGTGACTCTCCCACCATAACTCAACTTTATAATTAGCAGAAGGACTCAGATTACAATAGTAATAGGACTTTATTTGAATAGAATGAGTTCTGAGGTGAATAGATAGGGAACTTTGAAATATCCCATCATACAGATTAAAGATACTAAGAAAATTTTGTACAGAAATATGGTAGGCAAAGAGTTAAAACATATTTGATGCTAGGGTTTCATGTCACCGCTCCCAAATCTACAATATAAGGTCCCCACTCTGCTACATGTCGATTTTCAAAATATATGAAATATACCCTTCTGGGGCTCTCAAGTAGGCTTGACCCACCATCCCTAGTCTAGGGGTTGTGTGCACCGGCCCTGTGTACAACAGATAAGTGTAGCTAGTTAAAATAAATAAACAAAATAACCAAAAATGTTATCAAAATAACTAAAAAGAAAGTGAGTGTAGGATTCATACTCCCACTCTCTTGATAATATCTGTTTTTCATGACTGAAGAGTAACCATGCTGAACAGATGGATTGTGTTACATGTTTTTTCATCTGATATAATATTTATCTAAAAAAATAAAAAATAAAAAATTGATTAGAAAGAAATGAAATGAAATTGAATGAATAAAAAAGAGAAAGGTTGTATTAAAAAAAAAAAGATTTTTTTTTTTCAATACGGAGCATTGACATTTATAATTGACAGTAACATTTTGTGACTTTTTCTTTTTTTTTTTTTGTAAAAAAAAAATTGAGTATTATCGCATAAATGCATCCTGGCCTTCTGCCCTAAAAAACGCTAAGTGGTGCCTTCTCAAAATCCAACCCATACAACTACTCGGTCATATTTATTTGAAAATACATGACAGTTTTTTTAAAATTAAAATAAAATGAAAATACCAAAAATAAAGATTTAAAAAAAAAAATTAAAAAATGAGATGACATTTTTTTTAATTAAAATAAAAAAAGAATATCTAAATAAATTCTGATTCTTTGTGTTTGTTTAATGTCTTGATTATTTTTGTGAAATTTGTTTTAAATTAAAATAAAAAATATCTGATTGTTTTTATTTTTGAAACTCAGTCGTATTTATTTAAAAATTTGTGACAGTTGTTTTGAATTAGGGAGTTAAATCGTAGATTGTTTTTTCAGCAGGCACCGCTTAGCGTTTTTATGGGCAGGAGGCACATTTATGCAATATTTTTTTTTTTTTTTTTTTTTCCAATAAGGAGCATTGACATTTTAGCTTGAAGGTTACATTTTTGTGACATATTTGGCTTTTTTTTTTTTTTTTTTTTTTGTAAAAAAAAAAAAAAAATCATATGTGTTAGAAGGCAGTTACTAAGGGTCTTAGTATCTTGGGTATGACGTTAAACTGCATCTAGTGGGGAAGTTCCAGTTCTGGAGCTTTGGGGAGTGTAGAGTACCCCTTCATCGCCATTACTTCCAGGTCCACTCAGACTAGAAGTGATAGTAACTGTTAAGGTTCAATCTATGGATTAAATAGTTCTAAAATATGGGTTAAAAAAAAAAAAGAGTTTATAGAAATTTTGAATATCCAACAAGAATAAATACAATAAACAACATTGGCATGAAATAAGGCGGCTTTTCTGTGAACTCACATAAAACTGAGTTCATGTGTTTTAAACAAGATGGAGGCATCTCCACACTGGATGGTAAGCCTCTGAATTTAGTAGACCAGTTCACATAGGTAGTTATATCTCATCTACAGAAAGCAATGTCAATATACGCATAGGAAAGGCACAAACTGCTTTAGACAGATTATAGATTGTTTGTAAATCTGATCTCTCTGATAAGATGGAGTGTGAATACTTTCAAGATGTAGCCATGTCAGAGCTATTGTATGACTGCACCACTTGCTCTAATGAAGCCCTTAGAGAAAAAGCATGATGGAACTACACAAGGAGGCTGTGTGCCATCTTGAGCAAATCTTGGAAACAGCACCCCCACAAAAAAGCAGCTGTATGGCAACTTACATCCAAACAAAATCAACCAACCAAGTAAGACGAATAAGACATGCTTGAGAAGCAAGGACAAACTCATAAGTGACATTCCCCTGTGGACACCTACATATTGACACACTAATGGTAAGGAGCATGAGCATGCACTTTACACTCCCCAGATCTCCAGAACTGGAGCCTCACTATCAGATACAATTTAATGTTATACCCAGGAGACTTTTTTTTTCTTTTTCTTTTTTTTTTTTCTTTTTTTTTTTTTTTTTTTTTTTTAAGGATCTTACCCCTGTACAGCGGATAAAGTCAGCAATATACTAAGCTCTGCCAAAAGGTCAGCCATTGAACTCTAATTCTTTCCAACTAAATGCATTTTAATTATATGACTCTATAAACAAAGTTGGAAGTATAGAGTGACCTATTATCATTTCCCAAAATGTTTTACCAATTATTGGGATTAAGAGATTGTAATAACACTTGCATAATTCTCAGATACATTCCGTTGAAAGGAAACAAAACTGAATAAAAAAAAAAAATTAATAAGACTTTCTTTGTCTGTCACATTCAATGAGACTTGTTTGCAGACACACAGATACATACATACATTCACCTTCTCCACTATAAAAACAAATATATACTGCACAAATGTTTCAAATAAAGGACTGAAGAAGTCGCACTTATGTGTAACAAAATATTTCCTCAGCCCCTGCTTGTTTGAGTTGTTTTGTCCACACTTTTTTCCTCTATTCTTAACCACATTTTGTCGGATTCATTCCAATCCTCCTATCCTCATACACACACACACACACACACACACACACACACATATATATATATATATAAGGACCTGTGGATATTCCATAGTATGATAATTTAATTATTACAATGTTTGATATGTTTGCTTAAGAGCTATTGCTAAATAGTTCAATATGTAAAAAGTATAATAATCTTGATTTAACTTTCTAACTTTTTTTTTCTTTCTTTCTTTCCTTCTTTTCATATTTTTAATATGTGCAATTGAAACAGATTAAATTTATTTCATCCATGCGCTCACTCCTCTCTCTCTCTCTCTTTCTTTCTGTCTTATTAGATTTTTTCTCTATAATAAAACAAAATGGTCTATAATTTAGCTGAGGTGATGACACTAATAAGAAACAAAAATTCAGCAGATAAGCAACACCAGACAATCAGGATTTACAGTTTTGCATTTCAGCTTGGACGATTTAGATGGTCTCATTTTTAACCAGAGGGTGTTGCAAGATGATAACGGTCGTACTTTTAAGGGACATGATTAAGATATAGCTAAACACACCAAGCTCTTCTTATTAGCAACATGTGATACAAGATTAATTTCTTAAACAGTGTTTAAGTAAAGTAAAAGTAAAGTGGTCAGGGTGGCCTAATATCGGTATCAGCCAGACAGTGAGGGAGTCTATCCCCTTTTCACTAGCACAAGACCAAAGAGATTGTTTTTACATCTGAGGTGGAGCGCCACACCTAACATCAACTCCTTACTTTACCACATAGATCCCTGTGCTACTCATGCGCTGAGTTGACAAGGGCCGGTATTGAACCAGGAACCTTGTTCTTCCTTGGTGGATGCTCTATCGACTGAGCTAAATCTCCCCCTGAAAGCAGAGTTTAACATGTTTGAATTCAGAGTTTTCCTTCTCCAAACTGATTGCTATACAATTGTTAAAGAACCCAGTTTGCCTTACCATTTATCCGTAGATGGAGGGAGAATAGTTGGATGCACACGTTCTTGATTTAAAGGCATAATTTTATATATGACTTATGATTAAAATTTACATAGTTACGCCACAAGCATCTTCTTTTTGTTCATTCATAAACTCAAATGGCTGTCTGATGAGGCTAGAGTTTAAAAAAAAAATGAGAATTCTAGTTGAAATAAATTTATAACTGAGTGTTAAGTTTTTCTTTGTTCAAATGTACAAACATTGCTCTCTATAGAATTAATCAAATTAATTTACATTGAGCTCTTTAAGCATTTTAAAAAAGTATATATAATGTATCTATATAGGAAAAAAAATTATATATATATATATATATATATGTGATGTGTGAATGAAAAAAAGGGTCCTGAATAGAATCATTCCCACCACCACAGTCATTTGTATATTTATATTTCTCTCTCTCTCTCTCTCTCTCTCTGATATAATCCAATTGCGCTTTAACTTTTCCATTGCAGTGGCATCAGTAAATAATCCAAAAATTGCTCAATATATTAAAAACATAGAGCAGTAATAATAATTATATTAGTAGAGGAAAAAAGTTAAGGGTCTACCATGGTTTCAATTCAAATGATTTCATCAGGACCCTACCCTACCCTAATTTAACTAAGTAATTACATCAACTTAGTTAAGCATTGGGTAGGGTCCTGATGAAATCATTTGGATTGAATAAGTTTTATCTAAGTTCACGGAGAAGCTGCCTTAACTTTTTTCCTCTACTAATATTATTATATATGCATAATACTTGTGGCATAAAAATATAGATTATAAATCCTATATAGAATTATGCATATAACTTATCAAAAATTACACATGAAATTATGCATATAAATTATATACAAAATTGTAATTATAAATTAGGTATAAAATCATGAATATTCATTATATGTAAAATTTTGTATATAAATTATATATAAAATGATACTTATGAATTATAATTATACATCATATTTAAAAATAAGCTCATAAATATCAAAATAAAAGTAAAATTTTCTGTCCCTATTTCTCAATCAAATAAAAGTGACAAATAAAACATATAATCTTTGTTTTTAAATAACTTGATAAAATCATATAAATATATTCATAGCTTATCTTTATGACCCTTTTTTATTCTATAAACTCATTTCTTTCTTTTTTTCTCTGTCTCTCTTTTGCTATCCAAGAAACCCTCAAAATTCACAGACAACTCAAACCAAAAACAAACAAAGAACCTCTCCCTTTCCCCTCCCCTCTTCTCAATCCCAGACTGGTGCACCTTAACCCACTTACACAGAAAACCCTGAGGCCTTCAAAGTTCCAGACTTACTGTTACTCTTTGCAAAGTAGGAATGGTCCATATGTGTTCCTCCCTGTGTCAGACACCCCTTCTCCTAATAGTTTACCCAACCTGATTCCATAACCTTCTACGAGGTTGTTAAACTCTCCAGACACCATGGAAAGGAATTCTACCATGGAGTATAAGTATTAGATGGAAGTATTTATAAAATGGTTCTGACAACTGTTTGGCCTTATTCTCTCCCAGATAAAAAAAAAAGGGACTATATTTTATTTCAAGTCTTATTCTATATCTCACTCAAAGAAAACAATGGTTTATTTTTTCACATATTACACAATATAAACAATGTCACATAAAACAAAACAAAAAAAAAAAACAAAACATAATGTTGGTTGTTGTAGTAATGTGTGGAGGATGATCACTAATTAGGATTGAGCCTATTCTAGTCGTGACCACCTCAATTGGGTTTTTTAAATTTGTTTTTTTTTTCATTGTTTGAAAGTTGATTATAAGTTTACCTATATGTAAACTTTTTATATTAATGTTAGCTGAGTAATAGCATGGCTGCGCATTGGTCACACAAAGCTTACGCATTCTTTTATACTTGAACTAGAGGAACAACCACAATATTAACATGTCAAACACTGTGCACTGTTAAACACTTCCTCATAGAATGTGAAGTTTATGCCCCTACCAGAAAAAAATTTTTCAATGCAAATAACATGAAAGTTTGAAAATGTTAACATAGATATCATTTTGTCCTTCTTCCAAGAAATAAAAATATATAAAAAATTATGAATCTGATATGAAATACGTCCACAATACCACTTATAGGAATGCAACTGTAAGGTAAAATAGATTTGTTTTTAGAAAAAAAAAGAAAGATTTTAACACAAAATAATCCCTTACAAAACATACATAGGTGTTATATATATATATATATAATATATATATATATATATATATTGCATTATGTAGATATTGTTATATTATATATATTATGTTTATTTTATAAATATCAGAGTTGGCATTAAATAACCCACAGGGTTGATATGCCATTAAACCAAACCAAACTGTTAGCTGGAGGCGTGTGGTGTAATGGTTAGAATCATAGGAAATGGACTCCTCAACCAGAGTTCAAATCCTGAACAAGGCTGTTTACATTTTCACATAGTGCTAATACCCTTGGGAAAGGTATGAATCCATATATTCTCCCTCCAGCTATGGGTAAAATAGTAAGGCAGACTGAGGTCTTTAACCTTGGGTAGAGGTAACCAGTCTAGGAGAAAGAAAACTCTGAATTTAAAAAACTGAGGTCAGTCATTGATTGGGTTTGTGGCATTCTTGTGCACCAATTCTTTCCTATCAACAGTACCAAAAAGTGCAGATTGTCCAACACAAGCCTTCACCACTATAAACAAAACTCTGTGTAGGATTGGATGAACCCTCATACGTTGAAATTGATGAGAGAGTCCATATGAATCCAAGTCTGTAGTGTTGATAATCATAGTTTGTAGGTTTCCTGTAATCTTATTATAATGAAGATTATGAGTCTGTCTGTAACCGAAACTATGTCACCAATAACACCACAATACCCTTAGTTATTTACATTATATTCTTATTAAATAAGCATTATTTAATCTTAATTAGCATCGTATCTTATTTATTAACAATGTCTCTATAAAGGCCTAACTGAGATCACTTAATAATGCATTTAAAATACTGTGATGTGTGTTATATATCATTTAAACATAAATATTTAAATAGTATATGCTGTGAATAATTTGCATACCGGTTTTAACAAAACTGTGTTTAATAGATAATTCCTTGGTGTTATTGATTTCTAATATTATAGTTTTATTCTCAAACATATTAAAAGCAATCCTATGTATTTTTATATTGAAATCAATTACAGTAAAGTAAAAATGTGTAATCTTTTTTGTGTTCTTATTTCATTTTGTTAGTCTTTCTAATTTAATATAATATTTAATTATATTAAAACTTAAATACTTGTGCCCTGAGGGCACATATTTTTGCTAGTATATATAAGGACTCAACACTTTCTCTACAAAAAACTCTTTTCATGTTAAGACATTTCATTCACACGACTCTGTATAAGCTCTCCCTTGTATCTCATCTCATGTCTTGTATGTATTTTATCATGTATTCTATTCTGAGTTTGCTCAGGCATTAAATATTCTTATTATTTCTTTGTTGGAAATTGTTCTCACATTTATTCTCTACTAGAAGCAACTACCCAGCATTGCCTGGTAATGGTGAGAACCCTGGAGCATTTATTTATTTACTTATGAGATGTAAAAATGCTGGACATTTTAAAGTAGAATTTCAAATCTATGTATATTTTAATTTTTAAATATTTTGAATATAAATCATATCCTCATAATTTTTGCACAAAAACCAAGGACTGGTGATATTTAATGTGTATATATATTTACTTTGTCATTAATTGTTTTATTTTCGTAGTTTCATCCAGACATACATACATACAGCTGCCCTTTATATATGTATAGATGAGGAAACGATATTCGACTATGATTCCTCAACACTTTCAAAGCAACCTGTTAAGTTTTTATGGGCCATCGTTGGCCAGTTAATTCTAGGTAAAGAGTCCTCCGATTTGAATCCTTTAGGTAATCCTCTCAGGTAGAGAATCCTAGGTCTTTCGTAGAAGGTTGCAAGTAGACTGAGAAAGAATTAGCGCTTATGTACTATATCAGCCACACAGTATGGCCAGCGATTGGCTAAGGAATAGACCACATGATCTCGCCTAATCTATAAATATAGACCGGAACCAGCACACACCTTTATATACAAAGAAAATCCAACACAACCCTCTTAATAATTGTGCATGCAGATTCTTGTAGATACGTAGTCAATAGTGGTGACTATGTTAGGAAAAACATTGTTTTTTTTTTTTTTAGCTGAAATGTGTTCCATCTAATTGAGTTAATGGTATTATTGTGCTTTGTTGTAGTTTCTATGGGGAAAAATAACAGGCATTACTTTTGGAGAATCCCTCATAAACAACAAAACAAACAAAAAAACATAGGAATAAAAAGTGTTTTGAGATTTTTTTTTCTTCCTTGTACTCGTGACTCACTAAGCATCCTACCATCTGTCTATCTGTTGGCACCGCCGGCCAAAATTTTGCTGGTATCACCTGAAACATAAACCCAGAAAGTCTGGCAGAAGTGAACATTGCCAATGGCAGAAGAATAATTTGAAATAGGAAGCACTTTCCAACACACTTAGAAATGGATTTTCTTATCTGATTCACAAGTAGACATTCTCATCGTCTTTTCCAATCCGATTAGAATGGGTTGTTCCAAAAGTCATGCCTCCTGTTTATTTCCACATAAACTATAACAGATACAGACAGCAAAAAACAACACGAGTAGATAGAGTAAGTTTTCAGCTACAAAACACTTTATTCAAGATAATAGTAAAAAGTAATGTCTGCAGAGTGGACTATTGTAGGTATCAGCCGAACAGCAAGGGAGTCTAGTCCTCTTTTTGTTTGTGCTAGGCCAGGGAAATTGTTTTGGTGAGATCGAGAGCCACACCTACCGTCAGCTACAAAACACTATATTCAAGATAGTAGAAAAAGTAATGTCTGAGGAGTGGTCTATTGTTGATATGTGTTTTTTGGACCATATTATCTTTAGGCACCCCTTTTTGATCTCGATTAAGAAAGGACATATTTTTCATTTACACCGTCATTATCTGGTTGTTTATTAGGGTTAGGGGTTAATTTTAAATTAAAAAAAAAATCTAAAAATCCTCTGTTAAAACAACCGGATATTGATGGTGTAAATGAAAAACATGTCCTTTCTAAATCGAGATCAAAAAGGGGTGCCTAAAGGTCATATGGTCCATTTTTTTAACAGTAGCAACAGTGATCTGAGTGATAAGCCATTTTTGATATAGCTGTAAACGCATGAAATAAAGAGTGCAGAAGAAAGTTTGATGACATTTTTCTGACAGTAACACCAGCATTGCAGCTGTAAAAAAAAGTTGGGTCGCCTCCATTGGTACAGATATTTTATGAGCAATGCTATGAATGTTGTATAGCTTTATAAGAAATAAATGTAGTTTTGGCTTTATGGGCTAAAACTGCTTCTTATATTACATTAGGAGGTTTTGGAGAAACTACCAAATATAGGCGAATATATATGTAATAAAATTCAACAAAGAGGTACTTATAACAACAATACAGACTTTATTGTCTGAGCACATGTAACATAAAATGTATAACATAGATACAAACAATTTGAACAAAAGCCCTTAGGAAGTAAGAAAGAGTTCTTATAGAATAGAAGAGTCACTTACTGTATACGACACACATGTTTAGGGTCTATAAAGAGCTATGTACACACATGGGTACAAGCCTTTAGTTGCGTGGCAAGGCTTCCCAAATGGACAAAGATAAAACTTGTTTAGAGCATCATTGTGGATGTCAGATGAAAAGAGAGGCAGATAGCTTCCCGGGCTGAGATTAAATAGCCAGGTAGTAATGACATCTAGTTGCAAGTCCTGGCAGCAAGGGAAGATAACCCTTTTCCACTATGAAATGCTGATTAGAAATTTTCACTCCATAAATAGAAGCATTCGGTCTAATCATGGGAATTTGGTACAATGGGCACCCAATTTGTATCAGCCGTCCATGATGACATTGATGATTCTATTTAAAATGAGTGAAGGATTCTAATTTGCATTTCATAGTTATACCAGTTATAACCTGGATGTTAAGAAATGCCGTTCAGCGCGGATACAGACCCCACAAAATTATCATTTAGCTGTAAATTAGTCTGTAAGCTGTTTTAATCTTTAAGTTAGAATTTCTAAGTTGGATGAATTACTCTAATAAGATCTCTGTCCGGTCGGCTGGGGCGGTAGAATACACTGACTGCACCTCTTACTAGCAGGACCTGTGGATATACCACAGTATGATGATTTAATTATCACAACGTTTCATATGCTTACTTAAGAGCTATTGTAAAATAGTTCAATATGTAAAAAGTATAATAATCTTGATTTAAATCTCTCTCACTCTTTTTTCTTTCTTCCTTCTTTTTATTATGTTCGATTGAAACAGATTAGCGTCATCAGATCCACGCGCTCACCCCTTTCTCTATCTTTCTAATTATATATTCAAGGGAAGACAATTGCTACAATCTCTTTATTATCATTATTATTATTTACTGGCAGGATCTGTCAATATACCTCAATATGAAAATTTAATTATTACTACCTTTGATATGTTTACTTAATAATTCAATATGGAAAAAAGTATGATAATCTTGATTTAACTCCCTCTCACTATTTCTTTCCTTTTTTCTTCTTTTCCTTATGTTTGATTGAAACAGATTAGTATTATTGCTTTTGCACACTCACCCCCTCTCTTTCTCCTACTCTTTCTTTCTTTCTGTGTAGCATGTCAATTTTCTTAACTTTCTTTCTTTATAATAAAAACGGAATGGTCCATTATTTAACTGAGGTGACAACACTCATAAGAAATTAGAATTTGGTAGATAAGCAACACCAGATAATCAGAATTTAGATTTTTTGCATTACATCTTGGATAATTTAGACAGTCTCATTTTTAACCAGGGGATGTTGCAAGATGAAAAAGGTTGTTCAATTGAGCAATACGAATATCAATATATAGATAGAAGGCATTACTTTTGGAGCATTTCTCAAATAAACTTTTAAAGAACAGCAATAACCAGAAATAGATTAAAAGTATTTTGAGATTATTTTTACCTGACTCATACTACTTTGTATGTAGATTTATTTGAACTATTGTTCTTGTCTCATTTATACAATACTTGTCCTAAGTGTTTGATAAAAACAGACAATTTGCTTCTAGAATAAATATTTAATAAGCAAGTACAAGTACAAAATTTGTTTTATTATTGCCTAAGATTGCAGAGGCCATCAAGAATTTTGGGCAAAATGGGTGGTCCAAATTAACTTACTAGTTTGACAGCTCTCATGTAATGAGATATAAGGCATCAGAACTTGAGTCAGGTGAATTTTGCTGACCCTAAGTCAAGTGAAACCTACATTTTTGACTATCTGACAAGACAAAGAGGATGAAACCCACATAAAGGTGTCATGCATTTTCATCCACAGTCAGATGGTCAAGCAAAACATTCAGGTTCGCCAGGAATTGAGATAATTTGTCACTCCTTTTTCTACTACTAAGTAAGTGTTAACTTGGAGCTGTTGTTGACAATAAAAAAATATTCTATTTCTTTAAATTTTTGGATTATTCCAGTTGGACACATAGCATAGTGGATAAAGGCATTGATTTAAGACAGTTCTAAGTGAGGCTGCAGGTTCAATCCTGGTCAAGGATGTCAGGAATAATAATTAACACAGCTTAACACCTGTACCCAGCCATGGAATGAGATCAGGCGTGGATTGAATAAAGAAGGTTCCCGAGTTCAACAAGAAATATGAAGAAGACCGAGAGCATATTGGCCGAAACGTTGTTCAGATAACAATAAAGATGAAGACCATAATACTAAAAGGATATTCACTATAATTTATAGTCTGAGGTATTTTCTTCACAATGTGTATTTTCTTGGCAAAATCGGATATTTCATCTGATTTTCTGTCCAGTCAGAAGTGATCATCTAAGAAGCTGCATCTGCAAGCCAACCAAATTCTGGTCTGCTACACTTGCAAATAGCAAAGTGAGTTTGTATTTACAGTCTCCTTCATTGATTCTAAACAAGATTTTAGGAGAGAAAAAAAGAGAATTTTTTTTTTTTTAACAATTTAATTTTATAGACATTCGTTGAGTGATTAGTATCCAGCTGTGTTGTAAGCTGAGTATATTCTTGAATCCAGACTTGGTAGGTGGTTTAAATAGCAAGTTGGACTATTCCACTTGTGTATTTGCGCCAAGTTCACTTCCTGGATCCTCATTGGCTGCTGGTTTTAAGGTGGACACTTTCATCCATATATACTAAACATTTGACTGTTCAGGCAGATTAATACAGAATGTATTTGGTTACTTTTCTCTTTTTTTTTTTTTTGTCTGGTTATTGGACACTAGTAATACCCTTCTCATGGAGGTGAGCACAATGTTTATTCTACAGTATTATTTGGGTTTTTCATCTTTATTGTTATATACACAATGTTTCAACTGATGTGCTCTCTGGACTTCTTCAGGAGTTTCTTGTCAAACTCGGGAACCTTCTTTTTGAACTCATGGATAAATCGTGCATCAGATATAAAGGTTGAGTTAATACCATTCTAAGTGACAATCATCTGTAGGCTGCAGGTTCTAACCTGGCCAAGGGTGATAATAACATAGAATATTTAACGTCACGAGCTGATTAATCAGAGGTTTAATTAACAAATCCATAAGATCTTGTTTCTCCTTTCAGAGTTTTCATCAGACATTATAGGAAAACAGATGATTCCATTCTCATTATTTAGGTACTATATGACTGTAAATTACAACATAAATGCATTGATTAAGACAGTCTCTGCCCATCTAACCTAAGTAAGAGCATAAATGGTATGTTGTATTTCATTTACTGCTCAGTCACCAGGATTCTATCCTTAAGCATCACAGGTCACCACATTGGGAGGGGTCGTACCCTTCTGCAAAGGTGCAGTCAGTGTATTCTAAAGCCCCAGCCAACAGGGCTTTGACACCAATGGATGAACATTAGAATGTCTAAAAAGACCACATGACATTTAAAGCTTTACCAATTATTTATTTGGTTCTGCTTTCTGACTTTGTTAATTAAAATGTATTGACATTTTTATGTTTGTGTTGTTGAAGAAAAAACAAAACACATAATAACCAGCAATGTTTATTCTGAGAATTCTTTTTTTTTTTTCTCCTCCTTTTCTTTAGGCCCCTATGAAATCTAAAGGCAAATGTGGTGAGAGTGTGTTTGGCATGTAGAATGAGATCAGGGGCGAGTGTGGAGATTGAACTTGCATCCTCCTGATTGTGAGTCGTGGCCTGAAGCATGTGAATCACTAGACTGTGCAGAGTAACCCGGATGTGAAGTCTCGTCGTGAGGATTGACGCAGGCTAATGAATGTTGAACGTGCTGCACGGGCAATTCAGAGTAAGGAGCCCGGATGAACACAGTAATTGTGTATTTAAGGACCTGCCCTTCCAGACTGGGGAGAAAGACTGCAGTAGCATTTTGGCTGTTGTGATGAGTGGAAGAGAAAATATATTTGGATAGTGTTGGTGAGAAGAGTGTAGCACTGCTGGGAGAGATTGTTCCAGACTGAAGACTGGGTTAGTTGGAAGAGCAAACGCGTCGGACTTGACTGTGCCCCCCGAGTTTACTTTCATGTTATTAGAGCAAATTAACCTAACCAAACTGTCCTAATCAATGCATTTATGTTGTAATTTACTGTCATATAGTGACTAAATAATGAGAATGGAATCATTGGTTTTTCCTATAATGTCTGATGAAAACTCTGAAAGGGAGAAACAAGATCTTATGGGATTTGTTAAATTAAATCAGAGAAAAAGGTTTACTAAGCAAAGATACAAGGTAAACAGAGTAATTACCAATTGCTAATTGGTAATTACTCTGTTCACCTTGTATCTTTGCTTAGTAAACCTTTTTCCCTATCCCTAATTCTTGTTGTATTTCTTCCAATTATTTGTTACAACACTAAGTTTGTGCTAGGTTGCTTACAGCACCTGCTTGTTATTGTCATAGGAAATGGATATGGTGACTCGAGTTCAAATCCTGGATGAGGCTGTTTGCATTTCATATGGAGCAAAGACCCTAGGCAATGGTATGAATCCTACTATTCTCCTTCCAGATATGGGTAAATAGTAAGGTAAACTAGGATTTTTAACCTTTGTGTGGCAACTGGTCTAGGAGAAGGAAAACTCTGAATTCAAATGTGTTAAACTCTGCTTAAAAATTGATCTTGTGTAGCATCTTGCTCACATGAAGGACTTAGGTAAATACATACCTGCTGTCATGAAGCAGTCACCCATCTAAGTACTAAGGTTTATTTTTGCTTAACTTTGGTGATCTGTCTACGATTTTCAGCTTGTAAGACAGGCTGGATATTATGTTGAAAAATAGATATTTGTTACATGAAATAAGTGTTCTTTTTTTTTTTTAATCATTAGGATGTGGACATATTGATGTACCTCTGTCTATCGAGAAATTTTCAGACCCTATGACCTTTAGGCACTCCTTCCGTGATCTCGACTCCAAGGACACTTTTCTCATTTACACCGTCAAAATCCAGTTGTTTGTTAGGGGTTAGGGTTAGGGGTTAGTTTTATAATTTAAAAAAAAAACTCTAAAAATCGTCTGTTAACAATTAACCAGATTTTGACGGTGTAAATGAAAAAATGTCTCCACTAATCGAGATCACAAAAGGGGTGCCTAAAGGTCATATGGTCCAAATTTTCTAATTGTTTCAATTGGTTTAGAAATTGAAGAGAAAAATAAAGTTTTATTTATTTTACCCCCTTAAACATTTTGCTTAGTAATCTTCAATTTGTGAAAAAAAAGTTTTTTACCGCCCTGTTGGCTGGGGCATTAGAATGCACCGACTGCACCTCTGCAGAGGGGTAAGACTCCACCAATGGGGCCACCTATTGGCCGTGGGTGGCGACCCGTGATGCTTAAGGATAGAGCTCAGGTGGATGAGCAGTTCATGACATGCAATACTCCACTTTGGCCCTATCTTGGGCTAGACGGGTGGTCGGAGAGGCCCCCTCCGATCAATCGGCTGGTCACGTCAAGCCCTAGCACCTATATGATTTTCCCAACCCTATTGCCCTTATGGCAAGCCCCAACCCCTTTTTATCATATGGGTGCTAGAAGGCGGTGGCTGCGGGTCTACATGTCCTGGGAATGACTTTAAACTCTATCTGATGGTGAGGTTCCAGTTTTGGAGGTTTGGGGAATGTGGAGCACTTCTTCATCACCATTGCTCCCTGGTCCACTCTGACCGGAGTGGTAGTACCTGTTAAGGTCCCATCTATGGGTTAAATAGAAAAATGTATTTATAAAAAAATTGTATTATCCATTAAGAATTGATTTATTTCAAAACTTTATTGGCATTAAATGACCCACTGAGGTTGATATGTCATAAAAAAAACAAACCAAACCAAACCATTTTTTTAAATTTTAAATTTTCATTTTAAAAAAAAGGTCTTTCCTTCTCTGTAAGGGGCTGGTTTAGCTCAGTCAGTAGAGTGTCAGCCTAGGAACCACAAGGTTCCTTGTCCGATACTGGCCATCGCCAACTCAGCATATGAGTGGCACAGGGATCAGTGTGGTAAATAAAGGAGCTGGTGATAGGTGTGGCACTCCACTTCAGATGCAAGAACAATATCCTTGGTCTAGCAGTAGTGAGAAGGAGATAGACTCCCTCAATGTCTGGCTGATACTGACTTTAGGCCACCCCAATGACTTTAATTTTATTTTACTTTTTATTTTTGTTAGTTCATTTTTTTTTTATCGAGTGGAGTTGGGTAAGTTAAATCTTGTGTGAAATAAAATAAAATAGAATAAAAGATTAAAAATGTAAAAAAAAAAAAATTTTGACTGAGTCGCCCCGCCCCCCTCCTCCCAACCTGTCAAAGAACATCATCTGATTTTACCATAAAAGTCAAAAAGGCATAAGTAAAATGGGAAATGATTCCAAGTGGAATCTGGAAGTCAGGTTTTTTATTTGACATTTTAGTTTCTTGTGGTTTGTTTAACTTTTTTTTTCTTTTTTTTTTTTCAGCTTTATTTATTTATTTATTTATTTTCTATTTATTTCTTTATAATTTTCTTTCAGTCCCTACAACAACCCTTACATTTTTTTTTTTTTTCATTTTGTAACGTTTTTGGTCTATTTAAAAACTCATTCTTACAATAGAAAAAAAAAACTTTGTGAATAACTGCAAAGAAAGAAAAAAAAAATAGAAATAAAGAAAAACAAAACCCGAGGCTCAAAACCAGAAAGAGTCACCCAGAACTTTTTCTTTTTCGTTTTCCTTTTCCATTTTTGTTCTTGTCAAACTTTTTTTTTCAGCACAGCATTTAAATTGATTAAAAAAAAACCCAAAAAACTTTGTATAATATTATCAGATATGAAAATATCAGTTGAATAAATTTTTATCATCTGAAATTGTTTATAAAATACTATAAGAAAACAAATAAATACAAATTATTTAAAGATTTTATTTTGTCAAATCTTTCCATTTATCATTATAGTGGAGATTATCTGTATGTTTGTCTGTAACCGAAATTATGTCACCACCAATGTAACAATTCCCTTAGTTATTTACATTATATTCACAATGATTATTTGATTAGATAATCATTATTTAATCCTAATTAGCATCAATGTCTCTATGAAGGTCTAAGTTAGCTTTGCCTCAAAACAGACCATGTTATTAATGCATTTAAAATCCTGCAATGTGTTTTATATTTCACTAAGAAATAAAGGTTTTCATTATATATGGTGTGGTTAATTTGCATACTGGTTTTAACAAAATCGATTTTAATAAATAATTACTTGGTGTTATTGATCTCTAATATTATTGCTTTATTCTCAGACATGTAAAATCAATCCAATGTGTTATTTCATATAGACATCAATTAAGATAAAATAAGTTTAATCTTTTTATGAGTTCTTGTTTAGTTTCATGAGTCTTTCTAATTTTATATATATATATATATATATATATATGAGGTTAAGTAAACAAACAAATGTGTTTATTTTTATATGGCTTTGAGCCGACAATTTTTGGAGGATATGTGCTTAATTGAAGTCATACCTAATTTTGAAAATTAATTAGTTAATAATTAATGAATTTAGGCGAGCATATATGTTCAAATGTAAGGCTAAACAAATCGAGAAAATGTCAATCCCTGAATGTACATTTCAACCTATTAGGTCTCATCAGCAAGGTTATAGACATGGGAGACTGCTCCGTGTGTGACTCAAAACAATCTCCCATGTCTATAACCTTGCTGATGAGACCTAATAGGTTGAAATGTACATTCAGGGATTGACATTTTCTTGCTTTGTTTAGCCTTACATTTGAACATATATGCCCACCTAAATTCATTAATTATTAACTAATTAATTTTCAAAATTAGGCATGACTTCAATTAAGCACATATCCTCCAAATATATATTATATATATATATATATATATATATATATATATATATATATATATATATATATATTCATGAAAACTGAAATTCTTGCACCTGATGGTGCATATTTTTGCTAGCCTTATTATAAAGGAGATTTTCTGTCTGTCTGTAACCAAAACTATGTCACTGTTTATGTCACAATACCCCCAGGAAGTTTATCAATGAGTTTATAGTCAAAATCATTAATGCATAGAATAAATCTTGTTCATTAACAATGTCTTTATGAAAATCTGAGTTAGATATGCCTCAAAACAGCCCATGTTTTTAATGTGTTTAAAATCCTACAATACGTCTTACATATCACTAAGAAATAAAGGTTTACATAATATATATGGTTAATTTACATACTGGTTTTAACAAAATAATTACTTGGTGTTATTGATCTTTAATATTATTGTTTTATTCTCCAACATATTAAAATCAATCCTATGAATGATTTTATAATGTAACCAATTAGAATATAAATAAAATAAGTAATCTTTTTATATGTTTTCTTATTTAATTTCGTTTGTGCTTCTCATTTAATATATTTCATTACATTAAAACGTAATTACTTATGCCCAGAGGGTGCATATTCTTGCTGGTTTTTGTAATCATTACACCATTCTTATTCATGTCATTTGTTCCAAAGAAGATGGAGATATTTCCACACTAGAGGGTTAGCCCCTAAAATTGGTAAACCAGTTCACATACCTAGGCAGTAATATATCATCTACAGAAATCAATATCAATATACACATCAGAAATAT
>CM042141.1:65860249-65962749 GCA_023376005.1 Doryteuthis pealeii | reverse complement strand
AGGTTCATATTTTAACTCTATTTTAACCTTTCATTAAGTTGATGATTAACAATTTTTCGGCAACTGTACCATCCAGTGAAGAAGGTGTGTGGTGTAATGGTTATCATCGTAGAAAATGGTTATGGTGGCATAAGTGGCTGGATGAATTTCACTTAGTGCTAATACCCTTGAAAAAAGTATGAATCCACACTATTCTCCCTCCAGCTATGGGTAAATAGTGGGTCAGACTGGGATCTTAACCTTGATATAGCAACCACTCTAGGAGAAAGACAACTCTGAATTCAGACCTGCTAAACTCAGCTTAAAAATTGACTGTTTCACATCCTCCTCATGTGGAGGGGTTGGTAAATATATATATATTAGAAAAACATGACCTGTTGGGTCACCCATTGAGCTCTGGGTAGATAATTGTCATCAGAAAAGAAGTGAGTTTTCAAAGTGAATTAATTTTTAAAAAAGAAGTAGGACCAGAGAATTTTTGAAAAATCATTAAAATCATTTTGTAAGATTTCTAGGAAAGGTAAAGTTTGACCAAATTTAAATGTGCCTGATTCTTGAAATTCTATTAATAGCTAAGGTATTGAGAAGTTGTGGGGATGACAGAAAATCCTTTTTTTTTTATGTAATACCAAAAATAATCCCTTTCTACTTCACCATAATTTTAATTGACAAACAAAACTGTAGCGAAAAAATTTTGAAAATAAAGTAAAATGTTTTTAAACTTCTTTGGTAGTTAGATTTTAAAAAGACAAATACTATTGATTATTTTTACCATGACAGAAGGAAAAGGAGTGGTAAACAGAGACTTCTCATGACTGCTGATTTGGTGCTGGTGGTAGGGGTCAACAGCCAGCAGTCAACCTGAGTGACTCTCCAACTTGCTCCCACAGATAGACTAATATATAATAGAGGGGGTGAAATTGATAGGCAGTGAGATTAGTGAGAGATTGGTTACTTTATGACTTAATTGCAAATTAGACCTAATTAAAATGATGAAAATTATTTTATTTTCAAACATAATTCAATCCCAAAAGTAAGGAATATTTTAGTATTTATTCTTAGTCATTAAACTAAACAGGAAAAAAACCTTAGGGAAACAAACATTGATTTGCTCAGCTTTAGAATAATAATAATAATAATAATAATAGTAATTAATTTTATATATATATATATATATATATATATATATATATATACACACACACACACACACAACCTTAAGGTTTATTTCTGCTGTCGTTTATCACAAAAGATTTATACACACACACACACATGCAACTACACACCTAAAAAAATGCACAATGTTTCCTTTCAATACACACACTTACACCGTCCCATACTCATGCCGTAAAATAGAATATTTGACGTCATATTTCAAACCGTCTCCCCTTTTTTCAAACTTCAAAATTTTTTTAAACAGACTGAATAACAAGGACTACCACTCATTATTCTGTGATAAAAAAATTTCTTATCACCTTCCATATACCAACAAATGCCCTGAAAATGATCTAATTAATAGATCGAAACACTGCAGCGTCGGCCAATAAACTCACCACTTAACCCATTTAAACCTGTGTTTTTTCATTTTTCTTAATATACTACATATATATATTTATAGCCAATTTTAATGCATGTCTAGGAATGTCATTTTTTCTGTGTGGAAGAATTCAATAACACTTCTGCTTTCATGTTAGTTGGCAGATTCAGCTTCTATCTATAACAAGGCAAATATATGGCTTATTGATCAGGAATGTTCAACCACTACTATCATACATCCACCCCTGATATAGTGGATCAAGATGAAATAGGACAGATTATTGTGTTTGTAAATACATCCAAAGATTGCTTTGCTATTAAATATCCCATGAAGATTTATATGCCATTAACAAAAAAAGGAACCAATACTAAAATATTCTCCTCAAATTGGTCGTTGTATTCACAAAGTTTCAGCTACCATACTCAGCAGACTTCTTCAGGAGCATTTTATTGGTAGTTGGTAACCTTCAGGGAATTTTTCTTTATCCAATTTACAGTCTATGACATGCAAGTAAAGAGTAGCCTCTTGTCAATATCAGCTTGACTGCGAGAGAGTCTATCCCCTTTTTGCTAGTGCTAGGCCTGGGAGATTGTTTTACTGCATTGGAATGCCACACCTAACGTCAGTTCCCCACTTTACTGCACAAATCAGATTATCCAAGCTGTGCTACTCATGCGATGATTGGTATTGAACTTGGAACCTTGTGATTCCTAGGCGGGTGCTCTACTGACTGAGCTAAACCGGTGACATGTAAGTAGTGTAAATAATAATAACCTTTCGTCTAAAATATTTAGATGGATAAAACTTTTCTTTTTTTTTTTTTTTTCTTTCTTTCCGTGCATTTCTTTATGTTTAGTTTATTGATCTATTTCTTTGATTTTTCTTATCGATACATTCCATTCTGGGTCATGCTGACAAAAAGTAACCAAAAAGAGAGAGAGAGAGAGAGAGAAGGGGAGAAATAAGGAGTTTGCCATCACTACCCTCTCCTTCACCAGCTGCCCCTTCCTCTCAGTACCCTACTGACACCACTACTACTATACCCACCATCAACGTTATCATCAGTTATCCTCACAGGTTACACTTGAACTCCTCACGTCAAGGTCATATCGTTCACAAAGAGACAAAAATCCAGGAAATAGTACACTGTGGATTTTCACCGAGCAAGTGTGCAGGTATTCGCGGGGCAGAAGTAAGGGGGCAGTCTGTGACATTGTCACCGACTTCCCTATCAGTTCTGATGGCATTCTGTACGTTGCACGACAGTACGCACGCACATCTGTGGTATGGTGTGGAATAGTACGCGGGGACTGATTGACTTTTGCTCTATAACATCCAAAAGAGGACACAAGCGTTACATTTTGTTGCAGTCTTCTCAAATATAATACACTGCATCTCTACTCCTCCCCCTCCCCCTCATCCCCTCCTCCTTGATATCAGTGTCAAAAGCTTTCAAGTCTCCCTATCAAGATACTGATCCTGTCGCTAGAAATCTGATGCTCATAGGAAAATATTGATCACATCAGGGAAAAGATTACACATGATTTAATTTCAATCTCTGATATTTAAAAAAAAAAAAAAGAAGAAAATATAAAAAAGTTAAAAGCATTTTATCTGAGATACTTACACATCCAGGACAAAACCAATGGAGACACTTTTTATATATATATATATATATATATATATATATATATATATATATATATATATATAATATATATAATACTAAAGCTGAGTATATCAGCTTTTACTTCCTAAAGGCTTTTTTACTGTTTAGTTTAATGACAGAAAAATTATACTAAATTATTCCTTAGTTTTAGAATTGAATTATGTTTGAAAACATTTCTGTTTTAATTGGTTCTAATTAGTCGTAATTTGCAATTAAGTAAAAAAACTGACCAATCTCGTACTATACTTTCTGTCTATCACTTTCTTTCTCTCTATGTATCTCTTGACAACCTCCTCGTTATATAATGTTAGTTTCTCTGGAGAGAAGAGAGATTGAGAGACGGGAGAATTTGAAATGTATTTCTATGTTAAATTTCAAAAACCAGTAGCTTAAATGAGGTCAAACATTCCTGTTCTTAGAAAGCATATTGATAATGATTTTAGGGTTTCGTCCTGCTTATTTATTTTTTAAAAGATTTTATTCGCTTTGCTAACTCCCTTTCCTTAATCTCAATTATCTACTCAGAGCTGAATGGGTGACCCAACTGGTCACATTTTGTCTAGTGTGTGTGTATATAATATATATATATATATATATATATAAGGGAGACTTAAAAATTATCCAAACTTTTGCCATCACATATCTTTATTATTGTTTCACTGTGTTCTTCACATTTGTGCTTAAAGTTGGTACTGTTGTGGTCATGTGATCAAAGTTTGAGCTCTATCATTCTATTTTGTTTTCTGTCTTTACAGTGTAAACATTGCTGAATCTAATGGTGAAGTTCCAATTTTGAAGCTCTGGAGTACCCCTTTATCCTCATTAATCCCAGGTCCACTCTAAAAAAATATACAAAAGTTAAAAGCTAATCATGATTGTTGATTATATCAAAAGTAATTGTGTTGCATAGCCTTCTTTACCTGCACTAAATAGGTATATGTTATATATCTTTCCTACATCTTACTCTGGTCGTCTATTCTTCTGGCCGACTTTGCTTGTGATCGTCTATCATCTATCTTGGTCTGGTATATCTTCTAAGGTCTCGTCTGGTCTTCTATTGAGGATTCCGTGTCTGGTTTCTGTTGGGGATCATTCCTTATCAGAAGCCCTGTGTCATTGTTGGTTTTTAGTAATAAACACAAGACTTCGATTTACGATGATGTTACTTTATTCGTAGATCCCCAGACAAGACAACTGTGCAGTGAGACTCACATCTTGCTAGCTTGCTTCTAAGTTCTAACTGACTAACTGAGTTGCTTACACCTTAAACCGGAAGGGGCTTCTATCGGGGTTCCGTTTCTCACGTTTTATCCCCAGAATGCAAGGTGAGATCGAGGTCAAGCGCCGTCACTCACCCTCAAGGCCATCAGCTGCACTAATATGATTTCTACACTATTGTCATAATCATTAGGTATCTAATGATTATGTAACAATTGTTGATTTGATGAAGCACTGAACCCTATTGCAGGTTAACCTGGAGCGGTATTACCTGTTAAGGTCCTATCTATAGGTTAGATAGAAAAAATGAGTTTTAAAAAATGTGTTTAAAAAAAAATTGAGTTTAAAAAAACAAAAACTTTTCTTTACCCATCAAGAATGAATAAAACAAAATTTGACTTTGGCATAAAATAACCCAACAAGGGTTGACATGCCACAAAATTCAACCAACCAACCAACCAACCTACTATTTAGCCTTAGTTGGGACAGAAAAATGTGTCATCTTAAAGTAGCTCACAAAAAAAATAACAATTTCTCTCTCTGAAAGCTCTTTCTCCAACTCCATTTTGTTTCTCTGTGCTCACAATTATCTTGATTCATTTCTGATCAAAAAATGGTTTTGACTGTCTCTTTCCTTGGTCTTTTTATACAAGTTGTCACTCTGATCATGCTCCCACAAATATCCTCATTTCCAATCTAATACATATAAAATATCCGCTTATGTTCGACATCCCCTTTTCCTCTCTTCCTGTTAAGCCTTTACTTTCTATATTCAAACTACAAAACATTAGAGAAAAGTTAAGTTAAACTAGCAAGAATATGCACCCTCCGGGTATAAGTATTTAAGTTTTAATGTAAGGAAATATTCTAAATTAGAAAGACTAACGAAATTAAATAAGAATGCATATAAAAAGATTACATTTATTTTAATTATGTTTTAATTGGTTTCTATATAAAATCATTCGTAGGATTAATTTTATTATTTTAGAGAATAAAACAATCATATTAAAGATCAATAACACCAAGTAATTATTTATTAAACACAGTTTTGTTAAAACCAGTATGCAAATTAACCACAATATATATTATGTAAACCTTTATTTCTTAGTGAATTATAAAACACCTTGCAGGATTTTAAACATACGAATAACCCAAGCCTTCAGATCCGGGGTCCAGTGGCCAGATCTGATAGATTGGTGTGCAATCGATAATAATCCATTGAAAAAAGAAAAAAACAACTTAAAAACAAAAATTTTAGATGGGGGGTTCCAGATGCTCAGGTCCGCCCAGATTTTTATTTAAACCATTAATAAGTAAGATTTATTCCATTTATTATTGATTTTGACTATAAATTAAATACTCATTGATAAATTGGTGCAATTCCTGTGAGTATTGTGACATAAGCAGTGACATAGTTTTAGTTACAGACTGACAATCACTGAATCTCCCTTATAATAAGATGAGTAGTTGTGTGGTTTGATGTACAATGGGTAAAATTGTCAGTTTGAGAGAAGGTGAAGGTTGATAACAATACTGTCACAGCTGAGTATAATTATAAAAACAATTGCTTATTAAGAAAACAGGTTATTAAAAACTTAAGATTAATAAAACCTTTGTTCATTTTGAATAGGAATTTTTTAATCTTTAAGGCAAAATATGTAAATTGCCAATTTCATTAGGAAAATATGGCTACTCTTGTAAAATTAAATAGTATGTATTTACCCAAAACTCTTTGCACAAGCTGGATGTGACACAAGATCAATTTTTAAGTGGAGATTAACAGGTTTGAATTTAGAATTTTCCTTTTCTTAGATACCAATTTACATAGAACCCAGAGACACACAGCAGCTTTACACACAATATGTGTCAAAAAAGTATCAAGATTTTTTGTACTTTTTGACACACCTTGTATTCTGAAAAAAAAAAAGTTCCATTCATTAATTTTTTGGGTGCTGAATAAAATTAGGTGATTTTATACACACACACACACACACACACACACACACACACACATATATATATATATATATATATATATATATTATATATATATATATATACAGCTTTTTTCTTTTTTAGCTATCACTCATAATATATCTCCAATAATAAGCAATGCTATACGCTTATCTACATCAACTTCTCTTTTTATCCTTTATATAATTAACATAACTTTAATTAACTATAGCATTTTATAATTTAATCCTGCTAAATAAGAGTTAGATTCTAAAACACAAGACCACTTAGACAGTCATTCAATATTATAATTAATATTTTCATTAGTAGTAGTATGAGTATTACCTCTTATCTTTTATCTTTTTTATAGAATCAATATTTTCTTATAGAATTAAGAATATTTTTCTAATCAGTTCTTGGTTTAAATTTAAATATATATATATATGAAGAAACAAACAACAGTTTGGAAAAAAATCTGATAAAATGTGAAAAATATAAATGGAAAAGTAGATAATCACCTATTTTTATTCAGCCCAGTTGGTTGGGGTTTTAGACAACACCGACTTTACTTCTGCAGACGGGTAAGACCCCGCCAATAGGGCCACCTGTTGGCTGTGGGTAGTGACCCATCATAGTTAAGGATGGAATCCTGGTGGCTAAGAAGTCTATGACTTGCAACACTCCACTTTGGCCCTTGCTTAGGCTAGATGGGCAGTTGCAGTGGTAGTACCTGTTAGGGTCCATCTATGGATTAAATTGAAAAAAAAGAGTTTAAAATAATTTTTTTTTTAAATTGAGTACCCATTAAGAATGAATAAAATAAAATGTCTTCAGCTTAAAATAACCCAACAAGAGTTGACATGCCATAAAATCAAACCAACCAATAAATACATGGAGAGAAATAGAAAATAGTCAAAAAACAAAACATACAGAAAAACTTGAAGAGATGGAATGAAGTAAAAGAAGTACAAATTAAATAGAAGAATGGAATATAAAATAGAGATTGATGAAAAATTTGTATTTGTGTGTGTATGTATATATATATATATATATATATATATATATATATATATATGACAAAATGTGACCTGTTGGATAACCCATTGAGCTCTAGGTAGATAATTGGGATTAGGGAAAAGTGAGTTTGCAAACTATATATATATATATGAGTATATAATAATTGGAAATAATTCCGACAGTATATATATATATATATATATATATATATATATATATATGAGTTTGCAAACTCACTTTTCCCTAATCCCAATTAACTACCTAGAGCTCAGTGGGTTTCCCAACAGGTCACATTTTGTCTAATATATACATATATACACACACAAATACAAATTAGTCATCATTTTCATCAATCTCTATTTTATATTCCATTCTTCTATTTAATTTTTACTTCTTTTACTTTATATATAATAATTGAAAATAAATCTGACAGTATATATATATATATATATATATATTTCAGCACCTCTTCTAATTCTTGTCAGTATAAGTTGGTTGGTTAGATTTTATCGCACGTCAACCCTTGTTGGGTTATTTTATGCTGAAGATGTTTTGTTTTATTCATTCTTGATGGGTATTCAAATTTATTTTAAACTCAATTTTTTAAAACAAATACATGAATCAATAAAAAGATGGAGAGAAATGAATAGTCAAAAAACAAAACATACAGAAAAAAGAGATTGAATGAAGTAAAAGAAGTAAAAATTAAATAGAAGAATAGAATAAATTAAAAAACATGTTTTTCTAAAAAAAAAAAAAAAAAAATTAAATTAAAAAAAAGAAAAACAAGTCTTTTTGTTTCGGTTCTAATCAACAGCCTTCATCAGAGTCGGAAGAGGTAAACATCCATTTCCAACCTTTTTCCTTGTGTAAATTCCATTGATATAATTATGGCATCAATGGCGTGGATTTTTCAATCCCTTTCATAAGCTGTTCACAATCAAATACAAAGAGAGGCCACGGAATTTCAGGTCACTAGAAAACATGTTTTATAAAAAAGAAGAGGAAAGACACGAGTCCGAGTGCACTTAGATCCAAAAAGGTGCAGAGAAATTGGAGATATCCAAGAAAGAAAAACAAAACAAAGAAAAAAATGAAGCTTAAAGAATTAGAATAGCATTAAGGTATTTTAACAATTTGTATTATTGCTCTACAGAAAAAGCACAGAATTATAATCAGTTATCTGTGTGTGTATGTGGTGTGTGTGTGGTGTGTTGTGTGTATGTGGTGTGTGTGTACTTGTTTGCTTGCCAGGGAATTCTGGTGTGCTCTAGATTTTGGGGTTTTAAGTTTTGACAGATTATCTTTATTGGCTTTCTATAAGAATCTCAACAAAAATACACAGACAAGACCAATTAGTTATCTCTTATATTCATTGTTAGTGAGAAAAAAATAGAGATTGATGAAAATGATGACTAATTTGTTTGTGTGTGTATATATATATATATTATATATATATATATATATATATATATATATATATATATCTATCTTTTATCAATGGTAATCATGCTCACACACACACACAACCTTGAGGTTTGTTTAGATGTCGTTTATCGCAAAAGATTTATAACCACACACCTAAAAAATGCACAATGCTTTTTTCGATACACACATTTACACAGTCCCATACTCACACCGTAAAAGAGAATATTTGATGTCATATTTCAAACCGACTATTTTTCAGCATTCTTTTTTTATCAGACTTTAAATTTTAAACAGACTGATAAACAAGGACTATCACTTGCTTTTCTCATTATTCTGTGATAAAAATTTTTTTATTACCTTCCATATACCAACAAATGCCCTGAAGATGATCTAATTAATAGATCAAAACACTGCAGCGTCGGCCAATAAACTCATCACTTAACTCATTTAAACCTGTGTTTTTTCAATCCTTCTTAATATACTACATACCGTCGGATTCACTTCCTTTTCTTCACATATATATAGTTTAAATGCTGTGTATTTTGGTAGCAAGTTATTATCTAGGCAAATGTTGTTAAAAATGACGAAATATTTCTTTTTCATGATATTTATCTATAAATAATACCTAACACACTACAACCTACAATCCCCTGATGATGACCAAAGAAATGGTTGAAAGTGCTAGGGTAAAGAATATGGGACAATTCCTATACCAACTGGACCCCAAGTATGGAAAATAACTAGACAACTAGAAAAATCCAGATAAAGATCATGAAAAAGAAATATTTTGTCGTCTTTAACAACACTTGCCTAGATAATATATATATATATATATATATATATATATATATATATATATATATATACTAGACAAAATCTGACCTGTTGGGTCAAGATAGCACACAGTATCCTAGAGTAGCTGCTATCTTGCTTTCTCTCAAAGCATTTCGTTAGAGTCCAAGTGGTACATCCGTACAGTAACACTGACATGGTTAAAGAATATTTTGTTTATCTTATCAATGAGTTTAGATTTCCATATAATTGATGATCGGTCTATAGCAGTCCATGCTTTTCCTAAGTGTATATTGACATTGCTTTCTGTAGATGAGATATTACTACTTACTGAACTGGTTTACTAATTTCAGGGCCTTACCATCCAGTGTGGAGATGCTTCCATCTTGTTTAAAACATGAAATCAGTTTTATGTGAGTTAACATAGAGGCCAATGCCTCTTGCTACTTTCTCTAGGCTCTTCTACAGCAGTGATTCGGCTTGTGCCGGTGTATTTGCAAGAAGCACTAGATCATCTGCATAGTCTGCATCTGTAATAGTCTCTGTGGGACATAGCCAGCTTCTTGCCCTATTTTTTAGTGTGAAGCCTTTTTCTTTTTGTCCAAATTTTTGAGATGTGGCTTGATAATTTGAATTATTTGGATCATTTGGACTATTGACCTCATCTTCATTGTTATATACACTATATTTCCGCCAATGCATCCTCCGGCCTTCTTAAGGTGCTCCTTGTCTAACTCAGGAACCTTCTCTTCGAAGGGAAAGTTCCAGAGTTCCACAAGAAACAAATTGAAGAAGGCCAGAAAGCACATCGACCAAAATCTTGTATATATAACAAGGAAGACGAGGACAATAGTCCGAATGATCCCTTTTTCTTTTATTAGATCTAATGATGTTAGTAAACTTATATGATTGCAATCTCTCCCTATATCTCTTGGTAATTATGATTTTTAGCAGATTTTAAATTTCTACCCTAGAAGCCATGATAGAGATAGATAGATGAACATGAAGGTCAAACTACTCAGATTTTCTTGTATATTGACTTTAGGACTTTGGAATTCAGGACATTTCATACAAATGAATGTTATTTGTTTACATCTAGATAGAACAAACTGCCTTTTGTGTGTAATGTATGTGTCCATATGCATGTAATGTATACATCTGTATCTACACACACACACAACTAATATGATATATATATATATATATGTATATAGTTAAATTATATATACTAGCAAATATATGCACCCTCTGGGTGCAAGTATTTAAGTTTTAATGTAATAAAATATGGTATTAAATTAGAAAGGCTAATGAAACTAAATAAGAATACAGATAAAAAGATTTGAAACAGAGGGAGTATAATAAAAGATTTGAAACAGAGGGAGTATAATAAAAAATGGAACAACTGAAACTTACTCTTCCATCACTCTCGTCTTTCATTGTTATTTATTCTGATTTAAGTATTTAGTTATAAGAGGAAGTAAAGAATAAAATGACAGTTATTTTTTCTTGTTAATGGATTTCATTTAAGATTTATTGAAGAGATTTTTGCTTATATTCATTAAAATAAAACCAAACAGTTAGAAATCAATAATACTAAGCACATATTTATTAAATTCGATTTTTTAATATTAATATGCAAATTAGCCTTCCAGTTTACACTGTAAACCGCTATTTTGTTGTATATATAAATATAATTGCATGTTGTCAGTATGTAGACATGGTTAACAGTATTAATAAAGTAAGACAATTTTATTAATAATTGAGGTTTAGATAAAAAAAATAAAATCATGGAGAATGTGATGTCAATAACTAAGAGAATTGTGACTTGAGTAGGAATATAGTTTCGGTTACAGACAGAAAAACACACAATCTCCATTATAATAAGATATATATATATAGTTAAATTCCTAGACTAAGCTGTTGGCATTTCACATAGCGCTAATACCCTTGGGAAAGGTATGAATCCATAGATTTTCCCCCCAGCAATGGATTAAATAGTAGGGCAGACTGGGCCCTTCAGCCTTGGGTAGGCAACCAGTCTAGGAGAGGGATAACTCTGAATTCAAAATTCCCTCCAGCTATGGGTTAAATAGTAGAGCAGACTGGACCCTTCAGCCTTGGGTAAGCAACCAGTCTAGGAGAGGGATAACTCTGAATTCAAAATTCCTAAGGTCAGTCGTTGATTGGGTTTGTGGCAACCCTTGATGCACCAATTCTTTCCTATCGACTGTGCCAAAAAGTGTGGATGGTCCAACACAAGCTTTCACCACTATAAACAAATCACTTTGTGGATGTTCATTGTATGAACACTCATACGTCGAAATCGACGGGAGAGTCCATCATATAGTTAAAGCTTAAAGAGTCAGAAACTACCAACCTAGGTTTCACTTATTGGATCATCAGGATATATATATATATATATATATATATAATCCAAACATCAGGTGAAGAAATCTTCCTTACAATGTAGTAGTTTTAAAAAATGTAGTTTGCAGAGCTCAATGGGTGCTCTTATTGTCAGTCACAGAGCAAAATCATATCAGGAAAAAATAACAGAAGATTTAGATTTTAGAAATATTTCAGGGAACCTAGAGAATTTGTCTAGTAGCTTCCATCATCATTTTTTTTATTTTGCATCTGATGATGGGAGCTACTAGATACATTCTCTAGGTTCCCTGAAATAGTCTATAATGCTAAAAATCTAAATTTTCTGTTATTTTTTCCTGATATATAAATATATATAAATGAATAGATAACTTGGTTTTGATATAAATTTAAATGTATTTCGACATTTTTCGTCTCATCAGTCCAGTCTTTATTGTTTTAAAGATCTCATACCTGGTCTCACTGGTGTGATTTTCCCATTTTCCTTGTTTTTGTCTTTTGTGTTTTTTTCATATTCCTCGTTTGTTAAACACCAGTTCATGTCCACACTTGTGATTTCTATAAACCAGCGAACTGTTATGTTTAACAAATGCTAGATTATTATTCCGATTATGCCCCCCCCCCCAGCAATCTATAAAGGGATGCACCATTACTTGGTCTGATGATTGCATAGGTGAGAAACTTGTTGTCACCAAATACCATTGTCTCTGTGTCCACGCTATCCTAACTTAGACATTGAAGTGGCATGAAACACCGGAACACGTGTCTGTGGATGACTTATTAATATATGCTTCCATAAATTTGATATGAGCTCACTAAGGGGTGATTTGAATTAACTTTCACTACTAAGCATATAAGCAATGATCGTTTGCCTGCAAACTAGATCTCTCTGTCATCATAAAATATATAAACAAACCTATGTATTTAATAGTTCAAACACCAGCCCCGTTATAGCAGCTGTCAGTGGCCAAGGGGATAAGATATCATGCTGGCAAAATAGTCAGTCGGAGTTCGACCCTAGCCAAGGATAGTTGTTGTGTCTAGCCACACTGAAGAGGCATGAAACGCCGAAACACATGTCTGTGGATGACTTATTAATTATTTATATATAAGGATTGTTGTAGATCCAATGAGAGGAAAGTTGATCTTATTATAATGGAGATTGTGTGTTTATAAGTAAATTGTTTTACGTTATTAATACAGTTGACCTTATCTACATACTGATAACATTGTATTTATATATACAACAAAATAGGGGTTTACAGTGTGAACGGAAAAGCTAATTTGCATGTTGATATAAAAAAGTTGATTTTAATAAATATGTGCTTAGTATTAATGATTTCTAATTGTTTGGTTTTATCTTAATGAATATGAGCAAAAATCTCAGGGATGAATCTTAAAAGAAATCCATTAACAAGAGAAATAACTGTAATTTTAGTCTTTACTTGTTAAATTAGGAAAATTTAGCAATGAAAGATGGGAGTAAATGAAGAGTAACTTTCAATTGTTCTATTTTACAATTATACCCCCTCTGATTGAAATGTTTTTATCTGCATTCTTATTTAGTTTCATTAGCCTTTCTAATTTAATATTATATTTTATTACATTAAAACTTAAATACTTGCACCAGAGGGTGCATATATTTGCTAGGATATTATAATAAAAAAATGCCTACAAAGTTTCTGAAATTTTGACTTTTTCTATTTATTTTGATTTTATAGTGAAATAAATAGAAAAAAATTCAAACCACTTTGCAGACCTTTTTTTTATTAGAGAGAGTGAAAGAAAGTGAAAGAGATTGCAATAGAAGAGAGAGAGAGAGAGAGAGAGAGAGAGGAACAGAATCGAGAGAGAGAGAGAGAGAGAGAGATACATAACAATCGAGAGAGAGGGAGAGAGAGAGAGAGAGGAACATAACAATCGAGAGAGAGAGAGAGAGAGAGAGAGGAACATAACAATGAGAGAGAGAGAGGATGAGAGAGAGGAACATATGAGAGAGAGAGGAACACAATGAGAGAGAGGGAGAGAGAGAGAGGAACATAACAATCGAGAGAGAGAGAGAGAGAGAGAGAGAGAGAGGAATCGAGAGAGAGGAGAGAGAGAGAGAACATAACAAAGAGAGAGGGAGAGAGAGAGGAACATAACAAGAGAGAGAGAGAGAGAGAGAGAAACATAACAATCGAGAGAGAGGAGAGAGAGAGGACGAGAGAGAGAGAGAGGGAGAGAGAGAGGAACACAATGAGACAGAGAGGAGGGAAAAGAATAAGAGATGGAGAGAGATAGGAACATAATAATAGAAAGGATGTGAGATAAGCACATAATGAGAGGGGGGAAGAGAGATAGGTACACAATAAGAGAGAGGGAGGGGGAAGAGAGATAGGAACACAATGAGAGAGAGAGACAGAGAGATTGGAACAGAATAAGAGAGAGTGTAGACAAAGATACTAAAACAGACAAAAGCTAAAAAGATAGACAATGATAGGAATGGACTAGGATAAAGATATGAATTCTTTCAGATTTAGCCAATCAGTCAATATCATTTACTTAGGAAAATTCAGTTTGAAAAGTTAATCTTCAAGTCACAAGGCACATTTATTCCTTTGTAATCTCAACCTTCCTCAATTCATACTCCATTTTAAATTGACATTTTTATAATTTCATCATTATGCTTAAGACTTATATACTAGAAGCAACTACCCAGCATCCCCTGGGTAGAGGAGAAAAACAAACAAAAAATCAAAAGAAAATGGTATAATGGTTAGCAAGCTAGTCTTGCAGATCCGTTTCTACTGAATAGCGAGTTTAATTCTCGCTGGATGTCCCATAAAAATCCCCACATAAAAAAGACCTTATATGTTAATCTGGCCTGAAAAAAATGATCGTTTTACGCTTCTATAACATTTTTTTAACTATGAGATCCATAAACATTTTTAAGTAGAACTTTAATGCTATTTTAATTTTTAAATATCTTTGCAAATATAAATCAAATCTTTATAATTTTTGCACAAAAAAAAAAAAAGAAAGCTAGACTCTGTAACAGTGAAGTGTATATATATTTACTACCAAAATAAAACAGTGTATATATATTTACTTTGTTTTATTTTGGTAGTTTTCTTTGGACATACATACATACACACAACTGCCCTTTATATATATATATATATATATATATATATATATGATGGAAATTCCTCTCTTGGTTAAAATGTCTTGTGTTAGATTTGAAATTCCATCCCTGGGAACTAAACATCTACCATTTGAGAATTTGAGTAAAAAAAATGAAAAATAAAAAAAACTTTCAAAGAACACATGGTCCTTGTAACAATAGTTTATTATTTTTGTGCACCCAATACAAAAATGGAAACACTAAAATTACACATATATAAAATAATATATATATATATATATATATATATTATATATATATATATATATATATTTACCAACCCCTATGCACGAGCAGGATGCGACACAAGCTCAATTTCTTAAGCGGAGTTAACAGGTTTGAATTCAGAGATTTCCTTCTCCTAGACGGTTGCCTAACCAGGTTAAAGAGCCCAGTCTGCCCTACTATTTACCCATAGCTGGGGGGAGAGTAGGATTCATACCTTTCCCAAGGGTATTAGCGCTAAGTGAAATGCAAGTAGCATGTCCAGGATTTGAACTCGGGGCGATGAGTCCATTTCCCATGACTTTAACCATTACACCACACGCTTTCTAAATAATATATATATGTTTTACCAAACCCCTCCACCTTAGACAGGATGCAACACTGGTTCAATTTTAAGTTGATTATGGCTGGTTTGAATTCAGACTTTTCCTTCTCTTAGACTGCCAATTTACCCATAGCTTTTCTGCCCCTCGGGCCTGTGTCCAGTGGCTTTGACCCTGGACTGGTTAAGTAATGTTAACAGCGTTGATCCCGGGGTGGCTATCCCCAGGCAATACCTGCCCCCTTGATTTAAAGGGGCAGGGATGGGTTTATTGCCTAGTGCCTGAGACACCTCCCTTGAGACGGAATGCTGATAGGATCAACACATTTTTTGCACTACTACACATGAGCTCCAGTTCCTGGGTGAGCCCACATCAAAAGACCTTGTGTCACACCTTTATACATGGGATATGCAGTAAATACCTATTTACCCATAGCTAGGGGGAGATCAGATAGATTTATGCCTTCCCACAGGGCATTAGCACAATGAAAAATATGTGTGTATGATATATATATACTAGAAGCAACTACCCAACATCACCTGGGTAGAGGAGAAAAAAAAAAAGAAAAGAAAATGTTATAATGGTTAGCAAGCTAGTCTTGCAGATCCATTACTACTGAATAAAGTTTAATCCTGCTGGATGTCCCATAAAAATCCCCACATAAAAGACCTTATATGTTAATCTGGCCTGAAAAAAAATGATCGTTTTATGCTTCTATAACATTTGAGATTAACATAAGTAGAACTTTAATGCTATTTTAATTTTTAAATATCTTTGCAAATATAAATCAAATCTTTATAAATTTTGCACAGAAAAAAAGCTAGACTCTGTAACAGTGAATGTGTTTAGATAAAATGCAAAACTTGAAAAATTATTCACAAAAATATTTCAAAACTGTATCACTGTGATCAATTAATATGTTCATCTTACTGACCATTGGTAGTGAGTTCATTCCTTACTGGTTGCTTCGATTATCATGAACCTTTGCTAAAATAAAAACCAAACTAAGTAAAAAGTATTGTGGAGACACATGGTGTAATGGTTACTGACATAGGAAATTGACATGGTGAGATGAATTTAAATCCTGGACACAGCTGTTTACATTTCACATAGTACTAATAGCCTTGGAAAAGGTATGAATCCAACTATTCTCCAGCAATGGGTAAATTGTGGATCAGAATGAGTTCTTTTTGTTATAGCAACCAGTCTAGGAAAAGGAAAACTCTGAATTCAAACTCTCTTCTCATTAGTCAAAATTACTCCACCTGGACACGGCTGTTCACATTTCACATAGTACTAATACTCTTGGAAAAGGTATGAATCAAACTATTCTCGAGCAATGGGTAAATTGTGGATCAGAATGAGCTCTTTTTGTTATAGCAACCAGTCTAGGAAAAGGAAAACTCTAAATTCAAACTCTCTTCTCATTAGTGAAAATTACTCCTCCTGGACACAGCTGTTCACATTTCTCATAGTACTAATACCCTTGGAAAAGGTATGAATCCAACTATTCTCCAGCAATGGGTAAATTGTGGAGCAGAATGAGCTCTTTTTGTTATAGCAACCAGTCTAGGAAAAGGAAAACTCTAAATTCAAACTCTCTTCTCATTAGTCAAAATTACTCCTCCTGGACACAGCTGCTTGTATGAATCCAACTATTCTCCAGCAATGGTAAATTGTGGAGAATGAGCTCCTTTGTTATAGCAACCAGTCTAGAAAAGGAAAACTCTAAATTCAAACTCTCTCATTAGTCAAAATTACTCCTCCTGGACACAGCTGTTCACATTTCTCATAGTACTAATACCCTTGGAAAATGTATGAATCCAACTATTCTCCAGCAATGGGTAAATTGTGGAGCAGAATGAGCTTTTTGTTATAGCAACCAGTCTAGGAAAAGAAAAACTCTGAATTCAAACTCTCTTCTCATTAGTCAAAATTACTCCTCCTTCTATCACCTGACCATCTGGAGTGCTATGAACTCATCTCACCATGTCTAAATATATATAAGATAGTTCCTTTCAAGTAAAAGTTTGGATAAAATGCAAAACTTGAAAAATTATTCCAAAATAATTCAAAACTATTTATCCGTTATTTTAAGTGATAAAAAATGATTCAAATAATAGGTGGCTGAGCAGTCCCTGACATGCAACATTCCACTTTAGCGTTTACTTGGGCTAGATGAGTTGTTGGAGAGGTCTCCTCTGATCAATCGGCTCTGTCAAACCCTATAAACTATATAATTGTCACAATCCAATTGCCCTTATGGCAAACCCCAACCCTTTTGATTATATATATACTAGAAGAATTGAATACCCATCAAGCATGAATAGAACAGAAATGTCTTCTGCATAAAATAACCCAACAAGGGTTGACATGCTGTAAAATCCAACAAACCAAACGAAACCATAGCTTTCCCAAGGGTATTAGCACTATGGGAAATGCAAGCAGCCCTGTCCAGTATTTGAACTCATGTCTACTACAGCTGCCACCCACCCGTCCTTGGGACGGGGGTCCAGTGAGCTTCAGCCTCTGGACTGGTGGGATGCTAAATTAATAGCGTCGATCCCAGAGGGCCGTCCTTCCAGGCAATACCTGCCTCATTGCACTTAAAGGGGCAGGCTGGGTTTATTGCCTGAAGCGCCCCCCTTGAGGGGGAATGCCGAAGGGATCGACGCCAATTTTTCTACCTACCACCCGAATTGTGGGTGGTCCCCACATAAAACGGCCTTGTGCCATATCGTGTGAAAGTGGGACACATGTAAATACGAGTATTTGAACTCATGTCGCTGTGTGTAAATATATATATAAAATAATTCCTCTCGAAATAAAAATTTGGCTAAAATGCAAAACTTTAAAAAATTATTTACAAAAATATTTCAAAGTTTTTTATCCCTTATTTTTGGGAAGAAAATTATTATTTTTTTTTTTTGTCTTTCCCCACTTTTGATGCACATTTATGAACATCTGCAGTGCGTCACCCTCCCTGCATAAAGGGTGTTTCTTTTAAAGGATCTTTTTAAATACATGTTTCCCTTTGACAATATTAATGTGCAAGCCACCATCATATCCTCTTCTACATGGTGTATCCATATGCTTGCCTGCATGTTGCTGACTCCCCTCTCCCCGATATTTTCTTTCATTCTTCCCCCCAGCATCTTACTCCAACCACCCCTCCGCCCGTCAATGTATCCCTACCCTATTTCTTCCTGCACTACGACAAATATACAATGAATGACTGCAGACGGAATTCACTCTAGTTTGTGAATCAAGAAAACGAAGAGATGTTGGGCTTGGGTGGGGAGTGTACGGGGAGGTGTCAGGTGCTGTTTGTAGGGGTAGCCAGGCAAGGAGATGTGTTGCTTGCAATTCATTGTGGAAACACATCAGATTCCACTGGAAAAATGTGCAGTTCATTTGCACAAAAGAGACAAATTTCAAGCTGTGTGATTAGGAAAATGTTTGCACTGTCTTTTGTTTTATTTTGTTTTGTTGTTGTGAAGTGTGAGGTGCAGGAAGAGTAAGCAACGAGTAGAAACAAGAAAAGAGAACAAGTGCAAAAGAAGCGTAAGGATAATGGTTGTATTTTTGTGATGATAGAATAGGAAGAAAGTGGGGAAAGCATGAATAGAGAAAGAAAGAGAGAGAAGGAAAGGAATAAAAGAGGGGAATGATAACATATAAAGTGAGAGTGGAAAAAAAAGAGAAAGGACAAAGAAAGAAAAGAACAAAAGAAAAAGAAAAGGAATAAAAGATGGGAATGATGATATATAAAGTGAGAGTGGAAGAAAAAGGGAAAGGACATAGTCAAAGAAAGAAAAGAAGGAGAAAGAGAAGAAAAAAAGAGAGAATGATAATATATAAAGTGAGAGTGGAAGAAAAAGGGAAAGGACATAGACAAAGAAAGAAAAGAAGAAAGAGAAGAAAAAAGAGAGAATGATAATATATAAAGTGAGAGTGGAAGAAAAAGGGAAAGGACATAGACAAAGAAAGAAAAGAAGGAGAAAGAGAAGGAAAAAAGAGGGGAATGATAATATATAAAGTGAGAGTGGAAGAAAAAGGGAAAGGACATAGACAAAGAAAGAAAAGAAGAAAAGAAGAAGAAGGAATAAAAGAGGGAATGATAATATATAAAGTGAGAGTGGAAGAAAAAGGGAAAGGACATAGACAAAGAAAGAAAGAAGAAAAAGGAGAAAGAGAAGGAATAAAAGAGGGGAATGATAATATATAAAGTGAGAGTGGAAGAAAAAGGGAAAGGACATAGACAAAGAAAGAAAAGAAGGAGAGAAAGGAAAAAAGAGGGGAATGATAATATATAAAGTGAGAGTGGAAAAAAAGGGAAAGGACATAGACAAAGAAAGAAAAGAAGAATGAGAAGGAAAAAAGTGGGAAAATACAGAATGATCTGTCTAGAGACCTCATCTTGGCTAAAACTTTATCATTAGAAAAATGTTTGCACTGTTTTTGTTTAGTTCTGTTTTATTTTTTTTATTTTTGGGTTTTTGTTTGTGAAGGTGAGGTGCAAGGAATAGAAATAAGAAAAGAGAACAAGTGCAAAAGAATAGTAAAGATAATGATTATATGATTGTGAAGGAAGGCAAAAGACAAGCATAGAGGAGTTGATAAAGAGGGTAAATGAGATAGAGGAGAGGGTGGAAGTGATAGAAGAGGAAGAAAGTATGAATGAAAAAGAAAAAGAGCATAGACAGAGGGAAAGGAGAAGGCAGAAAAGATGGATATGATAAAATAGGAAGAGAATGAGATAGACAGAAGGGAATAAAGAAAGAACAAAGGCAAAAGAAAGGGAAGAGGGAAATGATAGAATAGGAAGAAAGTGTGGGAAAAAGAGAAAAAGCAAAAATAGAGAGAAGGGAAGAAATAGAGGGCAAAGGAGAAAGAGAAGGAATAAAAAAGGGAAATGATAAAATAGTAAGTGAGAGTGGATGAAAAGGAAAAGAGCATAGAGACAGAGAAAGAAAAGAAGAATGGATCTTTCTCCTGGATCTTTTTTTATGTATTTCCTCTTGTCTGGTGGAGAAAGTCCAAGTTTAGAAAAATGCCAAGGTTGAGTTGGTAATACATCCCTGGCATCTTTTAAAAATTATCTTTTATCCTTTATTAATTTGTTTTAGTTTTTAATCTTTTTTTCAATTAATTTTTTAATATATCATTGATTTATATCCCTACTGTATATTTACTTAGCTTTTCTTATGGAAAATGAGGGGTAAGAAGATTTTTAACCCCCCCTCCCTCTCAGACAAAAATAGTTGGTAGACATTATTGAACTTTGGTCTTTGCTGGTCTCCACCAATTATCTTTTGTAAAAAAAACATGCGCTTGGTCATTGCACAAACAAATATACAGAATTTTTCTTATATATATATATATTGTGTGTGTGTGTGTGTGTGTGTGTGTGTGTTTGTGTAGGTATATGCAAAAAAACAGAGTTAGAGGGAGATAAGTCATGATTTTATCAGAAAAAAAAATAGCTTAAAATTTGGGAAAATTTACACACTCAAAAAAAGGAGAAAGAGAATGAAAAAATGAGGGAAATGATAGAATAATATGTATAATTTTTGTGTTGGTGCAGGAAGAGTAAACAAAGAGTAGAAATAAGAAAAGAGAAAAAGTGCGTAAAGAGAGTAAAGATAATTTGTAGTGTAATTATTATAGTCTATGAGGAATTTGGGGACTGAAAACAAAACGGTATTCAGATTTCTGGAGAAAGAGAGGAAAAAGAAATAAGAACAAAGAGAGGTTAAAGTTTGGAACTCAACTGACCAATGAATGACCCTGAAATAAGATTTTTTTTAAAAACCGGAAGTTCCGGGTTTTGACCGGAAGTGGAAGTTGGATGACCCTCCCACCCCAGGAGGAAAAACGGAAGAGGAGGCAAATTGGTCTTTTTCGGCTGGGCTTTGGTGGGAGCCAGATGTGGCCTCCCGGTTCTCCATATGGGTTTCGCATTGTAGTACCAAACATGATTTATGATAGAGTAATTTGACCGTACCCTCTCTCTCTGTTTCCTTCTCTCTGAAAATAACCCACAGCCTAGAAATAGATAAACAGCCCCTTGTGACTATACGACTTTAGTATGTTGTTTCTGAACTAATGACGGCAACTACTACTAAACGACTACTACTACAACTCAAACTTGGCCCTATGCAACAAATGATTGTAAGGGGGTGGAAAAGACAATCATAGGAGATTTGATAAAGAGAGGGTCAATGAGAGTGTAGAGAAGATGTAGTTTAATATCATACTCAGGACACTAAGATCCTCAGCCACTGCTTTCTAGCACATTTATGATAAAAAGGGTTGGATCTTACCATAAAGACAATAGGGTTACAATTATCATATAGGTGCTAGGGCTTGATGTGACCTGCCAATTGATAGGACCAACCGTCTAACCCAATTAAGGGCCAAATTGGAGTGTTGCAAATCACTGACCACTCGACCACCAAGATTCCATCCTCCTGCATCATGGGAGTACTCCTTACTTTCCATGGCTTCAGGACTAGAACCTCATCATGAGGTTTAGTTTAGTGTCCTACATATACACCCATTTTTGGGAGGGCGTTCTTATCCCTCAGCATATTCTAAGCCCCTACCAACAGAATGAACAGGCAGTACAAATTTAACGGTATCAGCTCTACTGGTACCATGTAAACTTTGCAAGTCAGTTACTCTGTAAGTCTGTTTAACTAAGTGTATAATCATAGACATTTACTAATGCTGGTTTCATATTGCTGCTTGGTTGGATTTTACAGCATGGCAACCCTTGTTGGGTTATTTTATGCCAAAAATATTACATTTGATTAATTCTTGTTGGTTATTCATTTCTTTTTAAACTCAATTTTTTAATAGTCATTTTTTAAATATTTAACCCATAGATTATACCCTTACAGGTATTACCACTCTGGCTTAGAATGGACCTGGGAGCAATGGCGATAAAGGAGGTTTTCCACTCTCTCCAGAACTGGAACCTCTTCACTACATGCAGTTTAACGTCATACTCAGGACATCAGACCCTCAGCCACCACATTCTAGCACATATATGATAGGGTCAGGACAATTATACAGATTCTAGAGCTTGACGTGACCAGTCGATTCTTTGGATTGGGCCCCTCTGACCACGCGTCTAGCCCAAATAAGTGCCAAAGTGGGGTGTTGCAAATTATGGACCACTCAGCCACCAAGATTCTGTCCTCATGCATCACAGGTCGCCACCCACAGCCAACAAGCAGCTCCTTTAGGGGTATTTTACTCCTCTGCAGAGATGCAGTCAGTGTATTCTACATTCCAAGCCAATCGGCACGATGATTAGACTGACCCTGGAAGTAAGGGTGATGAAAGAGCACTCCTTACTTTACACGGTTTCAGAACTAGAGCCTCCAGATTAGTGTTATACATATACACCCCTTTTTGGGGGGGAGGGTCTTACCCCTCTGCAAAGGATGCACTCTACTTATCCTAAGCCCCAGAGGCATGTGGCATAATGGTTAGAGTCATAGGAAATGGACTCGTCGACCCGAGTTCAAATCCTAGACATGGCTGTTTGCATTTAACATAGCACTAATACTGTTGGGAAAGGTATGAATCCATATATTTTCCCTCCAGCTATGGGTAAAATAGTAGGGATACAGGGCTCTTTAACCTTGGATAGGTAACCAGTCTAGGAGAAGGAAAACTCTGAATTTGAAAAACCTGAGGTCAGTTGTTGATTGGGTTTGTGGCATTCCCTGTGCACCAGTTCTTTCCGATTGACTGTGCCAAAAAGTGCAGATGGTCCAACACAAGTCTTCATCACTATGAACAAAACATTGTAGGTTGTTCATTGGATGAACCCTCACGCATCGAAATCGACAAAAGAGTCCATTAATCCCCAGCCAACAGGTCGAACAGACTGTAAAAAGTTTCATGGTATCAACTCTACAGTACCATGTAACCCATGCATGTCAGGTTGTTCTGCAAGTCTGTTTGTTTAGCACATTTTTTTTAAAAACGTAGGTGTGTAGTCATTGACATTTACTAATGCTGATTTCATATGGAACTGAGGGTGGGAAGGAAAGAAGGGAGAAAAGTGAGAAAGATTTACAGAGGAAATGTTGAAGGGAATTAGAGAAGGAAAAAATGGAGAGAAAAAAAGGGGAGGAAAAGGAAGAAGGAAAGAAGGAAAAAAATCAGAGGAAGAAGAGAAAAAAAGGAAGAAATCTCATGACAACAAGAAAGAAAGAAAAAAGTAAAGAAATATGGGAAAAAAAATGAAAAATTAGGCCAAGATAAAAATCAAAGAAAGAATTTATAAATGAAAGAAAGAAGTAAATAGAAAAAACAAAAAATGTAAAAAGGATTGATAAAATCTTGAATGAAAAATTAGAACACAGGTTAATAAGAACAGACTGAGATATAGATAGATAGGAATATGAGATTAAGAGAAACATAAGGATATATATATATATATATATAATAAAAGAGGGAGAGATGGAAACATAATGCCAACAATCAACACAGTACCAATCAAATTCAATGCAGTAGTAAAACTATCTTACTTTTGTAATAAGGAATTCATCAAAGATGTGTTTTTTTTGTTTTTTTTTTATGAGGAGGAGCGGGGGTAGTCCTGTGGCATAGGTATGGGTAATGTACTGGACTGTGACATCGTATTAGGCATGTTTGAATTCCAGTTGTGATATTACATTTGCTTTTAGACTAATACCCTTGGAAGATGTATGAAACCACTCATCCCTCAGCTATGGGTTAAATAGTACTACTGTTCTTTTACAAGTATGGCTTTGGCATTAAGTAACCCATGAAGGCTGATATGTCATTAAACAAAGAATCTAAACTAAACCAATATCTAGAGAAACAACTGATTAAATTGGCAGAACAGAATTTTTAGGTTCTGTAAAAAAAAAGACAAAGAGAACAAAACTTGGTAAATAAAGATACAGTGGAACTTCATTTCTCGAACATAATTTGTTCCCAAATTATGTTCAAGAACCAATTTGTTTGCAAACTGAAATAATATTTGCCATGAGTAATAGTTGTAATGTTTCTCTGAATGTTTGAGATGAGGCTTGAAGATTAGTATTATTTGTGTTATTAGGACTATTGTCCCCATCTTCATTGTTATTTGTACAACGTTTCGGCCGATATACTCTCCGGCCTTCTTCAGGTATTTCTTGTCGGACTCGGGAACCTTCTTTTTGAACTCGGGAACTTTCTTGTTGTATTCGGGAGCCATCACGGAACTTTGAGCCTAACCCTTTACTAACCCGAGAAGGTTCCCGAGTCCAACAAGAAATACCTGAAGAAGGCTGGAGGGTATATCGGCCAAACGTTGTACAAATAACAATGAAGATGGGGACAATAGTCCAATAACGCAAATAATACTAGTTGTTATGAGTTATTTCCCTTACAACCAGTCATATTTTTCAAAAAAACTGTTTTCTTTGTATAATAGACGTGCTCTGATGATGAGGATCCAAAACAGATTGAAATATTGCAATATAAGCTAATAACAACAACATTACTTAACAACAACTGTGTGTTTTTTCAAATTTCTTACTCTGATAGGAGAAATAGTGTCAAGTGTGATTTGTGCATTCTTGACTATCAGACCTCACAACTTTCCGCTTTCCCTTTCCAGTAGTATCACTGCTGCCTTTCTTAGGATCCATGAATAAGGGTTAAAGTAGCCGTAAAATAGAGACTAAATGCAAATGAGCTGAAGAATTTGTACAAAAACAATATCAGACACTTGTTCAAGATAGCAACTGATGCTAACTGATGCTGCTTGGGTAGATTCAACCAGCTATTCAGCTGTCTTCGGTTTGTCTCGGCAGTCATTCATATGACTTCTGTTTTCGTTGGCTCTGTAGAAATTTTCTGTAAACTGATCTGTATTCAACTGTGTTGCAAGTTGAATCTGCTTCTGAGAATCCAGACTTGGTAAATGGTCTAAATAGCAGTTTGGGTTATTCTACTTTGTGGCATGGTCAAGTCTATTTTCAGGATTTTGATTGGTTGGTGGTTTTAATGAATATATTTTTTATTGATATATACTGAACATTTGACCATGTCCTCTCAGTTGCTACAGAGTGTATTCGGTTATTCTCTGTCTATTTTTTGTCAGATGACTGGACGCTAGTCACAGCCTTCCTGTGAAGGTGAGTTTGATGTTCATTCTACAGGCTCACCCTGTGTGTTTGAAGTCCAAAAATGTGTCTGATAACTTTTACTAAAATATTTTGTTCGAACTCTGAATTTTTCGACTTCAGAGTCATTTGAGAACTGGTTCCACTGTATCGGGAAGGGACTTTATTTCATCTTCTGTTGATGTTTTTGTTTTTTTATTTTTCTCTGGAAATTTTTGATCTTTGCCACTTGTGATAATAAAACTCTCATAATTTATGTACGAGGTTCTGTGTTTTGGGTTGGTTGTCAAGTGATCTTTTCAGAAAATGACAGAAACAGAAAGCTGAGTCAGCAGAATGTCCCCCCCCCTCCGTTTCATCCAGGATGATGATCCGTGCCATTAAAGGCTGGATTGTACATCAGAATGGATTATGCAAGAGAGAAGATATTCACGAGGGGATATGAGGACAGGTCAATGGAAAACTGTAAATCCACCATGACACTCAGCCTTGGCACTGGAGAAAAAAAAAGACAAAGAAAGAAAGAGAAGGAAGGAAAAAAGAACTGGAAAGAGAAAGAGTATAGAAAGTAATGAAAGAGAGGGAAGAAAAGAAGGGCAGACCTGAGCATCTGCCACCCCCCTCTAAAATTTTTGTTTTTAATTTTTTTTTCTTTTTCTTCAATGGATTATTATCGGTTACACACCAATCTATCAGATTGTAATAAACAAATTCTAAAAAGTTATTTATTTTTTGATTTTTCAGGGGTGCTCATTTCCCCTTATAAGTTTATAGTAAATCGATCCCCCATGTCAGAACCGCTCTACCTTAACAGTTGGGCTGAATTTGCACAAAGGTGTTAAAATTAAAATGACACAGAAAAAACAGAACCCACAAATTTTGTAATAAAACTGTTAATTTTAACTAGAGAGGTTTAGGGTTAGGGGGGGGTTGGGGTTGGGGTTTAAGGTTAGTTTAATGGGAAAATAAATAAATAATTTGGGTTCTGTTTTTTCTGGGCCACCCTAACTTTGACACCTTTGCGCAAGTTCAGTTCGAGCGGTTCCGATAAGGGGGATCAATTTACTATAAACTTATACGGGGAAATGAGCACCCCTGAAAACTCAAAAAATAAATAACTTTTTAGAATTTGTTTATTACAATCTGATAGATTGGTGTGTAATTGATAATAATCCATTGAAGGAAAAGAAAAAAGAAATAGATAAAAAAATTTTTTTTTAGCGGATCCGATATGGGGGATCGATTTATGATAAATTTATACGGGGAACTGAGCACCCCTGAAAACTCGAAAAATAAATAACTTTTTGAATTTTTTTTTTTACAATCTGATAGATTGGTGTGCAATCGATAATGATCCATTGAAAGAAAGAAAAAAAAATTAAAATTTTAGATGGGGGGTTGCAGATGCTCAGGTCCGAAGAAGAAAGGCATTAATAACTAAAGAAAGTTAATTGAACATGTAATAATTGTTCCATTTTGATACAAGATTCCCTAAACCTTTTTGAGTGAGAATGAGAAAATGTGTGAGTGAACAAGTGAGAATAAAATGAGAAAAACAAAATTTTAATAAACTTTATTTTTCTTATGAAATTAGGTGGGTAATTTTTTAAAGCACTGTGGGCCACATGTGACTGACGGGTCACAGTTTACCCCTGACTGGTGTAAAAGATAAAGATATCAAAAAGCAAAATCTAGAAAATGGATAACCAGTACAATAGGAAGGATAGAAAAAACTAAAGAAAAACAAAGAAATAAGATCAAAATAAAGAAAATGAAAAAAAAACAAAAAAAACAACAAACAACTGAAAAATAAAAAAAAATTAAAGGAAGTCTTAAACATGAAGGAATGAAAAAAAAAAATGAATAGACTGAAAAAAAAAATGAAATCAGGCTGATTCTCCCACAACAACCCCCCCCAAAAAAAACAAAAAAAAAAACAGTCTCCATGGTAACTGGATGAAAGGGGATTGTGTCAGTGGTGCATGATTCAAAGATGATTTTAAAAGATGATTGTTATTTTCATAGCTTTTAATATTTCTTTTTTCCAGTGCTTTCAACCTTACAGAGATTTAAAGATTCCTAGAGATGGTTTTGTATTTTGGTCTATGCTAAAGTATAATGTACATATGTTAAGAGAAATGTGTTTAGTGAACTTAGGTTTTAAAACATTCAATGAAAAGTGGCAATTTTTATGTGAGAGAAAGAAGATTGGAAGAGGGGAAAGAAAGAAGGAGAAAACTGAAAGAGAGAGAAAAGAAAGAAGACTAAAAGAGAGAGAAGAGAAGACTGAGAGAGAAAAAGAAAGAAAGAAAGAAGATTGATAGAGAGAGGAACGAAAGAAAGAAAGAAGGCTGATAGAGAGAGAGAAGAGAAGAAGGAAAGGGAAAAGAAAGAAGATTGATAGAGAGAGGAACGAAAGAGAGAAAGAAGGCTGATAGAGAGAGAAAAGAGAGAAGAGAAGATAGAAAGGGAAAGGAAAGAAGAAGAATAGAGAGAGGAACAAAAGAAAGAAAGAAAGAAGACTGATTGATAGAAAGAGAGAAGGTGGTAAGGGAAAAGAAAGAAGACTGAGAGAGAGGAAAGAAAGAATAGAGAGAGGGGTGGAAGAAAGAAAGAAAACTAATATAGAAAAAGAAAGAAAGATGACTAATAGAGCAAAGAAAAAAGACTGAAGAGAGAGGAGAGAGAGAGAGAGAGAGAGAGAGAGAGAGAGAGAGAGAGAGAGAGAGAGAGAGAGAGAGAGAGAGAGAGAGAGAGAGAGAGAGAGAGAGAGAGAGAGAGAGAGAGAGAGAGAGAGAGAGAGAGAGAGAGAGAGAGAGAGAGAGAGAGAGAGAAAAGAAAGAGAAGACTGACAGAGGGAGAAGGGAAAAAAGACAAGAAGACTGAAAAAAAAAGAAGAAAAGGGAGAAGAAAGCCAAAAAGAAAGAAAGTAAAGAAGACTGAAAGGAAAAAGATAGAAGAGTTAAGAAAGGAAAGGAAAGAGAGGAGAAAAAAAGCAAGTGTGAAAGAAGAGGAAAGAAAGTGAGTTTGTAAAGCAAGAAAGAAAAAAAAATCAAAGTAGATAAAGGAAAAATAAAGAAGTAAGAAAGGGGAGAATTTAATAAAGACAGAAAGAAAGAGAAAGAAGAGGACAAGAAAAGGAAAAAGGGAAGAAGAATTAATGATTGTTATTTGTTTAAATCCGGATAGAACAAATTGCCTTTTGTGTGTAGTGTATGTGTCCATATGCATGTAATGTATACATCTGTATCTACACACACACACATAACATAATATATCTTATTATAATGGAGATTGTCTGTAACCGAAACTATATTACTACTCAAGTCACAATTCCCTTAGTTATTTACGTCACATTCTCCATGATTTCATTTTTATCTAAACCTCAATTATTAATAAAATTGCTTTACATAATTAATACTGTTGACCATATCTACATATTAATAACATGCAAATCTATTTATATATACAACAAAATAGCGGTTTACAGAGTGAATGGGAAGGTTAATTTGCATACTGATATTATAGATATGGGCTTATTATTATTGATTTCTAATTGTTTGGTGTTATTTTAATAAGTATGAACAAAAACCTCGGGGATAAATCTTAAAAGAAATCCATTAACAAGAAATGGAAAGAAGAATTAAGATGGGAAAGAAAATAGGGGAGAAAAAAAGCAAGTGTTGAAAGAAGGGAGAAAAGAGGATAGAAGGATAAAGGATAAGGGGGGAAATAATTAAGATAGGAAAAGAAAGTGAGGAGAAAACAAGTGTGAAAGAAAGAAGAGGAAAGAAAAGGCGAATTAATAAGAAAAGAAAACAAAGAAAGAGAAGAAAAAGGACAAAGAACAAAGTCAGAAAGAGAAAGAAGAGAACAGAAAATAAAGGAAAAAAAGCAGAAGACTTAAGATAGGAAAGAAAAGAGAGGAGAAAAAAAGTGTGACAGAAAGAAGAAGAAAGAAAGGGAATTTATAAGGCAAGAAAGAAAGAAAAAAAAGAAAAGAACTATAAAAATAGAAGAAAAAGGATAGAAAAGTTTAAGGAAAAAGGGGAGAAGAGTGGATGTAACGTAGCGGTATATTCACGGTACCAAAACGGATATATGTAACGTTTTAATAGCAATATATGTTGTATAGCAGGTCTTGTCAATGTGCCTCCAAATTCACGACACTAAAAAGGTGTCCGGCACGTGGCGGTCATCTTGTCGATAAAAAAGTAAAACGCGAGAAATATATCGTCACAAGCTGCTTAGCTTTTATTTCCAGGGCTAGTCTCGTCTCGTGGGTTGTGTCAGAGAGGAGGAAAGGCAGGCAGAAAGAGAGAGAGAGGACACTGTTAAATTACTGTAATTCCACACTAGGGACCAGAGGCCTGTCCGTATCCTATGCTGTCGGAAAATCAAAAAGAGGCCGGTATTTTTCTTCGTCGTCCCACGTCACCACATGACTTCCAGTTCCGGTTAACACCCGAAACTTCCGGTTGGCTTTCAATTCTCCATTCAGGGGGTCACGCCCCGGTCAAATTCATGACAAACCGTTTTATGTTCATCACTTTTTTTAAAAACCTTTACTCTCTCTTATTTCTATAGTAGTCCTCACAAAACTCAGGACCTTCACCATCTCGCTACATGGAGGAAAAAAAGCAAGTGTGAAAGAAAGAAGGAAAAAAAAGTGAAATTGTAAGGCAAGAAAGATAAGAATGAAAGAAAGAGAAAAAGGACAAAGAAAGAAAGAGAAAGAAGAGAACAGAAAAATAAAGGAAAAAAGAGAGAAGAGTTAAGATAGAAAAAGAAAGAGAGGAGGGGAAAAAAACAAGTGTGAATGAAAGAAGGAAAAAGCGGGTGCATATTGCATAAATGCATCCTGGCCTCCTACCCTAAAAAATGCTAAGTGGTGCCTGCTGAAAATCCAACCTCCGCTACTATTAAACTTCCAAGCTGTTTGAAGGCGTTTTTCACGAAAAGTTAATACGATATGAAAGCAATATTTTACCTCCCCCTCCTCTTGACAAGTAAATGTAAATATTTTACCCCCCTTTATTCAAATATTTTTTTTTTTAGCGGTTTAGCGTTTTTTAGGGCAGGAGGCCAAGGCCAGAACACATGCGATAATACCCAATAAGGCAAGAAAGAAAAGAAAGAAGGGGATAGAAGAGGACAGAAAAGTAAAGGAAAAAGGGAAGAAGCATATTATTTGAACTATTGTCCTCATTTTTATAGTTATCTGCACAACGTTTCGGCTGATGTGCCTTCTTCAGGTACCTGAAGAAGGCCGGAGGGCACATTAGCTGAAAGGTTGTACAGATAACAATAAATATGAGGATGATAGTCCGAATGATATGAAGAAGGCGGAGGGCACATCGGCCGAAACGTTGTACAGATAACAATAAAGGTAATTTATGAGGAAGTGCGTCCCGGTCTCTTGCCTCAAAAATTGCTACCCGATGACTATTAAAATAACGACCCAACTCAGTCTATTCAAAACTATCCATCTTCATATCTATCTATCTATCTATCTATCTCAATTTGTTCATATTTATCTATATTACTTTAAATACTAAGATTTTTTTTATTCATGTTTGTTTAATGTCTTGTTGTTAGTTTAAATAAACAAGAATTACGACAAAAAAAAGATGCGATCCCCCACCCCAAATACATTTACTTGTCGAAAATATCTATCTATCTCCATTTGTTCATATCTATCTATATTATTTTGTTTGTTTATCTATCTATCTCAGTCTATTCCAAACTATATAACCATCTTCATATCTAAACAAGAATTACGACAAATTACGATAAATAAACACGAATTATGACAAGCTGGGGTTGTTATTTTGATAGTCACCAGGTAGCAATTTTTGAGGCAGGAGACCGGGACGCACTTCCTCATAAATTACCCAATAAAGATGAGGGCAATAGTCCGAATAATCCAAATGATACTAATTATCAAGCCTCATCTCAAAAATTCAGAGAGTAAGGGGAGAAGAGTTAAAATAGGAGGGAAAAGAGAGGAAAAAAAAGGAAAAAAAAGTGTGAAATAAAGAAGAGAAAAAAAAAAGGAATTTATAAGGCAATAAATAAATAAATAAATAAATGATAAAATGTTAAAAGAACAAAAGGGGGATATTAATGACATTTGTGGTGCCATCAATTCATTAACGATTAAAAAATGACAAGCGATGACTTTATGAGAGACTCAGTGTCTGTCTGTCTGTGTGTGTGAGTGTGTGTCAAATTGTACTCTCAAATGATAAATTATAGCATTCTTTTATGTTTTTTGTGAATAGTTGACACAGTCTACTTGAAGAGACTGCAGCTTGGGGAAGGCATTCACCTAGTTAAATAAGAATTCTTGTTGTTTTGTTACTTTTTATTTAGAGCTGAAATCCTAGACAACAAAATAAATGTATACATACAGTGGAAAATAAATATTCAAAACAAAATAAGTAGATAAACATAATTTACTCATAAAAGATAAGAAATTTCAATTCATATTCTTACTTAAAAAAAGAAATATATATATATATGTGTATGTGTATGTGTGTGTGTGTGTGTATATATATATATGTGTGTGTGTGTATCTATCTATCTATCTCTCTCTCTCTCTCTATATATATATATATATATATATATATATATATATATATATTATATATATATAGTGTGAACAAAAATTATTATTAAGACAATCAGGAATATTTCTTGTATGTTGTTTATTCTCAACTAGTTTCGACCTTCGGTCATCTTCAGGAGAAAATTTCTTATTTGAAGAAATTGTTGATATAAATATATATATATATAATGTGTGTGTGTGCGTATATGTATGTGTGTGTTTTTGTGTGTATATATATGTGTATATCTATATCTATCTATCTATCTATATATATGTGTGTGTGTGTATCTATATGTACAAATATTGTGTTCACATCTCTCTCTCTCTCTTTCTCTCTCCTCTCTCTCATATATATATATATATATATATATATATATATATATATATATACAAAATATAAAAAATATTATGTGTGTGTATTTAACTCTATGTAAAAATATCAAATATGTATGCATGCACACACACACACACACACACACACACACACATATATATATATATATATATATATATATATATATATATATATATATTGATTAGGAGGTTGATTTAGAAGGCTATCACAATGCAGTTTGGGATAAATAAAAAAATAATAATACGGTAACAATGGTGTTGTGTGTTGACCTGTATTTTTATTCTTTCTTGAATTTTCGAGGTAATACCTCTTTATCAAAAGAATTGAACTGAAGCAGTCCAGCTATGGCATTTCTTCCCAAATGAATTTTTTTTTTTTTGAAAATGATGTTATTTTTAAATAACTCTATTCTCGTGTGAGCGTGAATACGTTTATTTTGTTTGTAATAACAGTATATATAAACAGCAATAATGCCAATTAATCTATTATCCTGAAAAAGTCGTGTAGTAAAGACCGAAACTGTGGTAGATACATATAAAATTTTTCTACAACTATTTATGTATATATATGGAGAAAGATAGACAAACACGGGATGTTATGGAAACTGGATGTTTATTGTCGACGATGCAACGTTTCGGTCTCTTATTAGACCATCTTCAGGACTTGGATATAGTACTTGCTTCAATGATGGACATTCTCAAAATGCTGAAACAGAAGGTCGTCAGTAGGGAGAGGGGTGGTTGGGGGTGGTTAGTGGTTAACTGAATATGTGTATGTGTCTGTTTAATTATTTTTTTGTTTATATGTGTTGGGGAACTGGATTTATATATATATATATATATATATATATATATATATATATATATATGCTAGCATTGATAAATGGAAGATCCATTTCTATTCTTTCTTTCTTTCTTTTTTTTTTTCACGCAGAGTCTATAAGTTTAAGTGGTGGATTCCAGCACACCTTTATATACAAAAATATTCCAACAGTATATATAAACAGCAGTAATGCCAATTAATCTATTATCCTGAAAAAGTTGTGTAGTAAAGACCGAAACTGTGGTAGATACATATAACATTTTCTACAATTATATATATATATATATATATATATATATATATATATATATATGCTAGCATTGATAAATGGAAGATCCATTTCTATTCTTTCTTTCTTTCTTTCTTTCTTTTTTTTTTCTTTTTTTCTTCACACCCTATCTGATGCCTGGGGATTTGTTCAGAATGAGTCGACGTAATGGTGATGGTGGTGATGATGTGGGATTTGAGATTTGAGAAGGGCATTGTAGATGTTGAATACCATGTTTTTAAATTTTCTTGGGATTTTTTAGAAAAGAGTAATAGAGGGTGTGAGGGGGGTGGCAAAATTCTTATCTCTACTCCCCCTCCCCCCGCCCAACGCCCATATGTCTGGTAACTTTCTGTCTGCATCACTTTTGAGAAGGTACTATTCTAATATCTCTCCGGGGTTTCTCCCTTCCCCATGTTTTTTAAATTATGTATCAGCCACAGGAGCAGTATTACATTGATTGTTAAGATGTTAGATTATAAGTAAAGATACGCTTACGTAGACATTTTCTTTTTGTTTTCTTTTTTTTTTCTTTTTATATAGATAATCATTTTGGTGTCGGGTTGAGGGGTGTGTTGTAGTACTGGAAAGATTACAATGAAAAGGAACTTCCAGAATTTTTTTACTATGTTTTCATTCATTTTCTTGTTACATATTTCTCTTTCTCTTTCCACATTTCTATCTCCTGCAATAGACTTTCCACATTTCTATCTCCTGCAATCAGAGGAGGCGGAAGCTTCAGTGAAGGAGTTCTTTGTCTCAAAAGACAAGAAGTAGTATCATCATGGGATCAAAGAACTTCCAGAATTTTTTTTACTATGTTTTCATTCATTTTCTTGTTCCATATTTCTCTTTCTCTTTCCACATTTCTATCTCCTGCAATAGACTTTCCACATTTCTATCTCCTGCAATCAGAGGAGGCGGAAGCTTCAGTGAAGGAGTTCTTTGTCTCAAAAGACAAGAACTGGTATCAGCATGGGATCAAAGAACTTACAGAATCGTGGTTTCACCCAGCATATAGTCTTGACCTTTAGATTATTGTTCTGAATTATGGCTCACTTCCTGCATTTGCAATGCTTCAACAACCAAGAGGAGGTGGAAGCTTCAGTGAAGGAGTTCTTTGCGTTGAAAAATAAGAACTGGTATCAGCATGGGATCAAAGAACTGACATAATAATAGCTTCACCCAGCATATAGTCTTGACCTAGCTCTTATTGAAGTCAGTCAGTCAACAATTGGTTTGAACAATGTGACTGGCCAAGCACAACTGAACCAGTGTCAAGACAACTGGTACTTATGGGAATTCAGAACAGTCCACCCATGCATTTGGGTGATTCCATTCCCTGAGTCCTGATTGTCTGCTTGGTTTGTATGATCCTCTGAGGCTCCATAAATCCTGCCACTTTGCAGTGGTCTTTACAGCATACCAGTATTGTATTGGGGTACGACTGCTTGCTGTCTTGTCTTGCCAATTCGACGGTAATTGGACTCAGCTCTCTCAGATTATTGTTCCAAACTATGGCTTACTTCCTGTGCTGGCAATGCTCAACAACCAAGAGGAGGTGGAAGCTTCAGTGAAGGAGTTCTTTGCCCTGAAGGGCAAGAACTGGTATCAGTGTGGGATCAAAGGACTGTCAGAAAAGTGTCTTCAAATGGGGCAACATGATGATTAAATAACCCAAGGGTTGATATGCTATCTAACAAACCAAAACAAACCTAGACCAGTTCAGATACAAAGGTTAAAGAGTCCAGTCTGCTATACTAATTACCCATAGCTGGGGGAAGAATAGTTTGATTACTGCCCCTATGTTACATAATGGGCATGACGTGGAACCATGAGGGTGGTCTGAGTGGCCTGATTAGTTACGGAAAAGTTTGAGTGGTGGTGTGCGTGTTGGAACGGAAAAATTTAAATGATGATGTCAGCATAGACGCATGGCATGGTTTTAATTGGACGAGGAATGGTACATGGTGAAGGGGAGAAAGGAGGAGTGAGAGGTGAGAGTTTTGAGATTCAGTCCGGCTATCAAAGAGTTTAGACGTGCTATGAGGCCAGTCTCCCCACGCGGTTATATGGGCATAAAGATAAAATAAAAGCTTGATTAAGCAACAAAAAATGTCTTGTTAATTTAATTAATTGCAATGACCAAATCAGCCCAAGAAAAAGAAGCCCTTAGAAGAAACCAGCCCTTAGTTTAGAAGAAGAATCAGTTAGAAAAACTCAACAAGACGGGAACATCACAACTGGAAGAGTAAAGATGTCAACAAGTGATAAAGTAAGTCCAACTCCTAACCAAGTAAGTCTCTAATCTGGCTCTCTCTAATCTCTCTCTCTATCACCCGAGAATTCACCCTGAAGTCTCACTCTCATTCTCACCAATTATATCATATATATGATGTCAATGTGGGTATATAATATTACCACACTACCCCTACACAGTGCTATGTGAAATGCAAACAATTGCATTCAGGATTTAAGTTTGGTTTGCCATGTCAATTTCTTAGGATGATAACCATTACACACCAAGCGCCTCCATGATTGTAATGTAGCAGACCAATGAATGCAGACGTTTACAGTGGGCATATGACCCAAGGGTCAACATTTAGAGAATGTTGGGAGGACACCAGAAGCGTTGATTTATACTAGATGTCATGGGTCCAAATCTGAGCAAATATACTTTTTGTTGAAAGCTGGATCCAGGTTGGTCAAATGATGTCACATGATAGAAGATATGAAAAAAGTTGCCTTCAGATTTTAGTCAGCTGGTTTTCAGGCAGAAGACAGGACAGAGCTTGGGCTGCTGTTGGACGACTGGAAGTAAGAAATCTGTTCATACCTATTTATTTATCTATTTCAGTCTGAGTATATCTATATCTATGTATCTCAGTCTGTTCATATCTATCCCAGTTTGTTCATATCTATCCCTCTCTCACAATGTGTTTGTATCTATCTATTTGATTATTTTTATATCTATCTATGACTGTATCTATCTGAGAATGTTTATATCTATTTATCTATCATAGTCTGTTCATATCTATCTATCTATCACAGTCTGTTCATATATATCTATCTGTATATCACAGTCTATTCATATCTATCTATATGTATATCACAGTCTATTCATATTTATCTATCTGTATATTCCAGTCTGTTCATATATATATATCTATCCCAGTCTGTTCATATATATCTCTGTATATCACAGTCTGTTCATATTTATCTATCAATCTATCTATTACTGTTCATATTTATCTATCAAAGTATGTTCTTATCTACATATCTATCTATTTATTTATCTATCAAAGTATATCTATTTATTTATCTATCAAAGTATGTTCTTATCTACATATCTATTTATTTATCTATCTCAGTCTGTTCATCTCTCATCTCCCTCTCTCTCACAATGTGTTTGTATCTATCTGAGTATGTTCATATCTCTCCATATATCTCTCACAATGTGTTCGTATCTAACTATTTGATTATGTTCATATCCATCTATCTATTTATTTATCTATCACAGTCTGTTCGTATCTATCTCCTTCTATTCATATCTATTTATTTACCTATCACAGTCTATTTATATTTATCTATCACAGTCTGTTTATATCCATCTACCTATTCAGATAGAAAAAATAATTACAGGCAAAAGAGAAGAAAATTGAAAGAAGAGTAAATAAATAGAAACAAAGAAAAAAACAAAAAACAAAGAAGATTGAACAAAAAAAAAAAAATGGCACCCTCCCCCCCCCAAAAAAAAGCAAAAAGAGACAAATTTTTTTCCCCTTGGAATTACTTTGGAGGAATTTTCTTTTAGCAAATGTCAAAGAAAGATCAGTCATTTCCATGGTTATTCATTTCTTTTTACTTTAGGAATTCCAGAATATCTCCAACCTCTTGGGGTTGTCACAGGAGAAATCTACAAAAAAAAAAAAAAGGAACTCTGGAAGATTCAATTCCCACATTCGCTACCCAATACCATAGCACCCCCTCCCCAACCACAATCTGCATAGTGATCGTCATTAACATAAAACCAACTTGTACTACATCATCTTAACATTCACCAACTGCCATTTGCAATCACCACTGTCCCAACATTAACAAAATAACACCTATGCTAGACAGGCGGTCCGAGAGACTCCCGCTGATCAATCGGGCTAGACACATTGAGCTCTAGTATCTATATGATTGCCCCAACCCTATTGTCCTTATGGCAAGCCTCAACCCTTTTTATCATGTGAGTGTTAGAAAGTGGTGGCTGAGGGTCTTCATGTCCTGGGAATGACGTTAAACTCTATCTGATGGTAAGGTTCCAGTTTTGGAGATTTGGGGAATGTGGAGCACCCCTTCATCACCATTGCTCTCAGGTCCACTCTGACCTGGAGTGGTAGTACCTGTTAGGATCCCATCTATGGGTTAAATAGATAAATGTGTTTATAAAAAAAATTGAGTTTCCATTAAGAATGAATTTATTTCAAAATTTTGTCAGCATTAAATGACCCACTGAGGTTGATATGCCGTAAAACAAACCAAACCAAAATAACACCTACAACCATTAAAGCCATCTTATACCAAAAGCATCACTATCTATATATTAATACTACTGGAAATTCCATAGTTAATTATCTCCCCCTGCCGCTAGGGGGTGAATCACCAACATCGTATGTTGGCGCCAAAACCAAAAACTTCACTTATCACGGAGCACTCACTGAGGGTAGTCGCGTAAATAGCGGTCCTTAAACTTCACTCATCACTTAGCCCAAAAACAGGGCTTACTTTTACGGACCGTTGACCTGGACGGAGGCATTTTTTCACAGCACACTTTCAAAGGCATTGTGTCCACATACTACAAGGCGGTCACAATAGCACACTACAGAAGGCTAAATGGACCAAATAGTTTACTTGAAAAGGACCCATTCACCGTCATTTTAAAGGAACGGTTACCTGGGTGAGATACTTCTAAAATAGCATCCCCCATCACTTATCACAGAACCGGTTATGAGGAAGAATGAGAAACGTCCGAAGAAGCATTCTATCAACATTTTCTACCAACGAACAGAATACCCCTGTTATCACCACTACTCCAAGAACTCTGCTTAACTCTCAGATAAGTCTGGTAGCAAATACCAATAAAATTTGTAACAAGTTCTTGTATTATTTGTCAATACATGTATTAAATTTCCATTGTGTGTTTTCTTCTTTGTCCGACAATTTGCCTACAACTACGGAGAGATAAGAGCTCCTTCGAATCCCGTAAATACTCTTAATACTTGTGTTTCTTAAAAGTACGACTGTTATCATCTTGAAACACCCTCTAGTAAAAAATGAGACTGTCGAAATCCTCCAAGATGAAATGCAAAAATGTAAATCCTGATTATCTGGTGTTGCTTATCTGCCGAATTCTTATTGTCATCACCTCAGCTAAATAATAGACCATTCCATTTTTATAATAAAGAAAGAAAGGGATGGACATGCACAGAAAAAATATAAGAAAGAAAGAAAGAAAGTAGAAGAAAGATAGAGGGAGTGAGCACACGGAAGTGATAGCATTAATCTGTTTCAATCAAACTTAATGAAAAGTTGGAAAGAAGGAAAGAAAGATAAAAAAAAAAGACTTTTTACATGTTAGCTCAGTCGGTAGAGCATTCAGATAGAAACCACAAGGTTCCTAGTTCAATACCAGCCCTCGCCAACTCAGTGTATGAATTGCACAGGGATCTGTGCGGTAAAGTGAGGAGCTAATGGTAGGTGTGGCACTCCACCTCAGATGCATAAACAATCTCCTTGGTCTAGCACTAGTGAAAAAGGGATAGACTCCCTCACTGATTGGCTGATACCGACTTTAGGCCACCCCAACAACATTTTTTACATATTGAACTATTTAGGAAAAGCTCTTAAGTAAACATATCAAACAATTGTAATGATTAAATTATCATACTGTATATCCACAGGTTCTGCTAGTTTTCATAATTACCAGTCATGCTATCATTACCAAACCATAACGATTCAAATTTACTGAGGTTCTTAATTTGAGATGAAGTTTGGGTTAAAAAGGGAATATCAGATTATTTTTTTATTGTTTACTAGACTGGCATAGGCACTATATGATCTTTGTTGTCATTGTAAATTCTTTAGTTTTTTAAGAATTATGTAAATATATTTATTACCCTGTACACCTTTTTCTACCCTTAATCCCCTCTGCAACTGACCCACAGGCATGAAATAAAGATAAAAGATAAACATGAATCTTGTTTGAGGCTGCCAGATCTTCTCATTATTTTTAGATCCAATCTTTCAACAGCAGAGACATTCCAGTCTGCAAGAGCTTCCTGTAATGACTCCAATCCTAGAAACCTTATCACAAGTAATGTTTTCATTTTTGAAACACCAGGAATTTTAATATTAACTAGTTATATATATATATATATACAAGAACACACATACATGTATTATGTATATAAGATACACACACAACTATATGTATATATTTTATAGTGTTTGTTAGTCTATATAGCCATTTTTTGAACTAGTCACTACAATTTATCCAGATAACCAACTCTCTTTATTGCTCAGTCAGCCATCTCTAATCCATTGGACACAGATATAGATATTTACTTTGCTTATCTTAGTTTGGCACTAGCACATAAGTATTGGGTACCTAATTAGGATCAACAGTAATGATTTCTGAGAAATAACTTGGTAAAAACTACTCCTTTGCTTACTCCCACAAAAGTGAACATAAGATTGAAACATGTTTTTTTCTTTTTAATTTAAAGAAATAATGTATCATATTAGCTGCAAAAGTTAAAAAAAAAATATTATAGCTATAACAGTATAATTAGTATATATAAAGTAAAGTCGTCGGGGCGGCCTAATGTTGGTATGAGCCATACAGCGAGGGAGTCTATCCCCTTTTCACTAGCGCTGGACCAAGGAGATAGTTTTAGCATCTGAGGTGGAGCGCCATACCTACCATCAGCTCCTTACTTTACCGCACAGATCCCTGTGCTACTCATACGCTGAGTTGACGAGGGCTGGTATCGAACTAGGAACTTCGTGGTTTCTATCCGAACGCTCTACCGACTGAGCTAACCTGGCCCATTATTTATATATATATATATATATATATATATACGCACATATACATATGAAGTATGTTTAAAAAGTGTTATGACTGAAGTTATATTTACCAAGACAGAAATGAATGAATAAGAAGACATTAATTTTCTGCAAAATAATTCCCTTGGCATTCAACACAATTATTTCATCGCCCTATGAGGAAGAATGAATAAAGAAAAGAAAGAACAGAATGGATAATAAAATATGAATTTAATCAATATCACTTACACATGTGTTTCGGTCAGTTCATCTTTGTGTACACGATTCAAACTATTATTATCATTAAATAAACAAACAAATGAAATAAAATAATAATAATAGAAAAATGTGAAAATATTCTGTACACAGAGAATATTCGACCTCCATCAGAGTGAACTTTTATTTTGAATGAAAAAATTTGTTGGGGAATATATATATATATATATATATATATATATATATATATGTGTGTGTGTGTGTGTGTGTGTGTGTGTGTAGAATTAAACAAAAGGCACGTCTCCTGTTTAACGATTTTATTGATGATCTTTTCAAGCTTTCTGGCCAACTTTTTTTATATTTGGATGGAATTTGTGGATTAGTCCACCGAAGTTCATATCACGAGTACTTTCGGCACTTCGAAGTGCCATCATCAGGGGTAAGGTGTTCCAGTTTTTTTCAAAGTATATTAATGGATGTGGAGGCTGTAAGGAGGAGAATTGATAGGAAAAGTGTTATAGGCATTTTAAAATGTGAGTATTGCATTGAAAATTAATTTTATTTAAGGAGGGTTTGTATTGTTTGATGTATAAAGCTTTTAGTATTTGGAGTTTTTGTTTATTTTTTTCTTTGTGCAGAAAGTGCATATTTTCCGTTAGGGATATGAATTTCGGTGGACTAATCCACGAATTCCATCCAAATATAAAAAAGTTGGCCAGAAAGCTTGAAAGAATCATCAATAAAATCATTAAACAGGAGACGAGCCATTTGTTTAATTCTACATGTATAAATGAAAAATGCTGCACACACACACACACACACACACACATATATATATATATATATATATATATATATATATATATATATATATAAAGTAAATCACCAGGTTAGTTGTTGATTGGAATGATTCTAAGATGAGCCTTTTTTAACAACAGAATATTAAAATTGGTATAATCCAAGTTTAGAGTTCAATGTACAATAATTTGGGAATTATATATAGAACAATATATTTAATAAAGAAAAAGGCTTAAATAATGGTCATAATAGTAGTTATAATTTTATATATTTATATATATATATATATATAAAAGTGTTGTTATGGGTCCAACAAGAGAAAATTAAATATTTTTATAAAAAAGAATGTCCGCAAAATGGATTATATTTTTAAAACAATTTTTCATTATTATTATTTTACATCAGCAACACGTGTTTCAGATCTTCTGATATCTTCTTCAGGCATCGATTAACCACATTCTCTGTCCGAATATATTTGGACAGAGAATGTGGTTAATCAATTGATAATATAGCATGCTAATTTTATAAGTTAATAGTGCTCAATATCATTGATAGAGTATGTATATCTAAGAGTAGCATTGACATGAATTTAATAGTGCTTGGTTACTGGCAGTTTCTTGCCTTTCTGAGGGTTGGGGGATAGGGATGTATTTTGGGAGTATTTGAAATTGATAATCTCTGTATTGCATATAATTAGATACAACCAGAATGAGTAGTTATTTGGATTATTTGGACTATTGTCCTCATCTTTATTGTTATCTGTTCAACGTTTTGGCTGATGTGCCCTCTGACCTTCTTCAGGTATTTTTTGTTGGACTTGGGAGCCTTCTCAATCTCGGGAACGAATAAATATGAGGACAATAGTCCGAATAATCCAAATAATACTAATTATCAAGCCTCATCTCATAAATTCTGAGAAATAGTGTAGATAACAATAAAGATGAGGACAATAGTCCGAATAATCCAAATAATACTAATTATCAAGCATCATCTCATAAATTCTGAGAAATAGTGTAGATAACAATAAAGATGAGGACAATAGTCCGAATAATCCAAATAATACTAATTATCAAGCCTCATCTCATAAATTCTGAGAAATAGTGTAGATAACAATAAAGATGAGGACAATAGTCCGAATAATCCAAATAATACTAATTATCAAGCATCATCTCATAAATTCAGAGAAATAGTGTAGATAACAATAAAGATGAGGACAATAGTCCGAATAATCCAAATAATACTAATTATCAAGACTCATCTCTAAACTTCAGAGAAACAACCAGAATGCTCTACTAGTTTCCTAGGGGCTTTATATTAATATTGATAATATGAGGTACTTGTGGTGTAATGGTTATCTGTCATAGGAAGTGGGTTTGGCTACCTTAGTTCAAATTCTAAATGAACCTGTTTGCATTTCACATAGTGCTAATACTCCTAGGAAATTTATGAATCCAACTATTCTCCCTCTAGCTATGGGTAAGAAGTAAGGCAGACTGGGCTCTTTAATCTAGGAGAAGGAAAACTCTGAATTAAAACCTGTTAAGCTCTTTTTAAAAATCGACCTGTATCGCATCGTGCTTTTGCAGAGGAGTTGGATAAATGTGCATGCATGTATGTAAAGAGACTGGTAAAAAGGTAGACTTTTTTTATATTACTAACACAGCACAAAATAATGGATGTTTGAATGAGGCTAATTCATGATGCAATCATTTCATCTACAAAATAATTTTGCCTGTACATTGTAAATCTTACAATTAAAAAAAAAAATCTTGTATAAACAGGGTGTAACAAAATGATCTGATACATTTTTAGGTTTAATAAAAGCAAAATAGAATAAATAATTGTAGAATAATCACATTACTGTCGAATTGGTTAGACAAGGCAACAAGTAGTCCTAACTGAATACAAATCTAATCTTGTCGCAATACTACTGCAAAATGACAGAGTATTTATGAAGCCTCATAACATCATAGAAACCCAGCAGCCAATCATGGAATGGGATCACCCAAATACATGAATGGACTATTCTTGACTTCCATAAATACAAGCTATCTTGGGGCACTGGCAGTTTTGCTTAACCAGTTGCTGTTGTTCAAACCAACAGTATACTGACTGACTTAAATGATAATGAAAAAAAGTGTTTTTATTTTCCAAATGTACATATGATGCTATTATGATTTTATTTGTTTTAAAAATTTATCAGTCAAATGTTTGCTGTTATTGACCACACACAGTCAAAAAACATCCCATTGTGGTGAATGGTTAGTAAGCTAGTCTTGCAGATCCATTTCTACAACCTTATGTCACATCCTACCCATGGTGAATGGTTTGGGTAAAGGGCATCATATCGTGTTGTGTAGTTAGTAAGTTAGTCTGGCAAATCAATTACTGGGCAATTCCATGTCAAATCATCCAGAAAAAGTAAAATTGTCACCCACCCCCTTCAATTTTGTACAGGTGTGGATTGTGTTAAAGTTAGACATTCCCCAAAATTTGAGCTTCCAATTCCAAAAATTGGTGGAGTTATGTCGATTTTTAACTCTCCAAATTTGGTGGGGTTGGTGAAAAATGGTGGCTTTTTATAATCTATTTTTGTCTGTAAAAACATTTTTAGAGCTTCCCTAATGCTAAAAATTGGTTTATAAAAGCATTTTTACCCATGAAATCCAAAAATACTATCAAAAAATTTTGAAAAATGGAAAAAATCTGAAAGTCAACCAATTTTAAGTTATTGATGATTTCTGATTTTTTCCTAGCAAGATCAATATCCTGGTAGATTTTTTTATATTACTGACACAGCACAAAATAATAGATGTTTTACTACTAAAAACTGAGTTCTATCCCCACTGGATGCCCCATACTTGAAACATTGTGTCAAAACCTACTCGCAGCAAATGAGTTGTGTAAAGGGCATCCCATAATGGTCTAATAGTTTGCAGGCTAGTCTTGCAAATCAATTCCTATTGAAAAGTGAGGTTGATTCTCACTGGATGCCTCATACTTGTGACCTTGTGTCACATCCTACCCATGGTGAACAGGTTGGGTAAATACCTACTGATAAGTTCAAATGTTGCAGCCTAACCATGCAGTTACTAGTTCTCCAATGAACCCACTATAACAGCTTAAATACTTACTGCCACTACTGCCAAGAAGAGTCCATTAAGCTGAGGAGGTATTTGACTGTTCCACTGTCCAATAGTTAACAATCTGTAACAGTCATTTCCAAACTGCAGGTTCAATCCTGGCTAAGGGTGAGAGTAACACAGAATAACAATTAACACCTACAATGACCAACAATTCAAAATATCTATACTTTGAACAAACATTGAATTTATGACTGGCATGGACAAAGGTTTTTTTCCCAATGGTTCAGGCAAAGGATGTTGACTGATAATTGACCATCATAATTGTGGAATGTGACATCAAAAGATCTCCAATTAACTCAGCATCCTCCTCATTCATTACAATTCAAAAATGGAAAGCAGCTTGGCCTGACTATGGATCTGCATCAAAACAGGACATCCTTGTAAATTAAGTGAACAAGCAGCAACAGGAAATTTGCATTGGAAGTTGACTAACTGCATCCCAGTGTTTTTCTTTTTTCTTCCATCACCATTTCAAGCTAGCTGTAAATACATTTCAATAGTTTCTTAGAAACGAATTATACAGGATAGGTTACAAGGTAGGAGTTAGACAGCTTTAGTTGTTTCCCCAGATCATAAATAAAAACCCTACAATTTATTAAGAAACCTTAGTTTGGACCCATGAATTTTTCCGGGGACTCATTCAAAGCAAATATGTGTGTCCCAGGATGTACTAAATTAAAAAGCTATCAGCATCACTGTAAATGTATATGCCCTGATTTTGTTATTACAGTAACAACATTCTAGTTATTGCATCCTCTGGCCTTCTTCATATTTGATAACCTTCTGGCAAATTTAAATGAAACCCTTTATTCAATTCTTGGAGATTTATTGCCTTCATTCCGCTGTCCATGTAAGGGGAACGAGAATAATTCACTTTTAGTAGATGGCCTGGTTCAAAATTACCAGAAGTGTGACCGAATAAGATAGACGTTCAGAAAGGTCAAAGGGTAGAACTGCTGAAGTATTAGGACACTCATTGCTATGTAGAATAATTCTATATAATACCGATAATTCCTCATCTCAGAAATTCTGACAGAAAAAGGTCAAACGAAATTGATAAATATATACCGTTTCTGTCAACAGTGAATTCTGCAAAGTGGCCTATTGTCAGTATCAGCTAAACGGCAAGGGAGTCTATCCCCTTTTTGCTAGTGCTAGACCAAGGATTTTGTTTTTGCTGAGGTGGAGTGCCACAACTATTGGCAGCTTGCAGATGCTGAACCACATATATCAAATTACCCAATTTGAGCTACTCATGGGCTGAGTTGGCAGAGACTGGTAGCAAACTCAGAACCATGTGATTCGTAGGCATGTTGCATTATTGATGGATGTCTTTTTTGTCTGGTGACTGGATGCTAGTCACAGCTATCCTGTGAGTATAAGTATGATGTTCATTCTACACCATCTTAGTTCTTATACATCAGGAACACAGAGATATATTTATTTGGTGTACACATACCTTTATTTCCCTGATCCTACTTTAACATATGAATGTGTGGGAGAAATCAATACAGAACATAAATATACATCTAGCCACAAGTACTCTCTCATTAATCTGCCCTGTCGGTTGGGGCGTTAGAATGCACCGACTGCACCTCTGCAGAGGGGTAAGACTCCCCCAATGGGACCACCTGTTGGCCGTGGGTGGTGACCCGTGATGCTTAAGGACGGAGTCTTGGTGGATGAGCAGTCCATGACATGCAACACTCGACTTAGAACCTTACTTAGGCTAGATGGGCGGTCGGAAAGCCCCCCTCTGATCAATCGGCTGGCCACGTCAAGCCCTAGCACCTATATGATTTTCCCAACCCTATTGTTTTTATGGCAAGCCCCTACCCCTTTTTATCATATGGGTGCTAGAAGGCAGTGACTGAGGGTCTACATGTCCTGGGAATGACATTAAACTCTATCTGATGGTGAGCTTCCAGTTTTGGAGGTTTGGGGAATGTGGAACACCTCTTCATCACCATTGCTCCCTGGTCCACTGTGACCCGGAGTGGTAGTACCTGTTAGGGTCCCATCTATGGGTTAAATAGAAAAACATGAGTTGATAAACAAAATTGTATTATCCATTAAGAATTGATTTATTTCAAAACTTTATCGGCATTAAAGAACCCACTGAGGTTGATATGCCGTAAAACAAAATAAACCAAACCATCTCATATTGATACTCTATCTAATGCTAACTTCCCAGGAGTTGCTCAGTCACATGATTCTACCAACCAATGATAATCTCATTTGAGGTCAATCTGGAGTGACAGCTTATCAATTAAAATTCTAGTGATTTTCCATGAGTCTACAGTTAACCATTAAATTTAAATCCTACACTTCCTAACAAAAATTATAAGCTATGCCTATTCATTATCTAACACTAGTAGTTATATATTTCTATTTGATAATAAATTTATCATTAGTTACTTAAAGCCATATAACTATGTGCAAACAAATGACTATTATCAAATAGAAATAAGATATATGGTTATATGCTTGTTCATCGGATGGTTTCTGTGATAGGGGCCAGGTGGCCATATAGCTGCGTCTTTGTGGGGGTGCTGTTTCTATGATTTGTTCAAGATCTTGTCCTGGGTATGACGTTAAACTATCTGATAGTGAAGTTCCAGCTCGGGGAATGTGGAGTACCCCTTCATCCCCATTGTTCCTTGGTCTACTCTGATCCAGAATGGAAATACCTGTTAGGGTCCCATCTATGGTTTAAATAGAAAAAATGTGTTTATAAAAAATTGAGTACCCATCAAGAATGAATTTATTTCAAAACTTTGTCGGCATTAAATGACCCACCGAGGTTGACATGCCGTAAAACAAAAGAAAAGAAACATACCTCATATATTGTTTGTACTTGTTGATGGCTGCCAGTAAATAGTACCACCAGCGTTCCTCTACAAAAATGCCATTGACATTAAATAGGTAACGAAGATAAGCCATTAAAAACAGAAATCGAAACTGAGAAAACGATTTAATGAATAAAGAAATCGTTTCTTTTCAAATTGCCTTATTTTTTGCGTCATTATTTCATATTGACTCATGTAAGAATGACTGTGATTCAAAAATGAATCTTGTCGTTATAAAAGACTTAAATCCAAAGAATCAAAATGTTCTTGATCACTCGGTAATGGATGAAATTTGAAGGCAATATTGAAACACATCATTTAACAGTCATCGAAAGAAAAAACAAAATGCTGATTTTTCTTAAGATAATTGCAACGCTTATATATCATCAGTAAACCGCTCCCTTCTACTGACCGCCATATTTTAAGTAACTTTTTAAAAGCCTCACAAACCGTTCCCTCCCAAAATGGCTGTTGATCTGTATTAATGCTAGCAAAAGCTTAAATAAGGTTTTTTTAGAAACGTGAGAAATACGTCAAAACTGGCTACAGATAAGGTTCAGTATTAAATATTCAATCGCAACATAAAATGAAACGCTTACTTTAAAGCAGTAATTATAAATTTTGAATAACAAGTTCTCTTCTTCAAGGGAGCTAATCCTGTGTTCTCTGTTGATTAATTGCTCCTTAGCATGTGCGGACATGAATATTGCCAGATGGGATCGGCCTGTCGGCACTTGAGGCTGAAATCATTAGAAAATGTTTTCATAGCAGATGGGATAGAGGAGAATGACTAAGTTTACATTGAATTAGTCTCTCAGCTGGTCAAAAGATGAGTATCTCCTGTCAGTGTGAAACAAGGAGAATATATAGTTATTTACTAAGCTTAGCTCAGATATGGCACAAGGCCAAAAGTATGGGGCGCCCAATAAGAATCAAACTCACTAACAATGGTTTGCGAATCCAACTTGCTAACCATTACACTACATAACAAACTGTAAGGGATGATATCTAGATGTCTAGACTGAAAGGGATGATTTCTAGATGTCTAGACTGTTAAGGTGCCCTATTTATTTACAAAGCATAACTTAGATGTGGCACAAGGCCAGAAGTATGGGGCACCCCATGAGAATCGAACTCAATATGGTTTGCTAACCTAGCTTGCTAACCATTACACCACATGAGGTGCCTTAGTTATTTACTAAGCTTAGCTTAGATGTGGCACAAGGCCAGAAGTATGGGGCGCCCAGTGAGAATCGAACTCATTAATAATGATCTGCAAATCTAGCTTGCTAACCATTACACCATGTGAGGCACCCAACAAGGAGAATATATATATATATATATATATATATATATATATATATATATATATATATATATATATATATATATATATATATATATATATATATATAAAGCCAAAAGTCCAGAGAAGAAATCTTCCTTATGACACAAGAGTTTTATTTAAAAAAAAACAAGTCGCAGTTTGCGAGCTCAATGTGTGCTCTTAATGTTAGAGCCACAGAGCAAATATATAAGTAAAGAAATAACAAAAGACTTAAAGATTTAGCATTATAGTCTATTAAGCTCCCTGAAATAGACTATAATGCATTATAGTCTACTAAGCTCCCTGAAATAGACTATAAAGCTAAATCTCTAAGTCTTTTGTTATTTCTTTACTTATATATATACACAACATGATGCTGGTTTTGAAAATGTGGATATGTAACTCGATGACTATTACTAAACCTGGCAAAAAATCTGGACTCGCTACTCTTTGCAAACATTTTAATCTGTGAAAAATATACTAAACACAAATCTAAGACAAGACTTATTTTATTTGAAAGCTAAATTCTCTGTCTTTATAGAACATACTTTAAATTAAAATAATTTATTTTGATTTATAATTGAGATTTTTTTTCAACCTAAGGTAGAGGAACAAGTTAAGGAATCATTAAATCATGAAGAAAAAAATAGTAAAATAGATTATTCTAATCAAAAATATGTTAAAAGACTTCTAAACTGTAAGTGATGATTTCTAGATGTCTTAACTGCATAGGATGATTTCTAGATGTATAGATTGTAGGGGATGAATTATAGATGTCTAGACTGTAAGCTATGATTTCTAGACGTCTAGTCTGTAAGCTATGATTTCTTGATGTCTAGTCTGTAAGGGATGATTTCTAGATGTCTAGACTGTAGAGGATGAATTATAGATGTCTAGACTGTAAGCTATGATTTCTAGATGTCTAGTCTGTAAGCTATGATTTCTTGATGTCTAGTCTGTAAGGGATGATTTCTAGATGTCTAGACTGTAGAGGATGAATTATAGATGTCTAGACTGTAAGCTATGATTTCTAGACGTCTAGTCTGTAGGGGATGATTTCTAGATGTCTAGATTGTATGGGATGATTTCTAGACATCTTCAGTAGGGGATGACTTTTAGATGTCTGCATAGAATGTCCTTTACCTGACCCATTTGCCATGACCCATTTGCCACAAAGTAGCAAGTATGGGGTCTCATGTGAGGATCGAATTCGCTATTCAGTACTTATTGATCCACAAGATGAGCTTGCTAACATTACAGCATGATGAAACACCAAGAGAATTGGACACATGGCCTAGTAGATAAGGTAGTTAGGTTAAGACAGTTCTAAGTGACAGTTATCTCTAGATTGCAGGTTCAATCCTGATCAAGGGCAGCAGTAACATAGAATAATAATCAACACAGCTTAACGCCCCTACCCGAGCTATGGTTAGTGGAATGAGAACAGGATACCCCCATGGACTGAATAAAGGGTTAGGTTCAAAGTTCCGTGATGGCTCCCGATTACAACAAGAAGGTTCCCGAGTCCGACAAGAAATACCTGAAGAAGGCCGGAGGGCATATCAGCTGAAACGTTGTACAGTTAACAATTAAGATGAGGACAATAGTCCGAATAACGCAGATAATACTAACCAAGAGAAGTATTTAGAAAAAATAATGTATCTTTAATTGTTTATAACAATCTTTTTAAATACCGCTTCAGTCTCGATACTTTTTGAACACACCTCCTACAAACATGCAAAAACTGGGCCATTATAATAGAGATTCATACCAAATATATTTCTGTCTATACCAGAAACTAATGGGTAGACTGAACCATGCTCTAATTGCAGTCTTAACAGAAGGGGGAGAGAGGGGGGAGAGACGGAGGAGAGGGAAAGCACTTTTGTGAAAATTACCTAAAGGACATTTTTAAAGAACCAAAAAGAAAAAAAGAACTGTAAGCAGACCCCAAAAGTAAAATCAGCTCACCTAAATGAATAGTCCATGTGTTGTCTGTTTACATTTTGAGAAGAGAGGGTTCACTATCAAGCAAGCACCTGTGCAAAAAAAACCCTTTCAGCATTTTGGGAATTGTACTCAAACCATGATTCAGGATCAGGCACTGCAATAAATCTTCACAAATTCACACTATAAATAGACACTGTAATATATGTTAATTTATTTTTTAATACCTGGTTCTATATTAAAAGGTGCTTGGTGTAAAATAGAAAATGGACTCATCGACACGATTTCAAATCCTAGACAAGGCTGTTTGCATTTCAAATAGCACTAATATCCTTGGGAAAGGTATGCAACTACTCTTCCTCCAGCTATGGGTAAATAGTAGGGCAGACTCAGTTCATTAATCTTGGCTAGGTAACCAGTAAAGGAGAAGGAAAAGACTAAATTCAAACCTATTAAACTCTGCTTAAGAAATTGCCCTTTGTGTTATATCGCGCAGAGGAGTTGGTAAATAAATAATTAAATACACACACATATATATATATATATATATATATATATATATATATATTTACCAACTCCTCTGCATGATGTGGCACAACACAATGTCTGTGGATGAATTATTATATGCTCCCAAAACCCGGTAGAGCTCTCTAGGAATACTGACTTTCACCGCCAGCATAATAAAGCAATGATCGTCTGTTGTTTACAGATTTGATTTCTCTGGTGATTGTAAAATATATACACCGATGTATGTATTTATCAGTAAAAACACCACTCCTTAATGGCAGCTGTTGACGGCTGAGAGGTTAAGGAACTGGGCTGAAGAATAGTCAGTTGGGTTCCGCTCCTGGTCAGAAGTAGTTGCTATGTCTAGCCACACTGATGAGACATGAAACGTCAAAACATGGTGTCTGGGGATGACTTATATACATATATAAATATATATATATATATATATATATATACACTGTATTTGACGGCATTTAGGATGCACTTTTTTTCCTAAATTTTGGCTCAAAAAATTGCCCTGAATCTTATACATTGTAAGTGAAGTTTGAGACCTCCCTTAGGCCTAGGCTAATCTTCTTTATGATGCTCACTAACCCAGCTTACGCTCAGTACTTTTACCTACCCTAAACTCCATGCATCCTTATTTTATTGCTGGTATTGTTATAATCAAGCACAGCTAGACTGTTTTCAATAATATATGCTTAAATACACTAAAAACAATTTTTCCTGAATCTGACCTGCTGAAATGGGAGTGTGTCTTATATGCTGTCAAATACGGTATATATAATAAATCCTTTTACATTTTGTAAGTATTTAACCCAACCCATCCATCAGGGGCAGCCTCATCCAGGATTTGAACTCTGGTTTCCAGTTTCATTTCCTATGACAATAACCAATAGACACAACAACACAATATCATATCCTGTTTAATGTACAAGTGTTGCACTTATCCCCTCTGCTATGCTATTGACTCAAAGTCAATTTTTGAGTGGAGTTTAAAAGATTTGAATTCAGATTTTTCCTTCTCCTTGATTGGTTGCTATACCAAAGTTATAACTGATAGTTAGAGGGAGAATAGTTAGAGGGAGCATATGTTTCCCAAGGGTATTAGTGCTATGTGAAATACAAACAGCCTCATGCAGGATATGAAATAGGGTCACTGTATCTTTTAGTTATTGTCATAGGAAATGGAGCTGGAAACCTGGAGTTCAAATCCTGGATGAGGCTGTTTGCTTTTCACTTCAAGCTAATTCCCCTGAGAATCCCTCTCTTCACTCTCTTCTTTGAGTAAAAATAATATGGTAGTTCTTTAGCCTTGTGTCGAGATTTGTGTAAACGGATCAGAATTCAACTATTGCAAGTTGGATCAGCTTCTGTATAAAATTTTCTAAAAACAATTCATCAAATCTCAACCGCCTGAGTTTTATTTATAGAAGGGTTCGATTCTCTTTTAGGGCAGATTCAAACCTAGTTCTTGGTTTGAACATCTCATAGGTGAGGAACTGACTGTTACCATGCACCATTGACTTCGCGAACCTAACTGAAATATACATGTTCTATTACTGATATTGAGCACTCTTTACTCGTAAAAATAGCAAACTATATTATCAATACTAGCAAATATATGCACCCTCCGGGTGCAAGTATTTAAGTTTTAATGTAATAAAATATTGTATTAAATTAGAAACGCTAATAAAACTAAATAAGAATATAGATAAAAAGATTTGAAACATAGGGGGGGGTATAATAAAAGATTTGAAACAGAGGGAGTATAATAAAAAATGGAACAACTGAAACTTACTCTTCCATCACTCTTGTCTTTCATTGTTATTTTTTTCTAATTTAAGTATTTAGTTATAAGAGGAAGTAAAGAATAAAATTACAGTTATTTTATCTTGTTAATGGATTTCATTTAAGATTTATTGAAGAGACTTTTTCTTATATTCATTGATATAAAACCAAACAATTAGAAATCAATAATACTAAGCACATATTTATTAAATTCGATTTTTTAATATTAATATGCAAATTAGCCTTCCCGTTCACACTGTAAACCGCTATTTTGTTGTATATATAAATATAATTGCATGTTGACAGTATGTGGACATAGTTAACAGTATTAATAATGTAAGACAATTTTATTAATAATTGAGGTTTAGATAAAAATAAAATCATGGAGAATGTGATGTAAATAACAAAGGGAATTGTGACTTGAATGGTAATATAGTTTCGGTTACAGACATACAAACCCACAATCTCCATTATAATAAGATATATATATATATTTTTTCTGTAAAAAACCCAGATAATGGTAAAGAATAGGCAACGAACACAACAACAAGGCTTATAAACAAAGCATTTATCGAAAGCAAGACATGTAAGATACAATATACAAAATACAAAGTGTAACTTGTGGTACAAGTGTGTGAGTAAGTTTTACAATGTATTACAATAGAAAATGTATGTAAAAGTATGGGTTGTTGCAAAGTCACAAATAGAAAATGTAGTGTAAATGTATGAATTGTTTTGCAAGATAATGCCTGCGTGACTTATCTGTTCGTGTCAGAGTGCCTTGCTAGTTTGTTTGATTATACGCATCACCGGCAATTCCATGCTGTTCCAATTCTCCTCGTTTCTCAATGCCTTTGCTGTGGAAAAAACATACGTCGTCCCTCGAAGAGAGTCCAGTGGAAAAAGACTGATTTGAAGGTCTCAGTCCTCAAAATTGGCGGCCAAACTGAGCCTCGTAACGTGTGCTCTGATTGGTCGCTGACAAAGGCCCCTAGCCAATCGCATGAGGTTTCTCATCAGGTTATGGCTAAGAGACCCTTGGGCTCTGTTGCTATGGTCAAAGGGGGGTTACTGTTTAAGATAATATCATTTTCTACAAAATTGTTTTCGTTTACAATCTTCATTATTTCCAAAAGGTGAAGATAAGGTAATATTATTTTCCACATCTGAGAATCCAGACTTGGTAAGGGTTTAAATAGCAGCTTGGGCTATTCTTCTTTGGGGAATGGACAAGTCTATTTCCAGCATTTTGGTTGGCTGGTGATTTTAGTATGTATATTTACATCCATATATACTGAACACTTGACCATGTCCTCTCAGTTGCTACGGAGTTACTGTCTTTTTTTTGTCTGGTGACTGGATGCTAATCACTGCCTTCCTGTGAAAGATGTTCATTCTACACTTTGGTTATGCAACTATTTTTAAAGGAAAACATTGTATTCAAACCAGCTTTACTCTGCTTAAAAATTGACCTAAGGTTCCTCTTAGTAAATTTGCAGCTTCCAACCTCCCAACCCTTCATGCCACAACTCAAACCAACCACTGCACACACAAAGCTTAACACTGGGTATGCATCCAGGACATCTCGCAGTCAGACTTGCCAGGTAATGCTGACGCTTAAATCGGGTGAATGTCTATTGTCACACACATGGAGAAGTCAGGGGGTCCTGCTGTTGAAACATTGGGAATATAACAACCAAGATAAGGATGTTCATCTTAAGCATGTAAATAATGACAACAAATCCCCATCTCAGAAATTTACACAAGGGGTAAAACCCTACTCCCAAAGGGACCGCCTCTTAGTCTTGCGTGGTAACCTGTAATTCTTAACGACAGGATCATGTTTGCTAAGAGTACTAAGTTGTCCTATGACATGCTACACTGTACTTAGGGCCTCACTTGGGCTAGACGAGCGGTCGGAGAGGCCTCAACTATTCAATTAACTTGTCGGACCAAGTAACCAATAAGCACCCCAACTCGGGGCTGTTTTGAAAGGAACACCTTTTGCTTTTCACCGTAAACTCTCGGTTGTTTGTTTACAAACAACAGACGATTTTTTTTTGCATAAGAATTTCACTGTAAGATTTTTTTAAAGTTTATTCATATATATTTACAACCCAAAGACACGTTTTTTTTACTAAAATAGTTTTCGATCTTAATAAAAAATAAGTTGAGAAGTTGTGGCGCTCCACCTCAGACGCAAAAACAATCTCCTTGGTCTAGCGCTAGTGAAAAGTGGATAGACTCCCTCGCTGTCTGGCTGATTTTTTATTCCTTTATTTTTTGGATTCCCTTTGTGGCAGTTCTTTTTTTTGGGGGGGGGGTAATTAAATACTCACTATCTGAAATGAAGTAAAATAGGAGGAGCCCATGTGGCGTAGTGGCTAACGTGCTAGACTGCGACATCGTAGTAAGCGAGTCCGAACTCCAGTTGCACTATTACGTTCACTTTCTAACTAATACTCTTGGGAAAGGTATGAACCCCCTCATCAGTCCTTAATAGTACAACTGCAAGGATGGCTTGGAATTAAATAAACCACGATATACCATTAAAAAAAAATAAAGTAAAATGGAAGCAGATAAAGATATTAAGTAGGCACTACCAAAGTTGCCGAAAAATCCGTGTTTTACAAAACAAATTTAATCCCGCCCCCGATTGAAAAAAATACCAAGATTATGATATAACTGATGCATTATAAAATTCATTCATTGATAAATCAACACGGAAAGTTTCATTAAAATCGGACCATTCCCAGATTTTTGGTAATTTTTTTTTTCGATCAATGGGGTTAAATCCATTTTGTAAAATACGGATTTTACGTCAACTTAGACAGCGTTTACGACTATATTTGAGCAAAATTGACCGAAAAAATAGTTTAAAATGAATTAAAAATAAATTACATGCATAATATTATTTTGCTTTTTTTCTACTGATGCTCATTATGTTATTACTTTTCGACTTTGGCCTTAAATAATCGATTTAATCAATTTTAATTCGTTTTTAAAATGAATAGCAGACGAAAAGTGGGAGTGCCTAATATTAAGGAATGAAAGAACAAACAAACAAACGAAAGATAGATAGAAAAAAAAGAAGTTTATGAAAAGAGAGATCATGTGTGAAAGTGGTAGAATTTGAGAGAGAGAGAGAGAGAGAGAGAGAGAGAGAGAGAGAGGGAGAGAGAGAGTATGCCAAGTATCTGAAACATACGTTTCTGTTGAGCTCACTACTAAAATACATTACCATTAACTTGCAGATATTGTGTCACTGTCCTCATGATATGACATTTGTGTACTTGAATTTAGTTATTTGTTTTTTCTTAATGTCTGTATTACTTTTATTTGTAGTTTGTATGTGTATGTTTGACAGAGATGGGGAGATGGAGCGACTGAGAAGATATGAATGTATATATATATATAAATATATAAATAAATATTTATTTCTGTGATTTTATATGAGAGACACACAACTACAGACAAAATATCTATTTCATTATTAGAGAGGATGGGCGTCAGATATATATATATATATATTATATATATATACATGTTTAATTAGGGTAGCGAAGATATGAAGTCAACAGCACAAACCACTTGGTTTGAAAATCGCCGTTATTTCGCTCCCCGAACTTAGAAATACATGCTCTATCAATGATATTGAACACTTTTTACTTAGATAATCATAGTTTGCTTTATATATATATTTATACACACACACACATATATTTTTTTCACACCGCAAAAAAAGAATATTTGACGTCATATTTCAAACCGTTCATTTTTTCAACGTTCTTTTTTCTCAGACTTCAAATTTTAAACAGACCGATAAACAAGCACTATTACTCGCCTTTCTCCTTATTCTGAGATAACAAATTTTTTAATCACCTTCCACATACCAACAAAAGCCCTGAAGATGATTTAATTAATAGATCGAAATACTGCAGCGTCGGCCAATAAACTCACCACTCATTTAAACCTGTGTTTTTTCAACTTTTTATTATACTACACACACACACACACACACACACACATATATATATATATTTTTTCATACACGCACACACATATATATTTTTTCATATATATGTATATATCTTATATATATATATATATATATATTTTATACATATATATTTTTTTCATACATATATATATTTATATATATTTTATACATATATATGTATATATTTGTATACATACATATATATATATATATATATATATATATATATATATATATCATCATCATCTCGCGCTGTTAGCACGGATATCCATGACAATCTCTCTCCATCCATCCCTGTCACTCATCATTCCCGCGGGGTCCTCTATGCAGCATCCTGTATCCACACAGAGCTGATCAATGTACGTCTTTGCTGGTCGGCCCACACTGGCGTGTCCATGTGCTGGCTTCCACTGGAGGACGTCGCTTATGAGTTCGTCCTTGCTTCTCCAGCAGTGTCCCGCGTGTCTTGTCCGTCTTACTCGGATGGTTTGGGTGATGTGTGGCAAGTGGCCGTATAGCTGTTTTCTCGCGGGGTGTTGTTTCCACGTCTTGTTCAGGATCACCCGCAGCATTCTTGTGCAGCTTCCATCTAGTTTATTCTCTAGTCTCTTCGTTAAGGTCCAGGGTGCAGCCATACAGCAGTACTGACACGACAACGGCCTGGAACATATATTCATATCGTTAGTTATTTGTTTAAAGTTGAAATAGTATAGACTCTAATGTATGACAAAAAATACTGAAGCTTTAAATATTTCAATTTCTAAAATTTAAATAAAAAACTGCATAGCTGAGTACTTATTTGTATTTGTTTTTTTTCTCGGACGGTTGTCGTAATCTTTCTTGTTGACGAACTCGCGAGCTTTCATGAAACTTCGAACCAAACCTTTATTCAATCCACTGGGGTAGAGAGTTTCGGCCCTGGACCTTACAAGCTAACATCGTTGATCTCAGGGGGCCATACTCTCAGTCAACACCTGCCCCCTCGATTTAAAGGGGCAGGGCTTGGTTTATTGAGGGGAAATGCCAAAGGGATTAACGCAATTTTTCACCCGCCACCCATGAATCTCGGCTTGTGGGTGGTCCCACATTAATAGGGTCTTGTGCCTAACCCGTGCACGTGGGGTACGAGGTAAATATCCAGTTAAACCATGACCGGGTACAAGTGATAAGCTATGTTATTCGAGTTCGACAAGAAGGTTCCTGAGTCCGACAAGAAAGAAAAGAGAAGGTCGGAGGGCACATCGACCGAAACGTAGTGCAAATAACAATTAAAGACAGGGACAACAGTCTGAAAAATTTGAATAATATGAATTATCAAGCCTCATCTAAAAATTTCAGACATATGATGAGCAACTTATATGATAAAGTGATGATGTCTAGACGTTCAGACAGCAGTCTAGACGTTGGGATTAAAAAAAAACAACTTTTGAAGAACATTTACAATATTTTTAGAACAAGACGTTTTTGGCTAAACTGAGGATTGTAAAAGTGCTGTACCTTGCATAGTGTCCAGAACTACCACACTTATGGCGAACATTTGGAGATGTGGAGGACATTAAAGGAAATATGATAGCACAGCAACACATCATTATATCAAAAATAGAAACTTCAGAGGTGCTTTAACAGGTAGAAAACTCATTAGAATTAGTGGGCTGAATGACAGGGAGATTTCTGTTGAACAAAATTAATATTTCATTCATTGTTCATTTATGCCTTGGTAAGAATAGTTTCAGTCTGGATACTTTTAGAACACATCTCACATAACTTCCATTCCGATCTCGCTGACAAATTAAAACAGCAATTCTTCCAGGCTGTGGTTGTATCAGTGCTGCTGTATGGCTGCACCACTTGGGCTCTAACGAGCCGTCTGTAGAATAAACTAGATGGGGGCTGTACAAGAATGCTGCGTGCGATCGTGAACATGTCGTGGAAACAACACCCGACAAGAAAGCAGCTCTACTGCCATTTACCCCCTGTCTCACACAACATGAAAAAAAAACCAAACATGCTAGACACTACCGGAGAAGCAAGGATGAACTCAAAAGCGATGTTCTCCTGTGGAAACCAGCACATGGACATGCCAATGTGGGCCGTACGACAAGGACCTACATTGACCAGCTCTGTGCAGATACTTGATGCTGCACAGAGTACCTCCCGGGGACAATGAGTGATAGAGAAGGTTGGCGAGAGATTGTCATGGATATCCGTGCTAATTGCGCGACATGATGATGATGATGATGATGATATATAATATGCGTGTGATTTTCTGTGCTTGTATATGATAGACACCTACTCTATATACAGACAAAATATAATTCATTAGAGAAGGAGAGAGATGATTTTCTGTACTTGTATGTGATAGAGACACACATACAGACACAATATTCATTTCATTATTCTTAGAGGGAAAGAGGGAGAGAAAGAGCGTATTCTCTCCATACTATCTTATGTGTATGTAAGAAATATCTAAATATATTGAATGTATGTATGTGTGTGTAAGTAAGTGAGAAAGAGATAGAGAAAAAGAATGCCAATTTTAATTTTTCAGGCAAGAAAGAAAGAAAGAAATAGTCTGTTTTTTTTTTGGGGGGGGGGTTCAAGTGGATTTATGACACGATACAAGGTTGAGTTAAAAATTTCCCAATATTTTGGTAACATGAAGCACAATTCAACAGTTCAAGATGCTTTTTCCGAGGTCGTGAAAAGTGATGAACCACATTGGACTGGAAGATTTTGAGCTTGCCTCGTATTCTCCGAGTAATTTCGGAATCTATGGTTTTAGGCCTGAGTGTAATATTAAGATTAGAGGCCACGAAAAAAAGGGAGACAAAACTAATAAAAAGAGTTAAATATCACAGTTATAGGGGAAGATTAGAGAAATTAGGATTAACTACTAGCGTCTCAAAGGTTTCGGGTATTTCCGTGAAATGTAATGAAATGCATTGCTTGTTATACTTATTCTAATAATAATATCTCTTGCGTACTATTCTGCATTAGTAAAAAAAAACAACTTCACAAGAATATGTTGTGATAATAAATGTAAATGTTTTAAACTGAAAAGACATGAAAATTGGAGTGAAATAGTGATATTGGAGGGCATACAAAGAAGAGTGACAAAAGTAATGAAAAGAGTAAAAGATCACAGTTACAGGCAAAGATTAGAGAAATTAGGATTAACTACTTTACGAGAAAGAAGAATGAGAGGTGATCTAATTGAAAGTTTCAGAATAATAAATGAAATTATTAATTATTTTATTTCCTTGAAATGAAAACTTGCTGTCAAGGCAGATTAGATTGCCTAATAAGACAAAAAAAAGCAATAGGGTTAAACTGTTTAAGATTAATTTGGATTATTTCAGAAATAACGACAAGAAAAGATTTTAACAGAATTAATGATCGTCTGTTGTTTACAGATTTGATCTCTCTGGTGATCGTAAAATATATACACCGATGTATGTATTTATCAGTTAAAACAATGCTCCTTAATGAGAGCTGTAGACAGCCGAGAGGTTAAGGAGCTGGGCTGATGAAAAGTTAGTTGGGTTTCGCTCCTGGTCAGAGGTAGTTGCTGTGTCTAGCCACACTGATGAGACGGGAAACTTCGAAACAAGGTATCTGTAGATGATTTATATATATATATATATATATATATATATATATTTATGTGCGAAGATTATTTTTCTTTCTTTTTTTCTAAGGGTGATGTGAGAAGATTGATAAAAGGGGAGATGCCCAAGGAGACACAGAAAACAAATAAATGAATAATCAATTTATTTATAATCATTGCAATGGTTTATTTTTATATAAAATACCGATTTTATTGAAATAAAGTTTGAGTTACCTGGATGAGACTGAGGCTCGACATCGGCGAACACAAATGCCATCGGGAACAGCGGGTGTGTAATATCATCATCAGGTTGCGCTGACAGCATGTATACCCATAACTCTCTCTCTCTCTCTCTCTCTCTCTCTCTCTCTCTCTCTCTCTCTCTCTCTCTCTCTCTCTCTCCAACCGTAACTATCGGGTATCGCCCCTGGGATGTCCTTCGCACAGCATCCAAAATCCACACAGAGCTGATTGGTGTAGGTTGTGGCTGGTTGGCGTACACTGGTGTGTCCATGTGTAGGTATCCACAGGAGAACATCACTTATGACCCCGTCCTTGCTTTTCCCGCAAGTCTTGTTCTTCTTACTTGGATAATTTGTGTAATAGGAAGCGTGTGGCCATACAGCTGCTCTTTGAGGGGTACCGCTTCCAAGATTTGTTCAAGACCGTATGCATCAGCATTGTATAGTTCCCATTTAGACTTTTCTCTAAGCGTTTCGTTAGAGTCCCGGAAAATAACCCCCATGTCGTCAGGTGCGGACTGAAAGTGCAGGTGTCTTCAAAAACACCTGTAGAATAGTTATGATGTAAACAAAATGTCTCGTACCAGAAACCAAGTGAGCCGCGTCTACTTGGGAGGGAGGGACTCGCTTATAGACCGGCAAAGCATGAATATGAGTACCGTCAACTGGGAGGGAGATACCCGCTCATAGACCGGCAAAGCATAAATATGAGTCCGTCTACTGGGGAGGGAGAGACTCGCTCATAGACCGGCAAAGCATGAATATGAGTCCCGTCTACTGGGGAGGAGATTCCCGCTCATAGACCGGCAAAGCATAAATATGAGTCCCGTCTACTGGGGAGGGGAAAGACTCGCTCATAGACCGGCAAAGCATAAATATGAGTCCCGTCTACTGGGAGGGAGATACCCGCTCATAGACCGGCAAAGCATGAATATGAGTCCCGTCTACTGGGGAGGGAGATACCTGCTCATAGACCGGCAAAGCATGAATATGAGTCCCGTCTACTGTAGAGGGAGAGACTCGATCATAAACCGGCAAAGCATGAATATGAGTCCCGTCTGCTGGGAGGGAGAGACTCGCTCATAGACCGGCAAAGCATAAATATGAGTCCCGTCTGCTGGGGAGGGAGATACCCGCTCATAGACCGGCAAAGCATAAATATGAGTCCCGTCTGCTGGGAGGGAGATACTCGATCATAGACCGAAAGCATAAATATGAGTCCCGTCTACTGGGGAGGGAAAGACTCGCTAGTAGACCAGCAAAGCATAAATATGATTCCCGTCTACTGGGGAGGGAGAGACTCGATCATAAACCGACAAAGCATAAATATGAGCCCCGTCTACTGGGGAGGGAGAGATTCGATTATAGACCTGCAAAGCATAACTATTAGCCCCGTCTGCTGGAGAGGGAGAGACTCGCTCATAGACCGCAAAGCAAACGGTGATACACGTATCACCATGGAGAAGCAATGAAACTCAAATATACAAAACAAAATACATTCAAAATGGTGTAAAATTGGCAACAAACTGAAATGTTCTCTTGTTCAGACATTTTGCCAGAAATTCCGCGGTTCGCATCCCCAACCTGCCTCTCAAAATTATAAAAAGGAAATTAAGTACCATGTTTCCCCGAAAATAAGAAGGGTTTATATTAATTTTCTCTCCGAAATATAACACAAGGGCTTACTTTCGGGGGATGTCTTATTCTTCGTATATCGAAAAACGACATTACGAAGTAGAAAATTATGAAATTTCTAAATAAACAAATTACGAAATGTGATCTACATTTTATGTTTATTCTACATTGTGGAACCAGCAGCTTTGCTTTTTGTTGGCGCGGAGTAGAATACGCTGACTGTAGACACTTAGACCCCCCTGCAAAAAATGAGGTGTCTAGGGCATGACACGAGACTGCATATGATGATGAGACCAGTTTTGAAGATCTGGGGAGAGTACCCCTTCACTGTCATTATTTTCAGGTTCACTGACCCGGGGTGAGAGTACCCGTTAGCTTCTCATCTATGAGTCTAAGAGATCTCTTTGAAAATTGTTTATATTAGGAATATATGCAGGCGCGTAGTGTAATGGTTAGAGTCGTAGGAAATGGACTCGTCGACCCGAGTTCAATTTCGGGATGAAGCTTTTCTATGGGGTCTCCGTATCGGGGCGTACGTCTCACTGTATCCGGGAGGGTCTCCTCTCCCCCCCCTGGAACCACACGAAGATATTTAAATCAGTAGAGAGATACCATTTAAGGCAACTGATTCAACATTAAAAACAAGTATCTATTTTATTTTATTTAAGTATTGATTATTATTTACTTATATTACTATTTACCATTACATATCTATATTATTTTGCTATCATTTATTTTATGATTTAGGAATATTTATTCATTTATTGTTGCAGCAGATAATAATGTCTAATCTAAAAAATCAAATTTGTAAAAAATCGTAAGTAAAGAGAAAAAAAAAATTAAAAAGAAAAAAAGGCAACATGTAATTAGGCATTCAAAAAGCCATTCCAGTTATTTTTAAAATTTATGCTTTCCATCCATCCATAATCATTTTTGGTGATAGTTTCCCCACAGCAACATGATCTGAAATGTCCAGTGACCTAAATCAAGAGATCATTCCTATATAGTACTCACATATGACATTTCCAACCCGTCCTTCAGGACAGGGGTCCAGAGCGCTTCGGCCACTGGACCGGTTATGTTAAATTAATAGCGTCGATCCCAGGGGGCTATACCCCCAGGCAATACCTGCCCCCTTGACTTAAAGGGGCAGGGCTGGGTTTATTGCCCAGCGCCTGAGCCCCCCCCCGAGGGGGAATGCCGAAGGGATCGACGCAATTTTTGTTCTTTCCCACCCATGAGCTTCGGTTTGTGGGTGGGCCCACGTTAATAGGGCCTTGTGCTTAACCCGTACAAGTGGGGTATGAGGTAAATAAAATAAAAAAATCCTATATAGTACTCACAAGAATTTAAGGTAATTTTCCCAGCAGATAATAATGTCTAATCTAAAAAATCAAATTTGTAAAAAATCGTAAGTAAAGAGTAAAAAAAAAAAAAGAAAATTAAAAAGGAAAAAAGACAACTTGTAATTAGGCATTCAAAAAGCCATTCCAGTTATTTCTAAAATTGATGCTTTCCATCCATCCATAATCATTTTTGGTGATAGTTTCCCCACAGCAACATGATCTGAAATGTCCAGTGACCTAAATCAAGAGATCATTCCTATATAGTACTCACAAGAATTTAAGGTACTTTCCCAGATTAGCCCACTGAAGAACTGTCTGCAGTAATGTACAGTGGCTGACGTGGAATGACTTTCAATGTATCAATTTCCTTAGCGGACTATTCTGGACAAGTACCAAATTTAAATTAGTGATATTTGTGAAAATGTGATGATAAAATATTATCACCATATCCTTACAGAAAAATACCTTTGGTTATCTGGATCATCTTTCTTCATTTGTTCTTCACTTTCTGACACAGAAGAATGTTCTGTTGATTGTTCAGCAGCAGCAAGTTCATTATTTTAGTCTTAAAAAGAAAAAAAGATATCTTTTATGTATACAATGTATTATTGGAAAAATAAAACTTATACATAAAGTGTTAACAGATTAACTTACTTTTTTTTCTTGTATCTTTCTAGTTTAATTTTGTTCCTTTCAACTAAATCCTCAGTTCTTTTTTTTTCCCAGTTTCTTGAATATTTATAATAAAATGATAAATGAGACACAATTTAGTTTTCATATATTTAGCTCAACAGATTTCACAGATTACTGAGTTAATTTATTCATTTAGCCTGAATGATTCAGATGTAACTATGACATAATTTTTACTGTGTTTAGGAACAATATTTTAGAAATTATTCAACTGTATATATGAGATTAACAATAATACTTTAAATAATTGACTATTAGTTGATTTTAAGGGATGTCAACACATCTAGGGTTATTTTATGCGTAGAGGTTAGGGAATTGCGTTTATTGTACATTTATATTTACATTTTTTGTGTAGTTGTTGATATCAAATATTCCCATATAATACAAATAATTTGCATAATTATATGGTTTTAAGCAACTTTTTATATTTAAAAATAATCAATTGTTTGCATGCAGTTATATGGTTTCATGTAACTAATAATAATCCTTCTAATCTACTTTCCTAGCGTTGCCTGATCACGTGACTTTCTAAGTCAATGAGAGTCCCGTTACAGATCAACCTGAGTTCAAGACCTGTCAATGAAATCAATTTGATGCAAGGTGTAATTTCCACTGTTTTACCGTTAATTTTAAATTACTCTACACTACTTGCTGAAAATGATAGGCTAGGCCTATGTATTATGCAACAATAACTCCGTAACAACTTGTTAAATGTTTCAGTCGCCTTGTCTCAGCAATTGTCACAAAATTTGATCTCGTGTTCCATTTTCGTGACACACTTAACCAAACACACTCGTCATAATCCAATATTACTCACCCACCCATAAGAAAAACTGAATTATTACTGTGGCTGGAGGTCTTAATGTCCTGGGTATGACGTTAAAGTATCTGATAGTGAGGTTCCAGTTCTGGAGGTCTGTGGAATGTGGAGCACTCCTTCATTGCCATTGCTCCCAGGTCCTCTCTAAACGGGAGTGGTAGTACCTGTTAGGGTCCCATCAATAGGTTAAATAGAAAAGTTGTTAACAAAAAAATTGAGTTAAAAAAATTTCTTCTAAACTATCGCTACGAATCTTTCAAAACTTTGCCGGTACTAAATAACCCACCGTGGTTTATATGCTGTAAAACAAAGACACCTAGATGTGGCAAAATGTGTAACCAACACAGATCATAAAACTATTCTTGTTTGAAGGTGAGTCTTCGTGGCGTATTGGCTAACGTGCAGGACTGCAATATCGTAGTAATCGAGTTTTAAATCCAGTCGCATTGGCTATGGGTTACATAGTACAAATACTGTTCTTCTATAAGGATGACTTTGTCATTAAATAACCCACGATGGTTGATATGCCATTAAACAAAGATACTAAATCAATCAAGAATTACGATGAAGAACTATGAGGTTTACATCGAAGGTCATTCGACGTCAGAAGAGGTCAAACAACGAAATATTCAGTTCTAATCATTATGGGAAAACATTTAATCCAATATTACTACCAGCTATGGGCTACATAGTACCACTACTATTCTTCTACAAGGATGACTTTAGCATTAAATAACCCAAAACACGAAGGTTGATATGCTAGTAAACAAAGAAACCAATATAATATTACTTAGCTGAATGCCAATCTCGAGAAGTAAACGCGAATATAAACTCGCATTCAAGGTTAACACAGATCAGCTGATTATCAATTAGGGTTGCCAACCCGAAAAAAAACAAAACAAAAAAAACAGTCACATAATTTTCTCTATCCACTTCATGCATATCTTTCTGTACCCCATTTACCAATGATCATATGTCAATCAACGTTTGACATTTGTTCATGGATGATGTTCATATTTCTGTTACGTGAGAACCCATTGTACATATTTGATATTTCTTTATGCATTTAAGTGTGTGTGAGTGCATGTACACCTTGTCTATCACAACATGCATCGTGTACATAATATCGCAAGCAATGTAAATGTGTTGAGTGATACCTTATCGGGGTGATAGATTGATCGGCAGTTAGCAGACGATTTTTAAATTGAAGGTACAAGTTTGTGGGTAATTTAAAAGTTTGGTTTCTTTTTTAAATGGCATATGAACCCACGTGTGTTATTTAATGGATTTATTTCTCTGTTTAATGGTATATCAATCTTCGTGGGCATGATTTCTCTGTTTAATGGCATATGAACACACGTGTTTTATTTCTCTGTTTAATGGTATATCAATCTTCCGTGGGCTTGATTCTATGTTTAATGGCATATGAACTACGTGTGTTATTTAATAGTTTTATTCTCTGTTTAATGGTATATCAACCTTTCTGTGCATGTTTTCTCTGTTTAATGGCATATGAACCTACGTGTGTTATTTAATGGTTTTATTTCTCTTTAATGGTATATCAACCTTCTGGCATGTTTTTCTGTTTAATGGCATATGAACCTACGTGTGTTATTTAATGTTTATTTCTCTATTTAATGGTATATCAACCTTCCTGGGCATGATTTCTCTGTTTAATGGCATATGATCCTACGTGGGTAATTTAATGGTTTTATTTCTCTGTTTAATGGTATATCAACCTTCGTGTGTATGATTTCTCTGTTTAATGCATATGAACCTACGTGGGTAATTTAATGGTTTTATTTCTCTGTTTAATGGTATATCAACCTTCGTATGATTTCTCTGTTTAATGGCATATGAACCCATGTGTGTTATTTAATGGATCTATTTCTCTGTTTAATGGTATACCAACCTTCTTGGGCGTGATTTCTCTGTTTAATGGCACATGAACCCATGTGTGTTATTTAATGGATTTATTTCTCTGTTTAATGGTAATGAACCCATGTGTGTTATTTAATGGATTTATTTCTCTGTTTAATGGTATATCAACCTTCGTGGGCACGATTTCTCTGTTTAATGGCATATGATCCTACATGTGTTATTTAATGGTTTTATTTCTCTGTTTAATGGTATATCAACCTTCTTGGGCATGATTTCTCTGTTTATTGGCATATGATCATACGTGGGTAATTTAATAGTTTGGTTTCTTTGGTTAATGGCCCCCATCGATTATTTAAAACCGTCCTCGTATAAGAACAGTAGTAGTACTATTATCCCATAGCTTGAGGGGATGAGAGAGTTCATACCTTTCCCATGGGTATTATTCCGAAAGTAAACGTAATAGTTCGACTGAAATTTGAAGTCGCTTATTGAGATGACGCAGTCAAGCACTTTAACCAATCGGCTATGGGACCCCCTCTCCTGAAAGGAATCCGGATCAGTAGATTAGCATTAAACTTTGATTGATTGATTTTAACGGCATGTCAACCCATCCAGGGTTATTTTATGCCAAGCGTTAAGTTGTGTGGGATTATGATTATTGTTATGTTTTTTTTTCTCAAGGATTTTGACTGTAGGTTGTTTGCAGTTTGTTTCTAAGTGGATTGGAAATCAGTTTAAGGGATGAGTTTATAGGGTAAAGTTCAAGTTTGTTATAAGCGATAATTTGGTGGAAAGTTTAAAAAAAAAGGTTTTTTATAAACAATTTTCTATTTAACCCATAGATGGGACCCTAACAGGTACTGCTACTCCGGGTCAGAGTGAACATGGGAGCAATGGCGATGAAGGGGTGCTCCACATTCCCCAGACCTCCAGAATTGGAACCTCACCACCAGATAGAATTTAACGTCATACTCAGGATATGAAGACCCTTAGCCACCGCCTTATAGCACATATATGATAAAAGGGTTAGGGCAATCATATAGGTGCTAGGCTTGACATGGCCAGCCGATTGATCGGACGGGGCCTGTCCTACCACCCGTCTAGCCTAAGTAAGTGTCTAAGTGGAATGTTGCATGTCACGGACTGCTCAACCACCAGGATTCCGTTCTTAAGCATCACGGGTCTACACCCACGGCCAACAGGTGGTCCCATTGGAGGAGTCTTACCCCTCTGTAGAGGTGCAGTCGGTGAATTCTAAAGCCCCAGCCGACAGGGCTGATCAAGTTTTGAGTGAAGATTTCTGAGACTTAAGGTTTGGTTTTTGGTTTTTTTGCTTTATAGTATATTAACCATCGCGATTATCTAATGGAAAATCCGTCCTTGTAGAAGAACAGTAGTGGTACTATTTAACCCATAGCTGGGGTGAGTGAGTTCATACCTTTCCCAAGTGTATTAGTCCAAGATAATAGCGCGATAGGAGTTCGATTTTGGTTACTACAATGTCGCAATCCAGCACATTAACCATTATGTTGGAATATTTTGTTGATATAAGGCGTGCTGGAATCCACCACTTAAACTTATAGACGGCGTGATCACGTGGATTAAACTCAGCCAATCAACAGCTCGAATACGTGGTTAGTTAACTATTTATTCGCCGATTTGGACTGCCGTTCATTTGTATGTAATTCGACATTGACGAACGGACCTTCAACGAGGGACTTTGCTGAACACAAGGGTTTTACCCAACACCAAGGAACAACCACAGGATCATACCCAACACTGACGGACACCAAGGAGCAACCTCATTAAGGATCGCGCTCTGCTTAACACAAGGGATCTCCGCTGGGGAGTGCTATCGCTTGACGCATAAGGATGGCCTCAAAATCGTAACACATTACGCCACTGGACCCCGCTTCTGTTTAAAAATTATCCATATCTAATAAAACCGTGTGCAAAAAAACAAACTTTGAAGAAAAACACAAATATAAATAGGAACGTATAATGAACGCGATTCTTTTACCTCTGGGCATAAATAACCCTGGACAGGTTGACATACCATTAAAATCAATCAATTATATTCGAAGCTTGGTGCTATGCAAGATGCCCAACTCTCCAAGGACCAAGATTAGTATTAAACCTCATCGAATGGTGAAGTTCCAGTTTTGAAGCTTTGGAAGCGTAGATTACCCCTTCATTGTCAGGTCCACTCAAACTCGGAGTAATATTACCTGTTAGGGTCCCATATATCGGTTAGATAGAAGAAAACGAGTTTTAAAAAAATATGTTAAAAAATTGAGTTTAAAATTTTAAATACCCAACAAGAATGGACGAAACAAAACGTCTTCGGCATAGAATTCAACAAACCAAACCAAACCATGATTAGTATATCCGTAATATACAAACACTAAACACAACGGAAAGAAAGACAAGATAAACTCATTTGTACATACCAAGAACATTTAACATTTTATTATAAACAATATACCATACAAGTGGTATTAAACGGAAAGAATACGCAACCGCGCCCCAAGAAATTACACTTCCGGTATTTGGGGTAGTGGCAAAAATTTTTAGGGTCATCGACATTCATCCCCTTATGAGGATGGTGTCTCAGGTGTCGGGCAATAAATTCAATCATTAACCCTTTTAGTCGATGGGGTCAAGTGTTGCCTTAGAGGACGAGACTTGACAAATCTGCACTTTCCCGCCAAAAAGGTCGAAAAGTGATTTTTATATTTAAAATTTAAGCGGCGTGGTGTAATGGTTTGTGTCCTAGGAAATGGACTCGTCGACCCGAGTTCAAATCCTGCACATGACTGTCTGCAATTCACATAGCGCTAATACCCTTGTTAAAGGTATGCATCCAACTGCTCTCCATCCAGCTACGAGTAAATAGTAGGGCATATTGGGTTCCTTCACCTTGGCTAGGTAACTAGTCTAGGAGAAAGAAAACTCTAAATTCAAACCTGGTAAACTCCGCTTAAGTAATTGCTATTGTGTCACATCCTGCTCGTCCAGAGGGGTTGGAATTATATATATATATATATATATATATATATATATATAAGAACCTAGGTTTCACCAGAATGGTTAGGTTTCACCAGAATGGTTATTCAGGATAATTCTGTACACTATGGGAAATGCAAACAGCCTCGTCCAGGATTTGAATCGGGTCGACGTCCATTTCCTATGACTTATCCTGAATGACCATCCGGGTTAAACCTAAGTAGATATTTTCTGACTCATTTAGGTCCTTATAATTATGCTCTACTTAGCGTATTGAGCACTTTTTACATATATAACTTAGTAAACTCTTTCGGTGTTTTTTTTCTTCTTTTGGCCACTACATACGGCACTGAGGATTATTTTCAGAAAGTACGGGTGTGTTGGTCTTTTCTTTTTTTAAATTGTTTTCCTTAGATATCAGTTTGTACATTCTTTTTAATTTTGAAAACTGAGTTATCCGGGTTCTTTTCCCACTTATTGAGTTTAGAAATATACAAGACACGCGGGACACTGCTGGAGAAGTAAGGACGAACATGTGAAGCCAGCACATGGGCACGCCAGTGTGGGCCGACCAGCAAAGACGTACATTGATCAGCTCTGTGCGAATACAGGATGCTGCATAGAGGACCTCCCGAGAATGATGAACGATAGGTACGGATGGAGAGAGACTGTCATGGATATCCGTGCAAACAGCGCGACATGATGATGATGATGATGATATATATATATAAATTAAGACGTGTGCACAGCTGAACATTCTCGTAAGATAGAAAAGACCAGTGGATGAAACATTCATTTACAATTTCAAAATAGCCCGCTTGACATTTATCACACTTATTTCTGTGAGTTTTCCATTGGTCGGAGCATCTTTGAAATTTCTGTTTTATCAAGATTCGAAGCTACACTGTCATATTTATTTTAATGTTTTCCACGTCCTCAAATTTGACCTTGTGACGAATTTTCAGTTTAGGAAACAAGATATCGGTCTCTAGTTTGTTTTTAAACAAATTGTTAAAGTCCATGACGACAGTTGGTGACTAGCCAATTGATCAGAGGTGGTCTCTCCGACCACTCGTTTAGCCTAAGTGGAGTGTTGTATGTCATGGACTGCACGGCTACCAGGATTCCGTTCATAAGAATCACGGTCAACAGATGACCCCATTAGGATGCAGTTGGTGTATTTTACACCCCCAGCAGACCGGGCTAAATGAATTATGACAATAAGACATGAACTAAGAGTTTTGAAAAGATACTGCAAGACTACCAATAGACAATCTTTTAGTAATGGGGTAGTTGATTCTTGGATACAAATTAACGACAAACTACTTTGAAAGCTGGGTAATTCCATGTTAAATCATCCAGGCTATGTGACCCGCCCCTTCAATTTTTCTGAAATTTTGTCCAAGTGTGGATTATGATAAAGTTATCTCGATTCTAAAAGAAAGTCTTAAAGTTAACCAATTTTAAGTTATTAATGATTTCTGATTAGCAAAATTTTAACTGATGTTGTGGCTTCGGTTCTGAATAAAAATCAAAATTTTTGGTACAAATGTTTAATATATGTGAAATAATAATAGATTAAAACATTTTGTCATAGATGCAGTGCAACATTGGGATATTGATATTGCTATGAAAAAATCAGAAATCATCAATAACTTAAAAGTTGTTGACTTGAAGATTTTTAAGCTCCCTTTGGGGAAAATGCTTTTATAAACCAACTTTTAGTAGTAGAGAAGCTGTAGAACTCATTTTACAGACAAAAATAAATTACAAAAAGTCGCCATTTTTCGCACTCCCCATAAATTTGGAGAGTTAAAATCAATATAACTCTGCCAATTTTTGGAATTGGAAGCTCAAATTTTGGGGATTGTCTAACGTCAACACAGTCCACGCCTAGAAATTTTTTTAGAAAAATTGAAAGGGGTAGGTGACAATTTTACTTTTTCTGGATGATTTGACCAACTGCTCTTCTCACTCCTCCAGTCGTCTGGACTCACTTACTGTGATGTCACAATCCAGCACGTTATCCACTTATCCACTATGTCACTCGTCTTGACATGTTATCACTCCTGACATCCTTACGACATCCTGTATCCGCATACAGCTGATAAATATAAGTTTTTCCTAGTCGACCCGTTCTGGTGTGTCCATATGTAGGTGTCCACTGGAGAAAGTCACATGAATTCTTCCTTACTTCTTCAACAACGTGTCTTGTTCGTCTTATTTTGGGTGGTTTGTATCGTTAAGGGTAAGTAGTTGTATAGCTGCTATTTTGTGGGGTGCTGCTTCCAGGATTTGTTGAGGACGGCGCGTAGCATCCTTGTATAGTTGCCATGGTAGATAAAATCCAGCTAAAGATTACGATTATTAAATATTTTTTCGACTGACGGCATTTTGTTTTAGATGAATTTAAACAAGCGAAAAATATTTCTCGATTATCAACACGTTAAGCCCTGTTGGCGGGGCTAAGAATACGCTGACTGTATCCCTGCAGAGGGGTAAGGCCCCCACCTAAAAAGGGGTGTCCTCTGTATGGCACTAAACTGCATTTGATTGTGAAGTTCTAAAGCTTTGAGGAGTGTGGAGGACCCATTCATTGCAATTAATCCTAGGTCAACTTTGAGCCAGAGTCGTAGTGCCTGTTATTCGTATTCGATAAGAATAACTGTAAATTGTTTGTATTAAGAATAGTTACTTGAAGCTATAATTGTTTACTAGCGATTATTATTAGTTACTTTAAACTATACAACTGTGTACAAATCAATAATTGTCATTAAATAGAAATAATTACTTGAAATCATATAACTGTTAGTTTTAGATAGGAATACTTTGAATCATACACCTGTGTGTAAATTATTTACACTTTCAAATATATGCACCCTCCGGGTGCAAGTATTTAAGTTTTAATGTAATGAAATATTATATTAAATTAGAAAAGCTAATGAAACTAAATAAGAATGCAGATAAAAATATTTGAAACAGAGGGGGTATAATCGAACAATAGAAAAACTGAAACTAACTCTTCTATTACTCCCGTCTTTCATTGCTAAATTTTCTTAATCTAACTACTTAGTTAAATTAGGAAGTAAAGAATAAAATTACAGTTATTTATTCTTGTTAATGGAGTTCTTTTAGGATTTCTTTCTGAGACTTTTGCTCAAATTTATTAAGATAAAACTAAACAATTAGAAATCAATAATACCAAGCACATATTTATCAAAATCAAATTTTTAATATCAATATGCAAATTAGCCGTCCTGTTCACACTGTAAACCGCTATTTTGTTGTATATATGAATTCAATTACATGTTATTAGTATGTAGATCCGGCCCACGCCGGGGGTCCAGTGGCTTCGGCCCTGGACCTTTACGAGTTAATAGCGTCGATCCCAGGGGGCCATCCCCCCAGGCAACACCTGCCCCCTTGATTTAAAGGGGCAGGGCTGGGTTTATTGCCCAGTGCCTGAGGCGCCCCCTTGAGGGGGAATGCCGACGGGATCGACGCAATTTTTCACCTGCCACTCCATGAGCTTCGGTTTGTGGGTGGTCCCACGTTAATAGGGACTTGTGCCTGACCCGTACAAGTGGGGTACGCGGTAAATACCATGTAGCTCCGGCCAACGCCGGGGGTCCAGTGGCTTCGGCCCTGGATCTTTACGAGTTAATAGCGTCGATCCCAGGGGCCATCCCCCAGGCAACACCTGCCCCCTCGATTTAAAGGAGCAGGGCTGGGTTTATTGCCCAGTGCCTGAGGCGCCCCCTTGAGGGGAATGCCGACGGGATCGACGCAATTTTTCACCTGCCACTCCATGAGCTTCGGCTTGTGGGTGGTCCCACGTTAATAGGGACTTTGTGCCTGACCCGTACAAGTGGGGTACGTGGTAAATATCATGTAGACCTGGTCAACACCGGGGTCCAGTGGCTTCGGCGGCCCTGGATCTTTACAAGTTAATAGCGTCGATCCCAGGGGGCCATCCCCCCAGGCAACACCTGCCCCCTCGATTTAAAGGAGCAGGGCTGGGTTTATTGCCCAGTGTCTGAGGTGCCCCCCTTGAGGGGGAATGCCGACGGGATCGACGCAATTTTTCACCCGCCACCACATGAGTCTCGGCTTGTGGGTGGTCCCACATAAATAGGGCCTTTGTGCCTGACCCGTACAAGTGGGGTACGTGGAAAATATCATGTAGATCTGGTCAACGCCGGGGTCCAGTGGCTTCGGCCCTTGATCTTTACAAGTTAATAGCGTCGATCCTATGGCAATACCTGTCCCCTTGATTTAAAGGGACAGGGCTAGGTTTATTGTCCAGCGCCTGAGGCGCCCCCTTGAGGGGGAATGCCGACGGGATCGACGCAATTTTTTCCACCTGCCACCCATGAGTCTCGGCTTGTGGGTGGTCCCACATAAAAACGAGACTTTGTGTCCAACCCATACAAGTGGGGTATAAGGTAAATAAATGTAGATAAGACCAAAAGTATTAATAATGTAAGAGAATTCTTTATTTAAAATTGAAGTTTAAATAAAAATAAAATCATGGAGAAAGTGATGTAAATAGCAAAAGGAATTGTGACTTGCGTAGTGACATAGTTTCGGTTACAGACAAACACACATTCTCCATTATAATAAGATTTTTGATAGGAATACTTGATTGCGATTCTCTAACCGCTTGGCTTAAAATAACCCTAGATATTTTTTCTAGGTGTTCCTAAAGAGTTTTTTTTTTCGCATTCAGCCCTATTAAATACTAATGATTTTTAAACAGATCTATTTGACCCACAGATGCGACCCTAAGGGCTACTACCCCCCCAGGCATAAGAGGATCAGTGAAGGGTACTCTCACCAGATCTACCAAACTGGAGTCTCACCATCAAACGTTTTTTTAGTGGGTGGGGTCTTACCCCTCTAAAGTGTCTACAGTCAGCGTATTCTAATCCGCACCAACAAGACGCAAGGCAAGTGGTTCCATGACGGTAAAGGGAACACAGAGATACTGATAGGTACGCGTCCTGCGTCCCTGACGCACAAAATCTAAAAGGACGCAGTAAAATCGTATCCATGCGTCCCAGTGTTTTTCTTTTTTTCTTCCCTCACCATTTCAACTAACTGTAAATACATTTCAATAGTTTCTTAGAAACGAATTACATAGGATAGGTTACAAGGTAGGAGCTAGACGGCTTTCGATGTTTCCCCCAGATCATGAATAAAAACCCTATAATCTATTAAGAAATTTTAGTTAGGACCCATAAATTTTCTCGAGGACCTATTCAAAGCAAATATATGCGTCCCAGGACGCAGTAAATAAAAAAAAACTATCAGCATCACTGGGAATATAACAACCGAGGGGACACGAATTCAAATAAATCAGTGTAATAGGCAGACGAAGGCGGCTCGTCGTGGTGTAAGGGTTAGCATGCTAGTCTCACAGATACGTTACTACATAAAAGCGATCATTGCTGGATGTCTCATACTTGTGCCCCAATGAGGCGACTCGTGATTCTAATGATGGAATCCTAGTTGCTGAGCAACCCATGGCATGTAACATCCACGTTGGCTCTTACTTAGGCTAAACGGGCGGGCAGAGATCCCCCCCCGATCAATCGGTTGGACACGTCGTCCTAGCACTTATATGATTGTCCCATCCCTATTACCCTTATGGCAAACCTCAACCCCTTTTATCATATATGTGCTAGAAGGCAGTGGCTGAGAGTCTTATATCCTGGGTATGATGTTAAACTCTATCTGATGGTGGGGTTCGAATCCTGGAGCGCTAGGAATGTGGAGTACCCTTTCATCACCATTGCTCCCAGGTCCACTCTGCCCCGGAGTGGTAGTACCTGTTAGGGTTCCATCTATGGGTTAAATAGAAAAAAATGAGTTTTAAAAAATGTGTTTAAAATATTGAGTTTAAAAAGAAAATTGAGTACTCGTCAAGAATGAATTAAACAAAACGTCTTCGGCATAAAATAACCCAACAAAGATTGACATGCCGTAAAACCCAACCAACCAACTCCTACTTGTGACCTTATGTCAAATCCTTTCCGTGGGGTAAATATTTTTTTATGGTGAGCAAAAAAAAATTTTTTTTTTCGTTTCATTATCGTTTTTTCTTTTCAGTGAAAATAAAATAATTGAGTAAGCGCTTTTAGATAAACTTATTCAATGGTTATGAAGCCACGTGATGTAATGGTTACCGTCGCTGAAAATGGACACGGCGAGACGAGTTCAAATCCTGAACGAGGCTGGTTGTATTTCACATAGCGCTAATTCCTTTCGAAAATGTATGAATCCAACTATTCACCCTCCACCTATAGGTAAATAGTAGGGCAGATTGGGATCTTTAACCTTGGTTAGGCAACCAGTCTAGGAGAAGGAAACTCTGAATTCAAACCTGTTAAGCTCCACTTAAAAATCGACCTTGTGTCACATCCTACTCGTACGGAGGGTTGGCAAATAGGTATGTATACATTGGTTATTAATGGCTATATTTTTTTTTCTGTCAGAACGGAATCGTTTCTGAGAAATAGAAATATTTGACTATACAGGGAATACCTTGACTATCGTGTGCCCCAACTTACGAGTCTTTCGAGTTACGAGCTGTGGGTAAGCTTTGAGGTAAGAATGAGCTTCAGATACGCTTATGCTAATAAGTTCACTAAAAACATCTATGTTTCCAAATTTATTACACCAGAGAAAAATATCATTCATAAAAAACAACAACATTAAAACATATTACAGCACATAATTGCATTCTATTTTATTATGTTACGATCTGTCACTCGGTTGATTTTTTGCTTTGTGCTGTGAGCTAAAATTTGAGCTATGAGCGAGCTTCAGATACGCTTATGTTCACTAAAAAACATTTAAGTTCCGAAATTTATCACGTCAAAGAAAAATATCATTTATGAAAAAATAAACATCAAATCATATTACAGCACATTCTATTTTATCATGTTTGTATACAATACAGTGCTATTTTTCTTTTAAAAAACGTAACAAAAAATAAGTTTTTTTTTTTAGTGGGGCTGAAACGAATTAATGGCATTTCAGTTTATTTCAATGGGGAAAATTGTTTTGATATACGATAAATTGAATTACGAGTGGAACGAATCAAACTCGTAAGTCAAGGTACCACTGTATTTGTTAAAAGTGCAACCACAAGCAACTAATTGAGAAGAAAGGTAGCAGTACAGACACTAGTATGAGAAATAGTAGCAACAACACATTTTAGTAGTCACAGTCATTTTTCTTAGTATGACTTCGAATTGTATTGCATTTTTGAAGATGATCTTGCGCAGCATCTTCTTCAATGACTTTCCATTTTTTCTTTCAAGAGATCCGACAATGGTGACCTGTGTGCATTCATAGCCAGATTTAGATCTTGGGGGTTGGGGGGCAGGGCACTTCTGGTTTGGGGGCCCCTCAAGTTGCCTCAACGTTGAAATAAGATTAAGTCCATAAAAAAAAAAAGATAAAAACTGAAGGACATCTAGGAGTCAGAATTTGAACCTCCCTTTTCTGTTCGGGTTTAAATGAAGGGATCTCTCACCATGGGTTCGTTTGACCCCCCCCCACCGTCCCTTACGTTATTTCTATTTGTTATATTCATTTTTTTTTTCAATAATAAACCTAATTTTACAATTATTACAGGTTTTGTAAAGGAAGTCTGGTTCCCCTCTAGTAGGGTCCTGGGCAATTGACACCTCAGAAATCCGGCCCTGTATGTATTTACCCAACCCCTCCACCACGGACAGTGTAAGCGGTGTAAAGCATGTTTGAATTCAGAGTTTTCCTTCTTCAAGACTGATTCCATTTAAACAACAGCAGGTACTGTAAGAAACTGAATATCAAAAATGACTTGATTCGGCAATAAATGAACTGAAAATGGTTGATATGCCGTAAAACCAACCAACCAACCAACCAATCAATGATTGCCTTATCAAGGCTAAAGAACCAAGTCTGTCCTATTATTTACCCATAGCTTGGTGTGGGGGTAGGTAGATCCAGATTGATTCATGCCTTTTCAAAGGGCATTAGCACGAAGTGAAACACCGACAACCCCGCCAAGGATTTTACTCAAACTGCCGATTCAATTTCCGACAATGATAACCGTTACGTTATGCGCGCCTCCATAAATGGAGAGGTGTAGTAGTTTAGGAGATCATGCTTTTTAACGGTGTGACGAATTACCAGGATTCGAAACTAAACTTGTCATATCCATTTATGTCCTAAGCTAACAAATGAATACAATTCAGTTATTGAAACTTACATCGTAGTCATTTACTTAGCCTAGTTTGGTACAAGGCCAGAAGTACGAGGGCACCCAGGGATGCCGAACTAGCTAATTATAATCATTTAACCCAATTCGCTAGCCAGTACATCATGTGAATCGGGAGGTGCGTTTAACGTAACGGTTATCGTTGGAGCAAATGAAATTGGCGACCAGAGTTCAAATCCTTGACGAGGCTGTTCGTGTTTCATTTCGTGCTAATTTACCCGACAAGGCATAAATAATCCCAGTTATGGGTAAATAGTAGGGCAGTCTGGTTTTTTTTAGCCTTGGTTACACAACCAGTCTAGGAGAAGGAACAAACTGAATTCAAACCAGCCGCGCTTGTGTGTTGAGTCACGTCCTGCCCGGGGTGGGGTGTAAGGTTTGGGTAAATATATACGTCACGTGAGTTGGCCAAAATAAGTGTAGATCTGTTGGGGCACCGAGTGGGGATCGAACTCACTACTCAGTAGCAATGGATTTGCAAGATTAGGTTGCATTACAAGGACATGCTCTTAAATAAAAACAAATAAACAAACAAACATTGTATAGAATTGGCACACGACCGATATTTACCAAACCCCTCTGCACGAGTAGGATGTGACACAAGGTTGATTTCTTAAGCGGATTTTAACAGGTTTGAATTCAAGGTTTTTCTTCTCCAAGACTGGTTCCTTAACCAAGGTTAAAGAGCCCAGCTATTAGCTGGAGGGAGAATAGATTGGATTCATACCTTTCCCAAGGGTATTAGCGCTATGTGAAATGCAAACAGCCTCGTCTAGGATTTGAACTCGTATCCTCGTGTCCATTTCCTACGACTCAAACCATTACACCACCACGCGCCGGGTGTGTTTTGATAGTTCAAATTATCTCGACGAGGTTTGAACTCGGACCACCATTAATACTACACAATCATAATAGGTTTCGATTTCTTTTGTTTAATGGCATTTCGACCTTCGTGGGTTATTTAATGCCAAAGTCATCCTTTTTTTTACAAGAACATTAGTGGCATTATTTAACACATAGCTGGGAAATAGGTAAGTTTATATCTTTCCCAAGGGTATTATTCCGAAAGTGAAAGTAATCGCGCTACTGGAGGTTGAACCTACTTACTACGATATCGCAGTCCAGTGTTTTAGCCACTGCGCCAGTAATAATTGGTCTATGAGACGAGCAACCTCATAATTACACCACGCCAGAGACTAAAAAAGGGTCTGCCAACATTTTAAAAACGAATTAAAATTAATCAAATTGATTATTTAAGGTCAAATTTGTGTCAAAGTCGAAAAGTAGTAACATAATGCGCATCAGTAAAAAAAAAAAAAATAAATAAAATAAAATAAATAATATTACACAAGTAATTTATTTTTAATGCATTTAAATATATTTTTCGGTCAATTTTGCTAAAATATATCTTAAACATGGCCGTAAACGCTGTCTAATTTGATGTAAAATCCGTATTTTGCAAAATAAATTTAACTCCCCGATTGAAAAAAAGAATTACCAAAAATCAGGGAATTATCCTATTTTAATGAAATTTTCAGTGTTGATTTATCAATGAATGAATTTTATAATGCATCAGTTATTTTATTTCAAAACTTTCTGATTTAATTAGGTATTTCTGCTATGGTAAATTAATATATAAAATTCCTTTAAAATATGAAACACCTAATTTTAAGTTTCAAATTTCATATTTTTAGATTCTAGAAACATATTTATTAAATAACTATTTTGGTTTATTATTGTTATCTAATAATTTTTGTTGAAAATCTCTATTAAAAATTTAGGCCCCCCCTTTTAAACAGAACAAATATCAATGTATAATTTTGTTTTGTAAAACACGGATTTTTCGGGAACTTCGGCAGTCCCTAGACTATAGCGTTAAAAATCACCCTCAATATTCAACCAGAAAAATGCCAACATATTATTACTACTAAGAATAACATTGGTATAAACACCCTATTGGCAAGGCTTAAATATGCTAACTGTGTCCCCTGCAGGGTGCCTGTAGATCTTAATGTGGAATACCTTTTGATTGCTATTACTCCCAGGTCCACTCTAACCTGGTGTGGTAGTAGGGTCCCATGTATGGTCAATGTTTAAGAATTATTCATATTCGATAGGAATACTTGGTATCATATGCATATTTACCAACCCCTCCACACGAGCAGGATGTGACACAAGGTCAATTTCTTAAGCAGAGTTTAACAATTTGAATTCAAAGACTGGTTGCCTAACCAAGATTAAAGAGTCCAGTATGCCCTACTATTTATCCAGAGCTGAAGGAAGAATAGTTGGATGAGATATGAGATACAAACAGCTTCGTCCAGGATTTGAACTCATTTCGCCGTATCCAATTCCTACGACGGTAACCATTATACCACAGGCGCCTCCTTGATATCATATAACTAATTATTTGCATTAAGAATAATTACTTGAAGCGATAATTGTTTACTAAAATGTTATTATTAGTTACTTGAAACAATATAAATGTGCGCAAGTAAATGACTCTTATTAAATAGAAATACTTAATTGAAACCATATAATTTGTATTCAATAGGAATATTTGATATCGTCATCATCATCATCATCGTCATCATCATCATCATCATCATCATCATGTCGCGTTGACAGCACATATATTCATGACTCTTTCTCTCTCCAACCGTCTATATCGTTCATCGCTACTGGCAAGCCCTCTGCACAGCATCTAGAATTCTCACGGGGCTTATTAATGTAGGTTTTTGCGGGTCGGCCTACACTGGTGTGTCCATGTGTAGGTGTCCACAGGAGAACGTCACTTATGAGTTCGTTCTTGCTTCTCCAACAGTGTCCAGTGTGCCTTGTTCGTCTTACTAGGGTGGTTTATGTGATTGGAGGGAAGTGGCTGTCCATCTGGTTTCTTGTCGGGTATTGCTTTGTGCAAAAAAGAAAAGAAAAGAAAAACTACATAAAAATGTAAATATAAATGTACAATGAACTCTGAATTCGAACCTGTGAAACTCCGCTTAAAAATAGACCTTGTGTCACATCCTGCTCGTGCGGATGGTTTGGTATATATATATATATATATATATATATATATGGTGTTCGGAATAAATTTGCATATTTATATTTGGTTATTTTTCTTCGCTAGGTTGGACTTATTGACGCACACTACGCATCATTTAAAAGCTTGGACCCTTTTTCATTCATATACGTGATGATAGATAGAATGGATGACTGGAACCCACCTGAATCATGGAAGAGAATAACTTGTATCATGATGATCTGCGCCGGCCATCAAAATAAGGAGATTATGGTTCCTGCCCAATGCTCCCTGAACATTGTAAAAACAATCAGGCATGAATTGAGAATTGCAATAGAGACTAACGAGGCTGTGGCTAGAAGAAAGCAACATAACAGACGATCTGATTGCGTTCGTACAGCAGAATTCCTCAAAAATCTACAGAAGAAAGTGTTGGTATTGGAATTCGGCTTTGTCACGTGAATGGAATGTTTCAGCCTCTACCATGAAAATTGCACTCAATGAAGACCTTCGCTACTACTCATACGAGTGTGTAGAGGTCAACTGCTCTCAGAAAAGGCCCGTGAAAATCGTCTGACAAAGGCGAAGAAACTTCTGAGCAAAGTGAAACATTCTGCTGAACCACAAACAATCTGGTTCTTTTCCGATGAGAAAAACTTTTGCCAAAATCAAAAGCACAATACGCAAAATAACAGATGGCTTGCATACAGTCCAAAGGACACTCCTCGTGTCATGCAGACTAAATTTCCCCAAACTATGATGGTTTTCGTATGTGTGTCTTCTGGGGGTGATGTGATGCCTCCCTATTCAGGTTGAATTCAGATGCCTATCGCATTTCTTTACAATCCATTAAATTTTGTAGTTACCAAGCACTTTTTCTTTTTCCTTATGAAACTGTCAAATTTATTCCGAACACCCTATATATATATATATGCACCTCACGCAGTGTAATGGTTAGCAAGTTAGATTCGCAGACCATTGTTAGTGTGTTCGATTCTCATTGGGCGCCCCATACTTCTGGCCTTATGCCACATCTAAGCAAACTTAGTAAATAACTATATATAATATAAATATACAATGAACGCGATTCTCTAACTTCTAGCTATGAAATAACTAGATGGGTTGACATGCCAATAAAAGGAATCAATTGATCAAGGTCTTGTGAAATTATGAGGTGACGGTCATCCTCATAGTCGACAGAACACTGGGTATAATAAAATCGTGAAGAGAAAGAAAAGTTAGAATAATTATTGTTGTATTCAATACAGTCCGGAATGTGAACAATAAATTGTTACTGAATTATTTCTTTTTAAATTGAAATAGATCACTAAGTAGGACTGGGCCTATTCTAGTAGTGACCTATCCAAGCGGAGATTTAAAGATTTGAATTCAGAGTTTTCCTTCTCCTAGACTGGTTGCCTAACCAAGGTTAAAGAGACCAGTCTGCCCTACTATTTACCCATAACTGGAGGGAGAATAGTTGGATTCATGCCTTTCCCAAGGGTATTAGCGGTATGTGAACTGTAGCTTCATCCATGATTTGAACTCGGGTCGACGAATAAAATTGAAACTTTTTTTTCTTTAATTGACTTCTTTGGCAAATTAGAAATGATACTAAAATACAAGTGATTAAAGAAGATTTGATACAATATATATATATATATATATATATATATATATATATATATATGTGTGTGTGTGTGTGTGTGTGTGTGTGTGTAAGTAAGTAGTAGAATGAATAAAGGAATGACATTCATGAGACAAACGGGCTGAAAAAAATCGTTTGAAATATGAACGAAATAGATTTAGGCACTTGATTTCAGAATCCAGCGATATCAGCTTTAAAAATGACAATACGCATGCGCGGTGTTATGTGATTTTCAGTTTTCGTAGCAGCAGCAGCAAGTGCTACTCTCTCTCTCGCTTTGCCCCTCTCTAAATCGGATATTATTCAACTCCTCCCTCTCTTTCTTTGGTTTGGCGACGTGCACCCCAGTTCTCCGTTGTTGCCTCACTTATTACTATAGTAGAGTGCCGGGTGAACCACTTTATGCCACTGCTACATTTACTTACTACTGTCTTATAGAAGCAGGAGGACGATCACCACTAAAGCAGCGGTAAGTTTGAGTTTTTCTTTTTTCTTTTTTTAAAATGCATCGTGTCCTTTCTCTACCTCACGCGGTCAGTCTATATGGCCGAAGTCATTTTTTTTTTTTTTTGCTTAAAATATTTTGGTTAGAATTTTTCTTATTTTTGTTTGTTCGTTAGTTAACCAACCAGTGGTTAAATAGATATAAATTCTATTTTGCACCCCTACCCTGGTTTAGATCTTATCCATTATTTTTATTACTGGGTAGTGACACGGAAAATCTAATGCAAAAATCGTCGGTTCATTTTTTATTTTGTTTCATTTTTTTTTAAAGAACTTACTACACACACGCACACTAAGGAATCTTACCGATTTTTCTTAAACATATTCTTTGCATGGATAGAGTAGATGCAATGAATCTAAGCCCAGGAGTCTGACTCCTGAGAACCTGGAAAAATTAATTAAAAAAAAAAAAAAAAAATGACGGAACAGTTAGAACTTCTCGTTTTCCATTTATTTTAAAAATCTACTTATAAGTAAGCTCTTTATCTATTTCTTTGTTACCTATCATCATCTTTTAAATGCAACGGAACTGAATGTTATAATAAATAATAATAATAATAATAATAATAATAAATAAGCTTCTAAGAGATTGAAGCATCATCTCCAAGTTTGACTTTTTCTCCGCAAAAAAAAAAACAAAACAAAAAAAAACAAAAACGGGAAGAATTCTTCCGTATGTCATATGCTTTTTTCCCCTCTGTAGTCTGCTAAAGAATATTTGAAAAATGTTAATATCATTAGACTGGCTTTGAATTTATATATCATTTTTTTTTTTTTTTTTTTTTTTCTTTTTAAACATTTTTGCAAATTGAATTCACTTCAAAGATTTGTTAGAATTGTTCGTTAAAATAAACTTCCAATTCGTTCGTTTTTTTGACGTTTGTCTTGGATCTCAAACGGGAAACGCTATTTTCTCACCCGATTGCATTCCTTGCTGCTAGAAGTTTACTTGTAAAGTACAATATTAGAAAAAATATTGAAATATAGTGAATTACATTTCTTTCGTCTCAGTCACCACGCTCTTAAAAGCCTGTTTTATATTTTATTTTTGTTCCAACAACATCAAAAATTAATGATTATTTCTTTGATTTTCATTTACGAAATCTTTTGTAATATATTTATTCCTTCATTAATAATTTCAAAGAAATATGAATATCTCCTTTTTTACCATTTTCACTTCAGAGCAAACATTTACTTAACAATAACACATGTTCGTTTAAAAACTAATAATTAACACAAGTACCCCGATCTCTTGTTTATAATTTTTCTAAAATTGTAGTTTCCTGAATTTAAGCTTTTCCGCAAAACCTGATCTTGTTTTACTAACTTTAAATTTCATCATTCAATTACCTTGATCTATGATTTGTATTATCTTTTTATTTTTGTAAAAAAAAAAAAAAGATTTTAAATTGTTTAAAATTCAAGTAGTTTGCAAAGATACTTTTAATCTATTTCGTTTTTCTTGTGAGGTGTTTTTTTTTTTTTTTTTCGCCTTTTTCTTCTACCACTGACTATGCTATGAGTTTCAATTGTGAACAGGTAGGAATGAAAGAGACACACACACAACAGCTGCAATGAGTGTGTGAACAAATGACACAGGAATGAGGGCAGAGAGAGAAACAAAAACAAGAAAATATGTTGCTGTTTTTATCATTATTATTATTATGCATAATAATGATATAATTGAATAAAGTTATCACAGATCGGTTATGAATTTCTTTTGCTACACAAACTCTATGATAGGGAAGGAATTATTTCTTTTTCATTACATTAAGATTAAATCTATAACCTTCCTTCCTTCTCATCGTAAGTCAACATTTTTTTCGTTAAATTAAAATAAAAAAATCAATAAATTATTAATTTTTTTTTTTTTTTTTTTTTTTGGTAATAAATAATAAGGTAAAAAATATTTTTTTTATCATGCCGACCTAGTTATTTTTTATGTAATTTTCTTTTACGAAATAAGTAAATCGAAATCGAAAATTGTCAGCTCATTTTTTTTGTTGTTTTGTTTATTATTATTTTATATACTTTAGATATAAGTCAAGATTCAGACAGACATTAATGGTGAAATTAGATTTTATTAGGATTTGCCGATATCGTAATTTATTCAATCATAATCACCACATCGATAGATTTTATATATTTGGTAGTTGCGCGACTGACTACTAAATAGTAGTAGTTGTACCTTTTCTAAACATTGAGTTGTCCCCCCCCCCATCTCTCTCACTCGAAAATGGGTTGCTTCGTTTGTATCTAGGGGGGTCTTATTTTAGTGTATTCTTTTAAAAACATGAACAACCACACCCTGCCCCCCCCAAAAAAAAGAAACAATTGCTAAAAAATAAACCCAGATTTGAGATAATCGCACATTCTATTCATCCAAAGTAAAATCGTTTTTATTTTGCGGACTACATACTCCCGACAAAAATCTCCCCCATCTTTCTACAAAGAGTTAGGGGGGGGGGGGTAATAAAGTTATGCATTAATAATTTAAAAATAAAAATGGAGAAAATTTTAATTTAACCCATTGATGTCCTAATCTTACTTGCAATGTTGAATTTTTAGAGCAAATGCGAAAAGGGATGAATAAAGGGTTATGAACCAAAACTCTTCGAGAGATAGAGGTGGTGGTGGGGGGAAGAATCCTTGTTTTGACGTCCCCTTTTCCCCCAAATTTCAAAGACCTGACGTCTTGAGGAATGCTACAATCTTGCTTCGTGTCGATATTGTCCCCGATTTTTGTGTAACAACTGCCACTAAGCCGGGGTGAAAAGAAAGCGAGCAAGTGGGGTGGGGTGGGGGTGTAAAGAAGCAGAAGGATGAAGATAAGGGAAGAGACACCAAATTTTGTCTGCCTGTTGTTATATTATTCCACCGACTACACAGCAGTGTCGTCTTCATCGTCGTCTTGTTTGAAGAAAAAAAAGTTGGTTCTAGCAGTTACAGTAGTCGTCATCGACCGTTTTCCCTTCCTCTTTCTCTTCGGAAAAATCTAAAAAGACATCACACCATCATCATTATTATTATTATTACTAGTGCTGCTGCATCTATAAAACCAACCATTCAATCACCACTATGCCTCCCTTTATAAACAACAGAATGGCACAATTTTTTTTTCTTTAGGATTAAATAACAAATCTTTTAAAGAACTGTCTTTTATTAATTCACCTTTTCGTCTTTTTTTTTTTTTTTTTCAAATCAGAATCTATATAAAAAAAGGTGCTCTTACCATTCTTTTAGACGTCTTGTTTGTTTGTTTGTTCTTTTTTTATGTTAAAATTTTATTCTGTCGTTCACTCATTGTTATCCCGTGACTACGTAATTTTCCGCTTAATAATGTTAGATGATAACTTTTTTTTTTAAATGTCAGATACCACTTACTTTCTCTTATAACTTCTAGTTTCACTACAGTCTTAGAGCAAGTCTTTTTCCCCCTTCTTCTTTGAAAATAGATTAAAATATTAAGTATGATGACCTGTGGGGAAAAATCATTTTTATTTTTGTTATCGTTTTTCTTAATCAAATGAATAAAACTGATGGTATCGAAAGAGATTCGCGTTTTCTTTGAGAATGGCTCGGAAAACCTCCCATAAAAAAAAAAATTAATGAACATATAATTGTGTATCTTCAAAATTTATATATAAAAAAATACATAGTTTTAACTTAAAGCAAGGAATCTTTAACAATACCATACAAGTTGGTGACATAGCAGGACTTGAAATATGAAACTTGAATTTATCAATGTTTAACCTCGCTGTTTTTGTATAATTAATTTGCAGGAATGTTCATTGATAAATAAGAGGAAAACACTTCTGTGTGATTTTTCAAGTCCATATTTAACATTCTTCCTACTTTTAAATATATTAGTACATTATTTATTTATTTATTTATTTATTCAAAATCAATTAATCTGCTGTTAAAATTTGAACCAGAGATTGCGAAGTCTCCGTTTCCATAAACAATTGAGTTACTACTACTTACCTACCAATTGTCAAATAGTCAAAAAGCGGGTAAATATGGAACGAAAATTAGAAAGAAAAGTGTTTCTTTTGATTTTTAGATTTTCATCTTATTAAGTACTTCTATAATAATTATAATAATAAAAAAATGAAATGAAAAAAAGAAGGCTGAGTTGAACTTATGTGTAGAGATCTTCAAAGGGGTTCTTGATGGTAAATGGTGACATGGTAGTGGGTGGGGGTTGTTATCCTGGTTGTGGGTTGGAGGAAGACGGTAGAAATAAGTGCAATTCAATAATTTCGCAATTCTTACAAATTGCATTCAATTAAACAAAACTAAATATACATTTTACAAACGATTAATATTAATAATGTTGCATTTTTGTTTGTTTTTTGTTCAATTGTTATTAAATTGGCAAGTGTCTATCACCTGTTGGTTGAACGAGAGACGAAATGTACAGAAATTAGTAGCGATGACAATTTCCAACTGCCTTAAGCGCCTTTAGAATCCTTATGTGCTAAAACAACGTTATGTTGTAAATTTAAATCTATAGGCTACAAGATAGATTCTTCTGAGACAACATTTGTATTATTCTGCCAATGAATACTACTATTCATTGGTTTTTACTAATACATTAATGAGGTCGAGGGGAACGATTTGGTCGATCGAATAAGATTTCCTAAGAAAACCAAAATCGAATAATTTTTAAATTGTCATTTGAAATGTTATTTTAGAAGCGAACCATATTGCCATTTATCGTCTCAAATCAATCATGCACTTAAAATAGGACGACGGTTTTTCAATCTCTTTCCCTCGTTCATTATGATATTTTGTTTTTCAATTCATACGATTAGCTTGAGTGCTCAATAATATAAGATTATTATATTTTATGTACAATACCACTTCTGTGGTCCCATTTGAAATGCCTATTTTGTGTCTTTTTTTTTTTTTAACACCAATATCACCGTTTCTGGAGAGTTAACACACACACACATATATATATATATATATATATATATATATATATATATATATATATACCACGGAGTGAATGAGCTCTGATGATGATTTTTGTAAAATCGAAATATTGATCATTATCAGCTATGATTATATTATAAATTGTTTTCTCTTTAACAGCATTGTGTGATGTTTTCATTCCACCTTTTCATACTCATATATATATATATATATATATATATATATAATGTTAACTCTCCAGAAACTGTGATATTGGTGTTTAAAAACAAAAACCCACAAAAGAATCATTTAAAAAGTAACAAGCCGTAATCCCATTAAATTTTTATTTCGACCAGAAACTCAAAAAATGAATCTATCCTCATCAGACTGGTTTTACAAATAGGAATTTATAAAAATCCTTGTATGATTATATATGTTTGCACCTACAAGAGCATACACTATGGTTGTACAGTGAGATTTCGATGATCCCAAATAGAATCATCCCTTACTTACCAATCATTTGGATTACCTTACACATATATATATGCGTGTTTGTCTGTGCGACACAAGTCCAATTTTTAAGCAGAGTTTAATTGGTTTGAATTCAAAGTTTCCCTTTTCCAAGATTAAATAGCCCAGTTTGCCCGACTATTTACCCATAGTTGGATTCATACCTTTTCCAAGGATATTAGCGCTATGTGAAATGCAAACAACCCCGTTCAAGATTCGAACTCTTATCACCGTGTCCATTTTCTACGATGCTAACCATTACACAACGAACACTTTATGTATATCTGATTTTTTTTCCAATCTTGTAATATCACAAAGATTATGACGATAAAATGAACTTTTATTTTTACAAATTTTGTACGATATATATATATATATATATATATATATATATATATATATATATATATATATATATATATGGCTTTTTGGTCATGTGCACGGAGGTACCAACAATGTTGAAAAAGAAACATTTTTGGAATTCGAAAAGCGATGTATTTCAGAGGTGAACGTTAAATTTTAACACCAGTCAGTTTTTCGGTCATTGGAATTTATTATATTTAATACCCGTGCAACTTCTAGTAGCACACAACGCAACGGGACCACAGTAATATGATTGTACCGAATTGTTAAAAAAAATGCTTTATTCTATTTATCTCAAAGTTTGCATAACTTGTGTCGAAAGACCACAATCATCTTGGGGTGTAGCTAGAGATTTTGAAGCCCGACGGCTGGGTCTGCTCCTTGAGTGAACCCGCCATATGCAGTAGGTAAGTTATCATTCATAAACGAAACCTACTGGGACATACCTCTCCATTAGGGACACAGGGAGCGTTTTGAAATAGTCCCTCTTTCTCTACGCTGCTGTAACCATATTTATTTCATCTTCCTAGATACCTGGAAAAAAAACTCCCAAAGAACACAACAACAAAAAAAAAACCAAAAAAACGCTCTCCTTTTTAAAAAAGTGTATTTCAAGAAGTTATGTTGCATTTATTGGTTTCTGCCCAAAGTTTGGTTCATCCAGTGCACGGAAGGCACACTACAACCCCACATTATTAAATCTGATTGATTTACGACCGTCTTGCCTATTTACTTGCTACCGTCTACGACGACGTTGGTGGTGGAGGATGTTCGCTGTAAAATTCACTCCTAAGTGCACATCAACTATGGCGCCGTACATCTTGCCTCCTCGGTCCAGGAATTTCAAACGAAATAAAATAATTTCAATCACTTAAAATTCCTCAATTCGCTTGTCTCATGTCTGCTTGTAGATCGTTCATATTGGCGAATTTCATAAGACTGACACGCACGTGTACAATGCTAAAGTAGCGGTCCTACTTATGTTCAATTCTGCGGTCCCCCTCCCATCACCGACCACATATCTACCCTAAAAAAATGGAAACATAATTTTATTTTATTGGTTAAGGGAAACGCGTTTAGAGTAACGGTTATCATCGTAGGAAATGGAATCGGTGTTTAGAGTTCAAATTCTGGACGAGGTTGTTTGCGTTTCACTTCGGGCTAATATCTTTGGAAAAGGCATGAAACCATCTGTTTTCCCACCATCAATGGGTGAATAGGAGGAAAGGTTGAGTCTTGGTTAGACTACTAATCTAGGAGAAGGAAAACTCTGTATTCAAATCAGCTATATTCTTAGAAATTGACCTTGTGTCACACCCTGCCCGTGGCGGACGGGTTTGGTAAATACATGCTCTATAGGTACAATTTAAATCTGCTATAATTTATAAAAAGGTAAATTGAACAAATTTAATTAAAAAAAATAGGCTAGTTTTAGTTTGATAATAACTAAAATACTGAAGTTGTTTTCTGTAACAATGGGACACTAGGCCGGTGCGTACCATTTTGCTTGGGGTCCCCAGAAGGTCGGGTTTAGCAGTGTTTTGTGCATGGCTCGAGATCAAGTGTGCTATTGTCCCGGACATAATAGAATATTTTGAGACACCCCCAGGTCCCCGCGTCGGGGTTGAACACGCCTTAAGCTGAGTAGATTTTTTAAAAATCAACCGATTACGAAAAGATGAAACATAATTTTTGTGGATTTGACATTTGGAGTATTTTTTTTTTTTTTTTTTTTTTTTTTTTATTTTTAAATATATTTTTTTTTTGTTAAAAAAATGTACTTGTATAATCCATTATTGTACATAATTAGGTTATAATAAAAATTTGTATTTTATATGAATACAACTTTATGAAAATTGATATATAGTATTGAAGTATCATAGAAAGGGGGAGGGGTGAGACCCTAGCATCGGCCCTAACGTACCACAATTCTAATCTTAAAAAATGACATCACCATTTAAAAAATAGATTCTCAGAAATGGTGAGAAGAGCTAGACAGTTTCGATGATCGAAAGAATTGAAAGAGTTGGGTGGGGTGGAACATGTGACAAAATCATTGGACAAAAATGGGATCACGTCTGTAATATTGTACTTGCACGCTCCCATGTAATCTGTGTGTGTGTGTGTTAGAATGCGGAACTAAATTGTCATTCAATACGTTTCGTATGTAGGTTCATGACATTTTTTTTCCTAATTCTATTTATTTGTTTAGCTACTTGAAAGCTGATATGCATCGAAATAAAATTGAATATTACGCTTTGGTTTTAGATTTGAAAAAAAAAAAGTTGGAGGGGTGACTTAAATTTTTGAGAATTTTTCACAGCTTAAGTTCTGTATAGCTATCACTACATTGTAGTTCAGGGGTTCCAAACATTCGGCCCACAAACTACTTTTCTATAACACGTGGCAGGACAATTTCCATGACTAACATTTTCCTAAAACTTGGTAATTTGTCCCTGGGCCCCTGACCATGTTTCTCCCCAGAGAAGCGTACAATATATTTTGATATTTCAGTCGCTTTCACTTCAAGATAAAAAGCTGAAAAGTATAAATAACAAATCCAATTTTATATACAATTAAAAATGGAGTCACGTGGTGTAATGGTTAGAATCGTAGGAAATGGACTCTTGAACGCAAGTTCAAATCCTGTTTGCAATTCACATAGCGCTAATACTCTTGGGAAAGGTATGCATCCAACTACTCTCCCTCTATCTATGGGTAAATAGTAGAGCTGACCGGGCTCTTTAACCTTGGTTAGGCAACCAGTCGAGGAGAAGGAAAATTCTGAATTCAAACCTGTTAAACCCCGCTTAAAAAATTGACATGTCGGAGGATTAGCTAAATATGTATACATTGAAAAAAACCTTCTTAAAAAGAACGTTAGTGAACTCTACATTGTTTATATACTTTGTAAAGATACATAAAAATAGATTAGATGTAAACATTATCATATTGAATTACAGCTGATTTCGGTCGCGTGATAACTTTAAGTAACAAAATGTTACCGTTATTGGCGGGAGTTTGAATTTTCGCTTTTGCTTACAACACGCGGCCTCCTTGTATATTTTCCACCTAGCTTATTCTCCAAGCGTTTCAGCCATACAGTAGCACTGATACGGCTACAGCTTGGAATAATTCTCGCTTTGATCTCATCAGGGAGATAAGATTTTCATATAATCGATACCCAACCCCTCCTTCAAAAATAGGATGTGACACAAGGTCAATTTTGAGCAGAGTCCTACTGGTTTGAATTCAGTTTTCGTCCTTGATTCTTACCTGGTTTAGTCATGGGGCGCTATTCATGTAGCGTGACTTTGGTAATAAATAATTTTTCTCACTAAATCTCTTATATTATATATTATATTGTAAGTTACAGTGATGCTGATAGCTTTTTGATTTAGTGCGTCCTGGGACGCACATATTTACTTTGAATGAGTCCCTCGGGACATTTGATGGGTTCCAACTAAAGTTTCTTAATAAATTGAAGGTTTTTATTAATGATCTTGGGAAACAACTAAAGCCGTCTAACCCCTACCTTGTAACCTATTCTGTGTAATTCGTTTCTAAGAAACTATTGAAATGTATTTAGTTAGTTTGAAATTGTGAGGGAAGAAAAAAGTAAAACACTGGGACGCATGGCTATGATTTTACTGCGTCCTTTTAGATTTTTATGCGTCAGGGACGCAGGACGCGTCCCTATCAGCATCTCTGAGTTATATCAACCGTGTTTCCTGTAACTCTTTTCTGTTCTTGCGTCTTTATGTTGGTTAATAAGAAAAAAAGCGGTGATATCAAAGGACAGTGGAAGGGAGAAAACTCCGTTTTAATTTCAAGTACTTTTTAAAACTTTTTAAATGTGGTCTTTTTGAACTTTACACACAACTACTATGTAAATTTTTACGGTCAAGAGAGATAACCGAAGTTAAGCAACGATGAACCTTCAATACTTAATTGGGTAACCACTTAAGCAACAGCGGGTACTGTAAGCAACCATGAGTCCTTTGTTTATCAAAATGATTTGCTTCGGCATTAAATGACCCGAAAGAGTGTTGATATGCCGTAAACCAACCAACCATGTAAGTTAACAAGCCACAACACAATGATTTTTTAAAACTTTAGATCTGTCATGAGCTACCTTTTTATCAAGAAATGTGTCGCATGAGACATGGATCACCATAATTGGGCTGCATAACCAAAAACGTTCAATGTGATTTTACATTGAAGGTATCCCAGCCATTTTTACTATGGAAGACCATACGCGTAAAACAACTGCTTTAGAAATAGAGAAAAGTTGATTTTTTTTTTTTTTAAATTTCTCTTTGGTAAAACATTCCCTTCTATAAAACAATCGAATTCTTAAGCTGGCTATTCAGAACGGGCCGCATGTGGCCCGCGTGTCTCAGTTTGTCTGAGACTAGATTTTTCAATTAAATAGGAAAAAAAATCGTCGGGGTGGCCTAAAGTCGGTATCGGCCTGTCAGCGAGGGACCTATCCCCTTTTCACTAGCGCTAGACGAAGGAGATTGTTTTTTGCGTCTGAGGTGGAGCGCTACTACCTCTACAATCAGCCCCTTACTTTACCGCACAGATCCCTGTGCTTCTCATATGCCGAGTTGGAATAGGAAAACACATCTCAATTTGCAAATTTCCTATCAAACGTTTGCATCATTTCCTACCAAACACCACTGTACGTCTTCGGTGCAAAATCAACTCTGTTCAGCAAGCCGTGGTCACGAGACGTTTACACTGGCTCGGTCATGCTCTTCGTCAACCGGTAGAATACATCCGCGAAGCAATCGCCCCGACCAACCTTCGGACTGTAAGAAGCGTTGCAATGGTCAATAAAAACGTGGATAATGACGGCATAAGAATAGAATGGTTATTCTTATAATACGTTGGAAGGCTCAGTAACCTTCCAACGTAGGTACATATATGTACATAAAATAATCCGACAAAGAAATAAAACATAACAAATTCAGACTTTATTGTCTGAGCACATGGACGAATGAACAGGTACAATGACATACATAAAATACAACATGGATATGGAATCAGATAGAACTAAAGTCCTGAAGAAGTGTTAAAGAGTTAATGAAGAATATAATTGAGTAACTTACTGATAGCTGGAGGACAAAGCCCCCCCCCCCACTTCAGAGATAGAGACACCAAGCGTCTAGCCCGTATGTAGTGGTTGCCGGAGAGAGAGAGAGAGAGAGAGAGAGAGAGAGAATTCCCGGGCTGGTGTTTATATACTCAGCCACCTACAGGCGAAAACCTGGCGGCAAGGGAAGATAACCCCTTTGGAGCCATGTCCACCCCAGCAAGGTCAGACAATCGCTACAATGATAAGGGCTGACTTTGAACGAAATATGGGTCATCGTCTCTATGGATTGACCTGCTGGAACCGTGACTGGCTGGGGGATCTATTCGCTAGTATCGGATCGCTAGGCATGAGCTGCCTTCGTGAGAGACTCAGCAAATTCTATAGATGGACTTAGCACAACCCGGGTGAATGCTTCCACAACAACATGACTATTTTATATTTATATCTTTTGAAGCATCCACTAAACTGTCTTGATTGTACCAACTGTAACTGTATTTTGAGCTTTGCATAGATTTCCAGCTGCATCGTCAAAATAACTGATAAGTTTAAAAATGTTTTTGAACTTATCTTTGTTACTACATATGACAAAATAAAAGAAAGGATTATATAGAATATTTTAAACAGTAAAATTGTGCATATTTCTTGGTCGTTACACGTATTTAACAGGAGGCGCTCGTTGTGTAACGGTAATGGTCGTAAAAAGTGGACACAGTGATCAGAGTTCAAATCTTATTTGAGATTACGTTTCACTTCGCTAATGTCCTTAAAGATATAAATCCAACTGTTCTTTCTCAGCTATGGGTAAATAGTAGGGCATATTGGGTTTCTTTAGCTTGGGTTAGAAAACCAGTCTAGGAGAAGGAAAACTCTGAAGTCAAACCAGTATACTGCTTAAAGATTAACATTGTGTCACATCCTGTGCGTGGTGTTGGGGTTGGGTGAATTCATGCACGTATTTAAAATCCAATTTTTGCGTGGTCTGATCAGTACTGAATGATATGCAATAGATGAAATAAGGTCGATTGGATCATTTTAACGTTTTGAAAATCGATATCAATATATTGATTCAAGTAGTAGTAGTAGTATTAGTAACAGCAGTTTCTGAAGATCATTTCAAGAATCAACCGGGCATCTGTTGCTACTACCTGCCGCTGTGTAGCAAGACTTTTTCCCCCTCTTTCCAGTGAGAGCTCCGAGGAAAGAAGAAAGAAATGACTTTCTTATGAGAGTGAACTTGCGAGATAGATAAACGGATTAAAAAAAAAAAAAAAAAAGAAAAGAAAAAAAATATATGCTAGGAGGAGAAAAATTTAGAAAGACGTGAGCGTCTTTATCGAAGTAAAAAAAAAAAAAAAAAAAAAATTTGAAATTAAAAATTGAAATGGAAAACGTGGTCTGCTCGCATTAAAACTGAATCAAAATATTTGATCCCAGTTAAAAATGTCTCTTTCTTCTTGGCTGAAGATGGAATCTGGTTGGTTGGATTTTACGGCATGTCAACCCTTGTTGGGTTATTTCATGCCGAAGACGTTTTGAGTTATTCATTCTTTATGGGTACTCATTTTTTAAAACACATTTGTTTAAAACTCATTTTTTTTCTATTTAACTCATAGATGGGACCCCAACAAATACCACCACCCCGGGTCAGAGCGGATCTTGGAGTAAGGTGATGAAGGGGTACTCCACATTCCCCAGTGTTCCAGAATTGGAACCTTACCATCAGATAGTTTAACGTCATACCCTCAGTTACCGCCTTCTAGCACGTATATGATAAGTGTTGGGGATTGCCATAAGAGCAATAGTGTAGGGACAATCATATAGGTGCTAGGGCTTGAAATGACCGCTTGTCTAGTAAGGGCCAAAGTTAGTGTTGCATGTCATGAACTGTTCAGCCACCAGGCTTGTATCCTTAAACATCTCAAGTCGCCACCCACGGCCAACAGGTGGTTCCATTGGGGGTATTTTACCCCTCTGCAGAAGTGCAGTCTGTGTATTCTAAAGCCCAGCTGACAGGGCTAGATGGAATCCGTAATTGCGTACTAATAGATAAATAAGAGGCTCATTATATTCAAACTTGATAAAGATGTGAAGAAGTTGATAGTACTAGATATACTGCTATCTGCTGTTTTTTTTTGTACCTAGGATCAGTGTGTAGTATCTGGTTGATATCTTGTCCTTCTGACCTGGAATAAGTTACGCTCGCCGACCGAGAAATATACTAGTTAATAATGTTAAGCAGAATTGCAAGGAAAGATAAGAGAGAAAAAGGAGGAGGGTATGCAAAAAAAAAAAATTAAAAAAAGGGAAAAAAAAAAACTACACTAAAAATGTAAATATGAGATTACAATGAACGTGATTCTCTAACCTCTATACCTAAAATAATCCTCGACCTATTGACATGCCGTTAAAATCAATCAGTTAAATTAGAGCAAACCAGGTTAGGGAGATTGTATTACGCCAGTATTCCGGAGCGGGGAGGGCCAGTCTGGTAAATCATCTTTCAAAATCCTAGCTTTTTACCAATAATCGAACAAACTGAAACGTGTGAAGAAATATAATCTTACTATTTCAGGAACTACCTACACCGCAAGAAGTACTTCTAGTATATATATATATATATATATATATATATATATATATATATATATATATATATTGTCTAAAACAGTACAATCTAAAAATCTACTTTAAGTGCTTTGCTAGACATTTGGAGAACCGGGTATTGGCTTCCTAAGAGCTCCTCCTCCAACATTTTGTGAGGTCTTTTATTTTTGTATTGCGTCCGAAATACTGTAGATGAGCCCCCCCCCAACCTCATCACGGGTAGGAGTAGACACAAGCTCAGGTTTTTTTTTGGCGGAAGTCCTCACGCGCACGTTTTTTTTTCTTTTTCTGAGGGGGTATTTATTAAAGGCTGTTGGCGTTTTCAAATAACGTCACTTGGTACTAATGCACAATAGCGCGCAAAAACTAATATTATTAGATTACGTATAAAAACATTTCATGGAAATACCCGAAACCTTTGAGACAACAGGGTTAGGGTACTTCGGGTGTTTCCGACATCTAATGCTATTTTTATGTAAAATACGATTCTAATGATATTACCTCTTGCGCGCTATTCTGCATTAGTTACCCCCCCCCCCACTTCACCCCCCTTTGAGTTACACTTTTTGGTTCACTCAATATTTCCTTGATTCAGACTCCGGTTTGAACTGTCAGAAAATATTTTTTAATTTTTTTAAATCAACGTCTTTATCAGACGAGCAATCGTAGCTGCAATACGTCATACTGCATTATTAATTTTGACAATATTGTATACAATTAATTTGCACAAAGTTAATTCTCATACGGAACAAATGTATGCTATTCTTCAACCGCGTTTAACATTCATTGTTAAAGAAATTAACGATTTTATGTACGGGGTGAGGAGTATTACTCTCTGTCCCATAATAGTTGTCACATTTGCATATAAATTTTATACAGTAAATTGTAACATCTATTATGGAACAGACATCAGCAGTATTTATTTATTAATTTATGGACTAGCAAAGAACGATAGCTGAAAATTGATAATTCCTATAGAGAAAAAGAAAAGTGGTATTATAAAAGATTAAAAAAATGAAAATTTATTTTTATCATTTTTTAATTTAGTTCTAAATGTATCTTAGCCATTAGTATTTTTTTAAACAAAAAGGAAAAGAAAAAATACTGAGCAATACGAAATATCGAGTTAAACAAAAAACGGGTTTAATAATTGATGAAAATCAATATAACCTTTTTAAAGCGAATTTACTTTAAAAAAATTTCTTTTAGTTTTATTTAATTTCTTCTACTTAAAAAGAAGTTCTATTCATTTTTATTATATTTCTTCTCATTCTTGCTCATACAACTGGGATGAGTTATTTTTCTTAGTGTGTGTGTCTTGTTGCAAGTTTTTGAATGTTCGATTCATTCAAAGATTATGTAAAACTAGCATGACCTGTGGATATAGCACAATATGATAATTCAATTATTACAACTTTTGATATGTTTACTTAAGAGCTATTGCAAATAGTTCTATATGTAAAAAGTATAAAAATCTCTTGATTTCTCTTCTCTCTCTCTCTCTCTCTCTCTCTCTCTCTCTCTTTCTCTTTCTCTCTGCTTCTTTTCACCTTTTATGTCCGATTGAAACAACGTTATCGCTTCCGCAACCTCACCACCTCTCTCTTTTCTCTTTCTTTCTCATATTTTTGCTGTGTGGCATGTCCTTCTTCTTCTTTCTTTATAATAAAAACGGAATGGTCCATTATTTAGCTGAGGTGACGACACTCATAAGAATTCGGTGGATAAGCGACACAAAATAATCAGGATTTACACTTTTGCATTTCATCTTGGACGATCTGGACCCTTTTTACCATATATGTGCTAGAAGGTGGTGGCTAAGGGTCTTCATTTCCTGGGTATGACGTTAAATTCAATCTGATGGTGAGGTTTCAGTTCTGGAAATCTGGGGAATGTTGAGCACCCCTTTATCACCATTGTATCCAGGTCCAGGTCCGGTCCCATTTATGGGTTAAATAGAAAAAAAAAAAAAAAAATGAATACGTATCAAGAATTAGTTTATTTCAAAACATTGTTGGCATTAAATGACCCACTGAGGTTGATATGCCGTAAAACACAAACAAACTGTATTGTTAAATTGTCTATTAACCTGAAGTCAGTTCGCTCATGCTGGCACTTACACATATATTCGTGTCGGAAACAACTGTAAGGATGAACGCTTCGATAGATATTTTATGAATGTTACCGAGGGTTGAATATATGTACCAGTCAGCTGTGCTCTGGGGGATGAAAGATTCGTTCATTGGCGCAAACCCATGAACATAAAAATCTTGACTACTTAAAGAACACATAAACGCCTTGCTCAGATAAGCAATGGCAAGCGCAATTGTTTAAGTAAATATATTATACTTATGTAGGGTAAACTTTCCCGCCAAGATGTGTTTAAAATAAAACATTGAGCTCATTCATCTAGTTAGCTTACATTGACTTGTTTACAGACAACTAAAATAATTGACCGATTGTTTGGTTTTATGGCATGTCAACAACAAGGTAATTTTCACCTTTTTAGTTGTTAAAATTCCTAGCAAGTAAGGCAATTAAAGTAACCTCCCTTGACTTTCACTTTGAACTAAGCCGGTAGCTATTTTGAAAGTCTCCGTGCTAAATAAACAAATCTTAGAAACTTTTTCGAAAACAATACAACTGCATGCTTTAACACAAAAATATCATAACATGTGTTCTTAATAACAATTAAGTTCATTTCAAATAATTTCATGCTGGGAATTTAGCCAACTGACTTTCACTTTGAAACAAGTCGGTAACCATTTTAGAAGTCTTACGTGCGAAATACAAAATCTTATAAACCTTTCGAAAACAATACAACTGCATGCTTTAACACAAAAAAATCATAAAATTGTGTTCTTAATAACAATAAAATTCATTTCAGATAATAATGCGCACGCACAATTTTATGCTAGGAATTTTAACAGCTAAAGGTGAAAATTACCGTCAACCCTTGTTGGGTTATATTAAGCCAAAGTCAGTTTAAGATTATGGTCTCCAATTATAGACGGTACAAAAAATAATCATTCACAATAATTTTAAACAGTTAAACACCTCGTTATCTCAAACAGATCTATTTGTCCCAAATATCAAAACCTTGCAGGTACTACTACTACTAATCTGGGTAACAGTTGACATGGGAGTAATTTCAATGTCTCTAATTGTAGACGTTACAAAAATAAATATTCACAAACATTTTAAACAGTTAAACACCTCATTATCTCAAACGCATCTATTTGACCCACAGATGAACCAGAATTAGAGTGGACATGGGAGTAATTTCAATGAAAGGGTGACCACATTCCATAAAGCTCCAGAACTGAAACCTTCTCACCGGATTCAGTTAAGTGTCATACTCAGAACAACATTTTACTTGGCGTAAAGGTGTTACCCTCTAAGTCCTGCCAATATGGCGAATAATTGACACACACTTGTTTATTATTGTTATAAGCGATTAATTGATTAATTTTTAACGACATGTCAACTCGTCGTGGGTTAATCTATGCCTTGAGGTTAGGGAATCGTGTTCATTGTACTTTTATATTTACATTGAGCAGTTTTTTTTTTTTTTTTTTTTTTCTAAAAGGTCCTATCGAATTCGAATAATTTTGAAACGGATCTATTTGACCTAAACATGGGACCGTAACAAGTATTACTATTCTGGGTCATGGATCCCTAAAAGTACTACTATTCCTGGTCAGTGGACCTGGGAGTAATGGCAATAAAGGAGTACTGCACATTTCTGAGCTTCAGAACTGGAGCCTCAACATCAGATGCAATTTAGTGTCATATTCAGGACCAAAACCAGTATTAGGGACTCTTGCCCTTCCAAATCTTTGATACGGTCTCTGGATATGGGGTCCCACTCTACTACTCGTCAATTGATAGCATTGATAGAAAATATTTGAAACCCGCCCTTTTGGAACCCCTAAGCAGGCTTGGTCCCTCCTCAATCGGGGGTTTGGAGTTAGTATGCATCAGCTCTGTTCAGGACTTTAGTGGGGGGGGGGCTTGCCCATCTGTTGGTGTGTCATTGTATTCTAAAATCCCGTCGACAGGGCTATGGAAGCATAATAGTCGTACAAAAATATCTAATCTAAATAAATGAAAACAGTATCTTAAAAATATCTACTTTGAAAGGAGCGCTAATGCACCGTATTTTTTATATAAACAATGTCTACAACTTTATAATAAATTTCTATTTATTTAAATTATAGCTTTCACACTGGGGCTAATAAGGGATATTAAAGAGGCTGTTTTTCTTTTCTTTTTTAAAAATTTTCTTTTCTTTTTTTAATACTGTGACTGCTTGTTTTATTAAATGTGTAATGGTCACAAATCCCAGAATTGTGTACCGATGACGCAATGACTTAATAAGCATAATAATGTTATTTGCAAGCGTAAGCGTACTTTACAGTTGCATGCACGCTGCACACAGCCACAGCGTATTGTAGCATGAAAAATAACCATAAAAGCCGATATGTCTCTCTCTTATTACATCTGCATCATGGTTTTTCGAAGCAGTGAATGCTAGAAATGTGAAACTGAAATATTGACTTCAACAGATTCCCAGTAATGGGTTTGATTTCTTTGTCAGGTATCGATTTAAAAAAAAATCTCTTTCTGTATCAAGTGAACGAAAATGTCATATCATCGTATCTGACAGATGTAGTGTTTTAAACATCTCCCATTTAACGCTGACTCTATTTTTCCCATCCT
>CM042141.1:65785249-65855249 GCA_023376005.1 Doryteuthis pealeii | reverse complement strand
CGTAGTGAACAAGTTGTGTAAATAACTGGAGGTGTCCGTCGTGTAATGGTTATCGTCTTAGGAAATGAATACGACGACACGAGTTCAAATGCTGTACGAGGCTTGTAGCATTTCACATAGCGCTAATACCCTTGGGAAAGGTATGCATCCAATCATTCTCCCTTCAGCTATGAGTAACTAGTAGCACAGGCTGGAACTGTTTTTCAACCAGTCTAGCAGAAGAAAAAAATCAAATATGTTAAATACCACTTAAAAAATAAACCTTGTCTTACATTCTGCTCGTACGGATGGGTTGGTGAATATATACCAAGATGGCTTTGGCATTAAATAACCCGTGTACGTTGATAGGCCATTAAAACAAAGAGACCAAGCCATCAAATTGAAATATCATTTTAAATACGTAAACACTTCGTTATTAGATTAATGTTTTTAAGAGCAAATTTAGTTTTACAATATCTTCTTAAATATCTCTTTAAGATTCTCACTAAACATCCTACGGTAAGCTACCTTGCTAAGCATTACACCACGCGAGGCGCTAAGACTGTTGTGCCGATCGCTTATACACTTCAATCATCTCTTCCTTCATGTGTAGGAAAACTTAACGTTTCTTCAATGAAGTTGTCGTTTTTATAGATAGCTGCAGTAATTTGAAGAAAAAGAACTCCCCTCCCCCAGTTCATAATGCTTGCTACATTCTCGCAAGGCCACATTCTTTGAGTGCTAGATGAGGAATGCATTTGCTAGGAATGATGCGCGAAGTGTAACACGGGCGACCGAATTGAGAGAGGGAGTGGCGCTTCTTTGATATCTGGATTAGTTGTTTGCTTACCACCTGCGCCAGTGGTTGGTGGTATTTCAGTGTAGGTAGAAGTTCGAAATTTTGGAGGTGCGTGGTGAAATGGTTAGAGTCGTAGGAAATGGATTCGTCGACCCGAGTTCAAATCTTGTACGAAACTACAGTTCACATAGCGCTAATACCCTTGGGAAATGTATGAATCCAGCTACTCTCTCTCTCTCTCTCCAGCTATGGGTAAATAGTTTGGCAGACTGGGTTCTTTAACCTTGGTTAGGCAACCAGTCTAGGAGAAGGAAAACTTTGAATTTAAACCTGTTAAATCCACTTGTGATGGTCACTACAAGAATAGGCTCAGTCCTAATTAGTGATCTATTTCACTGGGCTCTTTAATCTTGGTTTGGCAACCAGTCTAGGAGAAGGAAAACTCTGAATTCAAATCTGTTAAATTCGCTTGTGATGGTCACTACTAGAATAGGCTCAGTCCTAATTAGTGATCCATTTCACTGACTAATCTTTACTAAATAATCGAAAACGGAATTTCTAGGCGAGCAGGCGGCCTTTTGTCTCATATGCAAAATTAACCGCGTGTTCGCAGGAGACCTTACTCTCAAGCAACAGCCACACCCTCGATTTAAATAGGCAGGACTGGGTTTATTCCTCGGTGCCCCAAAAGGGAAATGCCGACGAGAACCACGCATTTTTTTTCACTAGCCATCGCATAAGCTTCGGTTTGTGCATGGCTCTCCACGTTAAAATGACCTTGTGTCAATCCCGGCCTGGTGAGAATTCGGGGAAAATTTCAAGCCTTCCTATTGAGGGTGGAGGGGTAGAATGAAGCAACTATTTATCAGATTTGCAACTATTATGGTGTAGTGGTAGTGGTGGTGGTGGTGGTGGTGGGACTTCGTTTGCGGTTGTCCTGGTTATTATAGTTTCTCAAGGAAGATAACGGTTATATGGTGATTATAGAGTACTAATACCTTCTTTTTTTAAAAAAACTATTTCCAATTATAATATGAATTAGGATTTTTGTCGATTAATGGTCGCAAAAGGGGGACCCATTAAGTAAATGGTAATGAATTGTAGAAAAGAAAAACCGACAGAGTAAAAATAAAGGGAAGCGAAAAAAAGAGTTGTTTTAAGACATAATGTAAACTATAGAATCTTTATTTTTTAGTCTGTACGAACTAATAAAAAGTTGAACAAATGTTGAATATAGATGCTTACAAATTCTAAAATGTCAGTAGGTATTATACACGGAATATTCCAGAATATTGTAGTTCAAAGATAGAGGTGCGTGCATGGCGTACTATGCTACTCATTGAGCCAGCAAAACTGGAGTAGCTTAAGTCAAACTAAAACTAAGTGCCCCGCTCTTATTGGATCAAGAAACATTTAAAATGACCCCCTCCCAGTTTGGCTCTCAGTTGCACTATGAGCTGTCCTGGTGTATAGTACGCCGTGGGTGCGTGTTATACACAAATAATTACAGTTGTTTCTTTAACTTTTAAACACGGATTTTTTTTTTTTTTTTTTTTTTTTTTTTGCTACGTCTGCCTTGCCTGGAAAATGTTTGGCTAACCCTTTTTAAGGGCCTGCACAGCATAAATACCCAAATGACTTTCTGAATTCAAAATAAATTAAGGTTCCAATCCCTTATCATTTTTGACATTTCTAATCATCTTAAATCCAAGACTAGATACGGTAGGGGAAATCTGATCTCGTTTTGTGGGGTGGGGGTGATCATTTTTTAAAAATCAGCAATCTTTGTCGAGCTCTGGTATTTTTAAAACTGATTTTTTTTTTTCGTTAGTTAATCGACTGAACGTTCACAGCGGGAATTTCTCAAAAGGCTCCTATATGTTTACTGAAGCTTATATAATTCTCTACATATGTCATCTTTCAATGATTTTTGGCTCCTCTAAACACTTTCGAGTGCTAATAGTTAACTTCTCCGCCATCTTGCTCTTTTAAATCATCATCATCGACAACTGATGTTCATCCAATTATGGGTTTTATTTTAAGGGATCAAAACACAAACCTTAAAACTCTTAATCAAGTTTAGGATGTACTTAGGAATTTTACGAGTAGCTTCATTGGCTTTAAGGCCGTTTAAAATAATGCTTCAAACTTCAAATGACACTGACTGTAAGACCTCTCATAAAAAGGGGCGTCATGATATAAAAATAACCTGTATCTGATGGTGAGGCTCCTGTTCTACAGCTCTGGGGAGTTTGGAGTACCCATTCCTTGCCATTAATACTAAGTGAATTGGAGGTAGTACCTGTTAGAGGGAGTTTATGGGTCAAATATGTTGTTTATAATGTTTTTTTGTTTTACGGCATATCAATCACAGTGGGTCATTTAATGCCGATAAAGTTTTAAAATAAATTCATTCTTAATGGATACTCCATTTTTTTATAAAAAACTTTTCTATTTAACCCATAGATGGGACCCTAACAGGTACTACCACTCCGGGTCAGTGGACCAGGGAGATTGCTTTTTTGCGTCTGCACTGGAACGCCAAACTTACCACCAGCTCCGCAAAGATCCAAGCTGTGCTACTCATGCGCTGAGTTGGCGAGGGGTGGTATCGAACCCGGAACCTTGTGGTTCCGATGTGGATGCTCTAAACCATTTTCAGTTAATGACACCGGTTGTTTACACTCGTATTCAGTGCTAAATAGTTGATATTTTATAGGACTGTGTAACTTTCGTATAACAATCATCGCAGGATGACGTCTTATTAATTATTTTTTTCCTATCTGTCTACACAAGTATCGCGTTGAGTTTTATAAGAGTATAGATTGACAGTACCTACCACCAATTTTCCCTGTGAAATTTACCCGCCCCCTATATTTAACACAATGAAACTTGCATAAAAGTTAATATTATCTTAAATTCTTTGTCCATTCGAATGAAGAAACATTAAAAAAAACTCCTGATGATTTAAAAAAAAAATTTTTTCAGCTTACGGGAATAAAGAAAATTATGAACGAAAAACAATGTTTACATTGAAATTTAACGTAGCCGAAAACAAGTTCAGACGTTCAGGCTTTTAAAAAATTCTATGAAAAATCAATTATTCACGAAAATTTCCATAATTATTTACCTTTTGATGTAAATATTTGTGAAATAGTTTTTTCCTAAAATATATTAGGGGGAAATACTTTTTTACGAGGTCTACCCCCCTATTTTATTTTATGAAATATGAAAAAATGAACCCACAAAAAACGATTTTTACTTTTTTTTCTATAAAGATATGAGTCTGAATAATTATATCGGAATATTTTTATAAATTTCGATGCGAGAGCTTTTTAGTAAAAGAACCCTGAATACCGAATTCTGCTAAAAAATATCAATAAAAAATTGACCCTGTTGTAAAAAAACGGACTGTTTTACTTATTTTTTAAGATAACGATGGGTAATTTTTCCTCAATCGAATAATATGATCTTTGAATTAACTGTTTTTCTTTGTAACAACTCTTTATGTTCGTTATTTCTTTTTTGCGAGATTTAAAAAAAAAGTTAAAAAATATTTACGTTTCTTCCCTGAATATGGCCTAAACTGATCACGTGACCTATTTTATTAATTCTAAAAGGCTCACCAGAAATCTTATCACAGTAATGAGAATATTATATTTTTAATCCATGGTCATAAAATATCTGTTCAGTATATCATTTTTCTCCATAGCAAAGATCAAATCCCGGCGGCATCTTCCATTCATTACAAATGGGATTCCCTTCGTCTGGTGTCATAGGCGTCTGGCTTGTTAGTCTGCTTCAGCGCCAAACTGTCCCAAATTTCAAGAGTACCGATATACTTCAACCGTTATAGCAGGCCTCCCGGTGGGAATGTTCTACATATAATACTGAACTGCATCTGATGGCGAGGACTAGGTATGGTGAAGTACCCCTTCATTGCCATTACTTCCAGGTTCACTCTGACCCAGAGTGGTAATACCTGTTAAGTTTCCATTTATGGATCAAATAGATATGTTTAAAAATATTCGTATTTGATATGAACCTTTTGAAGAAGCTAAACTATGTAAATATAAACCTATAATGTACGCGATTTCCTAACATCTAGGCATAAAATAACCCTAAATGGGTTGGCATGCCAACACAATCAATCAATAACAAATTACCTATATATATATATATATATATATATATATATATATATATATATATATATATATATATATCTTACGAATTCGTTGCGCTTGTAACTCCATTTCCTTGTATATCACATTAATTTTATCCATTGAAATAAACTGTAATGTCATTAATTCGTCCCCCCCCAAAAAAAAAACAAAAAAACAAACTGTGGCGTAATAAATTTAGAAACCTAATTTGTTTTAGTGAACTTATTAACATAAGCGTATCTGAAGCTCGCTCGTACCTTCAATTTTCGCTCTCAACACAAAGCCAGAAATCGACCGAGTGACAGCTCATGAATCGGAAAACTCGTAAGCCAACGTACTACTTATATATATATATATATATATATATATATATATATATATATGTGTCAAAAAGTATCGAGATTTTTTGTACTTTTTGACACACCTTGTATTCTGAAAAAAAAAGTTCCATTCATTCTTCAGTTCTATCTTGGTAAATACAGCTTTAAACTTGACACTTTTTGACAAACCTTGTATTTAAAAAAAAAATTAATGTAACTTTTTTTTAAAATCGGAATACAAGGTGTCAAAAAGTACACAAAAAATTTGACACACTTTGTGTGTGTGTATAATATATATATACGCACACATTTGTGACCTTTTTTTAATTTTCAAGTCATAAATATTTTAAAGAGATCAACTTAAAAAGAAATCAAAGTAATTCGTTTTTAAATAAAGTATTATATAAAATGTGATACTAGATGGTGTGTAGTGTTTTTCTTTTCTTGATTAACAGGGAAACGTTTTGGTTTAATGTTTCCAGATGTTGAAGGTTTTTGAACCAGAGTAGCGTTATCAGAATCACCATTTCATAAGAGACACTTGAAACTTGAAACTTACGAGATTCTCAGTCTTACATGATGAAAAGTTTTGAAAATTTGAGTCTTCTGAAACCAGAAACAGCATCTCATATTTTTTTTTAGCATTTACGTTATTCTTATCGGAAATATTTAAAGTATTAAAACACAAAAACGTACTAAAGTGTTTTTTTTTCTTGGAAGAGGCTACACTGCCGGTCCTGGTCGAATAGACAAACCTGCTTTTAAGCTTATTATGCCAGTCCTCGTAAATTTCAAAGCTTGCATCTGGACATTTCAAGTTTAACGTCTTTAATTTTAAAAGGTAATGTAAACAACTCTTTATTTTATATTTATATTTTTTCAAGGATAAAGATACCAAAAATTATTCTAAATGAAAAATAGATACTGTTAACGAGTTTGTGATAAAAAATATGAATAAATTAAAGGAGATGATGAGAGTAAATTTGACTATCACGAATTTTTTCCAAAATAAAAAAAAGTCATTTTCCACTATCAATTGTTAAAACATGAAATTGTAACCCAAATCCTAACTCTAACAATACCTTTTATTAGGAAATACGTTAAACCTAAAATACCCGGATGCTAGCTTTTAGAACCAGCAAAATAGCCGATTCGATATTTTTCATTCAGAAAAATCTTTGTATTTTTATCCATCAAAAAATATTACTTGCATTCATAATAAAAAAATATTTACAGCGACGGTAAAATAAGCATAAAAGTAGGTCTGTTTATTTTACGAGGACAGCATAATAAATCTAAAAAAGCAGGTTTTTTCTATTCGACCAGGATCGGCAGGGTATCCTATTCGTTTTTTTTTTTTTTTTTTTTAAGGGTAGCCATATTGATTCCTCCAAAGTCTTGGTAGAAAAAGGAAAGAATAGATTGACATTTTTATTCAAAGTAGCCAGACATTTTGGATCGTTAAAATCTGTTGAAGACGAAACCAGAATGACGTTTTGTTTCTCTCAGAAGGAATTTAGTGCTTTTCGTTACAAGAGAAACGTAAATGACAAAGATTATTGAAACAGTCAATAGAATTCTCAAGTGCATTTACTGCGCATGCGTATTAACGTAAATTGAACTTTTTAAAGGTTATGTTGAAAATGGTACTCGCACAAATGCAAAAATATGCGCAGAAACAAAGTAGGATGATTATAAACCAAACATTTGATGATCGTAAAAATTGGAGGTGACTTTAGGTTTTAAAAATCGAACACACAATATATCCAAGTAATGTGGTCTCCGTAGAAAACAGAAGAAAAACCAAGTTAAATACAAGAATAAACTTTGTATAAAACATACATTCCTTTACAGTTCGGAATTCAATGTTCTTTTTCTTTAGTCGGCAAAAAATGTATATACAAGGCGGGAAAAGTTTATTTTAGTGATAAAACAAACAGTATACGGATGTAGGTAATTGTCTGTGCGGTACAAGCCCCCCCCCCACTCTCAGCATAATACCCCCTCAAAGATGCTGATAGGTACACGTCCTGCGTCACTAATTCACAAATATCTAAAAGGACGCAGTAAAATCGTATCCATGCTCCCCAGTGTTTTTTTTTCCCTCACCATTTCAAGCTAACTGTAAATACATTTCAATAGTTTCTTAGAAACAAATTACACAGGATAGGTTACAAGGTAGGAGTTAGACGGCTTTCATTGGGATCAATAAATTTTCCCGGGGACTCGTTCAAAGCAAATATGTGCGTCCCAGGATGCACTACATAAAAGAGCTATCAGCATCACTGCCTCTGGAGCGATGACCAATAGACTGATGGCGAGATAATCAAAGGAATCCGTGCTGTCAGCAGGTTTTGATATTCAGTTTGCCAAAAAAAAAAAAAGAAGACTATTACCCCTCTACACAAACATCACCGCTCATCCTGGGGAAAAAACGCCTCAGGTGTGTGTCTTTTACTATAGTACATTTAAAATTGTACACTTGAATTATTTTAGGGTTTCAGCATTCTGTTATCTGGATTCATTTCTGAATATGATTCAGATGACTGCCTTATGGCGACGGGTTAATCACATGAATCTGTAGAATGAGTGACTGGTGTCTCTGTGGAGTGAAATGATTGAACAGACAGGATATAACGATAACTATGGAATCATCTACTGATAAAACTTTTCCTGCTAAAGAGACGTATTAAATAGGTGTCCCTCCCCACGTTCTTGTCTGCTGGTGACGCCACGCTAGATTAGGGAGGGGGATGAAAGAGGGGGGGGGGTGAGAGAAATAGTATAAAAGATGATTAACGATTCAAATTTGTATTTGTTTTTAATCATTTATTTTCTTTTTATTTGATAATAGTTGATAAGCCTTGTTAAGTTTGAAAATTATGAAAAAAATATCAAGATTTATTTATTTCATTTATTCCTTTTAGACCATAAAACGTTAAGTGTAAGATATTATGCAACTGGCGTGTGCGCGGGTTGATATTCATTACCTAGCAATGACAAACCTCACTTTCCCAAAATTTTAACTTGGCCTGAAAATATATTTAGTTTTGCTGCGTTCGGACCAACCAGCACCCCACCCCCCCAAAAAAAAACAACGCTGCATCAATCATTCTGAATGCCGTACAGAAGACCTGCCAAGACCGATGACAGATAGGGACGGTTGGGAGGGGAGAGGGGGAGTCATGGCAATCAGCACTGTCGGCACAATCTGATGATGATGATGATGATGATTAATGCTAGTTATAATAATGATTAATGCTAGTTATAATAATTTTAGAATTGTGCATGTGGCTAAATTTGACCCAACAGATAAATGGAAAATTCTCTGGGAATTTGATGTAAAATATTGACCTTGTGTCACATCCTGCTCGTTCGGGAGTGGTTGTAAATACATAGAAATATTTCAACGCATTTTACCCAGAATCCTTAAATTTCTCCTTGCACCAAATCTAATCAGCAATTCTTTGTCGTTTGCAAACTTGATTCTCTAATCGTTTCACAAAACCTCACTTTTTCCGAAATTTTAACTTGGCCCGAAAAAACCCCAACACAGGCATCCCCAACCGGGTAACTGGTGATTGCCTCTTCACAGAAGAAGGCTATCCCCAACCGGGTAACTGGTGATTGCCTCTTCACAGAAGAAGGCTATTTCTACAAAGAGTTTGGAAATGGCTAAGAAGTCCAGCTTGGGTTTTTATACGACTTGTTGCATAAGTGACACGTGAGACACCTGGATTCCGCTCGTGCACATACGTTTTTCGGTTGATTGTCTGTCACAATGGGGCTGTATATGACTGAGAAGACCAACCCCTGACAGGCAAGCTCTGACACACACACACACCATATACAGTCAGGCTTAAATGTAGGAAATATGCCCAGGACGTCCGACATGAGGTCATTCAAGTCGGCCAATATTCCTTAAACTTGGAAAAAGTACATTAAAAATTAGATACGTTTTTTCTTTTCATTTCGCCATTTCAGATGTCTAAAACAGATATAGTTCTTTTATTTGGTTGTTTTAGTTTTATCTATCTATCTATATATCAGTAATTTGTAAAGCAGAAATGTGATAGGTACGCGTCTTGCGTCACTGACGCATAAATTCGTTCCATTGTATCCATAAAATCGTCCCAGTGTTTTTTTTCTCCCCCCCCCCAACATTTCCAGATAACTGTAAATACATTTAAATATCTTCTTGGAATGAATTACACTGTATGGAGTACAAGGTTGTTCATAGATAAAAACCCTACAATTTATTAAAAAACTTTAGTTGGGATCCATCAAATTTCCCGGGGACTCATTCAAATCAAATACATGAAACCCCGGACGCACTAAATTAAAAAACTATCAGCATCACTGGTAAATTATGATCTAGTAGAATTTTCTATTTCCACATTGTCATCTTTTGCTGCTAATCTAGCTTGGGGTATTATCCCCGCCTCTCACCATTACATAACAAAAATCCTAATCATCAATTTAACGATATTCAGTTTCATTGTTTTAAATGATCAGTGATTTTTTTTTTTTTATTCCATCTATTTTCTATTAAAAAAAAATCGTTTATACAAATCATGTTCTGATGTTCTGAAGACATTTTTCTGAATTGGAAACAAAGAATTCAAAATAAGGAAAAGATCGATTGTTGTCTCGTATCCTTGGTGTCCGATTTCATGTTTTCTATAAAGTTGGCTTTTGTTATCAACACGTCTTTTAGTGATGGAAATTGGAATCAAGGTTTCATTATTTCAAGATATAATTTTACACTTAATTAAAAAAAAAAAAAAAAAAAAATACACACAGTCGGTTGGCGCTGTAGAATACATCGACTGCACCTCTCCAGAGGTGTAAAATCCCTTCAATGGGGTCACTTGTTGGCCGTGGATAGCAAACCGTGATGCTTAAGGACTGAATTCTGGTGGCTGAGCAGTCCATGACTTCCAACACTCCACTTTAGCCCGATCGGAGAGGCCACTCCCCGTCAAGTCCTAGCACCTATATAATTGTTCCAACCCTATTACCTTATGGCAATCCCTCATACCCTTTTTATCATACATATGCTATAAATAAGTCACGTGATCAGTTTAGGCCATATTGAAGGAAGAAACGTAAATATTTTTGAAATTTTCGCAAAAAAGAAATAACGAATATGAAGGGTTGTTACAAAGAAAAACGGTTAATTCAAAGATCAAATTATCCAAATTGGAGAAAAATTACTCACCGTTATCTTGAGAAATAAGTAAAACAGTCCGCTTTTTACAACAGGGTCAATTTTTTTATTGATATTTTTAGCAGAATTCTGTATTCATGGTTCTTTTACTAAAAAGCTCTCGCATCGAAACTTAGAAAAATCTTCTGATATAATTATTCAGACTCTTATCTTTATGGAAAACAAGTTAAAATCGTTTTTTGTCCGTTCATTTTATCATATTTCATAAAATAAAATGGGCGAGGGGTAGACCTCGTAAAAATATTTCCCCTAATATATTTTAGGAAAAAAACTATTTCAAACATATTTACATAAAAAAGTAAGTAATTCTGGAAAATTTTCGTGAAAATCGGACCATTAATTGACTTTTCATAGAATTTTTAAAAAGCCTCTAGTCCTAACTTGTTTTTGGCTACGTTAAATTTCAATTGATTTAACGGTGCAAAAATTAAACATTGTTTTTCGTTCATAATTTTCATTATTTCCGTTAAGCTGAAATTTAAATCATCAGGAGTTTGTTTAATGTTTCTTTTTTTTGAATGGACAAATTTTTTCAAGATAATATTAACTTTTATGCAAGTTTTATTGTGTTAAAAAGGGGGGGGGGTAAATTGGTGGTACCTACTGAATGTGGAATACCTCTTTATCGCCAACAACAAACATCTTTGGCATGAAATTACCCATTGGATTGTTATGCCGTAAACACCAACAACCAACCAACCATCAACACTTTTCTTTATTGTACTTCCAAAATTATTTATTTTCATTCAATGCCAGTTTTGCCACGCAGTTTTTTTTAACTGGCGGTTTTTCACTGGAGGTCGAGTGACAGCATGTCTCTTCCCAAAGTCACGATTATTATTTTTGTAAACCTTTAAAGCAACTTCTGGTTTGTGCTGATACTGCTGGCTTATTGTATGGGGTAGTCCGAAAGACTTGTCACCCCTACATATTGTTTGAATTTTCATTTTTTTGTTGTTTTAATATTGTGTAATTGTTTTTTTTTATCCTGAAACAAATCTTGAAAAGTTAAATCATTTTCTAGAATTTCGGGTTGTATTATATGATTATTTAACCTCTGAAAAAAATATTTAGGGGTGACAATACTTTCGGACCACCCTGTAAGTTGTTTGCGCAGTGCACAATACATCATTGTTCCTATTTAATCAGGTATATTTTTATACTCTATTTTAGTCAATTTGCTATATTTACTTTTATTATGGTTTTCACTGAAGTCCGAAACCACAGCAAGTCTCAAAGACTTTTAAGTATTCTAGCCGATCTTAACAATTTCAATGGTCTGTATGCAGATATGCTGATAGATACGCGCCCTGCGTCTTTGATGCACAAAAATCTAAAAGGACGCAGTAAAATTGTATCCATGCGTCCAAGTTTTCTTTTTTCTTCACTCACATTTCAAGCTAACTGTAAATACATTTCAATAGTTTCTCAGAAACGAATTACACAGGATAGCTTACTAGGTAGGAGTTAGATGGCTTTAGTTGGGACCCATTAGATTTCCCGGGGCCTCATTCAAAGCAAATATATGCGTCCCAGTACGTACTACATAAAAAGCTATCAGCATCACTGTATATGGTTTCGATTCTTTCTCTGATCCCCAAAAAGAAAGGGCAGAAAAACCTTTAAAAACTATAAAAAACAAAACGACAGTATGGGTATTTAATTGAAAATTTGCAACCCTAGAGTTAGGTGAACAAAATCCTTTGCATGTTCAAATTGGGGAATGTAAATTTATATTCTTTGTTTCTATTTTTTATTATTTCACTTTTTTTTTTTTTCAATACAATCACAATATAAAAAAGATGATTTTTGGAAAGTACTTGAAAGTTAAGCTGATTGTGATATACTTCAATTCACTCTTAGTTTGTTGGCAGACAATATTTTTCATGTCTGTGTTCACCTTCTTAGACCAACCCCAGGCCAAATTAATGTGGGGAGGGATGAAGATAAGAATGTAATTAAGCAGACTTACAAGTGGGGTGGAGTCTTCCTTTGTTTTTATATATATACAGACTGATCTCTAAAACATGTTTTACACATTTGATATTTCTATTTAAAAAGTTGTTTAATGTTTACACAGTATAAAACGATGTTTCTGTTGGCGAATCTGACCCCGTACTTAATCTACTAAAAATTAATTACCATGTTTCCCCGAAAATAAGACATGGCTTATATCTTCATTCCGATATATAACACTAGGGCTTATTTTCGGGGGATGTCGAATGTTTGCGTCGCATGAATTGATTGTGAAGAATGCTTATTTCTTTCGTCTGTCTGCCGCTCTCAACTAGGGCTTATTTTAAGGGATGGCTTATATTATGGGTTGGCAAGAGATTTAATGTTTCACGTTAAAAGGTAGCTTAATTATTCTTGGTGCGTGTTCTTAGGGTTATTTTTTTTTTTTTTTACCCCCTCTTATTTGGTGGTCGCGCTGAAAAGGAAAGAATTCAAGGAACTAAGACACAGACGAAAGGTGATTTTATGATTTAGGCTTTATTCACGGTTCATAGCCACCACATGGCAAGGATTTCCCCCTGGGCCAATAGTAGTGTCTTGTTTCAGATAAGGCCTAAACTCAAATGGCTGAGAGATTCTCTTGGGAGTCGGAAGTGGGTCCTTTTTCCCGCACATGCTCGAAGGGTTCTTCCGGTGAAGGCGCATAGGAGTTTTTATTTTATTTTTTTAAGTTTTAATTTTAATTTTATTTTAATCTTCACAACATTAAAATCACCCTAGATCTTATTTTGAATGTAGGTCTTATTTTCGGAAAAACGCGATATGTATTTAATTTTGATTGAAAGTTTACGACCTGTCAGTGGCAATTAGAATACTACGCTGACTCTTCCCTGCAGAGGTATAAAACACACCAAAAAATGGTGTACTGGGTTGGACACTAAATTGTATCTCCATACAATACTAAATATATTTTCTTTATTTGTTAAAGAATCAAGAAAATATATTTAGTATTGTAAAATAACGGGTGCAAGAAAAATAAAACATTTATTGCAAAAACACGGACATAAAATGAGGATTCAGTTTATTTTATGGTAGGAATTTACGAGGAAATTTTTCTTTTTTACCTAAAATCATGGTTATCACATCACTCTTTAGCAAATTCAAAGTTTTTTCCTTAATCTAATATATATATATATATATATAATTTCCAATTTTCTCCCTTATTTAAAGAACTTTGAGTTTCTTTACTGTACCCCAGCGTTTCGGCACCCTCACCCAGCAGGTGCAGAGATTGTGGCACACATGTACAGTATCTAATTAAGGAAACTAGACAGAATTTATTTTTCTATAAAATTTAAAGCTATGGTTTACTCATGAAGACTTGATTTTAAAAAGATGTAACGACAAATTGTATTTTTTTTCTTTAAGATTACTTACACTTATATTTTAGAAGCTAAGTCCATCTTGTGGCTCGTTTTCCACAAAACCTTTAGCCAGACAGTAAGAACTGAAGGTTTTGGTAGCTTTTGGTTTTAATGTTTACTGATTTTTTAAAAACCTCCACCTACCTCGTCTGAGAGAGGGGAGAGAGTTAAAGTGATCGTTTTAGTCTTGAGGAAAAAGATTACTTTAACATCTTCCCACATGAAAGGGATCACTTCATACCCCTTCCACCTCAACGTGTTTAGATGGTGGTGGTGGGGGGTAAAGGGATCTGTACCGATTTCTTGCGCACTCTAAGAATCTATAACTTTTTCTGATTCGGGGAAGACGTTTTCTTCCTCTCCATTTGATCTTTGTGTCTATTACTTTTTTATCGCATAATTTTTCATCGTCATTACTCCCAGGTCCACTATGACAGGAAGGCTAATTTGCATATTGATATTTAGAAAAATAGACTTTAATAAATATGTGCTTAGTATTATTGATTTCTAATTGTTTAGTTTTATCTTAATAAATATGAGCAAAAATCTCGTATAATTTATTCATTATTTCCAATTTTAACTAAATAGTTAAATCAAGAAAATTTAGCAATGAAAGACAGGAATGATGGAAAATGATGGGATAGTTGGTTTCAAAGTTGTTCTATTTTTCGATTATACTCCCTCTATTTCAAATCGGCATTCTTATTTAATTTCATTAGTGTTTCTAATTTAATATATCTTATTACATAAAACCACAAATACTTGTACCCGGAGGGTGCAATTATTTGCTAGTACTTATAACAATTTTTTTTTTAATTGTATATTTCTTAATTTAACTAAATATAAAGAGACTTTGGTAGAATGTGTGTATTTTGGAGAATGTTCTTGTTTTCTTGTTAGGGTGGACAAGCAGCTGTTTCTGCTCTGATCATATATAGATCATGTATTGTGCACAAAATTACACTGTATCATAGTATTTGGCATTTCTCCCTGTTGAGGATAATGTCAGAAGTCAATTCTCAAGACCAAGTTCCAGTGTAAATCTGCCTAACCCATTTTTCGTTTCCTCTTATTAGAAACCAATTTTTTTCTACTTCTGCCACCGGATACATCCATGACCAAACATGGATAGTTAGCATCTTGGACATGGGCTGGGGGCTTAAAAATGCACAAAGGATGCACTTATATGTCTATACATGTTCATGTGTGCAGAAGTTTGAAGTGGGATGATGGAGGGGAAATTGACTGGGATATCGTTGGGAACATTCTTTTTTGTATTTTACTATTAGATTCAGTGATACATAGAGATAGCAACACTTTGGGTGATATGAGACTGAATAGCAACACTGATATGAGACTGAATAGCAACACTTTTTTGGTGATATGAGACTGAATAGCAACACTTTTTTGAGTGATATGAGACTGAATAGCAACACTTTTGAGTGATGAGACTGAATGCAACAACACTTTTTTGAGTGATGGGAGACTGAATAGCAACACTTTTTTTGATGATAGACTGAATAGCAACAGAGACTGAATAGCAACACTTGAGACTGAATAGCAACACTTTTTTGAGTGATATGAGACTGAATAGCAAACACGGAGACTGAATAGCAACACTTTTTTTGAGTGATGGGAGACTGAATAGCAACACTTTTTTTGAGTGATGAGACTGAATAGCAACACTTTTTTTGAGTGATGGGAGACTGAATAGCAACACTTTTTTTGAGTGATGGGAGACTGAATAGAGCAACACTTTTTGAGTGATATGAGACTGAATAGCAACACTTTTTTTGAGTGATATTGTTAGCAACACTTTTTTTGAGTGATGGGAGACTGAATAGCAACACTTTTTTTGAGTGATGAGACTGAATAGCAACACTTTTTTTGAGTGATTGAATAGCAACACTTTTTTTGAGTGATGGGAGACTGAATAGCAACACTTTTTTGAGTGATGAGACTGAATAGCAACATTTTTATTTTGTTGGTATGAGACTGAATAGCAACATTTTTTGTTGAAAATAATGGAATCTTTATTGTTTTAGGAATTTAAAAAAATTTTCTTTAAATTTCTCTTGATATCATCTTAAAGAGATAAATTGTTTGAAGGTGTTTTCATTTACAATCCGAGTACTTTCGGTTCTATTCTGAAGTCAATATCAAAGCTATCAGAGTATGTTATTATTGATTATCATTTGTCTAAATTGTTTTATTTTGGTCGCTAAGGTTATACATATTTAAAAATTGTAATTTAAATCCTACAAAATTAACAGAAACAGTTAATTTGCATCACTTTAGAGACAAAACAATAATTTAAACAAATAACAAATAACATATCAGCTTTGATAAAGGTTCAGAACAGAACCAAAAGTACTCGGATTGCAAACTCCCACCCTTTTTTGGTACACCACTGAACCTAGTACAACTTGTTGCTACTTAGAGATAGAGCTGTGCATCACTAAGTCAATTCCTTTGCTCTGAGAAAGGGGAATTACTCGTCATGTTACCCTGACGACAACGCTATAGATGATGGTGGTGGTGGTGGTGGTGGTGGGAGGGACACATCCATTGATCCATTAAGAGGATTCTTTTGTCTGAATAAGTTGTAGACTTTTGTTAACTTCAAACAAAGAATTACTGTCTGGTGGGGATTTAAATTCTTGTACGTTGCTATATGCACGTCTGAATGTTGACAATTCAATGCGTGTTGAAATATTGGAATTAGATTTTTGTTCCATTGTGTTGGAAGATAATCTGATTGGACAAAAAGTATCGACAGCCCAAACCTACGACACGGGACACAATAAGTATTATTTGGATTATTCGGACTATTGTCCTCATCTTTATTGTTATCTGTACAACGTTTCGGCCGATTGCCCTCCGGCCGCCTTCAGGTATTTCTTGTCGGACTCGGGAACCTTCTTTTCGAAAAAAAATGTTTCGATTTGTTTATGAAACCTTCATCAGGACATTAGGATGCGTTATAATTTTTTCAAAATGAAAATGAAAAATGAGAGTATTAGAAAAAATTTTTTTTTTCCGTAATCAGTGACTTGACTTTCTCGTTTTAACATAAGCGTATCTGAAGCTCGATCGTACCTCAAATTTAGCTCTCAACTCAAAGCAAATACTCGACCTAATGATAACCCGTAATTTGGAAAAGTCGTATGAGGCACTCGTATGTCAAGGCACAATGGAGGTGCGTGGTGTAATGGTTACTGTCGTAGGAAATGGCCTCGACAAGTTCAAATTCTGGACGAGGTTGTTTGCATTTCACATAGCGCTTGGTAAAAGTATGAATCCAACTATTCTCCCTCCAGCTATGGATAAATAGTTGGGAAGGCTGGGTTCTTTAACCTTGGTTAGGCAACCAGTCTAGCAAAAGGAAAACTGAATTCAAACTCCGCTTAAGAGATTGACCTTGTGTCACATCCTGCTCATGCTGAGGGGTTGGTAAATAGCTATGAGAAAAACAAAACTTAATTTAACTATATTTGACTTGTAATAGAAAACCGTTTCTTTATGCGTTTCTGTAAACTTTGAAGTCATTTCGAAGTGGTTGTGGTTGGGAGGAAAGATAGTAAAAATATATGAAACTTGGGTGTTTATATTCCCAGCAAGTTCGAGTTTCTCATCATTTCACACACACACCTCGCCTACTTTAAACAAATGACTTCAACCTTGATATTAACAATTACTGAGGTGACTCTTCAGTGTACAGAGATAAAAAAGGACAACCAAATAAACATTAACATTTCCAATCCTGGCATGGAAAACAAATTCTGATTACATCTAGAAATGTACAACTAGTTGTCTTGCTTGAGATGTAAAAGTCCTGCTATCTTTTACGATGAAACTAGAACTGAAATTTAGAGGAAATTAGTTTTCATTGTCGGTATTTGTCATCTACTTATATATAAAACTTAACGTGACTTGTATAGAATTTATTAGTCCAACAAACTGGTCTCACGACGGACTAATAAGAAATTCTCTTCTGACAGTATGGGGCACTTGCTCTCTGGCTGTCACAGTTTCTTGCTCTCACCCTCTCTTTCTTTTCTCTGCCTGTCTGTCTGCCTGCTTCGCGCTCTCTCTCTCTCTCTCTCTCCCCGACACTCTCTGTCTGCCCCGCCTCTCCTCCCTCTCTCTCCCCGGCGCTCTCCTCCCCCCGACGCTCTGTCTGCCTCTCATTCTCTCTCTGCCCCTCTTTCTCTCTCTCTCGCTGCCTCTCTCTCTCTCTCTCTATCTCTCTATCTATCTCTCTCCCCCGACGCGCTCTGTCTGCCTCTCTCTCTGCTCTGTCTGCCCCCCCCCCCGACGCGCTCTGTCTGCCCCTCTCTCTCTCTCCCCGACTCCCCGTGACTCTCTCTCTCTCTCTCTCTCTGTCTGTGTGTCTGCTTGTCTCTCTCGTCCTGTCTACTTGTTTATTCTCTGACTATAACTAACTATACTTCATTCTTTTGCCATCTTTATTTTACTTTGTGTTCTTTCTCTTTATTTCCATTTCCATTGAACTCCTTCTCTTTCCTTCTTTCTGTTTATTCTAATGATTTGAAAGAATTTCTGTTCACTGATCTTTCTGTATTCTCTACTCAACACAATTGACGCCGCCATCTTGAACCCATAGACAAACAGAGATGCTAATCCATATCTAAATCATCCATAATTTATCATCATATTTATGCCAGATCATATGTAAGATACAAGGCCAAACTCAAATCGAATTTTCGGAACAAAAATAACTAAGAAAAAGGGTAAAGAAAACGTATGGTGTCATATTTGCCAATGAATGTAGACCTTATATATATATAAGTCGTCGGGTGGCCTAAAGTCGGTATCAACCAGACAGCGAGGGTGTCTATCTCCTTTTCACTAGCGCTAGACCAAGGAGATTGTTTTGTTAGCGTTTGAGGTGAAACGCTACACCTACCATCAACTTCTCACATTACCGCACATATCCTTGTACTACTCATATGCTGAGTGGGCGAGAGCCGGTATCGAACCCGGATATATATATATATATATATATATATATATATATATATATATGATAGATCAATAAATCCATAACCTTACATGTACCTATTAGCTGAATTTTGAGCTGAATTCTTCACTCTGTGGTATATTGGGAATTCTCAAGTGCAGGCTTAGTGCATCGTTATGGAAAGCGATTGTTAAAAAAGATATGTTTAAGTGTGCCGTCTCCGTGGACGTGGTCCGTTTTGGGGTAAACGCGTGTATCATATTTGATGTTAAGATAAACGCCTTTCGTCAAGCACGACTCTGAAGTAAAGTTAGAATTTGCCGACAGGTTTATGGAGTGCTCGGAATGGGTAAAACTGGAAAGGAACAAAAACAATTTGAAAAAAATACTAGATAAAACGATATACAAAAAATATTGTAGGGACCGGAATCCTATTACAACACCGTTGTATTTTTAATATAACTTAGGCTAGTCTTAAATTGCTGACTAGCTGATCTTTGATAAAACGGAGATTATTTAATGAAGAAATAATTCTAATAAGAGTAGAGGTTAGGTTTAAGTAAAAGCCTAGTTAAGAAGTGTAGCGAATTAAGGCAAGCACATGGCACGAGGAAAAATACTTCTAATAAAGGGGAAAAAACTAAAAATATCAAATAATTATAGTGGATCCCTAGTAATGTTATATGGACCCCGTGGCATGGAGGCATAATGGTTAAAGTCGTAGGAAATAGACTTGTCTACCCGAGTTCAAATTCTAGACGTGGCTGTTTGCATCTCACAGCGATACTCATAGCTTTATGATTTAGTGCGTCATGGGACGCACATATCACTTTGAATGAGACCCTGGAAAATATTATGGGTCCCAACTAAAGCCGTCTTGTAACCTATCCTGTGTAATTCGTTTCTAAGAAACTGTTCAGATCTATTTACAGTTAGCTTGAAATGGTGAGGGAAAGAAAAAGAAAAACACTGGGACACATGGATATGATTTTATTGCGTCCGTTTAGATTTTTGTGTGTCAGGGACACAGGACGCATACCTATCAGCATCACTGATCTCACATAATTCTAATACCCTTGGGAAAGTTATGAATCCATATATTCTCCATCCAGCTATGGGTAAAATAGTAGGGCAGACTGGGTTCTTGAACCTTGGATAGGTAACCAGTCTAGGAAAGGAAAAATCTGAATCTGAAAAAAAAACGAGGTCAGCCGTTGATTGGGTTTGGTGGCATTCCTTATGCACCAATTCTTTCTATTGACTGTGCCAAAAATTGTGTATGGTCCAACACAAGCCTTCACTAATATAAACAAAACACTGTAGGTAGTTCATTGTATGAACCCTTGAGCGTCGAAATCAACGAGAGAATCCATTTAAAAAAAATATGGACCCCAATTGCGAACCACCGTCCAATACATTTATTATTTTTATTTTGTTTTTAGTTTTGTATATCTTGTTTACTTTATTTACTCGATTGATTTTTTTTATTGTATTCAAACAGGATTCATCAATTGACTTATCTTACTAAAGATGCTAATAGGTACGCGTCCTGCGTCACTAACGCATAAAAATCTAAAAGGACGCAGTAAAATTGTATCCATGCGTGCCAGTGTTTGTTTTCTTCACCCACCATTTCCAGATGACTGTAAATACATTTCAATATATTCTTGGAAATGAATTACACGCTATGGAGTACAAGGTAGGGTTAGACGGCTTTAGTTGTTCATAGATAAAACTCTACAATTTATCAAGAAACTTTAGTTGGGACCTATCAAATTTCCCGGGGATTCAATCAAATCAAATACATGTGTCCCTGGATGCACTAAATTAAAAAGCTATCAACATCACTGTCCATCAAGCATGAATAGAACAAAACATCTTGGGCATAAAATAACCCAACAAGGGTTGACATGCTGTAAAATCCAGCTAACCAAACCAAACCAAACCTTTATCTTTATTTATTTTCTTCTGTTTTTTTTTTGTTTTTTTAATTTTTTTTGTTATATTCTATTACATTTTGTTACCCATCAAATTTCCCGTGGATTCAATCAAATCAAATACATGCGTCCCAGGACGCAGTAAATTAAAAAGCTATCGGCATTGCTGCCTTACAGCAAATCTTTTCTGCTCAACTTGTTCTTGTCTAATGAACTTATTCATCGATAATAAGATTTTTGTAATGAGTTGTTAAACGATAAACTCATTGTCTAATCAATTGGGAACACTTTTTTTTTAAATGGCGATCATTCAAAACTTAGAGATAAAAATAAAAAATCCAATTTTATTCCCCACCCCCTAGGAATACTTTTATTCTATATACTCTCCAAAGATGCTGATAGGTACACGTCCTGCGTCCCTGGGGCACAAAAATCTAAAAGAACCCAGTCAAATCGTATCCATGCGTCCCGGTGTTTTTCCTTTTTATTCCCTCACTATTTCAAGCTAACTGTAAATATATTTCAAGAATTTATTAGAAACGAATCACACAGGATAGGTTACAAGGGTAGGAGTTAGACGGCTTTATTTGTTGCTCATAAATTTTTTCCCGGGCTCATTCAAAGGAAAATATATGCGTCTCAGGACGCACTAAATCAAAAAGCTATCAGCATCACTGCCCTCCAGAGATCCACGAACACATATTGGATTTGATAATCTCAATAGAGCTTGATCCAGAACCTTTTTTTATATTGTTCTCGTCCCCATCCTTATATTTTTGTTATATTATTCTCCTTCAGTTTGGATAGTTTATAGGTGCAAACAGCATGGGTTAATGGTTTACCTGGGATTTTTCTTTGAAAACCGCGCGCGTGCCCGTGTGTGTGTAAAAACAACAACAACAACAAAAACAAACCAACAAACAAACTTGCTTTCTACATTCCGCCTGATTTATATATACTTGCTAATTTCTGCGTAGTTTATTCTAGGAGTAATCATTTATTTTATACTTGTTTTAAAGAAATTAGTATCTACTTTAAAGGGAAATAAAGAGTTCTATCCTTATTTCCCAGTTGATTCTTGTCTGAATTTTAAGTGGAGTTGTATTGCAATTCATATGTCTGTGCGTGTGCTATATTTGTAAATAAGTACTCGATATCAGTGATAGAGCATATATATACAAAGTTAGGGTAGCGTAGACAAGGTCAAACAGAGCTTGGTGACTGGGCAAAACCTTAGCGAGTTTCTCGCCTTTACGATCATCGGACAAAGACTTGTGTCTACACTATTCAAATAGAGATATCCATCTATCACACACACACACAATATATATATATATATATATATATATATATATATATATATATACGATGATCGTAGGCGATTATAATGTTGCTTTGATAAAGACCTCTTCATGGTCGAAACAGATTTCTGTCAGCAAAACTTTTAACATCTTGTTTTTTCTACAAACTTTCTACACACACACACACACACACACACACACACACACACACACACACAACAATATATATATATATATATATATATATATATATATATATATATATATACACAAATGGTTTTAAAAGAAAAGACGGAACCCGCAGGATAAAACGAAAAAGAAACCTTTTATCTCGCTTCTTCTTGTCGGCTTTATTACTTTAAAGTTTCATGCATTAAAAACACAAACGTCAGATGAAAGACACTCTTGTATTTCATCTGATGATCGTGTTTAATTTGTAATTAATCTGATGATTGTATCTTTAATGCATGGAACTTTAAATAAATGAAGAGGTGATATATATATCAAGAACTATTTTTCTTGTCTATGTACTTAGTTGTAGCTTGACGACCAGTGGTGAATTGATAGTGATGATTCCCACAATAATACACCAGATGACCAATGGCCAAAACGTCGTGAACTAAGAATAACCAGTCCAGGAAAATAGTCTAATTGAAATGAATTCCCTGTAGATCATGAATAGGAACGAAAGTAAGATTTTATAGTAAGAGGTATGTAGTGATCAAAGCAACATTAAAGTAAGTAAAGTCGTCGGGGTGGCCTTAAAGTCGGTATCAGCCAGACAGCGGGGTTGTCTATCCCCTTTTCACTAGCGATAGACCAAGGAGATTGTTTCGTCGTCTGAGGTGGAGCACCACATCTACAATCAGCTCCTCGCTTTACTATACAGATCCCTGTGCTACTCGTACGCTTAATACTTGCATTTGTGTTTCACAAATAATTATATAGAAATCTGTATTAAGGTGATTTATCGGTTTATTCCAAAAAGAGGTCATCCTTTCAGTTGTTGATTTAGAATACACCGACTGCGCCTCTGCAGGGGTAAAAAAAAACTCCAATGCGGCTACCTATTAGCCGTGTAGGTGACTGGTGATGCTTAAGGACGGAATCCTGATGGCTGAGCAGTCCATGACCTGCAACACTCTACTTTGGCCCTTACTTCGGTGGCCGGAGAAATTGATTAAAAGATCATTAAGAAATAAAACAAATCAACAAAGAATAAAACATAATAAAAAGCAAATAAAAATACAAAGAATAATGAAATAAACAATTTAAAAACAAAAATGTACAGACATGCTGATCGGTACGCGTCCTGCGTTCCTGACGTACAAAAATCTAAAAGGACGCAGTAAAATTGGATAGGGATACACATGCCTGCATCCCTGACTCACAAAAATATAAAGGACGCAGTAAATCATATCCATGCGTCCAGTGTTTTTCTTTTTTCTTCCATCGTCACTATTTCAAGCTAACTGTAAATAATTTAATAGTTTCTTAGAAAGAATTACACAGGATAGGTTACAAGGTAGGAGTTAGAGCTTTAGATTTGGGACCCAATAATTTTCCCGGGACTGCATTCAAAGCAATATGTGCTCCAGGCATCGCACTAATAGAACTACAGATGAAACAACTTCTCATATATCATATACTGTATATATAAATGTGTGGTGGTATTTTACAGGGTATTAGTAGCCCTCCCTCCCTCTTTTTATTGCTTTTTCTAACTAATATCTCACATGATTAGCACTTTGTCAGTATAGAGAGTTAAAGTTGTAATAACCTATGTAATTTGTACTCATTATCAGTCATTATAACAAGGTGATACCTATCCATGCATCAAGTTAATGAATTTTGGCAGGAATTCAAAACATCCAAGAGAAAAAAGAAAACAAAAAACTCTAGTCAATACGTAGTAGCACATGCTTTAGCTCCAGACAATCACATGATGGATGACGGCAGATGTTCCACAAGATTAACCCAGACACCTCTAGAATATACACAACTTGATATTGCTCTAATTCAGATTGCCATACAAAAACCAAATATATATTTTCAGGATTTTACAGTGAAAGTTACAGAGTAATAAATGAATGCTTTATTTTGGTCAGTTTTAATTTAAAGATTTCATGTAGAACAAATACGAGATGTGACTAATATGCGTTGAGCACTTCAATACACCGGAGATAAACGTTACAGTGATAAATTGAATGTCAACCGCAGCAGCCTAGACCAAGTCCTAGACTAGTTGGTTGCCCAATTAAAAAAAAAAAAAAATGATGAGACTAAAATACAGGATTAAATGTGAAACACCCCTCCATTTACCCAATATACCAAGGGTTGCTCACACCCCAAGGGGTAGAAAGCATTCTTCCAGGGTGTGCAAGAAGCCGTCCATCAAATTTAGACTTAATTATTTTTCTCTTTGCAATTGATATTAGTTATATTGTTCATTTCTTTATTCAGATTTAATATCAGTTCCCTTCCAATCATGTCGAAGAAATAATATTACAAAAAACTTTTTGAAGTCAGCCGTTTTTCTGTTAATTTTGTAATATTTTAAGCAAGTAAATAGTTTTTTTGTAAAGTTTATCAAATATCAATTGTGTCAGGAATTTGCAGTTCCATATCAAGTCTGAGTCAGGATTTAGCAAGTAATTGCAAATATAAAACGCTCTGATTTTTGTTAATATTATATTAGACTTAGAGAATGAAAATATACTATGATATTTTGATAAACTGTAGTATGGTCTCAAAAGCGTAATAAATTGTAGGGGTGTAGGGTCAGAGCAAAAACTCTTTATATGGATGGTCGAATAGAAAAAGGTGTGGAACCACGTGCCATAGACCTTATTTTTCTTGACTACATTCTTGTCAAAGAAGTCCAGAAAAACTGATGTGGTTTAAAACAGCATGTTCAAACCTGTCTAGGGTTATTTTATACTAGGTTATTTTATAATGAGAGTTAAGTTTATACCCATTGTATGTCATGTTCATTTCAGTCAATTATATCAAGGTTATGCCTATTCATTCCTCAGTAATAATTTTGGGAGAGAATTCAAACATCAGAGATAATCATTCAGCTTATTCCTAATCTTTGGATTATTAGACTATGACTCATACGTATTGTTATCTACACAAAAAGTTTCGGCTGATGAATGCCCTCCGGCCTTGTTCGATATATTNTGTCAGACTCAGGAATGAAGAAGGCCGGAGGGCACATCGGCTGAAACATTGTGTAAATAACAAGAAAAATGAGGACAATAGTTCAAATAATACAAATCATCAAGCTTCATCTAAAAAATTCAGAGAAATAGCATTCCTATTTGATACAAATAATTTGCACACCATTGTAATGGCTTCAAATTATTATTTCTATTTAATATTAATAATCATTCGTTTGCACAATCATATGAATAGCCCCCTCTCTCTCTCTCTCTTACTTACATTATATATATATATATATATATATATATATATATATATATATATATAAGATTTTGGATTTTTTTAGAAGGATTGTTGAATAAAGTATATTATTATTTATATTTTTGCTTGAAGGCAATTACAATGCAGATATCATATATCTTAATAAAGTTGAAACAGACTGTACGATGTTCTAGCATCGCATGATCGTTTGCGAAATTCACTTGTCATGGTTATTTTCTATAATTATCGAATTTTATATGATATACGCATTGTAATTGCCTTCAAGCAAAAATATAAATAATATATATATATAACCCCAGACAAAAAATATGGAATTAATACACAAGAGGATGTTTATGTAGGTTTTGTTTATTTAGTGAATAAAACTAATTACAGATAAGATGCACGTTTTTTTCTTTAATACATTTCTATAACTGTTTCTTAAAAGATTTTTTGTTGGTTTTGTTTTGTACATAGTTTTATTCCTATCTAATACAAATAATCTGCACACAGTTTTATCATTTAAAATATTCCTATCTACTAACAATTTGACAAAATTATACGGTTTCAAATAATTTTTCTATTTTTTAATGATAATCATTTGTCTGCACAGCATTATGCAGTTTCAAATAACTAATAAAGATAATCCTTAGTGTTACATAATTATTAGATACCTAATATTTATGTGCAATAGTGTAGAAATCAAAATGGCCATTATAAGCTGTAGCCCATGGCCTTGAAGGATTTGAATAACAAGGCTTGACCTGTCCTGATCTTTCCTTTCGGTGGATATGGTGAGAATCGGTGAAGACCCTCTTCTGGTTTAGATTAGAAATAGATTTTAGTCAGTCGGCGAGAAACCACGATGGTGGTGAGTCGTGTTATACATGCTCCAACTCAATCTGCGCAGGTAGTCTGGTGGGGATTTCGAGAATAAAATATGATCAAAGTAAATCAAAGTCTTGTGTTATTATCTAAAAACTACCAATGACACAGGGCTTCTGATAAAGAGAAATCCCCAATGAAAGACCAGACACGAAGTCCAGACGAAGAAGAGATGTTAGAAGAGACCTAGAAGAACTTAAGATGTCAAAGACGCCAGAAGAAGTAAGAAAGAAGTAAGTAAGTAAGAAGGGTATGCAACATTAGTAAACAATTATAACTTCAAGTAACTATTCTTAATAGAAATAATTTACATTTATATAGTATCAAGTATATCTAATACTAATACAGCTCTGTCAGCTGGGGTTGTAGAATATGCCGAAAGCACCTCTGCAGAGAGGTAAGACCTCCTCCAATGGGGTCACCTGTTAACTGCATGTGGCGACCCATGAGGCTTAAGGACAGAACCCTGATGGCTGACCAGACTATAATATGCAACATTCCACTTTGGCACCTACTTGTGCCAGACATATGGTCAGAGAGGCTGCCTCCAATCAATCACCTGGTCACATCAAGCCCTAGCACCTATATGCTTGTCCCAACTGTATTGCTCTGATGGCAAAACTCCAACCATTTTTATCATATCTGTGCTAGAAGGCAGTTCATTAGACTAGGTGTGTTTTCGTACACATCCATACCGTCATTTATTACAAACAATACATGATAAAATATCTTTTTGTGTCTAAAAATTAAGGGTCATTCACTACAAGAGTAGATAGGCATACACCATTTAAGATTGGTACAAACATTCTTTGTACTAAGTCCCATCCTACTTATGGGTGGGATCTAAAATAATTATAGCAATTTTTGTGAAAATTCCATAACCAAGATGACAGTAGCAAATCTTTTACTTATATACCAAGAAGTAAGTAAATTCAAGAAGGGCAGCCCACACCTCCTTCAGTGATGCAAACTGCAACAACATTTTGTCTGAATTTTTTTAGATAAGGCTTGATAATTTGTATTATTTGGATTTTTCAGACCATTCCCTCATTTTTATTGTTATATACACAACATTTTGGCAGATGTGCCCTTCAACCTTCAGGTGTTTCTTCTCTAACCCAGTTGCAGGTTCAATCCTGGCCATGGGTGATAATAACATAGAATACTTAACATGGCTTAACACTTGTACCTGGTCATGGTTAACAGAATAAGAAAAGTCTACCCACAGTCTGAATAAACGGTTCAGTTCGAAGTTCCGTGAAAGCTCCCAATTATGGTTTGAATGCTCCAGAGTTTAACAAGTAACACCCAAAGAAGACCAGAAGGCACATCAGCCAAAACATTGTGTATATAACAATAAAGATGAGGACAATAGTCCGAAAAATCCAAATAATACAAATTATCAAACCTCATCTTAAAAATTCAGACAAAAAGTTCTATGAAGGCTACTTATTACAAGAAGGTTCCAGAGTTTGCAAAGAAACACCTGAAGAAGGCTGGTGGGCACATTGGCCAAAACGTTGTGTATATAACAATAAAGGGCACCTCATGTGGTGTAATGGTTAGCAAGCTGGATTATCAAACCATTATTAGTGAGTTTGATTCTCACTGGATGTCCCATACTTCTGGCCTTGTGTCACAGCTAAGCAATGCTTAGTAAATAACTATAACAATAAAGATGAGGACAATAGTCTGAAAAATCCAAATAGTACTAACTGCAACAACTTGTTGGATTTCTAAAAAAAATTAAAAAATGAATAAATTTTAAAATATTAATAAAATTCTGTCGCATTTAGGTGGAAGAAAAAAGAAGAAAAAAAAGTTAATGATTATAATTTCAATTAGAAAGAATAAAGATGAAAAACAGATGAGACATTTTCTGTTAAAAAAAAAACGAAAAACAAAAAACGAAGAATATTTTATGCAAAAAAGAATTAAAAAAAAAAATTCCACAGCAGCAGAGAAATTTATTTTTTTTCTCTCTCCCACCCTACCTTTTTTCTCACCCCCCACCAATTTTTTTTTTTTCAAAACCTCCATTCCTTCCAGTTTCTTTTAAGCAGGAGTTGGTTCTTGTTACAGCTGTGACCTTGACAAATTTTTTAAAAACTCATAAGGGGGTGGGGGGCAGAGTAAAGAAGACCATCTTAGCAACAAAAAAATAAATAAATGAATAAATAAACCGTTCCTATAAAGTTTCTTAGCTGGGGATGTCTTAGTAAAGAAAAATAACAGGGTTTTAAATGACTAAAGAAAATGAATTAGGCACTGACATGATTATATACATGTGTGTGTTTGTGTGTGTGTGTGTGTGTGTGTGTGTGTATATATATATATATATATATATATATATATATATATATACACATACACACACACACACACCAGTGGGTTTCACCATATTTCTTGACTGTATATTGTGTGTGTGTGTGTGTATACATATATATATACACACACAGAGACAACATACATAGAGTCTAGAAATATATAGTCTCACTAGAGTCTAGAATTATTGTGAGACCTTCTGGTATTCTTAAAATTTGAAAGGAGAAACACTTGTTGGGCTTATACAAGAGTATTATGAATTTTCCAAGCTAGTAAAAGAACCTGCACTACATAGATAGGTAGGTAAAAACTTGAGCCAAGTTTCAGATGTGAAGTCGTAGGTTTAAATGTCTATCAATCTGGTTTATTTGAATATTGTGAGTAGAAGAATAAGCATTCTAATGTGCGAAACTCATAAGACAGTCTGAATATGTGCACATACTTAACCCTTTTAAACAGAACAAATATCGATGTATACTTTTTTTACTGATAATCTAAAAAGGCAATTTATATACATAAATAACAGAGTAAAAAGAAAATCTCAAAATTTTTTTTACATTTAATCTTCAGGTTTTTGGTACTTATTTTCTACCAGAGGGGGGGGGGGCAAAGTAAGTGACCAGAAAGAAATAAGAAATTTTTTGAATATAATAACTAATACATTATAAAATTAATTCATTGATAAAACAACACTGAAAATTTCACTAAAATCAGATAATTCCCTGATTTTTGGTAATTTTTTTCAATGAGGGGGTGGTTAAATTTATTTAAAAAAATACATGTGATGTCATATTTGGCAGATCCTAGTACATGCTTAACAATAATACATTTTACTCACACCCTCTCTCTCGAAATATACATATATACAAGGTTATTTACCAAGATAGGAATGAATGATAAATGTAATGTTAATTTTTTTCAGAATACAAGGTGTGTCAAAATGTACAGATTTTAAAGCTGTATTTACCAAGATAAAAAGGAACAATGAATGGAACGTTAATTTTTCAGAATACAAGGTGTGTCAAATGGTACTGAAAATCTCGATACGTTTTTTGACACCCCTTGTATATATTCAAAAATAAATAACTTTTTTTAAACCTCGGTATCAATGCTGATACATTTTTTTTTTTTTTGACAACAAAACCCCTGAATCCATCTATTTAGCTATTCACGTCATGTCAGCTCAAAGATGAACTTCATTTATTTTCGTATTATGCATAAAAAACAAATAACACTGCTGAGTTATTAGGCACAAATGCACTCCAAGGCGAAAAATGACATTTTTAATAAGAAAAAGATGAGATAAGCTACTGAAAATAAATAGCAGTTCAGTCTTGTGAAATAAGACTTTTTAGATTCCAGATGAAAGAATCAGGTTTATTCTTTAAAACATTAAGGTAATTCAATTACCTTTTGACAATTAAGAAAAATAAAACTTGTGTCATACAGGAAGCTTAATCAAGTGATAGCATTTAAAAAAGGTAAAACAAAGTAACGTTTGATTTTTTTAAAAATAAACTTTTTTAAAAAGCTAACCTGAAACTTTAACTTTGTGACGGAGAACGAGAAAGGAAAAGAGCAAAACATTGTTGTTAAGTATCTGGCCACCATCCTTGGCTAGTTGTAAAAGAACTTAAAGTAAATAAGTAAGTAAGTCATTAAGTCCTGTGGTATTGTTTCCTTTAGGTCCGACGTCCAAGAAGATCCAAGTATCAATGAGCTAAGATTAAGAATCAGGCTAGTATAAATACAACAACAGCAGCAGCAGCACTGCCAGTGATTGGACAATAGGAATCTTTCCCAGGTCACGTGCTTATAGGCGAGTCTATAAGTAGAGGTGTACATCTGTACATTACGTGCCGGGATCGAACTCACGTCCTCCCGTGTGCAAAAACAGTTGCGATGTAGGAACTGGACGGACGCGGGGTTTGACTGACGTGCCCGGATGTTTGGCTAATATGCCCATAAAATAACAAGTGAGTCAAGTGCCGGGCAGTCAGCAGAAGCAGAAGCAGAAGACGACAAAGCGCTTTTCAGTAAGGAAATGTGATTTTGAACTGCTAAAGATTATTTCGACTATGACGACGGATTTTTCCAGCTGCTAGACGAAGAATGTATTGACCAACAGAGGGTCTGACTTGTGAGAAGACTGAGAACTCGCTTGTTTTTGGTTCCCCCTTGGCGGGAGCTTGTTGATTCAAAGGTCTATTTTGCCCAATATATTTTCGCCCCTTCTATAAACTTATAATTAATATCATACCAGAAAGAAAGAAGCATGCCTATTGTCACATCTCTAAATAGACATTCCTAGTTCTGCTGGAAGCATCGGAATTGTCTTTAGGATGCATAGTTAAACCTACACCTACCATCATCTCCTCACTTTACCGCACAGATTTCTGTGCTACTCATACACCGAGTTGGTGAGAGCTGGTATTGAACCCAGAACCTTGTGGTTCCTAGTCGGATATTCTACCTACAAGCTAGTAAGTAGTAAGTAAAGTCGACGAGGCGGCCTAAAGTCGGTATCAGCCAGTCAGCAAGGGAGTCTATCCCCTTTTCAATAGCGCTAGACCAAGGAGATTGTTTTTAGCATCTGAGGTGGAGCGCCACACCTACCATCAGCTCCTTACTTTACCGCACAGATCCCTGTGCTACTCATACGCTGAGTTGGCGAGGACCGGTATTAAACTAGGAACCTTGTGCTTTCTACCTGAACGCTCTACCGACTGAGCTAACCAATGACCCTAGACAGAAGAGTTCAAATCTTGTTCCATTTTTGCTTTTCTTTTCCTACCATGTGTATTATAAATATATCCCAGAAGATAATTGGTGCCTGTCTGAGAAAAACACCTCTAGAAATTTCATTAATGACACTGAACTCATAACCAGAATACCAATGTTTCACTAATTGTTTGCTTTAGCAATACTGGAACAAAAAAGATACCATTTCTCTCAATGATTTCTTCACTTTTAAGACCTTTACAATCTTTGTGTATATAGGAAAAAAAGAATTAAACAAGGGTAAAAGCCTAAATATTTGTACATATGATCTCTTTATACAAGAATAAGTCCAGCTTATTCATTCTTAAAAGGTAAGCTAGCAAAAAAGTATGTCATTCATAATGTATGTAAGGGGTAAGCAGGGTAGCAAAATAATAGTAGTAAAAAAAAAAGAAAAGAAAAGAAAAACAAAAAACATAATAGTTGCCATTTTATCTACCATAAAAAAAAATTGTAACCTTTTCTTCTGTTTGTATAATTTGGATTATTCAGACTATTGTCCTAATTTTTATTGTTATCTGTACAATAGGGTAGGTCGATTTTTTCACTTTTTTAAAATATCAAATTGTCCATCTATGCAAAAGTTGTGTTATTATACTGAATACTGATACCAAAAATTAGATCTTTTACTTGCACCATTGTTTGAGGAAATAGCATCAAAGATCATCAACTAAAACACACTAAGAATCCTCATTTTTGCAAGAGCTAGCCTAGAAATTAGTTAGAAAATTTACTGTTTACAATATTTAAATCAGAAATGTTATTTCATTTCATTAAAATGAAATGAATTAAATATTATAAATAGAATTCAATTTGAAAATGTGTCCCCTCCTCATCACCACCGACACCTCTGATATGCTACTTTTTACCTCATTAATTAAGCTGTAACAGAAGATCTTTGATGGTATATCCTCAAACAATGGTACATATGAAAGATCTAATTTTTGGTATCAGTATTCAGTATAATAACACAACTTTATTTTTCTTTAAAAATTAAGAAAATGATGAGATTCTTAAAATAAAAGAAGCAAAACTGCCCATTTTATTGGAATTATCTGTTACTTTTTATAATGAGAAACTATAATAAGAAAAAACTAAAAATAGTTTATCATCATTTTTTATAAAAAAAACATTTCCTTGCAAAAGCCTTTGAAATTGCACCAATTGTAAATTAAAACAAATAAATTTAGTCAACATCAGTCTTCCCATCATGCATCAGTTTCTTCGATTTTGGATCCAATACTGCTAATCAGTAAACTAGACTTTCAATCAATTAGAGAAAGATACTCACTCGTTCATCATAGAATACTCATTACTTATTGATTTCTTGAAATTTAAAACCTCTAAACTTCTTTATACAATATGAAAACTTACCAAGCTTTTCTGAACTCCTACATTAAAGATTCAATTTCTCAAATAAGGAGAAAGTCATGTTCTTAATTAATCTCAGAATTTGAAAGATTGATTTGTTAGCAAGATGTGCGCAGCAACCAGATTTATTATCTAAGTTTCCAATGAGGTGAACAGACAAAAAAGTTTTGCAACAATTAGACTCTCTGGTCTTGGTTAGTTTGTGGGTACTACTAGTATAATGAAGCACATTTCTCTCCAGGTCTTCAACTGGTTTGAATTCAAAGTTTTCCTTCTCCTAGACCAATTGCCATAGCAAGGTTAAAGAGTCCAATGTTGGTCAATAAAATATGTTTATTCCTGTGTGTGGAGTTAAGTGAGTGAAAGTCTTTCTGTGATTGGACATAGGAATCATGTGATGGGCCCAGACGATTTGCGCGCCATGCTCAAGTTAGATATTCAGGACCAGTTTCCAGGACCAGTTGACCAGAAATTATGTCCAAAAAAACCCCCAAAAAAACACTAAATCAGAAGATACCAGATATCCTCTTCATCACACCAGTAAGTCTCTCAAACTTGACTTTATACACAGGAAGGACTTTATATTGTTAGTCATTGTTTTGTTAATAAATGAACTATTAGAATTGAACTAAGTTTTAATTCATCTATTTTTTTACTGTTAATCTTAGAATAAATGCTATACTAACACAATACTAGTATGCCTAACTATTTACTATTGGAGGTAGAATAGTTGGATCCATATATTTCCCAAAGGTATTAGTGCTATGTGGAATGCAAGCAGTTTCACCTACGATTTGAACTTGAGTATCTGAGTTCAATTCCTATGATGATAACTGTATTGAACAATTTTTTTTATCAAATTGGATTCCACCAAACTTTTTGAATGAAAATCAGTAAGCTAACCATTTTATGAAGGGCCAATTTTGTTACTAACACATTTCTTAAGAAGAATAGTGTGAAACATTAGATTGTGAGAGCAAGTCTTAAAGGCTAAAAATTCTTTCTTAACAAAGTGGCAAATATCAAACAAACACAGAACTATTGTTTTAGGCCACTTGTGACAATAATAAAAGCACCTCAAGTAAGTAAGTAAGAGAATCTTCAGCTTTTAATAGATTCAAGGAAAAAATAATTGAGAACAATTTCTTCAAAACAGGCAAACTATCATTTGACAGGGAAAAAAAAGGGGGGGGATAACTCCTCCTCCTCCTCCTCCTCCTCCTCCTCCTCCTCCTCCTCCTCCTCCTCCTCCTCAGATAAATTCATAGCTGAAGATTAATGGATTCTCTTAGAAAACACAGACAACTTTTCAAATCATTTCTTCCTTTGTGAACATTAATTAATCCATTTAATTTCACCCTTTAACACAAAATAACTATAAAATATGTTGTTACTAGAGGCATCTCAATCTATCTAAGGTTATTGTGTGCCTAGAGGTTAGGGAATTGTGTTCATTGTAAGTTCATATTTATATTTTTTGTGTAGTTTTTTTCTTAGAAGATTTTTGGTTTTTCACAGTTCTATCAAATCCAAATATTTTTTTTAAAAACAGATCTATTTAATCTAGATGGGATCCTAACAGATGCTAAGTGAGAGGAATATGCTCAACTTACTTGGCACAAATTGTCAATTCTTGATATTTTTGACAAAGATACGCACAATAAACAAACAACTTTTCAAAATCATTTCTTCCTTAATGAACATTAATTAATCCATTTAATTTCACCATTGAACACAAATTAATCTTTATTCTTAAATAACAAATGATCACCAATTAAGCAGAGCAGTTATTCTAATTAGCAACTTCAATTAATTAAACCATTGAATCCTAGCAGCAAGTATTTGTGCAACTATCTAGAAGTATATGTACCTGGGCAAAAAATTATGCACCAGGGTCTCTCAGAGATTTTGTAGGATCACAGCTACTGGTTGGTTGGTTGGATTTTATGTCATGTCAATCCTTGTTGGGTTATTTTATGCCAACAACATTTGGTTTATTCATTCTGAATGTGTATTCAATTTTTTTTTAACCCCTTCTTTTAAACTCTTTTTTTCTATTCAACCCATAGATGGAACGCTAGCAGGTACTACCACTCCAGATCTGAGTGGATCTGGAGTAATGGCAAAGAGGAGGTACTCCACACTTCCCAGAGCTCCAAAATTGAAAACTTCACCATTAGATGCAGTTTAATGTCATACCCAGGACACTTAACAGCCACTGCTATTTGTTATTCATTCGCTAGTCGATCATCATCCGAAATAACGAAATAATCTGTTATAATACACAGCTTAATTATCTGTAATTGAATACAAAGGAGAAATCTGAGTAACGCTCAAATACGTCAGAGGACAAATTCTCAGTTATAGAAATCAGTTCTTTTTATGAGTCCATATCTAATTTGTGTCATTGACTCTTAAAAATAGCAAGACAGACAAACAGACAGACAGACAAGAGATTAATTTGCTTTGTGTCTAATTGTCCCTGGGTATTTTCAGGACATGACAGTGTGTTTCCAATGTTTAATTCATTTCTTCTCATATGTTGATCACTATGATCATATAAACATCAAAGTAGATACAAGGTTCTCTCTCTCTCGGATAGATGACACAAGATACAACTTTAACAACAAGAATGATTGGTTGTATTCAACTGAACAATGACTAAATCAGTTCACATCAGACTTTTTTTCCCCCCCGCCCTTAAGGCACCACCGGTGTATTTTTTTATATTTTCTTTTTTATCAGGTCTGTCTGAGATATTTACAATAGAAATTCAATTGGCTAAGTGTAGGTTGGCTAGATTTTACGGCATGTCAACCCTTGTTGGGTTATTTTATGCTAAAGATGTTTTGGACTCATCGACCAGAGTTCAAATCCTAGACAAGGCTGTGGGCATTTCAGATAGCGCTAATACCCTAGGAAAATGTATGACTCCATATATTCTCCCTCCAGCTATGGGTAAAATAGTAGGGCAGACTGGGCTCTTTAACCCTGGATAGCTAACCAGTCTAGGAAGTGGAAAAATCTGAATTTGAAAAACCTGAAGTCAGTCGTTGATTGTGTTTGTGGCATTCCTTGTGCACCAATTTTTTCCTATCGACTGTGCCAAAAAGTGTGGATAGTCCAACACAAACCTTCACCACTATAAACAAAACACTGAAGGTTGTTCACTGGATGGACCCTCATGCATCAAAATCAAGAGAGCCCATTTATTTCATTCTTGATGGGTATTCAAATTTAAAAAAAAAAACTCATCTTGTGATCTATTTAACCCATGGATGGAATCATAGCAGGTATTACTACTCCAGGTCAGAGTGGACCTGGGAGTAATGGCCATGAAGAGGTACACCACACCCCCGAGAGCTTCAGAACTGGAACCCCACTACTAGATGCAGTTTGATATCATACCCAGGATACGAAGACCCTCAACCTTTGCCTTCTAGCACATATATGATAAAAAAAGTTGGGGCGTTTGCCATAAGAGCAATAGGGTTAGGACAATCAAATACGTGCATGGCTTGACTAGCCGATTGATCAGAGGGTGCCTCTCCGACCAGCCTAAGTAAGAGTCAAAGCGGATTGTTGTACATTATTGACTGCTCAGCTACCAGGATTCCGTCCTTAAGCATCACGGGTTGCTATGGCCAACAGGTGATCCTATTGGGGGGAGGAGGGAGTCTTACCACTCTGCAGAGGTGCAGTCAGTGTATTCTACAGCTCCAGTCGACAGGATGGTGTTACTAAGGATAAATCTTAGTAACGCTCAAATACGTCAGAGGACAAATTCTCAGTTATAGAAATCAGTTCTTTTTATGAGTCTATATCTAATTTGTGTCATTGACTCTTAAAAATAGCAAGCCAGACAAACAGACAGACAAGAGATTAATTTGCTTCGTGTCTAATTGTCCCTTATTATTAGTTACTTGAAACCATATAACTATGTTCAAAGAAATCGTTACTATTAAATAGAAATAATTAATTTTATCCATCTATAAGATTTTGCACATTATATCTTTGTTTTTATGTCATCAATATAATCTCTGTCTGAAAGAATTCTGTATCTACTTTGATGTTCATCTAAAAAATAGCTGCAAGCAAGAAAAAAACAAATTAAAAATAGGAAGGACTTTTTATCATGTCATAAAAATCTAGAAGCACAAAAATATCTTAGCCAACAACTTCTTTAGAATCACTAGTGCAAGTATTTAAGTTTCAATGTAAGGAAATATTATATTTAATTAGAAAGGCTAGTGAAACTAAATAAGAATGCAGATAAAGATTTGAATCAGAGGGGGGTATAATCGAAAAATAGAACTGAAACTCATTACCCTTTAGGATATCACCTAGGGTGCCAATATCTGTGGCACTACAAATTCAGGGAAACTAAATTTCTATTTAAACTTAAGATGTCAATTTAATATATTATCCGACCAAGGACTGGTCACAACTCAGAAGTATCTTATTTTGCTCTACATGTATATAATAATGATTAGCAAATATATGCACTCTCCTGGTGCAAGTATTTAAGTTTTAATGTAATAAAATATCATTAAATTAGAAAAATTAATGAAACTAAATAAGAATGCAGATAAAAAGATTTGAAACAGGAGAGTATAATCGAAAAAATAGAACAACTGAAACTTACTCTTCAATCACCCCTGTCTTTGCTAAATTTTCCTAATTTAACTATTTAGTTAAAATAGGAAGTAAAGAATAAAATTAGTTATTTCTTCCTGTTAATGGATTTCTTTTAAGATTCATCCCTGAGATTTTTGCTCATATTCATTAAGATAAAAACCAAACAATTAGAAATCAATAATACTAAGCACATATCTATTAAAATCAATTTTTTAATATCAATATGCAAATTAGCCTTCCCATTCACAGTGGAAACTGCTATCTTGTTGTATATATAAATACAATTGCATGTTATTAGTATCTAGATATGTCCAACATATCAAACTTCCAGTTTCGACCGGGGGTCCAGTGAGCTTCGACCACTGGACCTTACAAGTTAACAGCGTCGATCCCAGGGAGCTATCACCCCAGGCAATACCTGCCCCCTTGACTTAAAGGGGCAGGGCTGGGTTTATTGCCCAGTGCCTGAGGCGCCCCCCTTGAGGGGGAATGCTGATGGGATCAATGCATTTTTTGCACCCACCTCTCATGGCCGTACAATGTGCGGTATATGGTAAATATCCTAGTATGTAGATATGTCCAACATATCTAACTCCTATTTCGACCAGGGGGTCCAGTGGCTTCGACCCTGGACCGTGGCTACAATTGATCCTAGGGGGCTATCCCCCCAGGCAATACCTGCCCCCTTGATTTAAAGGGGCAGGGCTGGGTTTATTGAGGCGCCCCCTTTGAGGGTAAATGCCGACGGGATCAACACCTTTTTTGCACCTGCCACCCATGAGCTATGGTTTGTGGATGGTCCCACATTAATAGGGCCTTGTGCCCAACCCATACACTTGAGATATGTGGTAAATATCTAGTATGTAAATATGGTCAACAGTATTAATAATGCAAAACAATTTTATCAATAATTGAAATTCAATAAAAATAAAATCATGAATGTGACGTAAATAACAAAGGGAATTGTGACTTGAGTAGTGATATAGTTTCAGTTACAGACAAACATACAATCTCCATTATAATAGGATTCATCTCTTAAATGTCTCTTTCCCTCGTGTTATTTTCTTTTACTTTCCAGCAAATAAATAATTGAATAGATTAATAAATAATTAGATGAATATAACCATTAAGCTTTGTTAGCTCCAGCCTTGTTAAAAGGCCAAAGATACTATCACCCCTTTGGTCTTGTTATTACATCTTTTATTGATATTGACCAAGCTTAGTTTAACCCATTACCTTTAATAATGAAAATAGAAATACAAGGTGCGTCAAAAGTACAAAAAAATCTCAATATTTTTTGACACCTTGTATTCTGAAAAAAAAAAAAAAAAAAAAAAAATTACATTTATTCTTCATTTCTATCTTGGTATATACAGCTTTAAACTTGTACTTTTTTGACATACCTTGTATTCTGAAAAAAATTATGAATGGAACGTTATTTTTTCAGAATACAAGGTGTGTCAGAACGTACACCTTGTATATCATTTCTTTTTTTTTTATTTTTTTTATTTTTGAGGTGTGTGGTAAATGGCTACAGTTGGAGGAAATGGACATGATGAGATGAGTTCAAATCCAGGACGAGGCTATTTACATTTCATATAGCACAAATACCCTTGGGAAAGGTATGAATTCAACTACTCTCCTCCACCTATGGGTAAATAGTAGGGCAGACTAGGCTCTTTAACCTTGGTTAGGCAACCAGTTTAGGAGAAGGAAAACTGAATTCAAACTTGTTGAATTCCGTTTATGAAATTGGCCTTGTGTCACATCCTGCCCATGCGGAGGGGTTGGTAAATATCATTTCTTTTTACAGGGGGATATATATATATATATATATATATATGTGAGAAATGTGAGGAGGTTAATCCGACAGTATGTGGAGAAAGGTAGACAAACACGGGATGTTATGGAAACTGGATGTTTATTGTCGACGATGCAACGTTTCGGTCTCTTAATTAAATTAAATTTAATTAGACCATCTTCAGGACTTGGATATAGTAGTTGCTTCAATGATGGACATTCTCAAAATGCTGAAAACAGAAGGTCGTCAGTAGGGAGAGGGGGTGGTTGGGGGTGGTTAGTGGATTTTCTTCTCACTAGATGGGGATATATATATATATATATATATATATATATATATATGTGTGTGTATGTATTTAGCCAATCCTTCTGCCATGGGCAAAAAAAAAGGAGCCAATATTATTATTTCTTATTGATCAATATACTTTTCAAATTAATGGAGTAAATGATTTAAAAATTCTTTCAGTTCACTGCATGGATTTAATTAAAATGTGATAATAGAATAACTAACCAATATTTATTTTTGTTTGAAAAATAATAATTCTTACATTATAAAAGAATAAATAATCAATATTGATTTTCTTTTCATTAATAACCCAGATTATCTTAGTTTAGTTTGTTGTTTTACGGCATATCAACCTCAGTGGGTCATTTAATGCCGATAAAGATTTTAAATAAAGTAATTCTAAATGGATACTCAATTTTGTTTATAAACTCATGTTTTTCTATTTAACCCATAGATAGGACCCTAACAGGTACTACCACTCCGGGTCTGAGTGGATCTGGGAGTAATGGCAATGGAGAGGTATTCCACACTTCCCAGAGCTCCAAAATTGAAACCATTAGATGCAGTTTAATGTAATACAGGACACTTAACAACCACTGCTATTTGTTATTCATTCGCTAGTCGATCATCATCTGAAGTAACGAAATAATCTGTTATAATACACAGCTTAATTATCTGTAAAAGATAAAAGATCTGTATCAACCTCAGTGGGTCATTTAATGCTGATAAAGTTTTTAAATAAAGTAATTCTAAATGGATACTCAATTTTGTTTATAAACTCATGTTTTTCTATTTAACCCATAGACGGGACCCTAACAGGTACTACCACTCCGGGTCAGAGTGGACCAGGGAGCAATAACCCAGATTAGTCCAATTTATTTTAAAAGTATCCCCAAAAAGTCACTAGTAGCAAAATTCAAAATTTAGTAGAAATGAGTGTAGAATAAACATTCTTATTTCCAATCACTTTTGAATTGGTATGTGCAGGTTCCATTGTTGTCCGTGGCGCCATGTAGAAATTTGTTGGGTGATTAGCATCCAACAGTGTTGTGAGCTGAGTATGCTGTTGGTTTGAACAACAACTAAGCACTACTGACTGGTGCCCAAAACAGCTGGTATTTATGGAACTCAGGAATACTCCATTCATGTATTTGGGTGATTCCATTCCTTGAGTCCTGATTGACTGATTGGTTTATATGATGTTATGATGCTTCATAAATACTTTGGAATTTTGCAGTAGGCTTGCAACAAGGTAAGATCTGTATTAAGCTATGACTTCCTTGTTGCCTTGTCTTACCAATTCAATGCTAATTGGAACTCAGTGTGTTTATTCTACACTAAGCTTTTAGAAAATGACCTTGTTCAATCCTAGCCCAAATTAGGCAAACCTGAAGTTGAAATACACAAAATGTGGTTACAAAGAACAAAGAGAAATATGAATTTCAAATGGGGGGGGGGGTGAGAAGATTGTGTTTACACTAATCTTTCCAGTGGGGAGGGTCAAGTCTTTAAAACACCTTTTATAGTGTCACAGTTTAACATTTAATTGATGAAGAGGATATAACTGTTTCTAGAAGTTTTTTAGAGTTTGGCACATACCAACTGCATCAACCTGTTTCTCCACTACAATATAATCACACACATTTTTTAAAAAACCTTTTTAATTTGACAATTGTAAAACAAAAGTTCAGACGGAGTCATAAATATACACTTGGTTTTATTTAATTTACAAATAGAAAAATAATGTACCTAATTGGAAAGTGCTGTCCAAAATTCTTAGAAAATCACCATTTTAGTTTGAGAGAAGAGAGAGAGGGGGGGGGAACAAAAGAGAAAAAAACATAAAGAGAGAAAACAAAAACAAAAAAGGGAAAAAAAAAAACAAAGAGAAAAAACAAAAAACAGGAAGAGAGAGAGAAAGAAGAGAGGAAGAGAAGAGAGGAAGAGAAGAGAGGAAAGAGAAGAGAGGGAAGAGAAGAGAGGGAAGAGAGAAAAGAAAGAGAGAGAAAAGAGAAGAGAGAGAAAAGAGAAGAGAGAGAAAAGAGAAGAGAGAAGAGAGTAAAGAGAGTAAAGAAGAGAAGAGTAAAGAAGTAAAGAGAAGAGAGTAAAGAGGAGAGTAAAGAGAAGAAGTAAAGAGGAGAGTAAGAGAAGAGAGTAAAGAGAGAGTAAAGAGAAGAGAGTAAAGAGGAGCAGTAAGAGAAGAGAGTAAAAGGAGAGAAAAGAGAAGAGAGTAAAGAGGAGAGTTAAGAGAAGAGAGAGAAGGAGTAAAGAGGAGAGTAAAGAGAAGAGAGTAAAGAGGAGAGTAAAGAGAAGAGAGTAAAGAGGCAGAGTAGGAAGAGAGAGAGAGAAGAGGAGAGTAAAGAGAGAGTAAGAAGAGAGAGAGCGAGAGTAAAAGAAGAGAGAGAATGAGGAGAGTAAAGAAGAGAGAGAAGAAGGAAGAGGAGAGTAAGAAGAGAGAGAAGAGAGAGAAAGAAGAGAGAAGAGAGAGAAAGGAGAGTAAAGAAGAGAGTAAAAGAAGAGAGAGTAAAAGAAGAGAGTAAAGAAGAGAGAGAAGAGGAGAGAGAGAAGAAGAGAAGAGGAGAGAGTAAAGGAAGAGAGAAAGAGGAGAGAGAGAGAGTAAAGAAGAGAAGAGAGAAGAGAGGGAAGAGAGTAAAGAAGAGGGGGAAGAGAGTAAAGAAGAGGGGGAAGAGAAGTAAAGAAGAGATCTCTCTCTTNGAGAAGAGACAACCACTGTACATAATTTGATAAAGTGGTTGGAAACAATTATTTTCTCTGGTGTGGATTAGAAAAAATGAGTTTTCTAGCCATTCTCTTTCCCTGCCCATTGTCTGATCGTTGGGGAGGGAGTTGTTTGCTTGGTTTGTATGGCCATGCCATCCCGTCTCAAAAGAGCATGGATTTGCGCTTGTGTAGTGTAATTATTAAGGTCTTGGAGAATTTGGGATTGAAAAGAAAATGGTAATCAGATTTCTGGTGAAAGAAGAAAAGAAATAAGAACGGAAAGAAGATAAAGTTTGGAATCTACACACTCAACTTGTGTCAGCCAGTGACCGGTCAATGACCCCTGCGCTAGAATTTAAAAATAAAATGGAAGTCCCAGGTTTTCTGCGGAGGAGCGGAAGTGGATATGCCCTTCCCCCATCCCTGGGATGACAAATGGAAATAAAGGAAACTTGGCCTTTTTTAACTGTGCCTTTGTAAGGGGCAGACGTGGATTTTTGGGTTTCCTCATGATGTATTTTGCATAGTAGTAGTGAACATGATTATGATAGACAAGTTTGACCTCTCTCTCTCTCTCTCTTTGACAAAAGAAATCACGAGCCTAGAAAGAAATAAACAACCCCTTTTTGACTATACAACTTTCGTATGTGTTTTCTTTGAGCTAACGACTACTACTACAACGACTTGAACCCCTACGCAAACACTTGGATCTGGATGAAATCTAAAACAAGTTTGCATGGATTATTATAGTTGTGTATGTGGCAAATTTCACACCACTGATAATGTCCAAGGGAAGGGAAGGGTGTGGCCCAAAGTAGTTGGTACAGAGCAATTGAAGGATTTGCCTGAGTTGAAGAAAATGTTGAACTCCATAGAGACTCAAACTGCTGTGTTTTTGAATTCATGAGTATGTATTTACCTAAAACCCCTTCCACCATGGACTGAATGCACGTGGTTGCTAAGACCCTCAGCCACCACCTTTTAGCACGTATATGAATAAAAAGGATGGGGCTTGCCATAGGAGAATAATGTTGGACAATCATATAGGTGCTAGAACTTGACATGACCAGTTGATTGATCAGAGGGGCCTCTCCTGTCCTTAAGCATCACGGGTCACCACGCCACATAAATAATTAATAGGAATAATTATCTGAACTTTGTAACTTCATGCACTTTATATGAAAGAAAATACAGTACTAGTTATGAGTATAGATAAAAGATATGAAAAACCACAAAATGCTGTTAAAGTGAAAACATTTTTATAACATAAAGTACTAGTTATATAACACAGAAAATATAAAACATATTTTATTTTATAACATATAAGTACTAGTTATATACAACAGAAATATAAAACATATTTTATACATATATAGTAACTAGTTATATACAACAGAAATATAAAACATATTTTAATAACATATAAAGTACTAGTTTTATATACAACAGAAATATAAAACATATTTTATAACATATAAGTACTAGTTATATACCAACAGAAATATAAAACATATTTTATAACCATATAAGTACTAGTTATATACAACAGAATATATAAACATATTTTATAACATATAAGTACTAGTTATATACAACAGAAATATAAAACCTATTTTATAATCATTATAAGTACTAGTTATATACAACAGAAATATAAAACCTATTTTATACATACATAAGTTAAGCTAGTTATATACAACAGAAAATAAAACCTATTTTAATAAACATTATAGTACTAGTTATATACAACAGAAATATAAAACCTATTTTATACATATAAGTACTAGTTATATACAACAGAAATATAAACCTATTTTATAACATATAAGTACTAGTATATATACAACAGAAATATAAAAACCTATTTTTAACATTATAAATACTAGTTATATACACAAATATAAACCTATTTTAAACATATAAGTACTAGTTAATATACAACAGAAATATAAAACTATTTTATAACATATAAGGTACTAGTTATAGTACACAGAAATATAAAACTATTTTTATAACATATAAGTACTAGTTATATACAACAGAATATAAAACCTATTTTAATAACATATAAGTACTAGTATATACAACAAAAAATATAAAACCTATTTTATAACATATAGTACTAGTTTTATATACAACAGAAATATAAAACTATTTATAACATTAAGTACTAGTTATATACAACAGATAATATAAACTATTTTAATAACATATAAGTACTCATTATATATACAACAGAAATATAAAACAAAATAAATTACTGTAGTAGGTAATTATCCAACTGTTAGCTTATCTGTTAGGTAGAATGCGGCACAGTCATAAGCATGTAATATACTGTGAGAATCAATCTAATCACTATACAGTAAGTAATTGGATCTATAGAATAGCTTGTTAACACAACACCATCATGGATGTTCATTATTATCAAACCTTTGCAATGGTAGAATATGACAAGGTTACACATTTAGAGCGTCCAGTGATGATCAAACTTACCATTCAATAGTAATGGATCTTGCTAACCATTACACCACGAATGGGATCCCTTTTGTAGTATGACCCATATAGCTGTCTATGCACCACAATTTTCTTTTATATTCTTCTTCTTTATTCTTTCCTTGTTCTGGCTTAGTTCCACTCTCCTCCTCCTATAGTCTTTTCTGCTCTTCCTTCTATTTCTGTTTGCCTACTCTGTTATGTCGAACACGTTTATTTCCAGAGTGTATAAGGCTCATTTGAAATGAGTCATCACTGACATCAGGGGTAGAGTAATGACAGCTTGTTAACCCTTTTTAAATCACTGACTCCACCCTCCTTTCTTCCTCAATTATTGGGGTGAGTGAATGAAGGATGCAGATAATGGTAGTATATTAGTGTCTTTGGTTTGTTGTTTCTTCTTGGCGGTTAGTCCCATTGAGACTCTTTGATAAAAGCCAGGATGACAAAGACTGGGAGAGATGATAGAGCGACTGGGACAGGGATCACCAAACTTTTTTCACAATAGGGCCAGATATTTGAAAAGAATAAAGAGCATGGGCTACATTAGTATGATGTTCAATACTTGCTAGCCAGAATGAAAGCTCTGCGAAAAAAAGATGTAAAACAAAATTTATGGTATTTTATTAGTAAGTGCGTCCCGGTCTCCTGCCTCAAAAATTGCAGCTCGCGTCCAGTCACCAGACAAAAAAGACAGAGCATAACCGAATACACTCTGTAGCAACTGACAGAACATGGTCAAGTGTTTAGTATATATGTATATATATACAGTATATATAATCACATTACAACCTGTCAATTCAAAAAAAAAAATTCTTGATCTGTTTTAGATATGTAAGCTAGCATTTAAATACTACTTAACCAGGATTTGTCCAATTCTGTTATAGAGTCATGAAAATCCCAAACGTGATCATGAGAATGATGTAGGTTTAGTTTCTTCATTTAATGGCATATCAACATTCATGAGTTATTCAATGCCGAAGCAATTTTTTTTTTTTTTTCCTCTCTTTTAAATCAATATTAAGTATAACTCATTAAAAAAGAAGAAAAAAAAAACTGAGCTCTGAAATTCTATATTTTGATTTGAAAACCTGACCCATGTTTTCAATCATTTTAACAAATAGATTAACCTATTTAAAAAAAAAAAATTCTTTTTTTTTTAAAAAAACATTATCGTATTACCTGATATGTTCATATAATATTCTTGTTTTCTCATGACACCATGTTTAAAACAAGTCAACCACAGATTTCCATGTTAATGAGACTCAACATATGAGCCATTGTGACAGGATAAAGCTCATTATTTCCCATTCTTTAAGAATTTTTTGGAAAGGTCTGATTGCTTTAATGGACTAATAAAAAGTCTGATGGGATGTCTGAAGTATATGTGAATTCTTGTACATCTGATATACAGTGGTACTTTGACTTAAGAGTTTAATTAATTCTACTCATAACAGTTTCCTTGTATATCAAATCAATTTTCCCCATTGAAATAAGCTGAAATGCCATTAATCCATTCCAGTCCCCCTAAAAAACAAAAACAACCTGATTTTTATGTTACATTTTTTAAATAGAAAAAATAACACTGTATTGTATAAAAACATGAATGAAATAGAATGTAATGACTTACATGCAGTAAAAAGTTTTTTTTTGGTGGGGTGGGGGTTATGAAATATTATCTTTGGTATTATTAATTTGAAACTTAGTATTTTTAGTGAACTTATTAACATAAGCATATCTGAAGCTTGCTTGTACCTTAAATTTTAGCTCACAACACAAAGCAAAAAATCAACCGAGTGACAGCTTGTAACTTGAAAAACTTCTAAGTTGGGACACTAAGTCAAGGTATCACTGTATTACAAGAGACAGATTATAGACAATGTTTTATTCACTCTGTTTGCCTTTACCTGATTTTAACTCGTAAGTTATGGTACTCATAAGTCAAGGTATCACTGTATTGCCACCAATGAAGCTGCTTGTTACTGTAATAAATGAATTAGTTCACTTAATTGGGCAAGTTCAAAAATATTTGATAAGAAGTTCTAATTATGATTACGTTTATTTCATTAAGAAGAAATTTATCTAATGACCTGACACACAATGTAGGTAAATAATTATAAGAAATTTCAATGGGAGGATTATTGAAACATTTTTTTTTCTGTCTGGTGCTTCTGATTGTATACTCGCCTAAATCAAAATGGCTGTTTAACATATAAAACTCTTTATTTTTCTCAAGTTTAACTCTTTGCCTACTAATCTACCCGCAAATTTTCAACTGGTTCTCATTAATTGGAATTAGTAGACCAATTCATATTGGTTGGTAGCAATATCTCATCTACTGAAAGTGATGTTAAAATACTCATAGATAAAGCCTGGACTACTACTCCAAGTCATGGATTGGCAAAATGTGCCAAAAATTTTTCTGTTACTTCTAAGGTGTACCTTGAGCAAAAAAAAACTTTTTTTTTTTGTTTTTGTTTTTTTGCTCAAGGTACACTTTAGAAAAGCTCCATATTCAAAACCTGAATAGGTTTGTATTATTTGGATTTTTTGACTGTTGTCCTCAATCTTTATTGCTATATACACAATGTTTCGGCTGTTGTGCCTTCTGGCTTTCTTCAGGTATTTCTTGTCGAACTTGAGAACCTTTTCATTGAAAACTCAGTAGCCTTCATAGAACTTCGAACTGAACCCTTTATCAATTTAGTATTTAATTTGAGTAGTGTCGTTCCCATAATCATATGACACACTGTTGCACCATTCTTCTGTTATCAGCTCTTCCCAAAAGTGTGGCTGGTTCTACCAAACCTTTACGCTATAAACAAGATCATCGATCTACAGTCTTAGTGGTTCATAGTCTTTACATGAACTGTTAGGCTTTTTTTTTAATTTAAAAAAATTTTTTATTTTTTATAGTGGTAGATATTACTTTAGTAAACACTGAACTGTGCACTGCGGCAAAGAGGTTATAGGCATTGTATTTTTTTTTTTTTTGTCCTCTGTTCTTTTTTTTTTTTTTCTTAACACACACAGGATTGTAATTTTCTAAAGTGTTCAATTAATGTCAATTAGCTTCCAGGATTCAATGTCTTCTTTTTTTTTTTTTTTTTTTTTCATCAATCTTTCATTTCTTGTTCCCTTTTCTCCTTCCTTTCGTGTTCTTGTACCTCCATTATTATATTGTTGTTTTGTTGTTGTTCAACTGAAATGTCATGGCACAAAGTCTTCTTGCTTTCATTCCCTGCTGGGAATAAATTGTTCTAACTTCCAGCTTGGAATTAAAAAACAAATAAATACTTGATCTTTCAGTGTAATGGAGTTCACATAAGTTAGAGATTCTGGCAACTGTAGTTCAAATCTTCAGTTATTCACAGCTGGGCACTTCTAAAAATATATATTGTCTAAGAATTGAAAATTATTGATGATTTCCTTTTTCCAGAGATGGAATGGCACTGGCTAACCAAATAACAAAAAGCCTAGATTAACAGAGCTGCAGAGTGCTAACATCTTCGTCGTGATGAACCACCAAATGCAGATGGAAATTTCCCTTGCAATATGTGTGACCCCATCTGCGAGTTCAAAATTGGACTAACTAATAACCAGCAGAGTGTCCACAACTGTTGAAGACAGGGAGTGACGTCATCGTTGTCTTCAACAGACTTCTAAAAGGAAAAAATCTTCTAGCACATATGTAAAAGGATTGGGGTTTCGCCATATGTATGTTATAAAATAATATTTTTAAAAAATGTGCACATAATCTTAAAAATAATTTAGTATTTTTCACTGATTTTTATAAGTTTTACGATTTGTGTGGCCATTTTAGGACTGTGGTTGAAAGCAGTTTTACTGTGGAGATCCTTTGTGGCATAAAGTTTTCTACTTTCTTGAAGTAGAAAGATGTAATATCAGTTTTAATCCTCGATTGTTGATCTGTCCTCAAAGTATGAATTGTATCAGAGTTGATCCTGTCTTAAAGTAGAAAGTTGTATAATCCTTGTCTGTTTATCTATCCTTCCTTTAAGCAGTCCTTCCAACGAGTAATTTTACAATTATAACATCTTCAAATAGTAAATCAAATACAGTTTGGGAATCTTTGATTGGCCAATTCAGCACTGCTGTTTTGGAACAATCTATAAATATAAGTTGTGGTCTTTAGCACACCTTATGCCTAAAATACTCAAACTCTATAAGGAAACCAACAAACGTGCAATTACAAAAAATACAATGGAGCATTAAAAATATAGTTATGATTGCAATTAAACATTTACAAATTGATACGCCATTAAAAAGAAATAAACCAAACCATACACCCTTTAGGCTGGGGCAGTAGAATACACCGACTGCACCTCTGCAGAGAGGTAAAATCTCCCCAAAGGGCCACCTGTTGGCTGTGAGTGGCAACTTGTGATGCTTAAAATTGAATCCTGGTGGTTGAGCAGTCTGACATGCAACAACCCCCTTTCTTTGGCCCTTACTTAGGCTAGACGGGTGGTTGGAGAGAGTCTCAAGTCAATTGCTTGGTCACATCAAGCCCTAGCGCCTATATGATAAAATCCCAACCCTATTGACCTCTGGTGAATGTGGAGTACTCATTCATTGACATTACTCCAAGATTCATCCTCACTATTAGGGTCTCATCAATGGGTTAAATAAATTTAAAAAGAATGAGTTTTAAAAAGATGTTAAAAAAAATTGAATACCCAACAAGAATGAATAAAACAAAACGTCTTTGGCATAAAATAACCCAACAACGGTTGGCATGCTGTAAAATCTAACCAACCAAACCATACTTTTATTATCATTTAAACATTTAATTCTATGAAAATTTTTTCACATCAGAAATCTTGCATTCAGACCCACAAAACCTTATTAAAACATATGCCTTGCTATGTTGATAGCAATAACTTTTCTGTCTTCCCATGTAATGTTAATTTTTTGGGTGGTGGTGCCTACTCTAAAAAAAAAGATTGGTAGCAAATTGTCTATTTGTATAAATACTTATGAGAAGTGTTATATGAAAATGTAGCTATTATAGTACAGTGGTAGTAATATATTAATTTAAAAAAAAATTTTTTTTTCTTTTTTATAAAGCACTGCCTCCTCTCAGCAAAAAAGCTATTTCTTTTTTCTTCTAGCCTTCTGGGTCATACTGCTAGTTTTGTGGGGTGTGGTGGAAGAAGAATGACATTACCATAACTGTTCCAATATTTCAACTGCAAGGGACTGGGAGATTTGAAACTAAAAGAAAGAGAGGAGTAACGTTCATGCCTCAGTTCCTCTACCATTTTAGCATAAAATTGTAAGGGTTTTCCATTTCCAAGACTAGACTCCTCTACCCTAGGCTTTTTAGTAACTATTTCAAATGTGGAATATTGAGAATTCTGTGAGTTATTTCTTGTGAGTATGTAGTGCTTGGGCAAGGCAATGGGGTCGGGGGGAGACTGAGGTGGGGTTTAGTTCCAACACCCAAGATCATAATTCCCACCCTTGCCAAAAAGGCTATCCACAAAGTGTGACAGTAGATTGTATCACAAAGAAAAAAACTTTCAGATTTAGAAGATTAATCTTGACATTGTGAACTCTTACAAATTAGGAGTTTTCCTATGTCAAAGATAATTAATAATAGATTCCTGGTTTAATCACCCTAGAAGGCAAAGAATCCCCAATATGCACTACATGCCAAGAGAGATTTACAGTGAAACATATAATGCTAGAGTGTGTAGACTTTGATCTAGTGCAAACAAAATAACTCAAGCAAATAATTTGAGAAAACTTTTCACAAAATAAAACTATCCAGGATTTTACATTTCCTAAAAGAAGTGGGATTGTACTCAAAAATATGAGTAATTGAACAATAGTTAAAATATACATTTATACATTTTTTTTCTACCAAACTATCACTACGAATCCAAAACTTAGTCGGCATTAATGACCCACTGAGGTTGATATGCCTTAAAACAAACTAAACCAAACAAAAATCCTGGTTTAACTCTTAACATCCTATACCACCCCATTCACCTGACTGGAAGTCACATTTGTTTTCCTAATCTGCCTCAAATGATAGCTTTTGTTTAAATGTAATATTAAACCTATTTAGAATCTTTGATTTAAGGGAAATAACAGGTAACTTTAAATGAAAAGGCCATTTTTAGCCATTTTTTTATAAATCCTTATAAGAATGGGCTCTGGACTTAGAAAATTCTCAAAAGGATGTTAAGTTAAACATGCTATTAAAAAAAAAAATAGTTGCATTATTTAATATTTGGCAGTGATGTTGATAGCCTTTTGATTTAGTGCATCCTGGGATGCCATATTTGCTTTGAATGAGTCACAGGAAAATTTATGGGTCCCACTTAAGTTTCTTGATAGATTGTAGAGTTTTTTATTTATGATCTGGGGAAACAACTAAAGCCATCTAGCTCCTACCTTGGAACCTATCCTGTGTAATTAATTTCTAAGAAACTATTGAAATGTTCTTTACAGGTAGCTTGAAATGGTGATGGAAGAAAAAGAAAAAACACTGGGATGCATGGATATGATTTTACTGTGTCCGTTTAGATTTTTGTGAGTCAGGGACACAGGACGCATCTCTGTTGGGGGGCTAAAAACTAATTAAGACCTGTATATTTTTTATTACATCATCATGGGTCAAATATATAGGGATAGTTGATTTTTTTTTTATTTTGTAAGTAATAATCATTTGTAGGTTGCAGGTTCAATCCTGATTATAGGCGAAAATAACATAGAATACTTAACATAGGCTTAAAACTTGAATGAGAACAATCTACTTAGTGGATTAAATAAAGGTTTCAGTTTGAAGTTCTATGAAGACTTCCCCATTATGACAAAGGCTTCTGAGTTTAACAAGAAACATCTGAAGAAGGCTGAAGGGCACATCAGCCGAAACATAGTGTATATAACAATAAAGATAAGAAGAAGTGTCTGAAAAATCTAAATAATACAAATTCTCAAGCATAATCTAAAAATTCGTATGAATAGTGATTTTTCTATTATAATTTTTATGATTATAATTATTGCTGAAAGGGAAATGCAACAGCCTTATCCAGGATTGGAACTCTGGTTGTCGCTTCTATTTCTAACAACAATAACCATTGCACTGTGTGCCTCTTAGTACACTATTGCAATCTTTTAACTATTGGGAATAAAACCATTTTCAATTGAGTTTGCAATTTGACGATAGGGTGGTACCAGTGTTTGTGCCCACCTGGATCACTAATTCCCAAAGGGTATGATTATCAAATGCCGATGCCCAAATTATGGGGATACTGACTCTTATTTATTTGCAATTAATCATAATATAATTTCCATCAATAGGATGCGATTTTATATCAAGCTTAATGACTGCCAAAGTCAACTTTTAAATAATACACACACACACACACACACACACACACACACACACACATATATAATATATATATATATATATATATATATATATATATATATATATATATAATCAAAACTTACTACTTCGCTTCACCCCATGAGGTGATTATCAGGCAATTAAAGATTAATTGGTTGATTATTGACTCATTGTAGTATTAGCAATTTGTGTAGTTTTGTATTTAGAGATCAAATTGCTCAATCACTTGATATTGAACAATTTGAATTTGGAGTTTTTTTGTTTTTTTTAATATTCCTCGTCTGTTAATTTTAGTTTTTTTTTTTTTTTTTTTTTTTTTTTTTTAATACTCCTGGTCCATATGTAGTTATCTAGCTTGCTAACAATTACACTATAATGGGGTGCCCTATCCTTTGGGAAAGGTATGAATCCAAATATTCTCTCTCCAGCTATGGGTAAATAGAGCAGAATGAGCTCTTTAACCTTGGTCAAGGAACCAGTCTAGGAGAAAAAAAAACCTGAATTCAAAACAGTTAAACTGTACTTAAGAAATTAACCTTTTGTCACATTCTGCTCATGTGAGGAGAGTGTGGTGTGTGTGTGTCTATATATATATATATATATATGAGATGATTATAGGGACGCATCCTACATCCCTGACATACAAAAATCTAAAAGGATGCAGTAAAATGTTATCCATGCATCCCTGTGTTTTTCTTTTTTCTCATCATTTCAAGCTAACTGTAAATACATTTCAGTAGTTTCTTAGAAATCAACTACACAGGATATGTTACAAGGTAGGAGTTAGATGGCTTTAGTTGGGATCTATAAATTTTCCCGGGAACTTATTCAAAGCAAATAACTGTGTCCCTGAACAAACTAAATCAAAACGCTATCATCATCACTGTGTGTGTGTGTGTGTGTGTATGTAATATATATAAAAACAAAACAGACTTAGCATTTGTTGGTATTTCTATTAAGTTGTGCTGGACTCTTGCCAGTATTGGTCTTGGGGCAGATGTCCTGGAAAGGCTTGGTCAGCAGCTTAACTGTGCTGTAAGAGCAATTCTCCTATCCCTCCACTGGCCCCACTCTAGGTCCAATGTATAACCTTTCATTATCACCAGTTAATTGATTTGATCCCTTCTGGTGAGGGCATACAAGAAATAGAGTTGATTATCATTTTCTCATCTGCAAATGTTTTAATAATGCCTATAGAATGATGGTCTAATTAATTGCAATCGAAAGAAAGAGAAATCAAAATGAAATAAATACTACCCAAAAATTAATAATTGACAATTCTTCCTTTAATACTGAAAAATTCAAGATACTAATACAACTAATCTAAACAAAACATCAAATACAGTAGTTTTATGCATCCAAGAGGAATATAAGGAATAAGGCTGTATATAGTTAGATTTGGTTGTTTTTTAGACTTAGGGTAATTCCATGTCAAATCATCCAGGCCATGTAACCCACCTCCTTCAATTTCTTTGAAATTTTGTCCAAGTGTGGAATATGATCAGGTTAGACAATCCCTGAAATTTGATCTTCCAATTAAAAAAATTGGCGGAGTTATGTCGATTTTTAGCTCTCCAAATTTGGTGGGGTTTGGCGAAAAATGGCGACATTTGTAATCTATTTTTGTCTGTAAAATGAGTTCTAGAGCTTTCCTACTACTAAAACTTGATTTATAAAAGCATTCTTGCCCAAAGAATCCAAAAATACTATTAAAAAAATCTTAAAGTCAACCAATTTTAAGTTATTGATGATTTCTGATTTCAAAAAAAGAAACTGGAATGGGCCATTATTTAGTTGCGGTGACAACACTCCTAAGAAATAAGAATTCGGTGGATAGCGATACCAGATAATCAGTATTTACATTTTTGTATTTCATTTTGGATTATTTAGGCGGTCTCATTTTATCCAGAGGGATAATGGTTGTATTTTTATTTTTAAAAAATTTTTTTTTTTAGGAACACAGGTATTATGTACAAGATCCTGATAGGTACATGTCCTGCGTTCCTGACACATAAAAATCTAAAATGACACAGTAAAATCATATCCATTCGTCTCAGTGTTTTTCTTTTTTCTTCCATCACCATTTCAAGCTAAATGTAAATACATTTCAATAGTTTCTTAGAAATGAATTACACAGGATAGGTTACCATGTAGGAGTTAGACTGCTTTAGTTGTTTCCCCAGATCATAAATAAAAACCCTACAATTTAAGAAACTTTAGTTGGGACTCATAAAATTTCCTAGGGACTCATTCAAAGTAAATATGTGCATCTCAGGATGCACTAAATCAAAAAGCTATCAACATCACTAATATATACTGAGTAAGTAGATGTAAATGTTTGAATTTAGACCTGTAATGTTAAGTGTAAGGCGGCTCACAGCGAAATGAATGAGCTAAACATTTTGCAAACCTAACTTTCCTTACGAGACGAAACCACTTGTGCAGTTATAAGGTGCATTTCTTTATTGGTGGTTGTCAACTGGTCGAAAAAGAAACGTTCATATTGATTTTATAAAATGTGTGAGCCTGTGCATAAGGTAATTTCCTGAAGGAAAATTTCCTGCCTTGGCAAACTGTCTCTAACGAGTCCCTACCTCACTCCCCCCCATCCAAACCTCACACTTGGGACCCTGTTCCGCGTGAGAACCTCCTACCACCTCAGCCTTGAACGGTAGGGAAAGAGGAAAGCCTTTTGGTCTTTCTTTCATGCGCATGCTAGAGTGCACTGTGTGCTTGTGCAACAATCACTTGCCAGCTCAATGCAAAGAGTGCAGTTGCTTGCATGCACTCTTTCGCTATAGGAATAACTAACCTATTTTGCCACAAGGAATGACTCATTCGAACGTCAGAGAGAGAGAGAAAGAGGCAGGAAAGGAATCGAAGAAGGAATAAAGCCGAGCATTCATAGCAATGCACTGAATCTTGGATATTTCCAATGCTTAGTCTGGTACAAGGTCACCTTTTATAGAGCATTCAGTAAAAATCAATTTTTTGTTTGGTTGTTTAATGACATGTCAACACCATATAGGTTATTTAATACCAAAATCTGCTTCATTTTTAAATGTTCAATTACTACAACCATAACTACTAGCAGGACATGTGGATATACCACAGTATGATAATTTAATTATTACAACATTTGATATGTTTACTTAAGAGCTATTACGAATAGTTCAATGCGTAAAAAGTATAATAATCTTGATTTAACTCTCTCTCTCTCTTCATGTTTCTTTCTTTCCCTACCCTTTCTTTTTTCTGTATAGCATGTCCTTCTTCCCTTTCTCTCTTGATAATAAAAATGGAATGGTTCATTATTTAGCTGAGGTGATGACACTTATAAGAATTTAACAGATAAGCAACACCAGATAATCAAGATTTACATTTTTGCATTTCATCTTGGACAATTTGTACAGTCTCATTTTTAACCAGAGTGTGTTGCTAGATGATAAGTCATGCAATTAAGGAACACGAGTATTGATATATAGATTTATATTTTTAACATTCCATTGCAATCTTTGAATTGTTTGGTTTAAATAAGATTTTTTTTCTTTAGCTCACAATCATTGATTCTCTCAACTTTAGTATAATAATACAGTGATAATGATAGCATTTTGATTTAGTGTGTCCTGGGATGCAGATATTTGCTTTGAATGAGTCCCCCAAGAAAATTTATAGATCCCAACTAAAGCTGTCTAACTCCTACATTGTAACCTATCCAGTGTCATAGGTTTCTAAGAAACCATTTCAAGCTAACTGTAAATGCATTTCAATAGTGATAGAAGAAAAAAGAAAAACACTGGGATGCATGGATATGATTTTACTACGTCCTCTTAGAGTTTTGTGCGTCAGGGACGCTGGATATGTACCTATCAGCATCTGTGTGTGTGTGTGTGTATATATATATATATATATATATATATATAATGTCAGGGTTTGAATCGCACACAAAGCGGTCTTCCTGTCTATAGCTCTGCTGATGAGGCCTAATAGGCCGAAATGTACATACAGAGATTGATTTTTCTCGATTTGTTTAGCCTCACATTTGAATAGGTATGCCCGCCTAATTCATTAATTATTAATTAATCAATTTTCAAAATTAGGTACGACTTCAATTAAGCACATATTCTCCCAAAAATTGTCGGCTAAAAAAAGCCATATGAAAACACGTTGTTTGTTTGTTTACTTCTCATATATATATATATATATATATATATATATATATATATATATATGAGAAAGGAGGGGTGAAGAAGTTGGTATACAGATGTAGACTACAGGAATGTGTAGATAAGGGAGACATGCAAATTAAATTCTTAAGGCATTTAATTGCAATCTGAGTATTTGCATTTTCTCTTTTTAATTATCATTATCATTAGTGCTGAAGCTCTGGGGAGTGTGGAGTACCCCCCTTCATTACTATTACACCCGCTTCGCCTCTGACAACAGAGTGGTAGCACCTGTTAGGGGTGCCGTCTACGGGTCAAATAGATCTGTTTAAAAATTATTAGTATTAAAAGCTTAGTTACTTGAAGCTATAATTGTTTGCAAATGATTATTATTAGTTACTTGAAGCCATATAATTAAAAAAAAACAAAAAAAGCACCAAAAACTTTAAATAACTCAACAAGGGTAAAAACTAATCAACGCTAAAAGTAAGTTGTAGGTTTTTTGTTGCATAACTCTTTGCATAATTGTTGTGTATAATTGTATTAAAAACATGTGTATGTAATGTATGTATGTATGTATGTATTCTATTTTTTCCATAAGGGTCTTTCTTGGTATATCTATTAATAATGGAGATTTGCTTCCGGGTTTTTGTCTGTAACAAAAACTACGTCACTGCTTACGTCACATTACCCCAAATCGTCATAACATAGAATAAATACAATAAATGTAAGACTTAGGTGGTTTTTGATCACATATCAACCATTGTGGGTTATTTAATGCCGAATCTTTTTTTGTTTATATATATACAGAGATGCTGATAGGTATGCGTCCTGCATCCCTGATGCAGTAAAATCTTATCCCAGTGTTTTTTTTTTTTTTCTTCCCTTTTTCTGAACCCAACATTCATTCATCATAGCCTTGTGCAAAAACAGGAAAAAACAGCAATGCTAAAAATCTAAATCTTCTGTTATTTTTTTTTTTTACTAATATGTATACATACACACACACACACACACACACACTAATAGCCTTGTGAAAGGTATGTATCCAACTACTCTCCCTCCAGCTAGCGATAAATAGTAGGAGAGAGTGGGCTCTTTAATCTTGGTTAGCCAACCAGTCTAGGAGAAGGAAAACCCTGAATTCAAATCTGTTAAACTCCAGTTTAGAAACTGACCTTGTCACATGTACAAACACACACACACATATATATATATATAAGGAGTGAAGGATTTTAACAAAATAATTGCCTATTGTTCTGCCTAACATCTGGCAAATAAACCTGACTAAATACAGCAAATAACAAAAGCGTTTATTTTGGATTTTTTTTTTTCATTAAATTGACATTAAATTTCCAGAAGGAAAAAAAATAAATGCTTGAAATCCTAACTCTGTCAATTTGGCAATGCAATACACCAGAGCCCCCCCCCGCCCCCAGCAAATTGATATTATTTTAAAATTTCACACTTGACTTGCTCTACCATAAAAAAATAATTGTGATGCCATTCTTAAGTGTATATTTCACTGTGTAGTTGGTTTCCAAATTATTCCAACTCATCAAATTGACTTTTCAAACTGATTTTCTCTTCATGGGAATACATTTTAAAAAGCTAAACGTCATCTTAATGGTGGAGAATTATTTGTTATGCAGGCAAAATTAATTACTTTTAAAATTGACTTTCAGTTTTGCCTAAGAAATTGGAAACTAGTAAGACTGTTTTTTTTTTTTTTTTTTTTGTTTTGTTGTTGATTATTACACGGTTATTGATTTTTTTTATTTAAGGTCTAATGAATGGGTGAACAAATATATGTGAATTGTTTGTTTTAAGAAATGATTAACAGACTTATATTTTGGTTACTCTTAGCTACTTGAACTGATAAGCTAATATATGCAATGTGTACTGGGTGGTCTGAAAGTATTGTCAACCCCTACCATATTGTTTTAACTTTCATTATTTTTGTTTTAATGATATATATGAGAGTGTAATTTTTTTTAAAAATCTCGAAAAAATTATTTTTCTAGAATTTCAATTTGTATTTTGTAATTATTTAAAGTTAATTTATGCAGTGTACAGAGTGGTCTGAAAGTCTTGTCACCCCTAAATATTGTTTTAACTTTCATTATTGTTTGTTTATAAATATATATAAGTAATGAAATTATTTTACCTCTAAAAAAAAAAAGCCTTTAATAATTGAATTATTTTCTAGAATTTCAGTTTGTATTTTGTAATTATTTTACCTTTTTTAAAAAATATATAAGGGAGTGACAAAGAATTTTGGACCATCCTGTACATTAAACATCATTGGACAAAAAGATAAAGGGATAAGCTGAACCATTTTTAATTTACATTAAAAAAAAAATCTTTAGAAAATTATTTTCTAGAATTTCAGGTTGTATTATGTAATTATATTACCCCAAAACAAAAAATATTTAGCCAGTGACAAGACTTTTGGACCACCCATTACATTATACAATATTGTATTAAAAAAAAACCCCCAAAAAACAAACAAAACGGTAATAAAATAAATCATTCTTAATTTACATCTAAAAATAAATCTTTGAATTATCTTATCTCTAAACAAGAAATTATGTACGGTGACAAGACTTTCGGACCACTGTACATTATTGGACAAAAAGGAAAAAGTGATCGTTTTTTTATTGTCACAATAAGCTATCAAAAATACATGTGAAAATATTTCTTGAAGATTATAAGATTTAATATTTCATCACAATTAAATACAAAATAAAGACTAGACATGAATATAATAATCATGTTTGATTTGGTTTATTTTATCTTTTTATTTTTTTAAAAAGTCCCTTAAAAAATAAAAAAATAAAAATATAAGATTTTAATGAATCCAGACAACATTGGTCCTAGGCGCAGTGTAACATATTTATTATAATTTCATCCAAGCAGAAGTTACCAATAAAGAAATATACAAAAAATGTCACAGTTTATTTTATAGATATATTATGTTTATCTGTCATAGCTGTGTATCGATACAAGAGAAATCAGTACGGCACTATTAAAAGCCAAGTGCTCTTGTGAAAATACTTTCATATATGTCATCTTCACACTTGATGATAATAAAAAACGATATTTCTTCATACATTACAACAAGTTATATATATATATATATATGTGTGTGTGTGTGTGTGTGTGTGTGTGTGTGTGTGTGTGTGTAAGTGGTATTTATTATTGAAATAAGCTATATTCTAGTGAAATAGGCACCTCACATGGTTTAATGGTTAAGCAACCTTAAGTGAATTCAATTCTCACTGGGTGCCTCATACTTCTGGCCTTCTGCTACAACTAAGGCAAGCTTAGAAAGCAAAATGTCTTCTGTTGAAAAGAAAATATTATATACAGTAGCAGACAAAAAAGAAAAAGATAAACAATTAAAAAAACTGAACCAATTTTTATTATTGCTACAAATTTTAATAAAATTTCAATAGCTTAGGCATACATAGGAAGTGATTATTTTCCTTTATTATTATTATTAAAGTTTGCTTATTTGTGGTGAAGTCATAATTTTTTTAAATAAAAAAAAAATTGAAAAAAGAAATTCTCAGTAATCCCCCCCCCCACTCCAAATTGGAAATTTCTTAGAATTTTTTTCCTTGATTTGAATTTTTGTGATTAGTCCTTTGCTAATGGCGTGTATGTCTGTCCTCATGAAATTAGAATTAGATTTCTTTTTTCTTTTTTTTTTTTTTTTTTTTCTTTTTTTTTAAGATAAAAACAAAACAAATATAGCGACGATTATCAATGATTTTTTTTTATAGTACTTATTTTGTATTTAATTTTGTTCTGAGGAGAAAAAATGACATTTTGATCCTAAGCAAACAGTACAGATTCTTCATTCTAATCTGAGGTAGAACTGCTTATTCCAATATGAATAATTCTGTTATTTTTTTAATTTTTTTAACTAGAACTATACTCTCAAACACACACACACACACACACACACACACACATATATATATATATTCTGATTTTTTTTCTGTTATTCCAATATTTATTGAATATTAAGGAACTCATATTTAATAAAATAAAAAATTAAAAAAAACACTAATGCAATTATTTTTGTCCTCCTCTCTTTCTCTCTCTCTCTAAGCATTCTTCATCCCTTTTGTTGTATTCTCTCTCTCTCTCTCTCTCCATTTTTCATCCCTTTTGTTGAACACTGAATATTTTTCAACCCTTTAGTTGTATTCTCTCACTCTCTCTATCAATCACTTTTGTCGTATAATCTCTCTCCCCCCATCTCTCTCTCTCTCTCTCGCTTTTGTGGTATACTCTCTATCCCCCTCCCTCTCTATCACTTTTGTTGTATTCTCTCTCTCTCTCTCTCTCTCTCTCTCTCTCTCCATTCTTCATCCCTTTTGTTGTATTTTATCTCTTTCTCTCTCTCTGAGATTATTCTTAAACCCTTTTGTTGTTCTCTCTCTCTCTCTGTCAGCTTCCCTCTTTCCGACTCTTAGAATTCTCCATCCCTTTTGTTGTATTCTCTCCTCCTTTACCCCCCTCTCACTAACCTATAACTTTCTCTATTCTTTATGTTTTTTCTCTCTTTTTCTCTCTCTTCTTTCTTCTCTCTTTTCTCTCTCTTTTCTCTCTTTCTTTCTCTCTTTCTTTCTCTCTCTCTTTTTCTCTCTCTCTTCTTTCTCTCTCTCTCTTTCTTTCTCTCTTTCTCTCTCTTCTTTCTCTTCTCTCTTCTTTTCTCTCTCTCTCTCTTTCTTTCTCTCTCTCTTTTTTTCTCTCTCTTTTTCTTTCTCTCTCTCTCTTTTCTTTCTCTCTCTCTTTTCTCTTTCTTTCTCTTTTCTTCTTTCTCTTTCTCTTTCTCTCTCTTTCTCTTTCTCTTTCTTCTCTTTTCTCTTAATCTCTTTACTTTATACTCCTTCCTTTTTATATCTGCTCATTTTCTTTTCTACCCCACCCCCACACTTTTTTTGTTTTAATTTTTCTTTCTGAAAATTAGTAAGAAATTAGCTTCAATTTCTTATGGAGTGAGCAGCAAGAGACTTGTGACCCAGATATGTATTTGTAGTGTTTCTATGAAAATCAATGCTAAATGAACGAATGAGCCAAAGAGAGAGTGAGTGAGCAAGCGAGATGCGCTGCTGCTGCTGCTACATTTACCTCTCCAGCTGCTGCTGCTACTGTAGCAATCATGACTGGTATCTTGGATAGAATCTCATTCGTTTCAGATGCCTGTTCACATCACTATGATTTGGTTCCATTCTTTTCTTGTATGTTGGATGGTTAGAGTACTTGCTTGTTTTTGTGATCGGTTTGTTCCATGAAAAGATTCAAATTCTATATGGTGATCATGATCATCATTCTCATGGAGACAGCATCATCATCATCAACAGCAGCATCATCATCATTTGATAATGGTGTAGTTGGCATTTTTGTTGCCTAAGCTTTTCAGACTTAATCTTTTTATCATTTTTCTTCACAATCTTCTTTACTTATTTCTTCTATTTACAGATTATACATCTCTTCTCTATCTATAAATCTCTCTCTCTCTCTGTATCTATAGATCTCTATCTCTCTCTCTCTGTATCTATAGATCTCTATCTCTCTCTCTCTCTCTCTCTCTGTATCTATAGATCTCTATCTATCTCTCTCTCTCTCTCTCTCTCTGTATCTATAGATCTCTATCTATCTCTCTCTCTCTCTCTCTCTGTATCTATAGATCTCTATCTCTCTCTCTCTCTCTCTGTATCTATAGATCTCTATCTCTCTCTCTCTCTCTGTATCTATAGATCTCTATCTCTCTCTCTCTCTCTCTGTATCTATATCTCTCTCTCTCTCTCTCTCTCTCTCTCTCTCTATCTATCTATCTATAGATCTCTGTATCTCTCTCTCTCTGTATCTATAGATCTCTATCTCTCTCTCTCTGTATCTATAGATCTCTCTCTATCTCTCACTCTCTCTCTCTCTCTGTATCTCTCACTCTCTCACTCTCTCTCTGTATCTCTCACTCTCTCTCACTCTCTCTCTCTCTCTCTCTGTATCTCTCTCTCTCTCTCTCTCTCTCTATCTCTCTCTCTCTCTCTGTATCTCTCTCTCTCTCTCTCTCATCTCTCTCTCTCTCTCTCTCTCTGTATCTCTCTCTGTATCTCTCACTCTCCTCTCTCTCTACATCTCTCTACCTCTCTCTACCTCTCTCAATTCTGATATTTGTTCTTTTCTTAATCAAATTTTCTATTGCCATTCAATTTGTGACTCTCTCTCTCTTTCACCCTTTCTTTTCCTCCCCTTTTATTTTTATAACTGTTTTTCAGTTCTATTAATTTTATATAAGAGAGAGAGAGAGAGAGAGAGAGAGAGAGAGAGAGAGAGAGAGAGCAGCAACCAAATTAAGTTGATTTTAATCATGAAATTCTTTTTCTGCCTCTTCTTACTTTCCCTAATGCTAATTATTCCTCTCAGCCTTTTTAAGTAATGAAGAGAATTTCATTATTTTCATTATTGTCTTGGACATTTTCTTTCTTGGAAGATTTTCTCAGTTTGAAACCTGACTTGCTTCTTCCACTGCTTTGCTTAATAAAGTCTTAAAATCTTTGACACACACACACACACATATATATATATATATATATATATATATATATATATATATATATAATGGCCAGTTTATCTCAGTTGGTAGAGCACCCATCTAGAATCACAAGGTGCCTGGTTCAATACTGGTGCCCGGCAACTCAGCGCATGAGTAGCACAGATTGGGTAATCTGATCTGTGTGGTAAAGTGGGGAGCTAACGGTAGGTGTGGTTCTTCACCTCAGCGAAATCAATCTCCCTGGTCTAGTACTAACAAAAAGGAGATAGACTCCCTCACTGTCCAGCTGATACCGACAATAGGCCACTCTGCAAACTTTATATATGAGGATCATTCAATAAATAAGATGAATTTTTGCCTGAGAAGTTAGCAATAGGAAGCATTGTTTACAGTTGCACCTTTTCCAAGGAAATCAATAGTGATGGCACCTTTCATGTCCCAGAGACTGTCAGCATGACCTTCTTTACTGACCACAACTCCATAAACCTTTTCTCTACTGGAAAGTCAGTGTGTCGCCACTTCATGGATTATCTTTTTGACTCGGGATAAAGATACTAGGGCCATATAAAGTGTAAATTCAATTGGAGTCAGAGTAGGTATAGTTTTACCAACTCTGACTCCAGTGACTCCTTAATTGCTTCTACCTCAGACTGCAGTGAAAAAAACCCAGGCCAATGGTTTGATTAACTTACATCTCCTTGGCAATGCAGAGATGCTGATAGGTATGCGTCCTGCATTCCTGGTGCATAAAAATCTAAAAGGACGCAGTACAATCATATCAATGGATCCCAGTGTTTTTCTTTTTTCTTCCCTCACCATTTCAAGCTAACTGTAAATACATTTCAATAGTTTCTTAGAAATGAATTTTACAGGATAGGTTACAAGGTGAGGAGTTAGACGACTTTAGTTGTTTCCCCAGTTCATTAATAAAAAACCTACAATTTATTAAGAAACTTTAGTTGGGACCCAATAATTTTCCTGGGGACTCATTCAAAGCAAATATGTGCATCCTCGGACGCACTAAATCAGCATCACAGCAATGTAATGTTGAAGTCATTGTTTCTTGATTTTGACTGAATAGATTTCATTTTGTAAATGTTATTTCTTTTTATATCAATCTTTTAATTAAACTTTCTCTTTTGCAATGACATTATTATGCATACAAAGGTTTTTTACCACTTGGCACTGGAGGCCCTTAATTAAACCAAGATTTTTGATTGGTGGTTCAATGGAGATATGTTTATCTTTGGTTGATTTAGCTGTTCAAGAGCTGTCATAAAATGACAACCTAAGTAACTTGCAATTAATAACATTAAAAAGGCAACTAAAATTAAACAAAATTCTTGTCAACATGAATAATAGTTGATAATATTTAATCTAAAAAAGGCAAAGATTATTTTTGAACTTTCTTTTATTGGTAGAAAATCTAGAATATCATTTACTATTCTTGAAACATGCTATTCTATTCATAAATAGGATATCAGGTGGAAAAAAGCTTAATATTACAAAGAGGGTGACAATAGTTGCAGATTGTGTCTGTAAGAAAAATGATGCATCCTAGAACATGCAGAAAACAAATTTCTAAACAATAGAAGCAAATTGATATCTAAGTGTACGTATGTTAATAAAGGGCTCCTGTGTCATTTACCAGCTGATTTATTCCTTTTTAATTCTAATGTATTTACAGTTAAGTTGAAATGGTAGAAGAGGGAAGAAAAAAGAAAAACATTGGGACACATGGCTATGATTTTACTGCATTGTGCATTAGGATGCAAGACGCATACCTATCAGTATCTCTGTATATATAATGTGTGCAATTTTTTTCTTTTCATCTGAGTGCCATGTGTACCATATGACTATACCTCACACTATACCATCTGTTGATTGTGCACAAGACATGAACTTTCAAGTAACAAATTTCTAATATTTATAATTATATTTTTAGGTTTTATACCTGCACTACCACAATAACATCAGGCACTTTTTTATGCAAAACTTAACATTTGTATTTCTTATATATATCAGTCAACCACAGACACATGTTTAGAAGTTTACTTCTCATCAGACATCTCTAACAGCTAGCCGGGATCGAAACCCGACAAAATTTTCGTCTGCCAAGTTCCTTGCGGCCAGCGGCTGTCAGTCTGGAGTGAACAATTAATTAATACATACTTACGGGGGTATATTTTTACAATCACCAGAGAACTCAAACTTGTAAACAGCAACAGACAAGTAACGGCTTATGCTAAACGGTGAAATTTCAATTAATGTCCCCCCATAGTGCTCAACCATGGGAGTTGGGAGCATATATATCAGTCATCCACAGACATGTCTTTCGGAGTTTACTTCTCATCAGTGTGGGTCATTTAATGCTGACAAAGTTGTGAAATAAATTCATTCTTAATGCATAATACAATTTTGTTTTTAAACTCATGTTTTTCTATTTAACCCATAGATGGGACCCTAACAGGTACTACCACTCCGGGTCAGAGTGGACCAGGGAGCAATGGTGATGAAGGGGTGCTCCACATTCCCCAAACCTCCAAAACTGGAACCTCACCATCAGATAGAGTTTAACGTCATTCCCAGGACATGTAGACCCTCAGTCACCGCCTTCTAGCACCCATATGGTAAAAAGGGGTTGGGGCTTGCCATAAGGGCAGTAGGGTTGGGAAAATCATATAGGTGCTAGGGCTTGACGTGACCAGCTGATTGATCGGAGGAGGCCACTCTGACACCAGTCTAGCCCAAGATAGGGCCAAAGTGGAGTATTGCAAATCATGAACTGCTCCTCCACCTGGGCTCTATCCTTATGCATCACGGTTTGCCACTCACGGCCAACAGGTGGCCCCATTGGGGGAGTCTTACCCTTCTGCAGAGGTGCAGTCGGTACATTCTAACGCCCCACCGACAGTGCTGTGTGTATATGTATATGTGTGTGTATATTATATATGTATATATGTATGTATATATATGTATATGTATATATATGTATGTATATATATATGTATGTATATATGTAAAGATATAGATACTGTTCTATTTCAAAATCCTATTAAGGACCAAGATATAACCCTTTTTCTTTATTAAAGCACTCTCTCCTCAAGTAACCATTATTTAAATGATTTCTTTGTTCTCAAAGTTAATTTTCCAAGTGTGGATATTTTGATATTTTTTCTTTTCTTCTTTACAACTATAAAGAGTAAATTTATTGACACTTTATTTCTCAAGTATAAAAATCAGAAGAACCCTTCCATCCTTCCCCCTCCTTTTAATTTTGAATGGAATGTTCTTGATAACAATCAACAAGTGTGCTTATTACTTTGTCCACTTTCAAAAAAACCACTTTTGGCTTTTGTTAATTCACTAACAACTTTTGGATTTGCTTCATTAACTGATACTTGAGACTGTTCACATTATCACCTGCTTTGCCGATTAACATTCTTTGGCTCACAGCTGCCACTGCTGTTGTTGCCCCACCCTGACATAATCAACATCTTGTGACACCCTAGCCCCATCACTAAATACCCGGGTGCATGATGTTGCATTAACCTAACTCATACCATTATAATCTCCACCCCCTATTCTATTACCCTCCACCCACAATCTCCATTCCCTTTCTCCTTCTCTCTTGTCTTCTCTTTCTTTCTTTCCAATGTTTATTATGTATAATAACTACTCGTTTAACCAGGCATAAAACATGGTGGCAATATTTGGGAGCTATAATTTTAGACATGAATTATGGAATTTGATTTGTAAAGCTGAAGATAAAAAAATTATATTTCTACTAGGTTATTAGATGGCTTTAAGTATATAGAGATAAGCAAATTGTCTGTAATTAGTGGATTTTTTTTTATTATAATATTAAAGGCATCTGTCTCTCTAAGGGGAAAGTAGAAAAGTTTTTCTGTTCAACCAAGAAAGGAAATTTTTTTTTCTTTGGCTTCTTTTCCCTTTCTGTCTTTTTTCCTTTTTCTGTCTTTTTTCCTTTTTCTGTCTTTTTTCCTTTTTCTGTCTTTTCTCCCTTTCCGTTTTTCCTCCATTTCTGTCTCTCCCCCTTTCTGTCTGTCTGTCTCTCCCCCCTTCTGTCTGTCTCCCTTCCTTCCTTTCTGTCTGTCTGTCTCCCTTCCTTCCTTTCTGTCTGTCTGTCTGTCTGTCTGTCCCTTCCCTTTCTGTCTGTCTGTCTGTCTCCCCCCCCTTTCTTTCTGTCTGTCTGTATCTCCCCCCCCCTTTCTGTCTGTCTGTATCTCCCCCCCTTTCTGTCTCTCTGTATCTCCCCCCCTTTCTGTCTCTGTATCTCCCCCCCTTTCTATCTCTCCCCCTGTCTGTCTGTCTGTCCCCCCTTTTCCTGTTTTTTTCTCTTGTTTTCTCTTTTCCTTTTTCTGTTTTTTCTTTTCTCTTCCATTTTCTGTTTTTCTTTTCTCTTCCATTTCTGTTTTCTTTATTTTCTTTTTTCTTTTCTCTTCCTTTTCTGTTTTTCTTTTCTCTTCCATTTTCTGTTTTTCTTCTTAACTTTTACTCCCAGGTCTGCAGTGGTAGTACCTATTAGGTCCCATCTATAGGTTAAGTAGATCTGTTAATTCAATAGGATTGTGTGCAAAAGAAGAAAAAAAAACCCTCTTAAAATTTTTTCCTGTATGAAACAAAGAAATCACAGTGCTCAACCACAAGTTGTAGGAGCTTTATTTATTTATTTAATTTTTAAATATAATTGTTTTTTATAGGCATCTACCCAGGGTTTCAAGCTTTTTTGCTTTCTTCAGGATACCTTTAATTCCTCTGGTGTTTATGCAAAAACATTTCTTGCTGTTATGTTTTTGTTGAGGTGTATATATATATATATATATATATATATATATATATATATATAGTGCAAAGATATGAAGCCAATGGCCCTTAGTAACTGACAGTTTCTTGGCTGTCTTTGTTTGAAAATCTCAGACTAGAAACAGGCACAACCATCATTGACTTCATGTTTTCACTACTCTTAGATATACCTGCTCTATCAATAATATTGAGCACTCTTTACTTAGGAATATAGCAAACATATATCATCAACTGAAACATTTATTAGATCAAGTTTATTGATACTTTTATGAAATAACATCATTTAAATCCTATTGCATTTAATTACTGATAATTTCATTGTACCTTTTAATGCCTTTGGGGATATAGTTTTTGTTTTTTTTAATTATTATTCCATATGTGAACTCATTTATTTATTTGTATCTTAGAATTTTGGTTTCTTTATTTTCACCTTTTTGTTAGTTTTTAATTCATATAATAACTTGTTTATTAGAAAACATTAGTGTTACCTGCAGTGATAAGTTGTCTATATCACAGAAAATAATTAGCCACTGTTATTCATTCTTTGGACTAATGAGGTCTTTATTGAATGCAATTGGAACCAAATTAATGTCAAGACTTTTTTCTCTTTTTTTTTTTTTTTTCTTTTTGCAATCATTGTTTTGTTTTTTTTTGTGTTTTTTGTGTGTGTGTGTGTTTTGTTTTTTTGTTTTTTTTTTCTTTTTTTTTTCTTACTTTTTAATTCATATTTTTCCTCTCAGTCATTTTTTTTATTTTTATTTTTTTTATTTGTCATCAGCTTTTATTGCCATTCTCCTTTGTTATCTCTTTTACTTGTCAACATTTTTACATCATAAAAGAATTATTTGCTTTCTGTACATGGTTTAGCTCAGTCGGTTAGAGCAACCGCTTTGGAACCACAAGGTTCTGGGTTAGATACCGGTCAACGCCTACTCAGGACATGAGTAGCACAGCTTGAATCTGTGTGAAAAAGTGGGGAGTTGATGATAGGTGTAGTGCTTTACCTCAGATGCAATAACAATTAGAATGGATTTGATGATATTTGCTTTCTGTATGTGGTCTTGCTCAGTCGGTAGACCATCCACTTTGGAACCTTAAGGTTCTCAGTTTGATACCGATTCATACCTTCTCAGGGTATGAGTAGCACAGTCTTAATCTGTGTGGTAAAGTGGGGAGCTGATGATAGGTGTAGCATTCCACCTCAGATGTAAAAACAATCAATATGGATCTGACAAGGCTATTTGTATTTCACATTCTGCTAATACCCTTGGGAAGGGTATGAATCTAATTATTCTCCCTCCATCAATGGGTAAATAGTAGGGCAGAAAGGAGAAAGAGTAGCAGGACCTATGAATATACCACTGTAGGTTAATCTAATCATTACAACGTTTGATATGTTTACTATTGTATAGTTCAATATGTAAAAACTATAATAATTTTGATTTAGCTCTCTCACTTTTTCTTTTCGATCATTCTTCTGTGTAGCATGTGCTTTTTCTTCCCTTTCTTTATAATAAAAACAGAATGGTCAATTATTTAGCTGAGGTAACTCCACTCATAAGAAATAAGAATTTCGGTCGATAAGTAACACCAAATTATCAGGATTTACATTTTTGCATTTCTTCTTGTATGGTTTGGACGGTCTCATTTTTAACGATCGGATGTTGCTGCATGATAACGGTTGTACAATTAATGAACACGAGTATTAATATATAGATAATAATAACATAATCTTTTTAATTGCCTATCTTGTCAGCATGTCTTTTAGTTTGTCTATTATGTTCTTTCTTTTGCTGTTCCATTTTAATCTTGTCAACAGATTTTCAGCTTGGGCTGATATAAATCTTTATATCTGTATAAACAGGTTCACAATGAAATGAAATGAAATCTAGCAGTAAAGAACAAAGAGAATAGCTAAATGATTCTCTACTCTGTTTTCTTTTTTTATATAGATCTATTCAAACGACATTGATGAGGAAGAAAGAAATCTGCATTGTTTGTGCAACTTAAATAGTTGGTGTCTCCTTCGTGAAAAGGATCAAACTCTCTCTCTCTCTCTCTCTCTCTCTCTCTCTCTCTCTCTCCAACTAGGCTATTATTGATTTGGTTAATAATATTGTTCATAGTGTTCATTGTGGGGGAAAGTGGTTCTTTTATCAAAGGCACACCTACTTTTCGGGGTAAGAAGAAAGAAAAAAAATTCACCTATGTAGATGAGAAAATG
>CM042141.1:65772749-65780249 GCA_023376005.1 Doryteuthis pealeii | reverse complement strand
CAGCTGGTTTGAATTCTGTTTTCCTTCTCCTAGATTGGTTGTCTAACCAATGCTAAAGAACCCAGTCTGCCCTACTATCTATCCAGAGGGAGAAGTTTTTTGATAATGTATTTACCCAACTTGTTCACTCCTCTATTTTTGGCATCGCCGACTCTGACTCCTCTTTGTGTAATTAAGTGAATATGACTTAGAAATTTCATAAGACCATGATTTTTTTTTTAATAATCTATTTACCAGGAATGTGCACTGTATAACTTAGCAAACTAAACCAAGGCCATATAAATTGTAAATTCAACTGGAGTCGGAGTCCATATAGTTTTACCGATTCTGACTCCAGTGACCCCTTAATTGCTTCCAACTCCAACTATGACTCCCCACAGCCCTGTATTTTACTCTGATCTTAAAACAAGAAATGCACCCACTCTCAATGACTCAGTTTTTATTTTTTTTAATGTCAAAATTTGTGATTGAAAACGAAAATTGCTGCAGCCGAGTAGAATGGAATTGATGTCTTCGATCAAGTAAAATAGATGAGGCTGTCATGTGTTTGTCAGTATCAATCAGCCAATGAAATATTGGACATGAAACTCTGGCAGCTGTTCTTTCTGCTGCTGCTGCTGCTTTGTCTGGCTTGCTTCGTATTTGGACCAAATTCTTTGACTATAATTCCTAACCCTTCTCTTCATTTCTTCCTTCCTGTATCCTCTGTTCATTAAGAGACTCAATGACCTTTGGTATTTATTACTACAGCTCTTTTATAGAGAGAAATGGATTTCAATGAATGTTGTATGCTGTAATGAATAATTTGGATATTATCCCTGCCATGAATATTCTTGGGAATAATAACTAGATTAGTGGAATAAAAGTTGGAAGAGTCAAATTATATGCTTTATTATTATTATTATTATTATTATTCCCTGTATAAACTGGTGTTTTTCAATGGAACGAATCCACATGACAGCAAGAATCCTCGGCTCTCCAGGACTCTGCTAAGTATTCTTGCTGATATCAGCTTGTAGCATTGCAGCTCTGATTTTGAACACAGTGATGACATTAATTGTGAGATACTTATCTTCTGTTCCTGTTTTACTTTTCAAGGCTAGAATCTGGTTGTTGGATCTGATGTTGGGTTGGCTGGCATTCTTGCTGTCTGAGTCTGGAACTTGGGATTTGCTGGAGGACATCTTGCCTTGTGCCATTTATAGTTTTTGATAATAACACAAGACGTTCTTTTTTTTTCACATGAGCTGTTTTATTTTATCCCAAGTCAAAAAGCCTTGGTGAACAGACATGCATTTTGCGTCTGCCCCCTGCCACTGCTTAGTTCCAAACTAAGCTCCAGAATTCAAACTTCACTATTAGATGCAGTTTAACGTTATACTCAGGACACATCAAGATCTGACTAAAAACCTTTTGACTAAAAACTGACCAAATATAACCAAATACTACTGTAAAAACCTAAAGCCAATTTAACCTTTATTGGCATTAAATGACCCACAGAGGTTGATATGCCATCAAACAAAACTCAAACTCTATGATGGAATTTCACTGATGTCTGAGTGACAGCATTTCTTTTCTAAGTGTTCTAGCTCATCTCAACTGTACTGTGGTCTGGATGGTCTCAATTTTTTGTTTAATCCCTAGTCACCCCCTACCTCTTTTCCAGGTCTTCGGGCACCAACTACAATTGATATCACTGTCACCTTTATGTTCCACAGCATTTTCAGCCCTCTGGCAAGATCTGAATATTTGTCTATCTTTTTGTTTTCTTTTAATTTCTGTCTCTGGTCTCCTGGAACAGCTAAATTATTATTATTGTCAGTATAATGTTTCTTTTTATTATACACAAACACACACTGGTCCAGCTCGGGGGTTCCAGGTGCTTGGGCAAGCGGGACTTTGGTGACCTTTTAAAGTATAATTATTTATTTATACTTTGCAGTGAGAAAATTAAGTTTATGTAGACATTAGTGAATGTAGAGGTAAAGAAGCAATGCAGATAAACTCTTGGCTCAGAAATGTGTCTCACCATTGCTCACCAACAGTCCCAGGGCACCAGCTATTGTGAGCACTCTGACTTCATATAGATTAATATTTTTATAAAAATTGCTGTTTTATTGACAGTTTTTATTATATTTAATTAATTTTCCTAGTTTTCTGTTTATTTTTGGTAAAGGCCTTCAGGCATCCCAAGAACTTGGCACTTATCTATGTTGCCTGGGCCTTGAGTGTGTTTTATATATATATATATATATATATATATATATATATATATATATATGATTTTATAGAAAATTGAAAAAACACAAGTTTCATTCACAAGTGATGTTTAATAAGCCAACACTGCAATGTTTCAGTCTGTTTAGCAAAGCTTCCTCGGGACCTTTTGTTTATTTCAAGAAAAAGAAATTATTAGTTTCTTTAAAGAAACTGAAACACTGCAGTGTCAATTTATTAAACACCACTCGTGAATGAAACGTGTTTATTCAATTTTTTATAAAATTACAGTCAGATTCTCTCTCTCTCTCTCTCTCTCTTCTCTGTCTCTCTCTGTCTCTCTTTCTCTCTTTCTCTCTCTGTCTCTCTTTCTCTTTCTCTCTCTGTCTCTCTTTCTCTCTCTTTCTCTCTCTGTCTCTGTCTCTCTCTCTCTCTCTCTCATATGTAATGATTTATTTCAGCATCTTCAGACATAAAGCAAAAGAGTAATCATGTTTTTGCTCTGTCTGAAGATGTTGCAGTTGAAATAAATTATTACATGAAGCAAATTTAATGTTTTTTTTTTTTTCTCTTTCCTTTATTCATTGTATTGTTCTTTCTGCTCACATAGCCGAAACAATTCACATTGAGCTCTCACTATGGATGACTTGTATTACTTCAGTTGAATCCTACATGGAATGATCCTCGACATTAAAAATATATGTATATGTATGTGGCAATACTGTTAAAATACTTAAGAGTTCAAGCATTTTAATCTCTTTAAGACCCAAAATACATTTTTAATTAATTACTAATATGGTACACAAAGGGAATTTCTTATTGGAATATATTTAGAAATTCTTGTGAGGTTTTCAGATTTCTTATAATACATCTAACCCCAACTCCTCATCCCTAAAAAGTGGAATGAAAAAAAGTTATTTATTTTCAAATCACTTCTCTCCTCATTTTATTAGTCAATTCATATATTAAAGCATTTTTCTTGCCAATTATTGCCACTAGTAAAAATGTGTGTGTGTATATATATATATATATATATATATATATATATATATATATATACAATTACTTCAACTATATGGGATACAAAGTTTGAATGTTATTTTCATCAAATCTATGTAAATTAACAGAACTTGCTAGAATATGCAAACTCCAGGCATATGTATTTAAGTTTAAATATAATGAAATATATTAAATTAAAAAGACTAATTAAATTAAATACGAACGCATTTAGAAATATTAAACTTATCTTAATTATATTTTAATTGGTTTCTATATAAAATAATTCATAGATTGATTTTAATATGTTCGATAATAAAACAATAACATATCCTTTTAGTGTAGAACCACTTCCCCATCTATAAATAAATTTATCCTTTGGAATAGTTTTTTTTCATATTTACATTTCTATAGATGTGTGTGTGTGTGTGTGTATATATATATATATATATATATATATATATATATATATATGGTAAGTTTTTACTTCTTTTGAGAGCTGTAATTGACATTGATACCATTTGCTTCCAATAGATTTTAAAACTAAATGACAGCAGGGAAGTTAATTTTCTTTTTCCAATTTGAATTTAAAAAGGTTTGTATATTGACATACTGTTAGACATGACTAAAGAATACAGTTACCACAATAGTTACATCAATAATGGTATTGTTTATATTTTATAGATAATAATCACACACATATGAAAGCATCACACAATTAATTTACATATGTGACAACATAGTTTTATTGGAAATTGATCGATTGTTTCTAATTGCATATCAAACCATATAGGATTATTTAATGCCTAGATGTTAGGGAACTGCATTCATTTGTATGTACATATTCATACAAGGTGTGTCAATTCATTTTTTTTTTTTTTCAGAATACAAAGTGTCAAAAAAGTACCAAGTTTAAAGCTGTATTTACCAAGATAGAAATGAAGAATGAATGGAACGTTATTTTTTTTATTTTTTTAAAAATTTTTTCAGAATACAAAGTGTCAAAAAGTACAAAAAAAATCTTTATACTTTTTTGACACACCTTGTATGATTTGTGCAGATTTTTCTTAAGATAGCTTTTTTTTTCTTTTTTTTTTTTTAATTTGTTTGCACAACCACTCATGTTCAGTGAAACTGAGAGTAATGGCAATGAAAGGTAATGACATTACACTTCCCAGATTTACAGAACTGGAGTCTCATCATCAAATGCAGTTTAGTGTCATGCTTAGGACCCTCATCTTTTTGAGGGCATGGCGGTCTTAACTCTCTTCAGGGTATACAGTCACTGTATTCTAAGCCCTGCTGACAGGGCAGGAAATTGACATTGTTAATAGGTCTTGAGATAGGGCAACTGCAGATTTTTCAATTATGACTGAAATTTTTTCAAATTATTTTTTATTTCAAAATTTTTAATATGGTTCCTAAAATATTAGATCAGAAAAAAAAGCAGTCAGGACTGGAGCCTCACCATCAGACGCAATTTAGTGTCATATCCAGAACATCCCATTTTTGGATGTCTCACCCTATGTAGTCTAAGCCTTATCGGCAGGTCAGGTTTGGTTTCTTTGTTTAATGGCATATCAACCTTTGTAGGTTATTTAATATCACTGTCATCCTTGTAGAAGAATAATAGTTATACTTGTATTATTTGGACTATTCGGACTATTGTCCTCATCTTTATTGTTATCAGTACAACATTTTGGCCGATGTGCCCACTGGCCTTCAGGTATTTCTAATAATCCAAATAATACTAATTATCAAGCCTTATCTCAAATTCAGAGAAATAGTAGTGGTACTGTTTAACCCATAGATGGAAGGAAGAGGGAGTTCATTCCCAAGGGCATTAGTCTAAAAGTGAATGTAATTGCGTGACTGAGATTCAAAATCACTTACTACAATGTTGTAGTCCAGTATGTTAGTCACTATGCTATGTGAACTTCCCCCAGGGATTTTGGTTACAGTTTCAATGCTGCATAGTTTAATAAGAAATACATAACAATGTCTCTTTTGATTGTATAATGTTTCATTAGAAATAATAAAATCTTGGTATCTTTTATGAAATCTTGGGTGGGATGTACTTGTTTATAGAAGGCAATATTGTATACATAACATATTTACTGATGTTCTATGCCCAATGAAATAAAAAGTAAAGATCTCATGTAATTAAAGAGAGACTAGTTATCTGCCCTTGTTGTGTAACTACAAACCAGCTGTATCCATAAAACAAATAACTATTAATAATAAACTCTGAATTTATAGATGACTAGCTTTTTTTTTTTTTCTCTTGTTCCATTCTAGATTTGTAGAACCGGATTTTGCTAATGGCCGTAACTATAGCAAAAGGATCTCCATAGAAACTGTGCAGCCTTCTGAATTTGTTTTATTGCTTTGGGATATTTATGCATCTGACTGGACGTCCATTTTTGTGTACCCTGCTGCTGTGTCTATGCCTGTCTAATATTGTTGCTTTATTTGAAGCATTGTTTCTTTATATTTCTTTTTTTTTTTCTACCCTCCTCAAAGCTGCCATCTTATTGATAGAGAACCAACCAACAAATCATTATATACAAAAAAGATTTTTAGAAAATAAAAAGTTTTATTAAATAACCTACAAGAGTTGATATGCCATTTAACATCAAACAACAGACAACTAATTAACAGGCCACACTCCATTTACACCCTTACTTAGGCTAGACGATCGGTCGGAGAGGCGCACTGATCAATCTACTGATCCTACAAATCCCTAGCACCTATATGATTGTCCCGATCCTATTGCTCTTATGGAAACTCCCAACCCTGTTTATCATATATGTGCTTGAAGGCGGTGGCTGAGGGTCTTCATGTCTTTGGTATGATGTTAAACTCTAACTGATGGTGAGGTTCCAGTTCTGGATGTCTGGGGAATGTGGAGCATGCCTTCATCACCATTGCTCCTAGATCCGCTCTGACCCAGAGTAGTAGTACCTGTTAGGATCCCATGTATAGGTTAAATAGAAAATTTGTCTACAGAAAAAAAGAATTGAGTTTTAAAAATTTTCTTCCAAACTATTGCTACAAATCTTTGAAAACTTTGCCAGCATTAAATGACCCACCAAGGTTTGATATGCCATAAAACAAAACAAATTTTATGTAATTAAGTGATTATGACCCATAAATAAAACCATATTTTCTATAACCTATTTATAAGTAATGTGCACTGTATAACTTTACAGACTAAACTAGGTCCATATAGAATATATAAATTTAACTGGGGTCAGTTGGTATAGTTTAATTGATTCCAACTCCAGTGACCCCTTAATTGGTTCTGACTCCCCACAGCCTTGTATTTTACTCTGATCTTAAAACAAAACTGCACCCACTCTCAACGACTTGAGTTTTTTAGTTTCTATCAATTTTTTTTTATTTTTATGAAAAGACATGTGCTTGGTCATTGTTCAAACAAACATACTGACGTAAAGAACCTTGTGTGTGTGTGTGTGTGTGTGTGTGTGTGTGTATATATATGTGGAAAAATATGGAAATAAATCCAATGGTATATAGAAATGTAAATAAGATAAAAAGATGAAGTTAGTCAATGGTAAAATGTTTTGGTCTTTATCGCAGAACACTGCAAACAGAAAGAGTACATTTTCTTTAATACTTTCTCATTTTTTGTTTTCATTTTGAAAAGAATTCTAATTCAGGTTAGACAAGCAATCAACTCCTCCAATTGTCCTGATGAAGTGGAAAACTATGGAAATAAATCTAATGGTATTTAAATAGAAATTTGAATAAGAAAAAAAGATGAAGTTAATCAATGGTAAAATGTTTTGTGTCTTTATAACACAACACTGCAAACGTAAAGAGTAGAAAAATGAGAGAAAACATGATTTACAAAGAATTGAATGGTCTTAACTAGGAAATTGATCCGTCCTTGTGTAATGTTAATGCTTAACAACAACCTTGTATTCTGTAATATGTAACCACAAATAGACAAATATCAGTGGTTGTTAATGAGATGATCATTATAATTGCAACACAGATGGTCTTTCTCGGAACTGATGGATAATTCTGGTTTTGCCGTTTTTATTATCTTTGTTTCTATTTCCTGATAAATATAAGATAGATATGATAAAACTATTAACATTTTTGTTTCCTCACGATTATACTTCCTGGTTTGTATACAAACAAAGGATTATTATTTGATAGAAATAATTAAATTGAAAGCATATGATTATTAGATAGGAATACTTGAAAACATACAACTGTGTTTCTGAATGTTTGAGATGAGGCTTGAAGATTAGTATT
>CM042141.1:65750249-65767749 GCA_023376005.1 Doryteuthis pealeii | reverse complement strand
TACTTACTCTATCTATGTATGTATGTGTGTATGTATATATATATTATATATTATATATATATATATATATATAAATGGAGATTGTGGGTTTGTATGTCTGTAACCGAAACTATATTACTATACAAGTCATAATTCCCTTTGTTATTTACACCACATTGTCCATGATTTTATTTTTATTTAAACCTCAATTATTAATAAAATTGTTTTACATCATTAAGACTGTTGACCATATCTACATACTAATAACATGCAGTTGTATTTATATACACAACAAAATAGCGGTTTACAGTGTGAATGGGAAGGCTAATTTGCATATTGATCTTAACAATTTGATTTTAATAAATATATGCTTAGTATTATTGATTTCTAATTGTTTGGTTTTATCTTATAAAATATGAGCAAAAATCTCGGGGATAAATCTTAAAAAGAAATCTATTAACAAGAAAAAATAACTGTCATCTTATTCTTTACTTCATATTTTAACTAAATAGTTAAATTAGGAAAATGTACCAATGAAAGATGGGAGTAAGGGAAAATGATGGAAGAGTTGGTTTCAAAGTTGTTCTATTTTTCAATCATACCCCCTCTGTTCCAAATATTTTTATCTGAATTCTTATTCAGTTTCATTAGCCTTTTTAATTTAATATGATATATTATTATATTAAAACTTAAATACTTGCACCCAGAGGGTGCATATATTTGCTAGTATATGTAATGGGTCAACTGAAAAGTTCATAGGCTGAGCAAGATATTCTCATGGAATGTTACCCAGATGATTTTTTTCAGCATAGTCTCCCTTGAGATACACCCAATTCTTCCAGAGCACCCCTTCATCACCATTGCTCCCTGGTCCACTCTGACCCGGAGTGGTAGTACCTGTTAGGGTCCCATCTATGGGTTAAATAGAAGAACATGAGTGTATAAACAAAATTGTATTATCCATTAATAATTGATTTATTTCAAAACTTTATCGGCATTAAATGACCCACCGAGGTTGATATGCCGTAAAACAAAACCAAACCAAACCAATTCTTCCATTGGTGTTGCAGTGCTTTGATCCCATTAGTCAAAAAAGTAATCAACAGCAGATATAACATTATCATATGAACTTTTCTGCCCATCACTGTGTGTGTGTGTGTGTGTGTGTGTATGTATGTAAAGTAAAGTCGTTGGGGGTGGCCTAAAGTCGGTATCAGCCAGAGGTGGATTCTCAACGACTGAGCTAAACTGGCCCATATATATCTATACACAGATACACATATACACATGTATGTATGTATATTATGCATACTAGTACAAAATAAAAAAAAAATGTAAAAATAGATTTTTGAAACATATTGCCTGAGGGGTGGGAGTAAAAAATTCAATGTCAATTTTAATCAATTAAAATAAAACAAACTATATATAGATATATAATACCAGTCATGTATTTATTAGATAATAATGTAAAACAATTTTATTTATTTTAAACTAGTACAAAATAAAAAAAACACCCTCTGGGCGATGTAAAATAGATTTTTGAAACATATTGCCTGAGGGGTGGGAGTAAAAATTTCAATGTCAGTGAGTTTGTACCCTAAGTAAGTAAAATCATCAAATTCATTAAAGGATTAAAAGATAAAACAATTTGAAATGTAAACTTTAAATATTTATTAGAATAAAACAAACTATATATAGATATATAATACCTGTCATGTATTTATTAAAACTTGTTTTAAAAAACAATGAGGACTGTCTATAATGTTGCATGTTCAAATTTTTAGTGTATTTATTCTATGTTATGACGATTTTGGGTAATGTAACGTAAGCAGTGATGTAATTTTGGTTACAGACAAAAACCGGAAGCGAATCTCCATTATTAATATATATGTATATTCTTCCCACTTAGCCAAAACTTTCTCACTCATTGTGAACAGATCTCAATGGTTTGCCTTCAAAGAAATATCAAATTTCATTTTTGTGCTGGGATTAAAGTGTTGTATCTGTTCATCTCCCTCTTTGAATAATTAAAAGGAACATGGTTGATCTTGGTCTTGCCATACATACATACTTGGTCTTGCCATACATACATACTTGGTCTTGCCCATACATACATACATACTTGGTCTTGCCCATACATACATACATACTTGGTCTTGCCCATACATACATACTTGGTCTTGCCATACATACATACATACATACTTGGTCTTGCCCATACATACATACTTGTGACCATTAAACTAATTATGGGGAAGTGGTTAGATAAATGGACAAGTGTCAAAGTTGACACCTTTCAACACTAAACTAGAATTTAAAAAAATAAAAACGATAAAAAAACAAAAAACAACAAAAAAGCAATTCCACAAGGTATTTGTTGCTCGTCTCTGACATGGTTGATCAGATGTTGGTTTTTCTTCTTATCTTCTTTTGGCCCTGTGGACCAGAGTTCAATTCCTACCCTACCCTCACCAATGCATTTCTTTGTTTATTGTGTATTGATCATTCCAAGATAAACAGAGGACAAGCTTTTAAACTAATCAAATCTACTCGAACGCTAATCACCTTTAAACAACAACAACAACGACAACAAAATCTCTCCCCCTCCCCATTCACTGACTGTTGCTCTATTGTCACGTTTACATTCCTAATATCAACTATCTTTAAAACCTTTCCCATTGTAATCACCTAAATACCATCACCCACCCACCCACCGACTGATTCCTTCTCTAACTAGGCAAACCCTGCCACTGCATACCTCTGCATCAGTCTTGTATGATTTGGCTCCAGACTTTAGAGAGCTTATTGATTTTATCCTGAGGCATGTTTCCTGTACCATTGAAAAGATTTTTCTGCTATTTTCCGTATTTCCTTTCATTTCCTTTCTGATTCCCAACTACCCCGCTCAAAATGTTCTCGGGCTGTGTTCCTTCGTATAGACACTTAGATTTTGCTTCCTCTACTACTAAGGTTATAGCTTTCATTTCCATAACTTTAACCTGGACCGCCCTGTCGGCTGGGGCATTAGAATGCACCAACTGCACCTCTGCAGAGGGGTAAGACTCCCCCAATGGGGCCACCTGTTGGCCGTGGGTGGCGACCCGTGATGCTTAAGGATAGAGCCCAGGTGGATGAGCAGTTCATGACATGCAATACTCCACTTTGGCCCGATCTTGGGCTAGACGGGCGGTCGGAGAGGCCTCCTCCGATCAATCAGCTGGTCACGTCAAGCCCTAGCACCTATATGATTTTCCCAACCCTATTGCCCTTATGGCAAGCCCCAACCCTTTTTATCATATTGGTGCTAGAAGGCAGTGGCTGCGGGTCTACATGTCCTGGGAATGACGTTAAACTCTATCTGATGGTGAGGTTCCAGTTTTGGAGGTTTGGGGAATGTGGAGCACCTCTTCATCCCCATTGCTCCCTGGCCCACTCTGACCCGGAGTGGTAGTACCTGTTAGGGTCCCATCTATGGGTTAAATAGAAAAATGTATTTATAAAAACATTGTATTATCCATTAAGAATTGATTTATTTCAAAACTTTATCGGCATTAAATGACCCTATTGCCCTTATGGCAATCCCCCAACCCTTTTTATCATATACGTGCTAGAAGGCAGAGGCCGAGGCTCTTCATGTCCTGGGTATTAAAACAATAATACAGGGATCATGTTTTATTCTTCAACATATTAAAATCAATCCTATGAATGATTTTATATAGAAACCAATTAAAATATAATTAAAATAAGTGTAATCTTTTTATACACGTTCTTATTCAATTTCATTAGTCTTTCTAATTTGATTCATTCTATTACATTAAAACTTAAATACTTGTGGTGGGAGGCTTCATATTCTTGGTAGTATATATGACATAGTTTGGCATTAAATAATCCAAAAACAAACATAAAATAATCCATAGGTTGACATGCCATAAATTCAACCAGCCATTATTATTATTATTATTTTTTTTTTTTTTTTTCTTGCGGGACAGTCACCCTCTGGATGAAAATCAAGACATGATGAGAAAAACAAAAGAATTATTTTTTTTAAATGTCCCCCGCCCCCAAAAGAAATTGCTTATGCTCCCCACCCCGAAAAAGAAATTGCTTATGACTCTGTTGGATATTTAATAGAAATAGGTGAACATTATTTTGTTGACTGTGAAATGTCAGAATAATAAATGGGATTTCTTCAGCTTTTTTTCACTTAGCCATTAATCGTTCCTACAGTAATAACAACAATTACACTAGCAGTGGTTATAACCATATATGGTACTGACACTTATTTTATAGATAAAACACGCATACAGGTGGCAGCACCATACAAATAATTCATATATATGACAGCATATAAACTTACCAGAAAATTGATATCCCAGTGTTGGTTTTGTCATAATTAAGGTAGTGTTTCATATATATATATATATATATATATATATATATATATATATACGTGTGCTTAAGGATCTCATATAAAGTTCTAGCTATGAGGAGAAAGGAAAGAGAATCAACATTTCTTAATGTACAAAATGGTGTAACTTAGCATGTATTCTCCTATGCATTCAAATTACAAACCGCCCTCTCATCAGGGCTTAAAATACACAGACTGTATCTCCTGCAGAGCCGTAAGACCCCCTCCCTGTGACCCAAAAATGTGTGTGTCCTAAGTATGATGCTAGGGGACGGGTTAGCTCAGTCGGTAGAGTGTTCGGCTAGAAACCACAAGGTTCCTAGTTCGATATCGGCCCCCGCCAACTCAGCGTATAAGTAGCACAGGGATCTGTGCGGTAAAGTAAGGAGCTGATGGTAGGTATGGCGCTCCACCTCAAATGCTAAAATAATCTCCTTGGTCTAGCGCTATTGAAAAGGGGATAGACTCCCTTGCTGTCTGGTTGATACCGACATTAGGCCGCCCCGACGATGACTTTACTTTTACATCTGATGGAGCGGTTCCAGTTCTGGAGATCTAGGGAATATGGAGTACCCCTTCATTACTATTACTCCTAGATACACTCTGGTCCAGAGTGGTAGTACCAGGTCACTTACAGTACTTGCTGCTGTTATGAAATGGCCATCTATCTTAGAACTGAATAGACTCATTGTTCAACTTCTGTGATCTGATGGGAATATGGTTTAAAGTATTCCTATCCAATACTAGTAATTCGTACACAATTACCATCCAATACTAGTAGTACACAATTACCATCCAATACTAGTAATTCGTACACAATTACCATCCAATACTAGTAATTCGTACACAATTACCATCCAATACTAGTAATTCGTACACAATTACCATCCAATACTAGTAATTCGTACACAATTACCATCCAATACTAGTAATTCGTACACAATTACCATCCAATACTAGTAATTCGTACACAATTACATGTATTCAAGTAACCATCTATGTTTATTAATAATAATTTGATTGCACACCAAGGGAGCCGATCCCCTTTTCGCTAGCATTGAAACCAGGGAGATTTTTTTTTTCTGAGGTGGAGTGTCACATCTACCGTCAGCTCCCAGATGCTTTGCTGTACAGATCAGATTACCCAAGCTGTGTAACTCATGCGGTAAGTTGGCAAAGACCAGTATCAAACTGGAACCTTGCGATTCCTCGGCCAATTGAGCTAAATCAGCCACTAATACCAGGATTCAATTAGACATGTATTCACTTTAAATCCTAATGAGGTTACCAAAGACTGAAAGAGTTGAACCATTACAATTAAGATAAAAATAAAGATGTTTTTTGCTTCTTGACTGGATTCCAGTAATTGTTTCATGGTTTTGGAATGTTGTTCTTGTCTTTTCTAAGAATGAAAAAAAAAACAATTTCAAATTCATGCCACTATAACAGACATTGCTATATGAGAGAGAGGGTGTGTATAGTGTCTATTACCAAGTGTGTTCATGTCTACTGTCAAGTGTGTACGTGTGTCTTGATAGTCATTTGATAGCACCAAAGAGACTCTTATCTGGTTTTATGTTTATATATTGTTCAGAAATGAACAAAACAAGTTGATTAGTAATCCGGGTTTTTTTTTTTTTTTTTTTTTTGTTTTTTTTTTTCACTGGATAAATATTTTGATACCAAATGGCATTAATAAACTTAACTCACCCTCAAGCAAGGTCACAGTCATATTGCATCCAACAGAGATCAAACATACTGTTGTAACTTGAGTATCAGAGTTAACAGAAATAATAGGAAGAAACACAATGAGTATTAAGGATAGGAGAAAAGGTTTACTAAGCAAATATACAAGGTGAATAGAGTAATTAGCAATTGCTAGGTTGAATTAACAAGTCCCGTGAAATATCGTATCTCTCTTCTAAGATTTTGACAGACATCATTTATAGGAAAAACAGATGATTCCATTCGCATTATCTTATAATGGAGATTCAGTGCCTATCTGTAACCGAAACTACATCACTGCTTATGTCACAATACCCTCAGGAATTGCATAAGTTTATCAATGAGTATTTAATTTATAGTCAAAATCATTAATACATAAAATAGATTTTATTTATTAACAAGGTCTCTATGAAAATCTGGGTTGGATATGCTCATGTTATTTGTGCATTTAAAATCCGGCAATGTATGTCTTGTATATCACCATGAATTAAAGGTTTAAGATGAAAAAGACATGCTGGGCACTGCTAGAGAAGTAAGGACAAACTCATAAGTGACTCCAACACATGGACACACCAGAATGGGCTAACTAGCAAAAACTTACATTGATTAGCTCTGTTGGATAGTGGATGTCATGAAGGGAACTTGCCAGGAGCGATGGCCGATAGGGATGAGTGATGTGAGCCATGGGAATCATGCTCTCAGCACAATATGATGTTGATAATATATATATATATATATATTTATGCAGAGATACTGATAGGTATGCGTTTTGTGTCACTGACGAATAAAAATCTAAAAGGACTCAGTAAAATCGTATCCATGCATCCCAATGTTTTTTTTCTTCCCTCACCATTTACAGCTAAATGTAAATACATTTCAATATTTTCTTGGAAACGAATTTACACTGTATGGGGTACAAGGTAGGGGTTAGACGGCTTTAGTTGTTCATACATAAAGACTGCTATTTATTAAGAAACTAATTGAGATGCATCAAATTTCCTGGGGACTCATTCAAATAAAATCCGTGTGTCTCAGGACTCGCTAAATTCAAAAGCAATCAGCATCACTGTATATGTGTTAGACAAGTTTAAGTGGTTGTGATTTTATATCCTAATTCCTATAATCTTTGTCTGCCATAAAGAGTGGCCACGTGCTTCTATTTTGCTTGTTGTTCCTGTTATCAAGTGTGTGGTCAGCATCTGTCACCAATTTAAAGTTAAACTATCTGATCAGCTGGATGTGTTTTCCATTTTTGTAAGAAGGAGAAACAGGATGTGAGTTTATTTAATTTTGCTTTATACGAGAGAATACAAAATGATTATAATTTCAATTTGAATGTTAGTTACTATAATATTAGTATGCAATATTTTCATTTAATCAGCTTTGCATAGTTTGGCATGAGGTGAGAAGCATGGGGAGCTCTGAATTTTGTGATTTGTTCACCTAGCATGTGATATGAGATTTTTTTTTTTTTGTAATAATCAACATCATAAAAAAAAATATTTTTTTTAAATGACTGACATCATAAAAAGTTCACAAAAATGAAAGATGAGTTCATGAAAAGAAATAGTCTGTTTAATGAAATTATCTCTCGCGATAAATTTGAATGTCAGTGTGTCACATTTTTTAAAAAACTTTACTCCTAGAGGCCCTATCTCAACATGTCATACCATTTTGAAATCTGGCCAATCCGTGAGCAAATTAAAACATTCCTAGCTCAATCTGGATTGCAATCCTGAAATTTTGGATTCCCAAGTTTTAATCAGTGATTATTTTCATTGATTTAAAAAAAATTTTTTTTTTATTTATTTCATTTTATTTTTATCTTTATTTTGCATGAATTTTTATGTATGATAACAATTTTATAACTTGGAAATAATCAAAATTAATTGCTAATTCCAGCAAAAGTCACCCATGAAATAGAAATAACTTGCTTAGTTGCTGCCCAGTAGAGCAGCTTTTAAGCTAGTACTGTTATAGTTTTAAAATGTTTTTTAATGTGTATAAATTAAAACTTTAAAAAAAATTTTCAGCTTCTTTTTAAATTATAAAAAATTGTATAAAATAAATTGGAGTAATCTTTTAACACTTTATTAATGTTAACAATTTTTTCAATTAAAAATTTTTTTTCTCTATTTCAGTTGGAATTTACGTTCCACGAAAGTTGAGACAAATAATTCAGTAAGTAAATCTTTATTTTACTTTTTTTCTTTCCTCATTTAAATTAATATACTGACTTATAAGATATAAGCAAAATGATGGCTTAATTGTTGTTCAGCCTGTCTATCCATTTAGTACATTCATTGAACTTTTAATTAGACCCATAGATTATTATGAGTATCACCTTAATTACTGAAGCAAAGAAATTGTTGACCAAGGTAAGTTGTTATAGAAGCTATTTAGAATTGAAACCTACTAATTTCAAGGCTAACTAGTTGGATTAGTGAGTGAGGTGGAAGTGAACTGGTTAAATCAAACTTAGCGGACCTAAATTCCACCATCGTATATCACCCTGCCAAAAGAAAAAAAATACCCAAAAAATCAGGGAATTAACCGAATTTAATGAAATTTTCCGTGTTGATATATTAATGAATAAAAGATATAGGGCACCAATTATTTTATCTAAATACTTTGAACCCCCGTATCTTTGAGAATCTGTGTTATGCCTCAAAGATACGTGGTTCAAAGTTAACTGACCTGAAAAATGTAAAAGTTATTTTATTGAAAAACTTTTACATTTTTCAGGTCAGTTAACTTTGAACCACATATCTTTGAGGCATAACACAGATTCTCAAAGATACGTGGTTCAAAGTTTTTAAATAAAATAATTGGTGCATTATATCTTTTATTCATTAATATATCAACACTGAAAATTTCATTAAATTCGGTTAATTCCCTGATTTTTTTTTTTTTTTTTTTTTTTTTTTGTATAACCAGCCTTGCACTGTAAGAATCCCTAAGACATGTGTGCCAGACTAAACAAAGCTGGGTAAATAACAAATCTTGTATAGTGATATAAAATGATGTTCAAATGTAAGTAAATTCTTTTGACCTCTTTCTTTTATTTCACTGTTTATTGTGGAGATTCCAGCAGAGAAAGATGATCTTTACCTCAAATGTAAGATATCCACAAAACACCCAATTACATACTCCTTACTGCCGCCTCCCCCATTCTTGACTGGAGCAGATTAAAAGAGCAATAAAGGACAATCATATGTACAAGGTGATAAAACAAAATGTTAACACCTTTTGTGAAAGTACCTTTATTTATGATATAATTTCAAACAGTCTCTCAGGTTCACATTCTCCAAAAGGTGATTACTTCTATAGGAGTATCTTTTATTAGAAAAGCAGAACTGATATTACAGAGACTACCTGAGGAGGAAAATTCCAAGAATGTGTTGACAGGGATTGTGAACAGGTGGAGATGTTCTCATTATTACTAAAATTTATAATTTTCCAATTTATAATGAAACTAGAAGTGGCTACCTGGTGGTGTTTAGGTAGAGATGATTATTTTTAAAAAGGTTAGTCTCGCAGATCCATTGATTGTTTTGGTCTTCCATAATTGATTTGTTTATGTTTTAATCATGAACACCACCAATGACTTTCCATTCTCTTACTATTCAAATCCTAATTTTTAATTAGTTTGTGGTTGGTTTTGAAGGCTATCACAATGCAAGTGTAAAGAAAAAAAAAAGTAACTATGGTGTTGTTTGTTAACCTGTGATTTATTCTTAATATTTTGGGATAAAAGTCCCTTCTACAGAAGATTACCAGAACTGAAGTTGTTGCTAGTGGCTGTTCATTTGTTCTGTATCAAGCCTTCCAAATTCTGTGTGTGTGTGTGGGGGGGGGGTGCTTGTTTATGAGTGTGTGTGTGTCTGTCCATTTTTAATTTTAATTTAAATTTAATTAATTTATTTTTTTGGTCATTTTTAAATATCTACACGAATAAATCTTCATTATTTTTGCACAAATAGCAAGCTCTTGTGATAGTGAATGTGTATGTATACTTACTTTGTCATTAATTGTTTTATTTTCATAGTTTCCTCTGGATATACATACATACACACCAACTGTGCTTTATATATGTGTAGATTATTATAAGGAAAAACCTAATAATGGATAGTAAACACATTAAAACATCCATTTAACTCAGGGATTTCCAACATGGGGCAATTTGATTTTTTGGGGGGTTTGGCGCAATTGAGACTAATGAATATAGAAATGTTCTTCCTTTATTATTTTCTGTCTTTTGTTTATTTGGTTTTTACTTAGATGAAGCTTGTTTAACTCTTAACATCCTGTTGAGAATTTTCTAAGTCCTGAGCCCAATTCCTATAAGGATATATAAGTAAGTAAAGTCAACGGGGCAGCATAAAGTCAGTATCAGCCAGTCAGCGAGGGAGTCTATCCCCTTTTCAATAGCGCTAGACCAAGGAGATTGTTTTTTTTTAGCATCTGAGGTGGAGCGCCACACCTACTATCAGCTCCTTACTTTACCGCACAGATCCCTGTGCTACTCATACACTGAGTTGGCGAGGACCGGTATCGAACTAGGAACCTTGTGGTTTCTAGCCGAACGCTCTACCGACTGAGCTAACCCGGCCCCTGGCGTTTTCATTTAAAGTTACCTTTTATTTCCCAATCAAAGACTTATAGATATGTTTAATACTACATTTAAACAAAGGCTATCATTTGGGGTAGATTAGAAAATGAATGTGACTTCCGGCCGGGTGGACTGAGGCAGTATAGGACATTAAGGTTTAAACCAAGATATTGGCATTTTAAGCTTCTTCAATGCAGAGTTCACTTTTTAAATCATAAGAATTATATATTACCACATGCTAGAGGTTGCAGTCCAGCCTGTTATCCACCTATGCCACAGGTACAACACCCCTCACACTTATCCTGTATAATTGTTGTATTTTATTTTGTATATTAATTTTCCTATATTTCAATAAACAAAGACTTTTTTTTTTTTTTAAATCAGAAACTATAAAACGAAACAAAATGCAAAGAATATTAATAATATAGAGGTTTTTTTTCTTGTATTTTTTTTCCTGTATTTTTTTTTTATATCAAGCAACCCCCACAGAAATCAATATAATGATTGCACATATTTTTCTTTGGACTATTTTTGGTATTTTGTTGAAATTAAATCAAATTTTGTTCAGTGATGTGTGTTTGGTAAATAATCATTAATATATATATATATATATATAATGAGTGGCAGCTGCTATTATTTATTTCATCAGAACTCCCCATTGCATTATATTTAATACTAGAATAATGCCTGTTAAAAATGACTGGATTATGTATTCATGATTCTATCTGGTATCTGTGCCAGGGTGGTTTTGTGATATGAATATTAGTCCTCAGAGGGAGGGGGTGGGGGTGCTTTCTGCTCTTTGAAGCACTTGCCACCTTGTCTAAAATGATAAGTGCCATGTTTATTGCTCGTTTCATAAAGAACCCGTATTCAGGTCTATTAGGAAATCAGATTTGAAGAGGCAAAGATAGCCAAAATAAATTTATTTCTTATAAATAAATTTTCATATATCTATTTATACTATACTCTGTATATGTGAAAATATGCACATACATTGATATTTACACGTATACACGCAAAATCTTTTTATATACATTTGATTTGTCAATTTTGGTTGAATCCTATCATGGAAACACTTGATACCATTCACCTATATATATGACTAGAAGTGGCTACCCAGCATCATATAGGTAGAAGAGGGGGGGGGCAATTCTACCCCCCCCCCCGATTTATTGATTTGTTTATTTTTGAGATTTACAAATGCTGGACATTTTTAAGTAGAATTTCAATGCTATTTCTATGTATATTCTAATTTTTAAATATCTTTGAATATAAATCAAATTTTCATAATTTTTACACAAAAAGCAATTACTGGTGATATTTAATGTGTATATATGTTTACTTTGTCATAATGGTTTGCTTTAGTGCATCTTTCATTGGCTGACTCTGTAACCTATTTCTCTTGTTTATCTACAAAAAAATATTCTTCTGATTGAATCTTTATCCGTCTGATAATCTTGATTTTATTTCTCAATTCCTTTTCCTGTTCAAACATATTTTCCATTCCTGTTAGAACATGTTTTTCCATTCCTGTAGATGTCTATTTTCAGTCTACGAATGAGCATTTCTAATTGATAATCCTTCTGCACAATTTTCCCTTCCACTGCCACCATTCTTTTATTGTTCAGTCTTTTCTTCTTTCATTTTTGCATGCCATCATCCACCATTATGTTTGCCAGTCTCATACCATTCAGCCATCTTGGTCCATTGTCTTTATCTGTTGAACATTTTATGTATTTTCTTTTTCTTCGTCCTTCTTCTCTTTTTACTTCATTTATTTATGGCTTCTTTGTTCAAAATATCATGTCAAAATGATAAAAATACAATAGATTAAGTAGTATTCAAACATTTTAGAGATTGAATATAACATTATACTCTCTATCTATCTATCTATCTATCTTATATATATAGTACCCAATTGCCGCTTTAACCTTTCCATTGCAGTGGCATCAGTAAATAATCCAAAAGTGCTCAATATATTAAAAACATAGAGCAGTAATAATCTTATTATAATGGAGATTGTGGGTTTGTTTGTCTGTAACCTAAACTATATTACTATACAAGTCACAATTTCCTTTGTTATTTACATCACATTTAACTGACTTTTATATGTATATATATATATATATATATAGTATCCAGTATCCAATTGCCACTTTAACTTTTCCGTTGCTGTGGCATCAGTAAATAATTCAAAATTGCTCAATATATTAAAAACATAAAGCAGTAATAATAATGATATTAGTAGAGGAAACTAAATTTTAACTTTTTCCTCTATTAATATCATATATATATATATATATATATATATATATATATATATATATATATATATATATACGGTGGCCAAGAAGTCACTAATTAGCACTATGGGAAATGCAAAGAGCATCATCCAAACGTCTCGATGTGTCTATTTCCTATCTTACACCCATGACCTTATGGCAAACTATGTATATTGTGTAATGGATTTCCTCTCTTACGTAATTCTATAATAAAAAATATATATCTGTTCCCTCAGTGACTTCTTGGCCACCCTGTATGTGTATAATATATATATACACAGTAATTAAAACTTGGGAATCCAAAATTTCAGGATTCCGAGTTTGGAATATAATTTTGAGATTGATGTTTGACTCTTTTAGCTTTGATATGGGGATTCGCATTTGCTTCCAGGCAATATTTTTTTTTTAAATCACAAAATATTGCTAAAAACAATCACATATATACTTGATGTTGCGGATCATTCCATGCAGAGGAAATGAACTGGGTGAATTGAGTTCAAATCCAGAACAAGATTGTTTGCATTTCACATAGAGCTCATACCCTTGGGAAAGGTATGAATCCAACTATTCTTCATCCGGCTATGGGTAAATAGTAGAGCAGACTGGGCTCTTTAAACTTGGTATGACAACCAGTCTAGGAGAAGAAAACCAGTTATACTCTGCTTAAGAATCTGACTTGTGTCGCATCCTATTCATTGCTGGTTGTTTGTATGTATGTGTGTGTGTGTATGTATATATATATATATATATATATATATATATATATATCTCAACATGATGGAATCTTGGGGATTGCTATCTTTTGATTTAATGAGTATAATTTTTGTGGCCTTGGAAAATGAAATATCAAGTTTTCCTTTTCTGCTTTTCATTCTTAGTTGAAGAGTTCATAGAATAACAAACCAATTAAATTTAACTTTTGAGAATCATATGGAAAAATTGGTTTATATGTATAAATTCAAAATAAATTTCAAAAGCAAATATATTAAATATATGAAAGTTTTCCTCTTGAATTTCATGACTTTAAAATTTCAATCAATAATAAGTGAATTGGTTTATTTATTAGGATATGGTTTTATATATATATATATATATAAACTAGCAGAAGTACAAAAAGATCTTAGGAACACCAGAGTATGAGAGAGAAAGGGGGAAGCAAGGAATAATAGAAATTTTAATGATAAAATAAGCAAAGAATTCACATATTATAATATTCTTTTATTTTAGGAATTGTTTTTTGTTAACATTTGAAATATTATTTTTTTAAAATGTAACCTTAATCTTGTGAGTGTTTTGAAATATCATTTTATTTTTCTAAAGACGAGTTTTTTTACTTCTGAATAAATTTGAAGAGTTCCACAAATTGATTGATTTTTAATCCTTCAATCATATCATTTAATAAATAAAAATTAAATTTTGCACTTTTTCCTTATTATAAACATATTAAAGTTCATGCACGATTTTAATGTTCAATGACATCTCTTTTCTGCATTGTAAGTTGACATGTACTTACCAAAACAGATGCAACTCCTTTATATATACAAGGTGTGTCAAATGTATCAAGATTTTTTGTACTTTTTGACACACCTTGTATTCTGAAAAAAAAAAGATAATGTTACATTCATTCTTCATTTCTATCTAGGTAAATACAGCTTTAAACTTGATACTTTTTTGACACACCTTGTATTCTGAAAAAAAATTGATGAATGGAACGTTTTTTTTTTTTTTTTCAGAATACAAGGTGTCAAAAAGTACAAAAAATCTGGATACTTTTTTGACACACCTTGTATATGTGTAATATATATATATATATATATATATATATATGCGCTAAATCTCCAAATCTTTTGTTATTTCTTTTCTTATATATATATATATATATATATATATAAGTAAAGAAATAACAAAAGACTTGGAGATTTAGCATATATATATATATATATATACATATATATATACATAATCATAACTTTAGTTTCAATGATGCCACAATATTAGCTCATATTCACAACAAAAGACTACGACAGATTTTTGAAGCCTGTGCAATTTCACTTTTGCCCTCCCTTATTAATCGACATGGATTCTTTAATATATCTCCGTTTCTAGCTAAAATAGTGTTAAATAATTACAAAATACCAGGCTTCATTTAATTATTTATTTAGTTATCATTCCCACTTTGTTCCCTTTGTTCTCATAAAAAATCAGTCCATTAATACTTTTTCTCGTCTTTTGCATTTCTTCGAGTTGCGTCACACATCATGACATCTTCGCGTGCATGGATCGCAACTTGCCTTTCAAAAATATAACACTGATCAAATACAGTTACACAACTAAAAAGATTTTCATCTCCTGTCATTTATAAAACATCCATCATTTTCTTCACCCCAAGATACATCCTGATGAAGGTTTAATGAAACCGAAATGTTTAAACATCGATAATTAAATCCATCCTATTTTCGGAACACTTGTTTTTTCAAATTTTATTATATATATATATATATATATATATATATATATATATATATATATATATATATATAATCTCAAACCAAGCTTCATTTAGTTTTTTCTGCTCTCTAGTAACCGACATTGATTTTTTCTTAAAGAGTTCGCCAAAGTAAGTCAGGTTTGTCTTGTCAGGCCAACTAAAAATGAAATTATCATTTTGTATAGATGTAACAAAATATGTCGGTTGATGTAAAAATTGATGAAAATGACCTCATCAATTCTTTACTTGATTGCTATGAGAGAATCCATACAAACAGAAACTGTTATGCATTAGATACATTCATCGAATCAATAATTGATTTGAATCTATTGGATTTTTTTAAATGACAATCAGAATCTTGGCTAAAGCTGTCTCCATTCAGAAACTGGTAGAATAAATGAACAAATGAACAGGATATTATTTGTCTGAATTTTTTAGATAAGGCTTGATAATTTGTATTATTTAGATTTTTTTTTTTATCATTTGTCCGAATTTTTTAGATAAGGCTTGATAATTTGTATTATTTAGATTTTTTTTTATTATTTGTCCAAATTTTTGAGATAAGGCTTGATAATTTGTATTATTTAGATTTTTTTATTTTTTTATCATTTGTCTGAATTTTTTAGATAAGGCTTGATAATTTGTATTATTTAGAGTTTTGGGGCTGTTGTCCTCATCTTTATTATTATATACAGAACATTTCAGCCTTCTTCAGGTGTAACTTGCTGACCTCAAAAGCCTTAAAGTCATTATTGGGAACCTTCACAGAACTTTGAACCAAACCCTTTATTTAATCCATTAGAGTTAATTGTTCTCATTCCATTAAGCATGACCGGGTACAAGTGTTAAGCTATGTTAAGTATTCTATGTTATTTTTGCCTGTAGTCTTTTTTTTTTTTTAATAAAAGAAATAGTGACCCTGAGTTCAAATCCTGAACAAGACTCTTTGTATTAATGTCTTTGAGAAATGCATGAATCTATCAATTCTCCCACCATCTTTAGATAAATAGTAGGGCAGACTGGGCTCTTTAACCTTGGTATGGTCTAGGAGAGTGTTTTTTTAAACCTTTTTTTTTATTTATGGATCCTTTTGATTCTTATTTTACTATGGTGCCTATCTAGCCATTCAATGTTTAAAAATCCTATTGAATTTTTATGAAATATTTTTTGCTTGCCTGGACCCTCAAGAATGTTATGTGGTTCCTGGGTGACCATATGGTCCCCGGTTGAGAACCACCAGTCTAGGTGAAGAAAAAATTTGAATTCAAATCAGCTTTACTCTACTTAAAAATTGACCTTATGTCCCAACATACCCATGGCAAAGGAGTTGAGTAAATATATAGATTAAATTGTTTTTTATATGACACAAGGACATTTTTATGTGGGCCCACCCACGAGCCAAGACTCATGGTGGTAGGTGCAAAAATAAATGCGTTGATCCCTCGGCATTCCCCCTCAACGGGGGTGCCTCAGGCACTGGGCAATAAACCCAGCCTTGCCCCTTTATCGATATGAGCCTAAAATCAGTTTAAAGAAAAAACAAAAGAAAAACAACAAAAATATGTCAAACAGATGTAGATGTATTTAGAGTTGGTAAATTGTGACTTTGATTCTGCATCAGGAATATGGCCTCGGGATGGGTGGGGGGGTGATACAGATATCATTTTGTTGCAGGAACTGTTTTATGAGGAGTGGGGGGAATGATTATTTATTTAAAAAAATAAACCATGAAAATTCTTTTTTTTTCCCCTTTGTGCAAGTTAATCACTGAGCTAGTTCCATATTTTTATTGCATGTTTGTGTATCAGATCAAGGAAACATCAATAAAAATGAGAAAGGAAAAAAAAAAAAAAGAAAAAAAAAACAATCGGACACCCATAACCTTTTTGCCAAAATGTAAGTTTATCTTAATTTACTATTGATTTTCTGATTCATGATAAATTGTAATATATATATATATAAAAGTAATTGGTAATTTGCTTGAAGCATTGTTAAGTATGTTA
>CM042141.1:65730249-65745249 GCA_023376005.1 Doryteuthis pealeii | reverse complement strand
CCAATACCTACCACCCAAGTCTTCTTTGGCATTGATAAGATAAAGTGAAAATACTTCCCAGCTGTAGTCGTGTCAGTGCTACTGTATGGCTGCACCACCTGGACTCTAATGAAACATGTTGAGAAAAAGCTAGATGGAAATTGTACAAAGATTCTGCCTGCTGTCTTGAACAAATCCTGGAAGCAGCACCACACAAAGAGTTGAAATCCTCAATGAGACTGCATTTTACATAGTCTCAATCCTCTTAGGAAAGGTAGAGTATTGTGGGGTGGCAAGAGTTTAACATTTTAGGTTTTAAAGGTAGCTTGTTATTCCTGGTGTGCGTTCCTAGGATTTGCTTTTAACCCCATCATATTTGGTGGTTGTGCTGAAAAGGAAGGAATTCAAGGAACGAAAAGAAACAAACAAAAACAAAAGGTGGTTTTATGATTTAGGCTTTATTCCCGGGTCATAGCCACCTCATGGCAAGGAAATTTCTCCCTAGCCAGTAGTAGTGTCTTGTTCCAGACAGGCCTAAGTCTCAATGGCCGAGATCATGTCTTGGAGGTTGGAAGTGGGTCCTTTTTCCCGCACATGCTTGGAGGGTTCTTTGAGTGAAGGCTCAGTGGAGTATTTTTTTTTTTAATTTTTAAAATTTTTAAAATTTTATTTTAATCCCCACAGTATTCCATCATGGTGTGATGGTTAGCAAGCTAGTCTTACTGGTCCATTACTTGTGAATAGAAAGTTCAATCCTATGGGAGACTGCTCCGTGTGTGACTCGAAACCTCGACTGTCAAACTGACAGACGAAGTCTCTAACCATTACACTAGCTTGCCATTCCAACATATATATATATAAAACCATTTTTCTTTCATATGGATATATTAGAAAGATTCTTTCATAGTCTGCTGTATAGCAGAATGTATGACTATATATACAGAGCAATATTTGTACATTTGATATAGGAAAAACTTAAAATCCATTCTTGTTGGCTATTTCAACAAGACTCTTCTTTAAAAGAGGTCTAGCATCTTCAGATAGCCAAATTCACTATAATAGATATAGTGAATTTGGCTATCAGAAGATGCTAAACATCTTTTAAGGAGGAGTCTAGATGAAATAAATTTTTATATTAGCCAACATGACTGGATTTTAAGTTTTCCCTATTTCAAATTCATATATATATGAATATACAGTGATGCTGATAGCTTTTTGATTTAGTGCATCCTGCAATGCACGTATTTGCTTTGAATGAGTCCCCGGGAAAATTTATGGGTCCCAACTTAAGCCATCTAACTCCTCACCTTGTAACCTATCCTGTGTAATTCGTTTCTAAGAAACTATTAAAATGTATTTACAGTTAGCTTGAAATGATGAGGGAAGAAAAAAGAAACACTATTTTACAGCTTCCTTTTAGATTATTGTGTGTCAGGGATCGGGACATGAACCGATCAACATCTCTCTCTCTCTCTCTCATTATATATGTAATATATCAAGAAAAATGAAAAAACACAGGTTTAAATGGGTTAAGTGGTGAGTTTATTGGCCGACGCTGCAGTGTTTCGATCTATTAATAACATCATCTTCAGGGCATAAGATAAGAAATTATTTATCACAGAATAATGAATAATGAATAATAAATAAGATAATGAATAATAAATAAGATAAGAAATTATTTATCACAGAATAATGAATAATGAATAATAAATAAGATAATGAATAATAAATAAGATAAGAAATTATTTATCACAGAATAATGAATAATGAATAATAAATAATTTCTTATCTTATGCCCTGAAGATGATCTAATTAATAGATCAAAACACTGCAGCGTCGGCCAATAAACTCACCACTTAACCCATTTAAACCTGTGTTTTTTCATTTTTCTTGATATATTACATACCGTCGGATTTACTTCCTCTCTTCACATTATATATATATATATATATACACACACACATACAGCTTTCTTCAATTCTTACTTTCCAACAATGTAAATAATCAAGTCTGTTACAATGGGAACTATGCTATTACCTACAGAAATGTCAAGAGACTAAGTGATAATTGAATGAGTGATACTTGCTTATCAAAAGGAATGAAAACTTTAATTTACATGTATTTTCTATGGGAAAATGTGGACCACTGCAGCTTACAAAGAAAATCTCTCTAAGATCAGAAATACATAACTGTGATTTAAAAAGGAAAAAAAAGAACATTAATTTTATGTGGTTATCTTATTTTTACTTATTGGAAATCAATAATAAACATGGAATTTCCAACTGAATTAATATAGAAAACTTTTTAAAAAAATAAAATAAAAATGACAATTTTAAAAACCTATTGCTTTAAAATAGAATCTGCTGCATAAAGTTTTATCCATTGCAGCAATCGAGTTTCTCAAATTCTTGGCAGCAACTACTTATACAAATTAAGCAAAGTACTATTTACCCCCCACCCCGCTACACCAAGGTTAATTTAGAGCTGGTTTAGCTTAGTCGGTAAAGCATCCACCTCAGAACCACAATGTTCAAGGTTCGATACCGGCCCTCGCCCAATCAGCGAATGAGTAGCACAGCTTGAATCTGTGCGGTAAAGTGGGGAGCTGATGATAGGTGTGGTGCTCTTCACCAGATACAAAACAAAAAACAATCTCCCAGGTCAAGTGCTAGTAAAAAGGGGATAGACTACTTCACTGGAAATGACAGGGCAGATCAAGTTTTTAGTATGTAGATATGGTCAACAGTATTAATAATGTAAAACAATTTTATTAATAATCGAGGTTTAAATAAAAAAATAAAATCATGGACAATGTAATGTAAATAACAAAGGGAATTGTGACTTGAGTAGTGATATAGTTTCGGTTACAGATAGACAAACCCCCAATCTCCATTATAATAAGATATATATATTCCGGAACCATTCCCACCACTAACGCATCTGGTCTTTTGTGTGATATATATATATAAAATATATAATGTTTCAAGGCCAGATGGATAAATTAGATTTCAGTACTATAGGGTTTTCTTTGTCTAGTGGATATTGGAGAAGTCTTATAAGTATATAACAATTATTTGTGTATATGACACATTATTTTTCTAGATTTTTCAGCCCAAAACTTAGAATGCATATTATGCACAGGAATTTTTAAATTAAATATTTACATTTTATTACAAAATTGGATTTTTTCCTTTTTTTATTTTCTTTCTTTATTCATTTGCCTTTTGGACTTTTGACGTTGGATTTGTGATTCTGGATTTCGTTGACTTCATTGTTTCCCTTTGGATTTGTGAACCAGACTTCTATTGTTGGCACACAGGATAGATAAGGTGATCCACAGGTAATTGTGCAAGAAATTAAATTTTGACCATACTAACAAATGGTATTTGCACAAATCGGAATCTGTTTCAAAGAATGGGATGGATAAGATTCTCTTGTATTTTGAGATAAAAATGGATCATCTAATCCTGATCTAAAGACCATACCTAGTGTTAATTAACAAGAACACTTGTCATCTAGTGGATTTTGCCTTTTCAGCAGATCATGGACTGAAAATATAAGAAAGTGAAAACATAGACAAATACTTGGACCTTGCCAGAGAACTGAAAAAAAAAACCCAAAAAAAACTGGAACATGAGGGCAATGGTGATACCTATACTTATCAAATATGAATAATTTTTAAACAGATCTATTTGCTCTATAGGGTACTATCACTCCAGGTCAGTGGACCTGGGAGTAATGGCAGTGAAGATATACTTAAACACTCTCCAGATCTCCTGAACTTGAGCCTCACCATCAGATGCTGTTTAGTGTTATACTCAGAACCTAACTTTTTTTTTTTTTTTTTTTTTTTTTTCTTTTTTTAAGGGTGGTCTTTCCCTCCGCTGTGGATAGTCACTGAATTCTAAGCCCTGCTGGCAGGTCTACATTATTGAATAAGATTTGTGGAATGAATAGTTTGAGGTGAATTCATTTTGACTTAAGTCAATGTTGACACTTGAAAGTTCCTTGTGAATGTCCCAAGATTTCCAAATTCTTCCATGTGGAAACAGCTAATTTCTTTGTACTAATAAGAAACCATATGTGTGGAATTGCTGAAAGGAATGTGAAAGCTTGACTGGACTCTCCAAATTACAAATAGAAATTCTGGATAAAGAAGGATTCCAGCTCTTAGTGGAGATGATCCTGGACACCCCCACTAACCTGTTGTTAAAGTGGATGGGGAATAGAAATGATAATAGTGTATTTATTTTTGTTTTTCTTATGAATTGTGAAAAATCCTCTTAGAGTTGATCTAGGAGTAATGGTAAAGAAGGAGTGACTCTATACTCTTTAGAATTCAAAAATAGTGATTACTAAAATTCTTCTTATAGGCTTGTTAGAGATGGGATCTAATTTAAAAAAATTTTTTTGTTTTTTTTTACAGACTCTGTTAATCAGTCTAAATTTTTGAGATTTCAATATTACAAATAAAACCAACATGGGACTGTTTTTTGTTTGTGTTTTTTTAAATTGATTTTAATATTACATTGGGCATTTAAGCGACACAAAACCATTTGGAATGTTTCATTTTTGAAATTGGGTGAAATAAAATGTGACAAATAAGAAATCTATGATTAAGCAACACCAGATAATTTGTATTCACATTTTTGTATTGCATCTTGAACAATTTGGATGGTCTCATTTTTAACCAGAGGGTGTTGCAGGATGATAGCGGATGAAGATTTAGGAACAACCGTATTAATATATAGATATATCGGTGGCTATCAAACTCATGAGTGACGTTCTCCTATGGACACACCAACCTGCAAAAAATTACAATAATTAGCCTATATGGATACTGAATGTTATGTGGAAGACTTACTATGAGTGATAGGGACGGATGGTGAGTCGTGGGAATCCGTGCATTCAGTGTGACTAGATGATGATGATGATGAAAATTATTACAAATCCCAGTAATAAGTATTAATTATCAGGCTTATCACATATTTATCATTATCATCTACAAGTAAGCTAACATGCATGTATATATGCAGTCTCAATATCTTATCAGTATGTGCAATCATTATTCGACTCATGTGCAGCACACACAACCCACATGCACACTGAACCTCACCCACACAGCTGTCAGCATATGCATACCATGAGTTGTCTGAATGGTATTCAAAAATGGCAATCCACAAGAATTTGTTCCAAATGTGAACTTCATCATCGATGGGAATGCAGAGAAAAAAATGGGGATGGGGAGAGGAGGACAATGAAAGAGAGTGGGAGAGTGAAAGAGAACAATAGCAGAGAGAGGGGAAGAAAGAGACTTTAGAGAATTACAATAGGAAAAATAGTGGGAAAAAAAGGAATGGAGAAAGATAGACATTGAAGATAGGGAAGGAGGCTGGAAGAATGAGAGGGGGGGGGGAAGAAAATTGAAGAAGGAAGAAAAATCTGCTAGAAAGAAAAGAGAGAGGAGGAGAAGGAAGTGGAGGAAATAACGAAAAAGGTAAAAGAGAGTATAGCATCATGTTCTGGATCCTTTATTACCAAAAATCAATAATATGAATGAATAAAAATGTCAGCCTGACCCAAGGAAGCTGTTCAGAGATCTCTTGTGCTCTCTCTCTCTCTCTCTCTCGATGTCTTTTTTCTTTTCTTTTCTTTTTATTGTATAGAGAAATAATGGTGATTACAATTTCTGATCTTGATATAGTAGTTTGAATAATAACTGTTGTAGGGATTTTGGCAGAACATAGGACAATATAACAATGAAATTCTTGGCTTAGATAGTTATTATTATAATAACCTATGTAATTATTACTGAAAGTGGTTATTATGAACATTATGGCAAAGGAATGCAATCATTATAAGATTATAATTATTATGATAATAACAACCTAATAAAACATTTATTATACTAGATATGATACCTGAGATAGTGATTACTATTATAGTAATATTTATTTAAGATAATAGCCTGTTTATTAAACTAAACACAGTCAGGCACAAGATAATATTAGAGAGCACTCGATGACTAAAAAAACAAAAGGTAATGCTAAAGAAAAAAGATAGAGATGTGAGTGTGCAGATGCGATAATACTAATCTGTTTCAATTACACATAATGAAAAGATGAAAAGAATTAAAGAAAGAAAAATAAAAAGTGAGTTAAATCAAGATTATACTTTTTACATATTAAACTATTTTTCAATAGCTCTTAAGTAAACATATCAAATGTTATAATTAATCATACTGTGGTACATTTACAGGTCCTGCTAGTTATAATAATAATCTCATTAATTACTTGCTGGACTTGTAAAAAAAAAAATTTTTTTTTTGTGGGAAGGATTTAGAGATAAGTAAATATATCAAATGTTATAATTAATCATACTGTGGTACATCCACAGGTCCTGCTAGTTATAATAATAATCTCATTAATTACTTGCTGGATTTAAAAAAAAAAAAATTTTTGTTTTGTGGGAAGGATTTAGAGATAGAACCTAAAATAACTCGTATTGGAATGACACAAAAAAGAAAGGAATTTCATTCTTTAGATTTTTAAAGTGTATTATGTTTAATGAATTTAGATGGTTCATTAAGGCATATAATCATCTTGAATTTTTAAGAATTTCATAGAACACAACATTCTTTTTGGAAAACCATTCCTCTTCCTTGTCATTTTTAATTATTTTTTTTCTCTTTGATTCTGCTATTTTAATTTTACCAATTTTTACTTCTTTGGTTATGAAAAAAAAAGCCACTAATCAGGGATAATTATTGATTGCGGCAAAAATGTTCTAAACTTGTTGAAATTTTGGACCTTATTTGATATCAGTGAATGAAGATTTTTAATCATCTTACAAGAATCAGTTAATGGATTTCTGGATTGTAAAACTTTTGCTTTTAATGAATTAAGTAGCATTGAAAATACCTGCACAACAACACACCATCAGTATCATCATATATAAAAAATGAATTTCAACAGATATAAAATAAGGATTACTGTCCAGAGGTATTGACAACTGAAGGCTTTTATAACTATCCTAGTGGGGGTACTGGAGACTGAAGGCTTTTATTACTGTCCTGGGGGGAGCACTGGAGACTGAAAGCTTTTATTACTGTCCTGGGGGGAGCACTGGAGACTGAAAAGCTTTTATTACTGTCCTGGGGGGAGCACTGGAGACTGAAGCTTTTATTACTGTCCTGGGGGAGCACTGGAGGTCCTGGGGGTACTGGAGACTGACTTTTATAACTGTCCTAGTGGGGACTGGAGACTGAAGGCTTTTATTACTGCTGAAGGCTTTTATTACTGTCCTAAAGATACTGGAGACTGAAGGCTTTTATTACTGTCCTGGGGGGGAGCACTGGAGACTGAAGGCTTTATTTCTGTCCTAGTGAGGGAGCACTGATAACTGAATACTTTTATTATGGTTCTGGGGGGAGCACTGGCAATTGAAGGTCTTTATTACAATCCTGATGGTAATTGTGACTGAAGTCTTTTTGTACTGTTCTGTGCAATACTGTCAATTAAAAACTTTTATCATAATTTTTGGATATTGCTAACGAAAGATTTTCTTATTAATCCTTGTATCATATTGAATAAGATACTATACTTAGGTTGTAATAAGTATTAATGAACTAATCTTTAACTTTAAATAAGTCATTTTGATCAATCTACAAAGTTAATTACATATTGATTAGAATATACGTTTCATGAATCAAAATCACCAGAAAAAACTTACAAGATTATTTCCTTGACTGCACCACAATAATTGATCCTCATTCAGAACAATGCAAGGATCAAACTGATTGTTGGTGATCCACTGAAACCAGTCTGTTTCCTAATCTTTCTAAAGGAAACGTTTAAGTAAATCCAGTACTGATTGTAATTACTGAAATTATTTAATCAAGTACTAAATTGATTGTTTGATTAATATATTATCAGTATAGTAATTTTATATAATGATATAATTATATTATGTTAGTGGTTTGATCAATAACTATGGTAATGATTATTGTAATAATTGTTCTAACATGTTATTGATAATAGCTGTTGTAATCATTTCCAAGAAGTGGTTGGAAATAAAATCATATAGGAATTAATAACTTAGACTAAATAATTAATCGGCTGGCAAGAGAAAATTGGTCACCCCCAGCTGCATTTTAAGGATGCCTGCAAGAATGGTCTCCGGTGATTTGGCATTACCACTTCCGTCTGGGAAAATTTGGCTCAGGACTGCCCTCGGTGGCAGCAGGCTCTCCATAGCAAGCTGTTCATGTCTGAAGTCACCCTGGCGCAACACCATGAAGCCAAGAGAAAGTGGTGGCAACAAAGCCCCGGCATATCAACATCTTTAGTGACAGCCTTCACATGTGACATCTGTGGTCGAGGCTGTTTTTCAAACCTTGGACTTCAGTCACAGGAAGTGCTGTAACTTCAGAAGCACATGGATTATAAAGTCTTCTGAGATTGCAATGCCGATATTCCCGATAATGTACTCCTACAAGGTCTGTTTGGAAAGTATGAGGGAGATTCAAAAAAATTATCTGAACTGTTGTTTTATGGAAGCTGAGCTTATCATGGATGATTTAATAGGCAGAACCATGACTAATCTGCAGAGAACAAGCTACCTCATCAATGATAACTCACCAGTTTACCATTACTATCTCTGGAGCTTGCTGAATACTCTCATCAGTGGTGCAGGTTGATGGTCATCCTGCTCTATCTCTGTGCATCAGGCTTGTCAGGCCATTTGTCTATCTACTAATACACACTTTTACGTAGTAGTGTCTTGCCTCTGACACTCCTTCTGACCAGAGAAATTGGGTTACTGCTCTTTGTTCTTCCTTGGTGCATACTGTTAGTGGAACATTCCTGTTTACAATGTACCCTCATGTTTTACAGTTTTTTGTTCTCTGGCAAGGTCTAAGTATTTGTCTATCTTTTCGTTTTCTTTCATGTTCACTGTGTGCTCTACCTGAACTGCAAAATCTACTGGGAAAAGTTCTCTTGTTAATTAACACTAGATCAGGAGTCTCCAAACTACGGCCTGCCGATGGTACTTGAATTTATTTGTTAAATTTAAATATCATGTTAAACTTACTAAATCATAATAGACTTGACTACTGTAGGTAGGTTACAAAATTTTGTGCATGTGAACATTTCATTGGTTACTTACGTGATCCCGAATTTTCACTTGTTATGATTCCTTGAAAAACACAGGTAATTTTCAAAGAGCTACTGTGAAGTAACGAATAGGTCAAAAGTTATGAGACAAACGTTTTTGGAAAGGGCAAATCCTATATTTTCAATATATATATAAGATTCTGATAAAATTACAATTGATCAGAATGTTTAATTTGAAGTGATCTGCTTTGAACACAATAATAATGTAATTTTTTCAATTATCTGGCCCACCATGAAAAATGTTTGATGATCTCTGGTATACACAAAACTCTACATGGCACTGCGAACAGGATTCTGTGAAACCATATTTTTTTGTTCCCCTGTGTAGAATGAAAATCATACTCACCTTCCCAGGAAGACTGTAACTAACGTCCAGTCAAAATCTGTTGCACAGACGCTGAGTTTGATTGAAAGTTGAATTTGCTTCAGTCTACATCAGGGGTCACCAAACTACAGCCCGCAGGCTGGATCTGGCCCACGAAGGCATTTTATCAGGCCCGCCGATGGTACTTGAATTTGTTTGTTCAAACCTACCAAACGCGAGATGTTCTGATACCATTTAAATCTAAATATCATGTTAAGCTTACTAAATCTTCATGGACTTGACTATTGTAGGTAGGTTACAAAATTTCCTGCATGTGAGCATTTCACTTGTTATTTAGGCGATCCTGAATTTTCACTTGTTACGACTGCTTGAAAAATACTGCTAATGTTGCGTTCTTTGATAATATTTTGAAAATAAATATGTTGGTTAAATTTGTCTGGGGGCATCTTACGCCACTCATCCATGAATATAACATGGAAAGATAAATTTTGTTTTACATCTTTTTCTCAGAGCTTTTGCTCTGGCTCGCAAATATTGAACGCAATAATATTGTGGCCCGTGTGTGTTCATTATCTTTTCAATTATCCAGCCCGCAGTGAAAATGTTTGGTGATCCCTGCACTAGATGGTCAAATTATTATTTTTACAGAATCTTGCTTATAAAGGATAAGATACTCACTTGAAGGCTTCTTCTAGCAAAACTCTTGCTATAATGCGGCATTTTTGTTGTTACAGTAACATACATACAAAAATAGGACCATTATGATATAGCCGGTTTAGCTCAGTCGGTAGAGTGTTCGGCTAGAAACCACAAGGTTCCTAGTTCGATATTGGCCCCCGCCAACTCAGTGTATGAGTAGCACAGGGATCTGTGCGGTAAAGTAAGTAGCTGATGGTAGGTGTGGCGCTCCACTTCAGATGCTAAAATAATCTCCTTGGTCTAGCACTATTGAAAAGGGGATAGACTCCCTCGCTGTCTGGGTGATACCGACATTAGGCCGCACGACGACTTTACCTACTTACGGTGGCGACCCGTGATGCTTAAAAATAGAGCCCAGGTAGATGAGCAGTTCATGACATGCAATACTCCACATTGGCCCTATCTTGGGCTAGACGGGCGGTCGGAGAGACCCCCTCCGATCAATCGGCTGGTCATCTCAAGCCTTAGCACCTATATGATTTTCCCAACCCTATTGCTCTTATGGCAAGCCCCAACCTCTTTTTATCATATGGGTGCTAGAAGGTGGTGGCTGCAGGTCTACATGTCCTGGGAATTACATTAAACTCTATCTGATGGTGAGGTTCCAGTTTTGGAGGTTTGGGGAATGTGGAGCACCCCTTCATCACCATTGCTCCCTGGTCCACTCTGACCCGGAGTGGTAGTACCTATTAGGGTCCCATCTATGGGTTAAATAGAAAAATGTATTTATAAAAAAATTGTATTATCCATTAAGAATTGATTTATTTAAAAACTTTATCGGCATTAAATGATCCACTGAGGTTGATATGCCGTAAAACAAACTAAACCAAACCAATTTACCTACTTACTTTTTATGATATAGCCGGTTTGATTTATTTTTTGACTGATAAATTATTCTTTTTTTACCAGCAATAAACTATTAAACATTTGTAGAGATGACTATTTCTGCTTTTAATGTTTACGTGGTTGCTTTGGAGAGAAAGAAAAAAAACATTTCTTTTTCCTTTCTCTCTTGAGTATAGAAATAGCTTCCATTAAATCATATATTCACTTATTATAAGAACATTTGTATCTTAGGAAAACTCTCTTTTTGTTCACTTCCTTTTTCACATTAACAAATTATTTCTCCATTTTACTTTACAAATTAAATTTTTTTTTTCTTTCTTTGATACTTGGAGACTTGATGACGTTTACAAAGATTTTTTTTATTTTTTATTAACAGCAGTTTTTAAAATGAAACTATAAATACGAGACAAATTGTATCAATGTAAATTTTCTTCTCTTTCTATCTTCCGATTTCTTTAATGTGATGATATTGATGGATGTCTTAATGATTGAATAAAAAAAATTAAAAAATGAATATAAAAAAAAAAATTAAATAGATGAATAAAAACATTGTCTGTTATAGAGATGCTGATAGGTACATGTCCTGCGTCCCTGATGCACTAAAATCTAAAAAGGACACAGTAAAATCATATCCATGCATCCCAGTGTCTTTCTTTTTTTTTTCCCCCTCATCATTTCAAGATAACTATAAATACATTTCAATAGTTTCTTAGAAATAAATTACACAGGATAGGTTACAAGGTAGGAGTTAGAAGGCTTTAGTGGGGACCCATAAATTTTCCCCGGGGACTCATTTAAAGCAAATATGTGTGTCCCAGGATGTACTAAACCAAAAAGCTATCAGCATCACTGCTGTTATATCCCAGTCACTCATCTTCCCTTGACAATCTCTCTCTCACCATCCATCCCTAGTGCTCATAGCTCCCTTGACTCTCTCTTGCCATGTCCTCTAGATGGCATCCAGTGTCCATACAGAGCTGATAAATGCTAGATTTTGATGGTTAGCAAAGACTGCTGACTCCATGTGTAGGAGTCCATAGAACATCACTTATGAGTTTGTTCTTACATCTGCAGCAATGCCCAACATGTTGCCCCTCCAAGATGCCCCTCCAGCATGGGTAAATGCTGAAGGAGCCAACCAATTTTTAGCACTGGCTTCTACCATGCATCCATACACTGAAAGGGTGTTTGGCTAAAAAGTTTACTTAGTGTCATATCCTGTTGCGGAGAGTAAGAAGTGGTTTTGGCAAAACAATTTTAGAACTTGGACAAACAGCAATTTTATCTTATCTCTGTGTGTGTGTGTGTGTGTGTGTATATATATATATATATATATATATATATATATATATATATATATATATATATTATATATATCTACTGAGTCAGACGAACCTACTATTAGTTTCGCATAAAGCTCTTCAGGGCTAAAATCTGACTCTCTAGGCTTCTCCTAGCGGTTATATGAATATATATATATCTTATATACATATATATACATATAAATTGTTTTTTCTTTTGGTCAAATACTATACCAATAGATTATTTTTTGTTGGTACAAATATCTTGGTCTTTTCTTTTTTTCAAAAATTTTTTTCTTCCTGGTTGATGTTTGGTAGTATATTTTTACAATCAAACTCTCTGCTGGGTTTTTCTCTCCGCAAGGATCTACCAACACGCTTGGTATATTATATATATATATATATTATATATATATATATATATATATGATCAGAATTATCCTGAAGATCATTTTGGTGAAACCTGAGTAGTTAATTTTTGTCACTGATTTAGTCACTAAACCGGCTCTACAAGTATGTATTGAACATTGTCCAATATTTTTTATATTGTCCCACGGTTTTTTTCTTTTTTTCAGTCAAAATTGTGACTGGTTCAGTTTTTTTTTTTCTATTCTGCTGAGTTCCCCAATAAATCTACTACAGCTATCTATCTATCTATCTATCTATATATATATATATATATATATATATATATATATATATATATATATATATAGTGTGAGATGGTCACTATTTCAGCTTTTGCTGGAATGGTGTACCAAAGGCAGTATTATTGGTAGAGTGCTCAATATAAAATAGAGCTGTTATATAATATAATAAGATAAATATATAAAGGTTTTACATATCTATTTATTAGGTGAAAAAGGAACATTCACAACCATTTTGGTTTCATGTGATGCATTCATCAGGCGAAGATGTTGAAACATTTTGATGTTGAAAGATTTGAAACATCTTCACCTGATGAATGCATCACATGAAACCAATATGGTTGTGAATGTTCCTTTGTCACCTAATAAATAGATATGTAAAACCTTTATATATTTATCTTATTATATATATATAGTATGTGTGTGTGTGTGTGCTATATCTACATATAATCTATGGCTGCCTCTATCTAAAAACTGCATATGTAGAAAATATCCCATATCAAGTACTTACAAGAGTAATTGTATAAGTGAACATGTCTATGTAACTATTTATACCTGTGTATTACAAATGATATTAATGTACCATTCCTTGTAACTATTAAGCATGAAAAACTTACCCACTTAGCATACTAAGGGATTGATTTACTTATTTTTTTATACCATCCATCACTGTTCAGACAACACTTTTTCCCATCCTAATGTCCTGATGATGGTTTAATAAAAACCAAAACGTTTTAATATTGACTTTACCATCAAGAATAAATCCACCATTTTTGGAGTACTTTGTTTTTCTATTTCTTATATACCCTTGGATTTATTTCCATATTTTACTCACATACAAAAAAAAACAAAAGTTGGCGGAGTGGCGTTTAGTTGGTATCAGCCAGACAGTGAGGGAGTCTATTCCCTTTTTACTAGCGCTAGACTAGGGAAACTTAAAAAAAATTTTTTTTTTTTTTTATATCATCCATCACTGTTCAGACAACACTTTTCCCCATCCTAATGTCCTGATGATGGTTTAATAAAAAACCAAAACGTTTTAATGTTGACTTTACCATCAAGAATAAAAAGGGGCCAGGTTAGCTCAGTCGGTAGAGCGTTCGGCTAGAAACCACAAGGTTCCTAGTTCGATACCGGTCCTCGCCAACTCAGCGTATGAGTAGCACAGGGATATGTGCGGTAAAGTAAGGAGCTGATGGTAGGTGTGGCGCTCCACCTCAGACGCCAAAACAATCTCCTTGGTCTAGCGCTATTGAAAAGGGGATAGACTCCCTCACTGACTGGCTGATACTGACTTTAGGCCACCCCGACGTTTTTTTTTTAATTTTTTTTATACTCTTGGGATTTATTTCCATATTTTATTCCCATATAAAAAAAAACAAAAGTTGGTAGAGTGGCCTATAGTTGGTATCAGCCAGACAGTGAGGGAGTCTATCCTCTTTTTACTAGCGCTAGACTAGGGAGATATTTTTTTGCCGGGATGGAGCACCATACCTACCGTTAGCTCCCCAACTTTACCGCACAGATCAGATTACTGAATCTGTGCTACTCATGCGCTGAGTTGGTAGGGCCCTGTATCAAACCCAGAATCTTGTAATTCCAAGGCAGGTGCTCTACTGACTGAACTAAGCAATATAAGTATATATATATATAATCAGTACATACATCCCCATACACTTATATAGGGTGTCTCGTCAGGGTAAAAGGGCTAATAAGCTAGTCTCACAGATCCAGTACTACAGAATAGGGAGTTTGATCCTTGCTTGATGGCCCATAATTGTGACCTTATATCACATTCTACCCGTAGTGAATGGGTTGGGTAAATAGCTACACCTGATATGGTTGTAAAAATTTTTTTACAAACACACTCTTTGCTCTCTCTCTCTCTCTCTCTCTCTCTCTCTCTCTCTCTCTCTATATATATATATATATATATATATATATATATATATATATATATATATACACATACACACACACACACAGGTATGCATCCTGCCTCCCTGACGCACAAAAATCTAAAAGGA
>CM042141.1:65707749-65725249 GCA_023376005.1 Doryteuthis pealeii | reverse complement strand
ACCAGAATATCGTTTTCACTGAACAAATGGACTTAGAAAGAGAGGTGTGTGTGGTATAATGGTAATTGTCATACGAAATAATGGACTTGGCAATTGGTTCAAATCCTGGATGAGGGTGTTTGCATTTCACATAGGGAGAGATATGCATCCCACTACTCCCTCCAGCTAAGGGTAAATTGTAGGCCAGACTGGGATCTTTTAACCTTGGTTAGGCAACTGGTCTTGAAGATGGAAAACTGAATTCAAACCTGTTAAACTCTACTTACCAAATTTTGTTCACTTATATATATATATTTTAATTCTAATTTTTATTTTTAAACTTTGATAGTGTAAAAAAAAACTCCCGACACTATAATTTGTAATTACAAAATACAAATTTCTGGCTGGAGAAAAAAAAAAAAAAAAAAAAATAAATAAAAGTAAAGACCAAAACATATGCACCACCTGAAAATAATCATTATAATGGCTAAAAGAAAAAATAATGAAAGAGCTAATTTAAATAAGTTAAATATACTAAAGTGCTCAATACACTAAGTAGATCCAATTAATAATATATATATATATATTATATATATATATATATGCCTGTGTTAGGGGCCGGGTTAGCTCAGTTGGTAGAGGGTTCGGCTAGAAACCACAAGGTTCCTAGTTCGATACCGGTCCCCGCCAACTCAGCGTATGAGTAGCACAGGGATCTGTGCGGTAAAGTAAGGAGCTGATGGTAGGTGTGGCGCTCCACCTCAGATGCTAAAACAATTTCCTTGGTCTAGCGCTATTGAAAAGGGGATTGACTCCCTCGCTGACTGGCTGATACCGACTTTAGGCCGCCCCGTCAACTTTACTTTATGCCTGTGATATACACACACACACACACACACACACACACACACACACAGAGTACAGGGAGAAGCAAAAGTAATAGGTCAATACTTTTGCCCTATTGACTCTTCTACTTCTGCCCCACCTAGTAGTTTTAACTATATCTCTATAGGATAAAAAAAAAAAAAAGGTTTAAGAACATATGAGAGTGGGGGGAGGAGTTTAGAATATTTTTCTTGAGAGAGGGAGGGAGAAGTGACTTCTAACCCAGAAAAAAAAAAAATTTCCTAATGATTTTGTTAGTTGACTGCTGTTTAATTTCCCTAGACCCCCCCCCCCGGGGCAACTGTAATGGCTACTGGATTCTAGAGAGTCTCCTTCTTTGTAAACCGATAGCTTTTAAATTCATCATTTCTAGCCGGGATATCCCATTCCTATGTAAACCAATCTCTTCAGGAACTCTGGCAGTTCCTGAGACAAGGAAGTTGTGTGCGTGTGTTTGAGAGTGGAAGGGAAACCATCCATCCATAATATATATATATATATATATATATATATATATATATATTTGGGAATAAAAGGCCTTAAATACCATGGGTATCGTGGTTATGGACCATTTTCACTCGCGAGTATGCTCACGAGCTTCTTCAGACCACTGATAAATTTTATTTATTGGTATATATATATATATATATATATATATATATATATATATATAATGTGTGTGTGTGTGTGTGTGGAGAAAAGTAGACAAACACGGGATGTTATGGAAACTAACCTCCTCACATTTCTCCCATATATATATATATATATATATATATATATATATAAAGATTTTTGGATGTTTGTTTATTTAGAAACGTTGCTGAATAAAGTATATATTAAATTTTTACTTGAAGGCCGAGGTGATAGTGTTTCACTGTGTCTGCTGAAGTCCCGGTTTCGATTTCTGTCGGAGGGAAATCGTTAGTATATACCGCTGATGAGACTTAATAAAGTCGAAACAGTCTGTACAGTATTCTACACACCGAACCATCCTTTGCCGGGATTACACTTGTCAAAAAGTTCATTTTCTATAAGAAAAAGTATCGAATTTTATGCGATACATGCGTTGTAAGTGCCTTCAAGTAAAAATTTATAATATATATATATATATATATATATATATATATATAATAATATGGGTGCTATATTTGTAAGTAAACAGTACTCAACATCATTGATGGAGCATTTGTATTTAAGTTAAGGTAGCATGGACATGGAGTCAATGCTGCCTGGTTACTGATAGTTTCTTGCCTCTGTGATCTTCAGACCATTTTGACATATAAAGAATATGTATATATATTTATTACATGGATGGGATTCTGCGCCCCTGGATTTCATGGCTTTAAACATACACTATTGTAATATATATATATATATATATATATATATATATATATATATATATATTCTTGACAGTGTTTTATTTATTGTTGAATCTCTTATTATCCATCTTACATCTTGCTAAAAAGTTCACTGCCCAAGCAAAAAATAACCAATTTTTTTTTTTTTTAATCATTTTTTTAAAAGATTTTAATTCATTTATTACATTTTTTTCAGGAATAATAAAATTCATAATTTGATACTTAGTAATTCATTTGATGTTTAAGAATAATTACGGTCAAGTCACACTGAAATCCTTGGTTCCCACTAGATCACTGAACTTAAGCAGTTAAGTAAGTAAAAGTAAAATCGTCGGGGCGGCCTAATGTCGGTATCAGCCAATCAGCGAGGGAGTCTATCCCCTTTCCAATAGCACTAGACCAAGGAGATTGTTTTTTTTGCGTCTGAGGTGGAGCGCCACACCTACCATCAGCTCCTTACTTTACCGCACAGATCCCTGTGCTACTCATACGCTGAGTTGGCGAGGACCGGGATCGAACTAGGAACCTTGTGGTTTCTAGCCGAACGCTGTACCGACTGAGCTAACCCAAGCCTATTAAATACTTAATTTGGTTTACCAGTTATGCAACAGAAGGTACTGTAAGCAATGAGTCCTTTGTTAACCAAAATGACTTGATCTGGTATTAAATTACCTAAAAAGGGTTGATATGCTATAAAACAATCAAATCAATAGTCAGATTATGGAAAAAATATGCAATATTAATGAAAAAAAAAAAGACATTCCTATATTGGGAAATATATAATGACTTATCCACAAGGCAAAAAATGTTGACGAGATCCATGCTTTCATCAAATTTCATCCCGTCTCTCAAAATGCATGATATTTGTAATTAAATAATTCAAAATTCCAAATCCTATTATAATGGAGATTGTGTGCTTATCTGTCTGTAACTGAAACTATATTACTACTTAAGACACAATTCCCTAGTTATTTATGTCACATTCTCCATGATTTTATTCTTTTTTATTATTAATACTGCTGACCATATCTACATACTAATAACATGCAATTGTATTTATATATACAACAAAATAGTGTTTACAGTGTGAACAGGAAAAATAATTTGCATATTGATATTAAAAATGTGATTTTGATAAATATTTACTTGGTATAATTGATTTCTAATTGTTTGGTTTTATCTTAATGAATATGAGCAAAAGTCTCTGGGATAAATCTTAAAAGAAATCCATTAACAAGAAGAAATAACTATAATTTTATTCTTTACTTCCTAGTTTAACTAAATAATTAAATTAGGGAGTAATGGAAGAGTAAGTTTCAGTTGTTCTATTGTTTGATTAAACCCCCTCTGTTTCAAATCTTTTTATCTGTATTCTTATTTAGTTTCATTATGCTTTCTGATTCAATGAAATATTCTATTACATTAAAACTTAAATACTTGCAACCGGAGGGTGCATATATTTGCTTGTAAAAATAATCAACAAAAAATGGTTACGTTTTAGTATCACTTAATACTACTACTATTACTACTATCTCAAGGATTTGTTATCCTTGTACCCCACTTGTACTAGGTTAGGCACAAGGCCCTATTAAAGTGGGACCACCTACAAGCAGAGACTCATTGGTGGCGGATTTAAAAATTGCGTCTATCCCCTTGGCATTCCTCCTCAAGGGGGGCGCCTCAGGCACTGGGCAATAAACCCAGCCCTGCCCCTTTAAATTGAGTGGGCAGGTGTTGCCTGGGGGGATGGCCCCCTGGGATCGACGCTTGTGATTTAAGGGACCAGAAGGTTCCAGGCCCAATAATGGCCTTTGCCAACTCAGTGCATGGGTAGCATAGCTTGGACCTGTGAGGTAAAGTGGAACATTTGATAGATGTGGAGCTCCACCTCAAATGCAAAAAACAATCTCCCTGGTCTAGCACTAGTGAAAAGGGGATAAACTCCCTAATTATTTGGTTGATACTGACAATAGGTCACTCTGCTGCCAACTACTATTACTCTTGTTGTTGTTGTTCTTTTCCCTGCCCCACCCGGGGGTCCAGTGTGCTTCGACCACTGGACTGGGTTAAAGTACAATTATTAGCGCCGATCCCAGAGGGCCATCCCTCCAGGCATTACCTGCCCTTTATGGTCAAGGCTGGGTTTATTGCCCAGCGCCTGAACGCCCCCCTTGAGGGAGAATGCCGACGGGATCGACGCAGTTTTTGTTCTTTCCCACCTATGAGCTTCGGCTTGTGGGTGGGCCCACGTTAAAACGAGGTCTTATGCCCAGTCCATACAAGTGGAGGTATGCGACAAATACACTCTTGTTGTTGCTATTATCTATTGATTATGGATAAAAATAATGTAAATTGATATACCATAAATCACCATCATCATCATGTCGCGCAAGTAGCATGGATATCCATGACAATCTCTCGCCAATTTTCCCTATCACTCATTGCCCTGGGAGGTCTTCTGCACAGCAACCCGTATCCTCACATAGTTGGTCAATGTAGGTCCGTAGTGGGTGTCCTACGTTAGCATGTTCATGTGTTGGCTTCTATAGGAGAACGTCGCTTATGAGCTCGTCCCCGCTTCTCCAGCAGTGTCTCACCCGGATGGTTTGTGAGATGGGGGGCAGGTGGCCATATAGTTGCTTCCTTGTGGGGTGCTGTTTCCACGACTTGTTCAAGACTGCACACAGCATTCTTGAGCAGCTCCCATTAATCTTATTCTCAAGGCGCTTCATTAGGGTCCAGGTGGTGCAGCCATACAGCAGTACTGATATAACCACAGCCTGGGAGAATTGTCGCTTTAGCATGTCAGTGAGATCGGATTTCCATGTGAATAAATTTTGAATAAACAGTTTCAGAATTTAAAAAAGATTTTAATTAATTAACTTTTTAAAGTCTAAAAAATCTTGATAAATGATATGCCAAGTGTATTGAACTGTGAAGTGAATATGGAAATTGCCTGAACCTTCACAACTCTAGGTCATTCATTTGGGCCTAGAACTTTTCAGCATCCGCACCTCACCCCATATTCTTAATGTTATAAACAGATTTACTTTACTTTTTTATTACTACCTAGTGGGTCTTGCAATAAGGATCTAGTGACAGCAAGTCTCTTCAGTAGTCATTCCAATTTCAGTTAGAGAATTAAACTTTACAGAAAAGCAAGCCTAATACAGGGTGTTCATAAAGTTTTGCAGCAGTTTTAAAATTTAAAACTTGATAACTCACGTAGTACAAATCTTTTAGTAAATTTCAACTCTTGTAGTTTTATTTTTTTGTGTTTAGATTATTTCATTCCAACAAGACTGCCATCTTTGTTTGCAGGACTTTATAGACACACTGTGTATGTAAAGTAATTTAAAAAAAAAAATTCAATTTCAGTTAGAGAGAGGCTTGCTTTTTAAAGTTTAAATTATTTACATATGAAGTGTAATTTAAATTTTAAAAAAAGGAACTGAAACATCTAAATTTTCTAATTATAAATGTTCATGATTGTAACATGACCTTAAGATGCCATTGCTAAGTTAAAAAGAAAAATGATGAAATCAGTCTTGATACTTTTTGAACTGCAGTTTTTGTTGAATCACAGGTTTGTGCAAGTGTGACACACTCCGTAACCTCCAGATCTTAGCGTAATGGATATTAGAGGAAATGTTATCAGGGATCCAGCTGCAAATCTTGTTTCAATTATCAAACTACTGGTTATTTTCCATGACTCTTCTGTAGAAGTGTTAACTTTTAAAATTCAAATACTTCCACACTTCATTACAAAATGTATTGGCTACCCATTTATTATGTAACAATATTTAATTCATTGTTCATTTGTCTTCTTCTTCTTCTTCATTATTATTATTATTTTGTTTTATTGACCGTTCCAATCTTATTACTTTTTGAACATACCTTGCATGTCATCATGAGCACCCCACATGGTGTAATGTTTAGCAAGCTATACTAGCAGACCAGTAGATTTGAGACTTGTTGGGTGCTCCATATATCCGGCCTTGTGTCACAACTAAGCAAAGCTTAGTAAATAATTGAGGCATCCTATTGTCGTGTAATGGTTACCTAGCTACTACTGAATATTACATTCGATGCCTCATACTTACAACCTTGTGTCACATCTTACCCATGGCGAACAGGTTTGGTAAATACCTACCTTGTATGTCCTACATCATTATCATCATCAAGGTGTGTCAACAGCACAGATTCCCTTGACTCACTCTTGTCATCTGTCCCTATAGGTCATTGCTTTTGTATGTGATTATCTTAATTATTGGTGTTTCGATTATTTTACAACCGCAACATTTATTTTATTATTTTCTCCAGGTTCTTATTTCGATGTGGTTATTTTTGTTGTAATTACTTTTATTATCTGCGGATTGTTGGTGCATTGCAATTACCCATTTCCAGTCTCTCAATTATAACACAAATTACTCGATTTTCCTTCAGGTCCTTTTTATTACTCTATAGTTATCCTATTTCTGTTCTTACCTTTTAGTATGGATTACTTTGTCAGAGGGTCATTGGTGCATTACTTATGCTGATATAAGCTTAAGAGTATTTCATGTCTGCAGAGATGCTGATAGGTACGCGTCCTGTGTCATCATGCATAAAAATCTAAAAGGACGCAGAAAAATCATATCCATGCATCCCGGTGTTTTTTTTTTCTTCCCCCACCATTTCCAGCTAACTGTAAATGCATTTCAATATTTTCTTGGAAAGGAATTACACTCTATGGGGTAAAAGGTATGGGTTAGACAGCTCTAGTTGTTCATAGATAAAAACTCTACAATTTATCAAGAAACTTTAGTTGGGGCCCATAAAATTTACAGGGGACTCATTCAAATCAAATCCGTGCGTCCCAGGACACACTAAATTAAAAAGCTATCAGGATCACCGGTCTGTTTTTGTCAAGTTACTTTCCAAGCTGTATCTGTATCAGGGCTACTGTATGGCTGCACCACTCTGACTTTAATGAAACGATTAGGAGGGGGGAGAAGTTAGATGGGAACTATACAAAGATGCTGTATGCTGTTGTGAACAAATCCTAGAAACAGCACCCACAAAAAAGCATCTGTATGGCCCCCTACCTCCTATCCCTCAAACAATCCAAGTAAGATACACTGGGCACTGATTTTTAGCATGTATAAGAGAGCCTTGAATTTGTTCCGATTCATCCTATAAAATGGAAGATTTCTTTTAGGGAAAATTTGGATAGAGAAAATTGAATGAAATAAAAGTTGCAATGCGGAATTTTATTACAAGGCAAAAAAAAACAAAAAAAAAGTAAAAAAATCCTGAGGATGTTGAAGTGTCGTGTTTTGAGCCAATAGCAATTCATAAAGAAAGCAACTTATTGATCTGGAACTGTAAGCAGAATAATTCAAGGTGAGAAAGGAAAAGACACAATGCTGAATAAAGATTTGAAGAAATAAAAAATAAAAAAAGGAAGAAATTTTAAAGATAATTCATTTAAAATCTTTTAGGCTGTTTCTCAGAAGATGATTTTACAAGGTTATTGGAAACAAAAGAAGAAAAATATTATCTGTTAAAAAAAACAAAACATTTCAATCTTAAAATTCCTTAGATGACTATCACAGCAAGACTTTATTAAAAAAAAAAATGAAATAAAATTTTAGTAAAAAAAATATGTATTTTATTTTAGATTATTAACATTTTTAAAGAGTCTTATTAATAAAAAGGAAATACAGTTCTAAGTAACAATCATCTTGAGGCTGCAGGTTCAATCCTGACTATGAAAATAATACTGTCTTAATATTTAAAATTTCTTAGAGGACTATCACAGTAAGACTTCATTGAAAAAAATAGAATAAAAATTTTAGTAAAAAAACATATATACTTTTTATTATATTTTATCTTAAATTATTAAATTCTTTAAAGAGTCTTATTAATCAAAAAAAAAAAAAAAAAACAAGTAAATACAGTTCTAAGTGACAATCATCTGGAGGTTGCAGGTTCAATCCTAACTTCAAAAATAATACTGACTTTTAAAATGTCATGGTTGACAGATTAAGAACAATCGACACTAAAGAATTAAATAAAGGGTTCAGTTCGAAGTTCTGTGAAGGCTCCTGATTTTGATGTGAGGGCTTGCGAGTTTGACACAAAACACTCAAAGATGGCCAGAGGATACATCAGCTGAAACATTGTGTATATAACAAAGATGAAGTCAACAGTCTAAAAAATATAAATAGTACAAAAATATAAAACATTAAAATTTAAAGATACAAATACATAATTTTCATTTTTAAGAATTCCTGACATTTCTAGAAATTAAAATATTTTAAAATCAAATATTAAAAAAATATATATATATATAATAATATATAAATATAATATTATATTATAATATATATTATATATATATATACATTAGTCTCATAGTAGTTTGTTACATTTAATGTACAAAAAATATATGGGTGTAACAACTATTATAGGACAGAGGTAGGTATTTTTCCAGTTTTGACATGAGTAGGATATGAGTCGCAAGTATGGGATCCAGTTAGAATCAAACTCACTATTCTATAGTAAGGGCTCTATATAACTTGCTAAACACTACAGAGGTAATAACAATTTAAAAACCATTTTAACCATAAAAAAAGAATTATATATATAATATATATATATATATATATATATATATATATATTATATATATATATAGATAGATAGATAGATAGATAGATATCAGCAATTAAAGATTTATCAACAAAAAAACTTAAAAAATTATTAAATATTTTCTTCTAAAATCCTTCAACCACAAGGACCTAAAGAAGGAAGTGAGTCCCCATGGTATAGTGGCTGATATGCTGGACTGGGATATCATAATTAGTTTGAACTCCAGTCACACATTTACATTCACTTTTGGACTAATACCCTTGGGAAAGGTATGAAGTCCCTCATCTCCTTCAGCAATGGATTAAATCATACTACTTCTGTTCTTCTACTAGGATGGCTTTGGCATTAAATAACCCATGTTGATATGCCATTAAACAAGCAAACAAAAACCAAACCAAAGCAAAATATTTAAATCAGCAATTAAAAATTTTTAAATTATCAAATAATAATTTCTTAAAAAATTCTCAAAAACTCTTAAAGAGATTTACGATAATTAAATAAAATAAAATCCCCATACTAATGCCACTACCACAAGATTTTTTTTTCATAGCGGTAGCTAACTAAAACTCCTGACATTTCCCCAGTGCCATACTTGGATCTCTTAATGCCTCACCCCCAGAGACTATGCCAGCAGCCTTCTTTATGGTTTTTTTGATAAGCGGTATATCCTATTTCAATTAGAGTAATCCCAAGGAAATAGGAATTAAATAATAAACATGAAATCTCTAGTCCAATGCTGAAGCTACTTGGTGATTAATAAGATCCTTTAATCAAAGATGGAGAAGGAAAAAGAAAATTTCTAGAACTCTTTATTGAAGGAGGTGAGATTCTTCTTTTGAAAAAATAAATAAATAACATAAAATTAAAGGTTAATATTTTAGCATATTTCAAGGCTGCAATAATATAAAATCTACAATTTAAGCTTAAAATTGACTGAATTTTTTTTATGAAGCTTTATAATTTGCATTATTTAGATTTTTGTTTTACTGTTGTCCTCTTCTTTATTGTTATATACACAATGTTTCAGCAAATGTGGCCTCCAGCCTTCTTCAGGTGTTTCTTGTCAAACTCTGATCCACATACTAAGAACATGCAGTTGTATTTATATATACAACAAAATAGCAGTTTATAGAGTGAATGGGAAGGATAATTTGCATGTTGATATTAAAAATTTGATATTAATAATTAAGTGCTTAGTATTATTGATTTCTAACTGTTTGGTTTTATCTTAATGAATATGAGCAAAAATCTCAAGGATAAATCTTAAAAGAAATGCATAAACAAAATGAAATAACTGTAATTTTATTCTTTACTTTCTATTTTTACTAAATAGTTAAATTAGGAAAATTTAGTAATGAAAGATGGGAGTGATGGAAGACCAGTTTCAAATCTTTTCATCTGCATTCTTATTTAGTTTCATTAACCTTTCTAATTTAATATATATTTTATTACATTAAAACTTAATACTTGCACCGGAGGGTGCATATATTTGCTAGTAACAATAAAGATGAGGACAACAGTCCAAAAAAAATTTTTTTTTTTAATTCTAAAATAAAAAGGACATAAAAAAAATCTATAAATCATCAGCATTCTGGCCTGAATGTCACTTTGAAGGCTGCTTTTATATGAAAATGCCATCTACTTGAATCCGATGGAGATGGAAAAAAAGAAAAGCCATTTAGTCAAGGAAAATCATCGTACTGTGACATCACTGACTCTCCTCAGCCACAACAGCTTGTACAGCCACTTTGAAAGTTAATACAAAGCACACTTATACACCAGTTTTCTTGTGGAGGCATGTTATATAATGGTTACTCATAAAAACAGACTTGTCAATGCGAGTTCAAATCCTGGATTAGGCTGTTTACATTTCACATAGTGCTAATACCCTTGGGGAAGGTATGCTGTCACCTACTCTCTCTCCTGCTATGAGCAAATAGTAGGCCAGATTGGGCTCTTTGACCTTGGTTAAGCAACCAGTCTATAAGAAGGAAAACTTTTAATTCAAACCTGTTAAATCCCACTTAAGAAATTGACCTTGTGTCACATCCTACTCATGCAGAGGGTTTAGTAAATATGTATATGCCTGTTTTCTGTTCAAGCTGCTGGCCTCTGAGATAACAGGCATCTACAGCAGTGAGGCTGTCATCTTGAAAATAGGCAAACACTTTGGACGTCTCACAACTTGGGAGCAACTATCTTTGTGAAACAGATTTGCCTTTGACATTATACGAGAAAATATATATATATATATATATATATATATAAAGGGCAGTTGGTATATATGTATAAATCTATACATATATAAAGGGCAGTTGGTATATATGTATAAATCTATACATATATAAAAGGGCAGTTGGTATATATGTATAAATCTATACATATATAAAGGGCAGTTGGTATATATGTATAAATCTATACATATATATACATATATAAAGGGCAGTTGGTATATATGTATATCCAGATGAAACTATGAAAACGAAACAATTAACAACAAACTAAATATATATACACATTAAATATCACCGGTTCTTGCTTTTTGTGCCAGAATTTATGAAGATATGATTTATATTTGAAGATATTTAAAAATAAGAATATACATATAAATAGCATTGAAATTCTATTAAAAATGTCCAGCATTTGTAAATCTCAAAAGTAAGCAAATCAATACACCAGGGCTCTTTCCTCCACCCCCCACCCCCACCGCTTCTACCCTCCACCCCCCACCCCCACCCAGCTTCTACCTAGGTGATGCTGGGTGGCTGCTTCTAGCCCTAAAATAAATTATGAAATTCAAAATCTATGTAAGACTAACTGCTTGAATATGTAGATGATTTTCAAACAAAATTCAATATTTGGGGTAAGGAAGTAAAAATATGTAAGTACAGAAACTTGATATCAGCAAACATTTTGAAAGAAAAAAAAAAAAATGCGGTATTATCGCATAAATACATCCTGGTCTCCTGCCCTAAAAAAACGCTAAGTGGTCCCTACTGAAAAACCAACCTGCGCTACAATTGAACTCCCTAGCTGTTTGAAGGCATTTTTCCCTGAAAAGTTCATGTGATATGAAAGCAATATTTTACTCACACCACAAGTCTTTTCTCGACAAGTAAATGTAACTATTTTAATCCTCCCTCTCTTAGAATTTTTATTTTTAGCGGTTTGAAGGTATTTTTATCGATAAATAACTTTTTACAGTGGTTTGAAGGCTTTAAAAGTAAGCCACCACTTAGGTTTTTTGATCGACAAGTAAATGTAAATATCCCCTCCACACACACACACACGTTAAAAATATCTTTTTTTTTTTTTTTTTTTTATTTTCATTTTATTTTAATTCAAAACAACTGTCACGAATTTATCTTTTTTTTTTTTTTTTTTTTTTTTTTTTTTTTCAGTAATTTAATTTTATTCAGCAGGCACCGCTTAGTGTTTTTTAGGCTAGGACACATTTATGCGATATGCACCAAAAAATGTCTAACTTTTTGGGAATTGGTCCGTGATTCTTTTAACACGCCCAACCACCAGAACAAACAGTCGAATAGTTAATGTGAAAATCAGATTGCTGTTACAATAATATTTCTATATCAAGTTGGTAATTATGGCTTTACAAGAAAAAGCATTTAACAACAATAATATTTGTCATTATACTGTTTATGTAATTTAGAGACGTCATAATTAAAATGGTAGGAAAAGTCGAGGATTAGACTATAATTAAAATAACACAATAACGGAAAGTGATAACTATAAGGTATAACAATTCGACTTAGAAACTAGTTAACTGAAATATAAGCGTCATTGGTTTTCAATTGTGGGAAATTATATCTAGATTAAAATGAAGTGTAATGGCTATCAAAAAATGACTAACAAAAAAAACAAAAAAAAACAGATTCATTTAATAATTGTTACAAGGCCAGGAAAGAAAGTTGTTTGAAATAAAAATTAGATGAAAATAAAAGTAAAGTCAACGGGTTGGCCTAATGACGGTATCAACCAAACAGCGAGGAAGTCTATCTCCTTTTCATTAGCACTAGACCAAGGAGATTTTTTTTGCTTCTGAGGTGAAGAATCACATCTACCATCAGCTCCTCACTTTACTGCACAGATCTTTGTGCTACTCATATACTGATTTGGCGAGGGCCGGTATCAAACCAGGAACTTTGCAGTTCCTAGGCGACTGATTCTGACAGTCTGATTTTTAACCAGAGGGTGTTACAAGATGATAACGGTTGGAAGATTAAAGAACAAGCGTATTAATATATAGATTGGTGGATGAATTTTTGTACAATTTTCTTTTTGTATGATGTATGAAGTGTCATTGTTAGGCTAAACGCCCAATCAAGACCCCCCCCCCAGGAGCTAGCTTAATTGCCTCTTGATAAGGCAGCTTTTAAGCTAGTTATAAATACTACTGTGACATACCTGACCCCACCCCCAAAAAAAAGGATAGGGCAAATCTGGAATGATACTTAGATATTGTTGGACACACACACACACACACAAACACTTACACATACCTGCAGATAATTTTTTGGGAAGATATCACCAGGCATACAACAGAATGACAGATCCTAGCCACAAGGTAACAGCTCCAGAACTTAGCTTTTCTTTACACTTGCATTGTGATAGCCTTCAAAACCAACCACCAAACCAATATAAACATAATGCTTCAAGCAAATTATAAAATTCTTTTAGTTTAAATACTTTTCTATTATGTTTGCCATCGTTCGATTCATGGGGTTTTGTCAAGTAAATAACTTTATTGCAACAAAATTATGGAAGCGCGGTGGTGTACTGGTTAGAGTCATAGGAAATGGACTTGTCAACCCGAGTTCAGTTCCTGGACAAAGCCATAGTTCACATAGCATTAATACCCTTGGGAAAGGTATGAATCCAACTATTCTTCCTCCAGCTATAGGTAAATAGTAGGACAGACTGAGCTCTTTAACCTTGGTTAGGCAACCAGTCTAGGAGAAGGAAAACTCTGAATTCAAACCTCTTAAATCACTGCTTGGGGTGGTCACTACTAGAATAGGCTCTGTCCCAATTTGTGATCTATTTCACAGGGTTCTTTAACCTTGGTTAGGCAACCAGTCTAGGAGAAGGAAAACTCTTAAATCTCTGCTTGGGGTGGTCACTACTAGAATAGGTTCAGTCCTACTTAAGTGATCTATTTCACTGGGCTCTTTAACCTTGGTTAGGCAACCAGTCTAGGAGAAGGAAAACTCTTAAATCTCTGCTTGGGGTGGTCACTACTAGAATAGGTTCAGTCCTACTTAAGTGATCTATTTCACTGGGCTCTTTAACCTTGGTTAGGCAACCAGTCTAGGAGAAGGAAAACTCTTAAATCTCTGCTTGGGGTGGTCACTACTAGAATAGGCTCAGTCCTACTTTGTGATCTTTTTCAATTTAAAAAAAAAAAAATGATGTGCATTGATTTGTTTGCACTCAGAAAAAGTTGGGTTTACGTCCAGAAAATGTTATTTTCAAACTTATTTTTATTGAATGAAATTTGTCAATAAATTTTTCTGACAACCAGCCAAGATCAAAAATATTTTCTAACATCTTTTGACCTCACTTTTATATATGAACAAGCAAATTTTTTTATTCATTTTTTTTTTTATTTTCTATAATTCAATAATATTTCTATTTCTTGCATGCTTTAAGCTTTGACTATTTTCAACCACTGGGAATTGTGCATGAGAAATTTATTGCACAAGGGTCGACTGAAAAGTTCATAGGCTGACCAAAGTACTCTCATGGAATGTGACCAAATGACGAATATAAGCGTCATTGGTTTTCAATTGTGGAAAATTATATCTAGATTAAAATGAAGTGTAATGGCTATCAAAAAATGACTAACAAAAAAAAAACAAACAAAAACAGATTCATTTAATAATTGTTACAAGGCCAGGAAAGAAAGTTGTTTGAAATTATAAATTAGATGAAAATAAAAGTAGTCAATGGGTTGGCTAAATGAGATTCGGCATCTAATGGTGAAGTTCTAATTCTAGAGCTCTGGGAAGTATGGAGTACCCCTTCATTGCCATTACTCCCTAGTCCACCCTGACCGGAGTGGTAATACCTGTCTATGGGTTAAATAGAAAAAAAGAATTTAAAAAGATTTTTGAATAACCATCAAGAATGAATAAAACAAAATGGCTTCAGGATAAATAACCCAACAAGGGTTGATATACCGTAAAATCCAACCAACCAATTGAGATTTATTTTTCAACTTTGCAGTCCACACACTTCTTCCATTGGTGTTGCAATGCTTGGATAATAGTGGACAAAAAGTCAACAGCAGATATATCATGAACTTTTCAGCCTACTCTTATAAATTGTATGCACACACATACCTGTAGTTATTTAATAACCTTATTTTAGTTTGACATATGGCCATAAGAATAGGCCACTCAGTGAGAATCTGACTCTCTAACAATAGTCACCTAACAGTTCACAAATCATTATGCTATACTAGCTTCAAAGCTGTCATATCAGGCAGCAATTAAGGTAGCTCTTGCAGAGGGCTCTTGATTGAGTCTTTGGTCTGACAATTGTCCTCATCTTTATTGTTATCTTTACAACTTTTCGGACAATGTGCGCTCCGGCCTTCTTCAGGTATTTCTTGTCAGACTCAGGAATCTTCTTTTTGAACTCGGTAGCTATCACAAAACTTTGAAACCCTTTATTCAATTCACAGGGGTATACTATTCTCATTTCACTAACCATAGCTGTTTACAAGTGCTAAGCTATGTTAATTATTATTCTATGTTACTGTTGCCCTTGACCAGGATTGAACCTGCAGCCAGAGATAACTGTCACTTAGAACTGTATTAACTCAATGTCTATATCCACTACACTGTGTCCAATTGAAGAAGGCTGGAGGGCATCACAAAACTTTGAAACCCTTTATTCAATTCACAGGGGTATACTATTCTCATTTCACTAACCATAGCTGTTTACAAGTGCTAAGCTATGTTAATTATTATTCTATGTTACTGTTGCCCTTGACCAGGATTGAACCTGCAGCCCAGCTCTAAGTCACTTAGAACTGTATTAACTCAATGTCTATATCCACTATGCTATGTGTCTAATTGAAGAGGGCTGAAGGGCACATCAGTTGAAACATGAGATGAAAAATGAGGACAATAGTCCAAATTATCAAGCTTCATCTAAAAAATTTAGACAAATAGTTTACACACATATTTGTGTATGTAGAAATAGAAAAGTACTTAAAAAAAAAAAGGATTTATTCTTTATGGTGAAGTCAACATTAAAACATTTAGATTTTTATCAAACATTCATCAGGACATGAGGATAAAAAGTATTGTCTAAACAATGATGGATGCTTTGTTAAGATAACAGGAGATGAGGAAAGTATACACTTTTCTCATTTCCTGATTCTTTTTAAAAAATTTTTTTTTTTTTTTTTTTTTTTTGTGTCCTATTTGTACATACTGTCAGATTTATTTCCATATGTTACTCCTACACTTTTGTATATATGATATGAATCATGTTAAAAATTTAATTTGATTCAAAATTAATATTGATATATTTTATTTTACAGGTTACCTGTAACTGCAATTTTAATCATCAAAACTTTGGTAAGTCTTTTTTCTATATCCCTACCTCACATATACACACACATGAACACATACCATAATATATATATATTTTATTGCATGTAGATATGCATTTGAAGAGAGGCTCAGACAGTGTATTAGTTATTGGTATGGAAAACTGAATTGGGGGAATTGAGTTCAAATTCCAGCTAGGGCAGCTTTTATAGCCACTGGTATATCTTTAATTTGTATTTTTTTATTTTTTTTTATTTTTTTTTTTTTAATTTAAAAAATCAGGAGACTATTTTGAGGAAAATGATTGTTTTATTTATTGTACATTTCTGTTGGTAAATACAGCTTCAGTCTTTATACTTTTTGAAAACACCTGGTATTAATTTTTCTATTTTGTTTTAGTTGATTTCATTATTACTTTTAAAAATTATATTCATCTTCATTTATAGTATCTTTGAAGAAATTAATAAAATGTTTTTGAAAAAAACAAAAAACTAGCAGATTATAAATCAATAATTTCTAAAGAAATGGAGAGAAAAGATAATTTCTATTGCAAATCTAAAAGACAATTTCTTAGAATATGGTCCAAGGTAAAAATAAAGATAAAAAAAAAAAAATTCCAGCTATATTTGAAAATTTGTGGATAATACTTCAAGTAGTCAATAGAAAATTTGTGGTACATGAAAATATTTTTATTAAAAAAAATGTGTTTGTGTCATTTTCCGAGGAATATCAAAGGAAAAACAAAATGCTAGCTTTTATTTTATTTATTTTATTTATTTATTTTTTGTTTACTTGCACTGTCTTAAGGAGGCACTTGTTGTGTAATGGTTATCGTTACAAGAAATGAGATAAAATCTAAGATAACATTATTTGAATTTCACATAATGCTAATACCCATTCTTGATGGATATTCATTTTTTTTTAAACCTATTTTTTTATCTATTTGACTCCTAGACAGGACCCTAACAGATATTACCCCTCCAGGTCAGGGGAGACCTGGGAATAATGGCAATAAAGGGTACTCTATATTCCCAGAGTTCCAGAATTGGAACTTTA
>CM042141.1:65662749-65700249 GCA_023376005.1 Doryteuthis pealeii | reverse complement strand
CTCTCTTATTTTCTCTCTATCTCTTATTTTCTCTCTTCCATCTCTTATTTTCTCTCTTCCATCTCTTATTTTCTCTCTTCCCTCTCTTCCCCCTCTTCTTTACTCTCTTCTTTACTCTCTTCCTTCTCTTTACTCTCTTCCCCTCTTCTTTACTCTCTTCCCCCTCTTCTACTCTCTCCCCCTCTTCTCTCTCTTCTCTCTCCTCTTCTCTCTCTTCTTTACTCTCTCTTTCTCTCTCTTCTTTACTCTCTTCTTTACTCTCCTCTTCTCTCTCTTCTTTACTCTCCTCTTCTCTCTTCTTTACTCTCCTCTTCTCTCTCTTCTTTACTCTCCTCTTCTCTCTCTTCTTTACTCTCCTCTTCTCTCTCTCTCTCCTCTTCTCTCTCTTCTTCTCTCCTCTTCTCTCTCTTCTTTACTCTCCTCTTCTCTCTCTCTCTCTTACTCTCCTCTTCTCTCTCTTCTTTACTCTCTCTTTACTCTCTTCTCTCTTACTCTCCTCTTTACTCTCTTCTCTTCTCTTTACTCTCCTCTTACTCTCTTCTCTCTTACTCTCCTCTTTACTCTCTTCTCTTTACTCTCCTCTCTTTACTCTCTCTCCTCTTTACTCTCTTCTCTTACTCTCTTACTCTCTTCTCTTTACTCTCTTTACTCTCTTCTCTCTTCTCTTTTCTCTCTCTCTCTTTCTCTCTCTTCTCTTTTCTCTCTCTTCTCTTTCTCTCTTCTCTCTCTCTTCTCTTCCTCTCTTCTCTTCCCTCTCTTCTCTTCCCTCTCTTCTCTTCCCTCTCTCTTCTCTCTTCTCTTCTCTCTCTTCTCGTTTTTGTTTTTTCTCTTTTCGTTTTTGTTTTTTCTCTTTTTGTTTTTGTTTTCTCTTTATGTTTTTTTCTCTTTTTGTTCCCCCCCCCTCTCTCTCTTTCTCTCAAACTAAAATGGTGACTTTTCTAAGAATTTTGGACAGCACTTTCCAATTAGGTACATTATTTTCTATTTGTAAATTAAATATAACCAAGTGTATATTTATGACTCCGTCTGAACTTTTGTTTTACAATTGTCAAATTAAAAAGGTTTTTTAAAAATGTGTGTGATTATATTGTAGTGGAGAAACAGGTTGATGCAGTTGGTATGTGCCAAACTCTAAAAACTTCTAGAAACAGTTATATCCTCTTCATCAATTAAATGTTAAACTGTGACACTATAAAAGGTGTTTTAAAGACTTGACCCTCCCCACTGGAAAGATTAGTGTAACACAATCTTCTCACCCCCCCCCCCCATTTGAAATTCATATTTCTCTTTGTTCTTTTGTAACCACATTTTGTGTATTTCAACTTCAGGTTGCCTAATTTGGGCTAGGATTGAACAAGGTCATTTTCTAAAAGCTTAGTGTAGAATAAACACACTGAGTTCCAATTAGCATTGAATTGGTAAGACAAGGCAACAAGGAAGTCATAGCTTAATACAGATCTTACCTTGTTGCAAGCCTACTGCAAAATTCCAAAGTATTTATGAAGCATCATAACATCATATAAACCAATCAGTCAATCAGGACTCAAGGAATGGAATCACCCAAATACATGAATGGAGTATTCCTGAGTTCCATAAATACCAGCTGTTTTGGGCACCAGTCAGTAGTGCTTAGTTGTTGTTCAAACCAACAGCATACTCAGCTCACAACACTGTTGGATGCTAATAACCCAACAAATTTCTACATGGCGCTACGGACAGCAATGGAACCTGCACATACCAATTCAAAAGTGATTGGAAATAAGAATGTTTATTCTACACTTATTTCTACTAAATTTTGAATTTTGCTACTAGTGACTTTTTGGGGGTACTTTTAAAATATATTGGACTAATCTGGGTTATTGCTCCCTGGTCCACTCTGACCCGGAGTGGTGGTACCTGTTAGGGTCCCATCTATGGGTTAAATAGAAAAACATGAGTTTATAAACAAAATTGAGTATCCATTTAGAATTACTTTATTTAAAAACTTTATCGGTATTAAATGACCCACTGAGGTTGATATGCCGTTTACAGATAATTAAGCTGTGTATTATAACAGATTATTTCGTTACTTCGGATGATGATCGACTAGCGAATGAATAACAAATAGCAGTGGTTGTTAAGTGTCCTGGGTATGACATTAAACTGCATCTAATGGTGAAGTTTCAATTTTGGAGCTCTGGAAATGTGGAGTACCTCTCCATTGCCATTACTCCCAGATCCACTCAGACCCGGAGTGGTAGTACCTGTTAGGGTCCTATCTATGGGTTAAATAGAAAAACATGAGTTTATAAACAAAATTGAGTATCCATTTAGAATTACTTTATTTAAAAACTTTATCGGCATTAAATGACCCACTGAGGTTGATATGCCGTAAAACAACAAACTAAACTAAGATAATCTGGGTTATTAATGAAAAGAAAATCATATTGATTATTTATTCTTTTATAATGTAAGAATTATTATTTTTCAAAGAAAAATAAATATTGGTTAGTTATTCTATTATCACATTTTAATTAAATCCATGCAGTGAACTGAAAGAATTTTTAAATCATTTACTCCATTAATTTGAAAAGTATATTGATCAGTAAGAAAGAATAATATTGGCTCCTTTTTTTTTGCCCATGGCAGAAGGATTGGCTAAATACATACACATATATATATATATATATATATATATATATATATATATATATATATATATATATATATATATCTCTAGTGAGAAGAAAATCCACTAACCACCCCTCTCCCTACTGACGACCTTCTGTTTTCAGCATTTTGAGAATGTCCATCATTGAAGCAACTACTATATCCAAGTCCTGAAGATGGTCTAATTAAATTTAATTTAATTAAGAGACCGAAACGTTGCATCGTCGACAATAAACATCCAGTTTCCATAACATCCCGTGTTTGTCTACCTTTCTCCACATACTGTCGGATTAACCTCCTCACATTTCTCACATATATATATATATATATATCCCTGTAAAAAGAAATGATATTTACCAACCCCTCCGCATGGGCAGGATGTGACACAAGGCCAATTTCATAAACGGAATTCGACAAGTTTGAATTCAGAGTTTTCCTTCTCCTAAACTGTTTGCCTAACCAAGGTTAAAGAGCCTAGTCTGCCCTACTATTTACCCATAGGTGGAGGGAGAGTAGTTGAATTCATACCTTTCCCAAGGGTATTTGTGCTATATGAAATGTAAATAGCCACGTCCTGGATTTGAACTCATCTCATCATGTCCATTTCCTCCAACTGTAGCCATTATACCACACACCTCAAAAATAAAAAAAAAAAAAAAAAAGAAATGATATACAAGGTGTACGTTCTGACACACCTTGTATTCTGAAAAAAATAACGTTCCATTCATTAATTTTTTTCAGAATACAAGGTATGTCAAAAAAAGTACCAAGTTTAAAGCTGTATATACCAAGATAGAAATGAAGAATGAATGTAATGTTTTTTTTTTTTTTTTTTTTTTTTTTTTTCAGAATACAAGGTGTGTCAAAAAATTATTGAGATTTTTTGTATTTTTGACGCACCTTGTATTTCTATTTTCATTATTAAAGGTAATGGGTTAAACTAAGCTTGGTCAATATCAATAAAAGATGTAATAAACAAAGACCAAAGGGGTGATAGTATCTTTGGCCTTTTAACAAGGCTGCAGCTAACAAAGCTGAATGGTTATATTCATCTAATTATTTATTAATCTATTCAATTATTTATTTGCTGGAAAGTAAAAGAAAATAACACGAGGGAAAGAGACATTTAAGAGATGAATCCTATTATAATGGAGATTGTATGTTTGTCTGTAACTGAAACTATATCACTACTCAAGTCACAATTCCCTTTGTTATTTACGTCCCATTCATGATTTTATTTTTATTGAATTTCAATTATTGATAAAATTGTTTTACATTATTAATACTGTTGACTATATTTACATACTAGATATTTACCATGTATCCCAAGTATATGGGTTGGGCACAAGGCCCTATTAATGTGGGACCATCCACAAACCATAGCTCATGGGTGGCAGGTGCAAAAAAGGTGTTGATCCTGTTGGCATTTACCCTCAAGCGGGCGCCTCAGGCACTGGACAATAAACCCAGCCCTTTAAATCGAGGGGGCAGGTATTGCCTGGGGGGATAGCCCCCTGGGATCAACAATGTTAATTGTAGCCACGGTCCAGGGCCGAAGCCACTGGACCCCCTGGTCGAAACTGGAGTTAGATATATTGGACATATCTACATACTAGGATATTTACCATGTACCGCACATTGTACGGCCATGTGAGGTGGGTGCAAAAAATGCATTGATCCTGTTAGCATTCCCCCTCAAGGGGGCGCCTCAGGCACTGGGCAATAAACCTAGCCCTGCCCCTTAAGTCAAGGGGGCAGGTATTGCCTGGGGGGACAGCCCCCTGGGATCGACGGTATTAACTTGTAAGGTCCAGCGGCCGAAGCTCACTGGACCCCTGGTCGAAACCAGAAGTTCGATATGTTGGACATATCTAGATACTTATAACATACAATTGTATTTATATATACCACAAGATAGCAGTTTCCACTGTGAATGGGAAGGCTAATTTGCATATTGATATTAAAAAATTGATTTTAATAGATATGTGCTTAGTATTATTGATTTCTAATTGTTTGGTTTTTATCTTAATGAATATGAGCAAAAATCTCAGGGATGAATCTTAAAAGAAATCCATTAACAGGAAGAAATAACTAATTTTATTCTTTACTTCCTATTTTAACTAAATAGTTAAATCAGGAAAATTTAGCAATGAAAGACTAGAGTTTCAGTTGTTCTATTTTTCGATTATACCCCCCTCTGTTTCAAATCTTTTTATCTGCATTCTTATTTAGTTTCACTAGCCTTTCTAATTAAATATAATATTTCTTTACATTGAAACTTAAATACTTGCACTAGTGATTCTAAAAAAGTTGTTGGCTAAGATATTTTTGTGCTTCTAGATTTTTATGACATGATAAAAAAAGTCCTTCCTATTTTTAATTTGTTTTTTTCTTGCTTGCAGCTATTTTTTACTATTAGATGAACATCAAAGTAGATACAGAATTCTTTCAGACAGAGATTATATTGATGACATAAAAACAAAGATATAATGTGCAAAATCTTAGAGATGGATAGAATTAATTATTTCTATTTAATAGTAACGATTTCTTTGAACATAGTTATGTGGTTTCAAGTAACTAATAATAAGGGACAATTAGACACGAAGCAAATTAATCTCTTGTCTGTCTGTTTATCTGTCTTGCTATTTTTAAGAGTCAATCACACAAATTAGATATGGACTCATAAAAAGAACTGATTTCTATAACTGAGAATTTGTCCTCTGACGTATTTGAGCGTTACTCAGATTTCTCCTTAGTAAACATCATCCTGGTGGCTGGAGCTGTAGAATACACTGACTGCACCTCTGCAGAGTGGTAAGACTCCCTCCTACCCCCCAATAGGACCACCTGTTAGCCATGGCAATCCGTGATGCTTAAGGACGGAATCCTGGTAGCTGAGCAGTCAATAATGTACAACAATCCGCTTTGACTCTTACTTAGGCTGGTCGGAGAGGCACCCTCTGATCAATCGCCTAGTCAAGCCTTGCACGTATTTGATTGTCCTAACCCTATTGCTCTTATGGCAAACGCCCCAACTTTTTTTATCATATATGTGCTAGAAGGCAAAGGTTGAGGGTCTTCGTATCCTGGGTATGATATTAAATTGCATCTAGTAGTGGGGTTCCAGTTCTGGAGCTCTCGGGGGTGTGGTGTACCCCTTCATGGCCATTACTCTCAGGTCCACTCTGACCTGGAGTAGTAATACCTGCTATGGTTCCATCTATGGGTTAAATAGATCACAAGATGAGATTTTCTTTTAAAATTTGAATACCCATCAAGAATGAATAAAACAAAACATCTTCAGCATAAAATAAATGGACTCTCTTGATTTTGATGCATGAGGGTCCATCCAGTGAACAACCTTCACAGTGTTTTGTTTATAGTGGTGAAGGCTTGTGTTGGACCATCCACACTTTTTGGCACAGTTGATAGGAAAGAATTGGTGCACAAGGAATGCCACAAACCCAATCAACGACTGACTTCAGGTTTTTCAAATTCAGAGTTTTCCTCTTCCTAGACTGGCTAGCTATCCAGGGTTAAAGAGCCCAGTCTGCCCTACTATTTTACCTATAGCTGGAGGGAGAATATATGGATTCATACCTTTTCCTAGGGTATTAGCGCTATCTGAAATGTTAACAGCCGTGTCTAGGATTTGAACTCTGGTCGATGAGTCCAAAACATCTTCAGCATAAAATAACCCAACAAGGGTTGACATGCCGTAAAATCTAACCAACCTACACTTAGCCAATTGAATTTCTATTGTAAATATCTCAGACAGACCTGATGAAAAAGAAAATATAAAAAAATACACCGGTGGTGCCTTAAGGGCGGGGGGAAGAAAAAAGTCTGATGTGAACTGATTTAGTCATTGTTCAGTTGAATACAACCAATCATTCTTGTTGTTAAAGTTGTATCTTGTGTCATCTATCCGAGAGAGAGAGAACCTTGTATCTACTTTGATGTTTATATGATCATAGTGATCAACATATGAGAAGAAATGAATTAAACATTGGAAACACACTGTCATGTCCTGAAAATACCCAGGGACAATTAGACACAAAGCAAATTAATCTCTTGTCTGTCTGTTTGTCTGTCTGTTTGTCTGTCTTGCTATTTTTAAGAGTCAATGACACAAATTAGATATGGACTCATAAAAAGAACTGATTTCTATAACTGAGAATTTGTCCTCTGACGTATTTGAGCGTTACTCAGATTTCTCCTTTGTATTCAATTACAGATAATTAAGCTGTGTATTATAACAGATTATTTCGTTACTTCGGATGATGATCGACTAGCGAATGAATAACAAATAGCAGTGGCTGTTAAGTGTCCTGGGTATGACATTAAACTGCATCTAATGGTGAAGTTTCAATTTTGGAGCTCTGGAAAGTGTGGAGTACCTCCTCTTTGCCATTACTCCCAGATCCACTCAGATCTGGAGTGGTAGTACCTGCTAGCGTTCCATCTATGGGTTGAATAGAAAAAAAGAGTTTAAAAGAAGGGGTTAAAAAAAAATTGAATACACATTCAGAATGAATAAACCAAATGTTGTTGGCATAAAATAACCCAACAAGGATTGACATGACATAAAATCCAACCAACCAACCAGTAGCTGGGATCCTACAAAATCTCTGAGAGACCCTGGTGCATAATTTTTTGCCCAGGTACATATACTTCTAGATAGTTGCACAAATACTTGCTGCTAGGATTCAATGGTTTAATTAATTGAAGTTGCTAATTAGAATAACTGCTCTGCTTAATTGGTGATCATTTGTTATTTAAGAATAAAGATTAATTTGTGTTCAATGGTGAAATTAAATGGATTAATTAATGTTCATTAAGGAAGAAATGATTTTGAAAAGTTGTTTGTTTATTGTGCGTATCTTTGTCAAAAATATCAAGAATTGACAATTTGTGCCAAGTAAGTTGAGCATATTCCTCTCACTTAGCATCTGTTAGGATCCCATCTAGATTAAATAGATCTGTTTTTAAAAAAAATATTTGGATTTGATAGAACTGTGAAAAACCAAAAATCTTCTAAGAAAAAAACTACACAAAAAATATAAATATGAACTTACAATGAACACGATTCCCTAACCTCTAGGCACACAATAACCTTAGATAGATTGAGATGCCTCTAGTAACAACATATTTATAGGTTATTTTGTGTTAAAGGGTGAAATTAAATGGATTAATTAATGTTCACAAAGGAAGAAATGATTTTGAAAAGTTGTCTGTGTTTTCTAAGAGAATCCATTAATCTTCAGCTATGAATTTATCTGAGGAGGAGGAGGAGGAGGAGGAGGAGGAGTTATCCCCCCCTTTTTTTTCCCTGTCAATGATAGTTTGCCTGTTTTGAAGAAATTGTTCTCAATTATTTTTATCCTTGAATCTATTAAAAGCTGAAGATTCTCTACTTACTTACTTGAGGTGCTTTTATTATTGTCACAAGTGGCCTAAAACAATAGTTCTGTGTTTGTTTGATATTTGCCACTTTGTTAAGAAAGAATTTTAGCCTTTAAGACTTGCTCTCACAATCTAATGTTTCACACTATTCTCTTTAAGAAATGTGTTAGTAACAAAAATTGGCCCTTCATAAAATGGTTAGCTTACTGATTTTCATTCAAAAAGTTTGGTGGAATCCAATTTGATAAAAAAAAATTGTTCAATACAGTTATCATCATAGGAATTGAACTCAGATACTCAAGTTCAAATCGTAGGTGAAACTGCTTGCATTCCACATAGCACTAATACCTTTGGGAAATATATGGATCCAACTATTCTACCTCCAATAGTAAATAGTTAGGCATACTAGTATTGTGTTAGTATAGCATTTATTCTAAGATTAACAGTAAAAAAATAGATGAATTAAAACTTAGTTCAATTCTAATAGTTCATTTATTAACAAAACAATGACTAACAATATAAAGTCCTTCCTGTGTATAAAGTCAAGTTTGAGAGACTTACTGGTGTGATGAAGAGGATATCTGGTATCTTCTGATTTAGTGTTTTTTTGGGGTTTTTTGGACATAATTTCTGGTCAACTGGTCCTGGAAACTGGTCCTGAATATCTAACTTGAGCATGGCGCCAAATCGTCTGGGCCCATCACATGATTCCTATGTCCAATCACAGAAAGACTTTCACTCACTTAACTCCACACACAGGAATAAACATATTTTATTGACCCAACATTGGACTCTTTAACCTTGCTATGGCAATTGGTCTAGGAGAAGGAAAACTTTGAATTCAAACCAGTTGAAGACCTGGAGAGAAATGTGCTTCATTATACTAGTAGTACCCCCACAACTAAACCAAGACCAGAGAGTCTAATTGTTGCAAAACTTTTTTGTCTGTTCACCTCATTGGAAACTTAGATAATAAATCTGGTTGCTGCGCACATCTTGCTAACAAATCAATCTTTCAAATTCTGAGATTAATTTAAGAACATGACTTTCTCCTTATTTGAGAAATTGAATCTTTAATGTAGGAGTTCAGAAAAGCTTGGTAAGTTTTCATATTGTTATAAAGAAGTTTAGAGGTTTTAAATTTCAAGAAATCAATAAGTAATGAGTATTCTATGATGAACGAGTGAGTATCTTTCTCTAATTGATTGAAAGTCTAGTTTACTGATTAGCAGTATTGGATCCAAAAATCGAAGAAACTGATGCATGATGGGAAGACTGATGTTGACTAAATTTATTTGTTTTAATTTACAAAATTGGTGCAATTTCAAAGGCTTTTGCAAGGAAATGTTTTTTTTATAAAAAATGATGATAAACTATTTTTAGTTTTTTCTTATTATAGTTTCTCATTATAAAAAGTAACAGATAATTCCAATAAAATGGGCAGTTTTGCTTCTTTTATTTTAAGAATCTCATCATTTTCTTAATTTTTAAAGAAAAATAAAGTTGTGTTATTATACTGAATACTGATACCAAAAATTAGATCTTTCATATGTACCATTGTTTGAGGATATACCATCAAAGATCTTCTGTTACAGCTTAATTAATGAGGTAAAAAGTAGCATATCAAGTGTTGGTGATGATGGGGGGACACATTTTCAAATTGAATTCTATTTATAATACTTAATTCATTTCATTTTAATGAAATGAAATAACATTTCTGATTTAAATATTGTAAACAGTAAATTTTCTAACCAATTTCTAGGCTAACTTTTGCAAAAATGAGGATTTTTAGTGCATTTTAGTAGATGATCTTTGATGCTATTTCCTCAAACAATGGTGCAAGTAAAAGATATAATTTTTGGTATCAATATTCAGTATAATAATACAACTTTTGCATAGATAGACAATTTGATATTTAAAAAAAGTGAAAAATCGACCTACCCTATTGTACAGATAACAATAAAAATTAGGACAATAGTCTGAATAATCCAAATCATACAAACAGAAGAAAAGGTTACAATTTTTTTTTATGGTAGATAAAATGGCAACTATTATGTTTTTTTTGTTTTTGTTTTTTTGTTTTTAGATTTTTTTTACTACTATTATTTTGCTACCCTGCTTCCCCCCTCCCATACATCCTGAATGACATACTTTTTTGATAGCTTACCTTTTAAGAATGAATAAGCTGGACTTATTCTTGTATAAAGAGATCATATGTACAAATATTTAGGCTTTTACCCTTGTTTAATTCTTTTTTTCCTATATACACAAAGATTGTAAAGGTCTTAAAAGTGAAGAAATCATTAAGAGAAATGGTATCTTTTTTGTTCCAGTATTGCTAAAGCAAACAATTAGTGAAACATTGGTATTCTGGTTATGAGTTCAGTGTCATTAATGAAATTTCTAGAGGTGTTTTTCTCAGACAGAGCACCAATTATCTTCTGGGATATATTTATAATACACATGGTAGGAAAAGAAAAGCAAAAATGGAACAAGATTTGAACTCTTCTGTCTAGGGTCATTGATTCTTATGTAGTACTAGCTTGTAGGGCCAGTTTAGCTCAGTCGGTAGAACGTCCGACTAGGAACCACAAGGTTCTGAGTTCAATACCAGCTCTCACCAACTCGGTGTATGAGTAGCACAGAAATCTGTGCGGTAAAGTGAGGAGATGATGGTAGGTGTAGGTTTAACTATGCATCCTAAAGACAATTCCGATGCTTCGAGCAGAACTAGGAATGTCTATTTAGAAATGTGACAATAGGCATGCTTCTTTCTTTCTGGTATGATATTAATTATAAGTTTATAGAAGGGGGGAAAATATATGGAGTGAAATAGACCTTCGAATCAACAAGCTCCCACCAAGGGGGAACCAAAAACAAGCGAGTTCTCAGTCTTCTCACAAGTCTGTTGGTCAACACATTCTTCATCTAGCAGCTGGAAAAATCCGTCGTCGTAGTCGAAATAATCTTTAGCAATTCAAAATCACATTTCCTTACTGAAAAGCGCTTTGTCGTCTTCTGCTTCTGCTTCTGCTGACTGCCCGGCGCTTGACTCACTTGTTATTTTATGGGCATATTAGCCAAACATCCGGGCACGTCAGTCAAACCTCGCGTCCGTCCAGTTCCTACATCGCATCTGTTTTTGCACACGGGAGGACGTGAGTTCGATCCCGGCACGCAATGTACAGATGTACACCTCTACTTATAGACTCGCCTATAAGCACGTGACCTGGGAAAGATTCCTATTGTCCAATCACTGGCAGTGCTGCTGCTGCTGTTGTTGTATTTATACTAGCCTGATTCTTAATCTTAGCTCATTGATACTTGGATCTTCTTGGACGTCGGACCTAAAGGAAACAATACCACAGGACTTAATGACTTACTTACTTATTTACTTTAAGTTCTTTTACAACTGGCCAAGGATGGCGGCCAGATACTTAACAACAATGTTTTGCTCTTTTTCCTTTCTCGTTCTCCGTCACAAAGTTAAAGTTTCAGGTTAGCTTTTTAAAAAAGTTTTATTTTTAAAAAATCAAACGTTACTTTGTTTTACCTTTTTTAAATGCTATCACTTGATTAAGCTTCCTGTATGACACAAGTTTTATTTTTCTTAATTGTCAAAAGGTAATTGAATTACCTTAATGTTTTAAAGAATAAACCTGATTCCTTCATCTGGAATCTAAAAAGTCTTATTTCACAAGACTGAACTACTATTTATTTTCAGTAGCTTATCTCATCTTTTTCTTATTAAAAATGTCATTCTTTTTCGCCTTGGAGTATATTTGTGCCTAATAACTCAGCAGTGTTATTTGTTTTTTATGCATAATACGAAAATAAATTAAGTTCATCTTTGAGCTGACATGACGTGAATAGCTAAATAGATGGATTCAGGGGTTTTGTTGTCAAAAAAAAAAAAAAAATGTATCAGCATTGATACCGAGGTTTAAAAAAATAGTTATTTATTTTTGAATATATACAAGGGGTGTCAAAAAAAGTATCGAGATTTTCAGTACCATTTGACACACCTTGTATTCTGAAAAATTAACGTTCCATTCATTGTTCCTTTTTATCTTGGTAAATACAGCTTTAAAATCTGTACATTTTGACACACCTTGTATTCTGAAAAAAATTAACATTACATTTATCATTCATTCCTATCTTGGTAAATAACCTTGTATATATGTATATTTCGAGAGAGAGAGAGGGTGTGAGTAAAATGTATTATTGTTAAGCATGTACTAGGATCTGCCAAATGTGACATCACATGTATTTTTAAAAATAAATTTAACCACCCCCTCATTGAAAAAAATTACCAAAAATCAGGGAATTATCTGATTTTAGTGAAATTTTCAGTGTTGTTTTATCAATGAATTAATTTTATAATGTATTAGTTATTATATTCAAAAAATTTCTTATTTCTTTCTGGTTACTTAACTTTGCCCCCCCCCCGGTAGAAATAAGTACCAAAAACCTGAAGATTAAATGTAAAAAAATTTTGAGATTTTCTTTTTACTCTGTTATTTATGTATATAAATTGCCTTTTTAGATTATCAGTAAAAAAAGTATACATCGATATTTGTTCTGTTTAAAAGGGTTAAGTATGTGCACATATTCAGACTATGTCTTATGAGTTTCGCACATTAGAATGCTTATTCTTCTACTCACAATATTCAAATAAACCAGATTGATAGACATTTAAACCTACGACTTCACATGTGAAACTTGGCTCAAGTTTTTACCTACCTATCTATGTAGTGCAGGTTCTTTTACTAGCTTGGAAAATTCATAATACTCTTGTATAAGCCCAACAAGTGTTTCTCCTTTCAAATTTTAAGAATACCAGAAGGTCTCACAATAATTCTACACTCTAGTGAGACTATATATTTCTAGACTCTATGTATGTTGTCTGTGTGTGTGTGTGTGTGTATATATATGTATATACACACACACACAATATACAGTCAAGAAATATAGTGAAACCCACTGGTGTGTGTATGTATGTATGATTATATATATATATAATATATATATATTATATATATATATATATATATAATGTATACACACACAAACACACACATGTATATAATCATGTCAGTGCCTAATTCATTTTCTTCAGTCATTTAAAACCCTGTTATTTTTCTTTACTAAGACATCCCCAGCTAAGAAACTTTATAGGAACGGTTTATTTATTCATTTATTTATTTTTTGTTGCTAAGATGGTCTTCTTTACTCTGCCCCCCCCCCCCTTATGAGTTTTTAAAATTTTGTCAAGGTCACAGCTGTAACAAGAACCAACTCCTGCTTAAAAGAAACTGGAAGGAATGAAGGTTTTGAAAAAAAAAAAATTGGTGGGGGGTGAGAAAAAAGGTAGGGTGGGAGAGAGAAAAAAAAATTTCTCTGCTGCTGTGGAATTTTTTTTTTTTAATTCTTTTTTGCATAAAATATTCTTCGTTTTTGTTTGTTTTTTTAACAGAAAATGTCTCATCTGTTTTTATCTTTATTCTATCTAATTGAAATTATAATCATTAACTTTTTTTTTCTTTTTTTTATCTTCCACCTAAATGCAACAGAATTTTATTAATTTTTAAAAATTTATTTATTTTTTAATTTTTTAAATTTATTTTAGAAATCCAACAAGTTGTTGCAGTTAGTACTATTTGGATTTTTCAGACTATTGTCCTCATCTTTATTGTTATAGTTATTTACTAAGCATTGCTTAGATGTGACACAAGGCCAGAAGTATGGGGCACCCAGTGAGAATTGAACTCACTAACAATAGTTTGATAATCCAGCTTGCTAACCATTACATCACATGAGGTGCCTTTTATTGTTATATACACAATGTTTTGGCCAATGTGTTATTTAAAAATAAAATTCATTTTATTTTTAATATTTAAAAATCAGAAGCAAAGATTGGATGTCCCTGGTTTACATTATTATTCACTAATGTACTCAAGACTAGAATCCTCATCTTGGTTGATCCAAGAGTAATACCAAAGTTAAGATCTTCAAAATATTTAAAAATCACAGAAACGTTTATTTATTGTCAATGATGTTTACATCATTTTAAACTTTGAACAGGAATCTATTTTTCTATATAATCGCCATTTCAGTCTTTAGCAGAAGTTCTTGTGATGTTGCAAATTTTTAGGTGGAAGTTGTTTATTGTAGAGGAGCTTCACTTTAATTGCTCAGACAATAACTGCAAATTAAGTGTTTGCATATATATATATATATGAGAGAGGGCTATTCATATGATTGTGCAAACGAATGATTATTAATATTAAATGGAAATAATAATTTGAAGCCATTACAATGGTGTGCAAATTATTTGTATCAAATAGGAATGCTATTTCTCTGAATTTTTTAGATGAAGCTTGATGACTTGTATTATTTGAACTATTGTCCTCATCTTTCTTGTTATTTACACAATGTTTCAGCCAATGTGCCCTCCGGCCTTCTTCATTCCTGAGTCTGACAAAAAATAACTGAAGAAGGCCGGTGGGCACATCAGCTGAAACTTTGTGTAGATAACAATAAAAATGAGGACAATAGTCCGAATAATCCAAATAGATAGGAATACATGATATATCTCGGATGTTGAATTCCTCCCAAAATTATTACTGATGAATGAATAGGCATAACCTTGATATAATTGACTGATAATGACATGACATACATGGGTATAAACTTAACTCTCATTATAAAATAACCTAGTATAAAATAACCCTAGACAGGTTGACATGCTGTTAAAACCAATCAGATTTACTGGACTTCTTTGACAAGAATGTTAGTCAAGAAAAATAGGTCTATTGCAGTGGTTCCCAACCTTTTTCTATTCCGACATCCATAAAAGAGTTTTGCTCTGACCTCACACCCCTACAATTTATACTTTTTGAAACCATACTACAGTTTTATCAAAATATCATGTATATTTCATTCTCTAAGTCTAATATAATATGTAAACAAAAATCAGACGTTTATATTTGAATTACTTGCTAAATCCTGACTCAGACTTGATATGGAACTCAAATTCCTGACACAATTGATATTTGAATAAACTTTACAAAAAATAGTTACTTGCTTAAAATATGTACAAAATAACAGAAAAAAGGCTGACTTCAAAAAGTTTTGTTAATATATTCTTCGACATGATGAAGGATAATGATAATAATCTGAAATAAAGAAATGAAAATATAACTAATATCAATTACAAAAGAAAAAAATTAATCTAAATTTGAATGGACGCTTCTTGCAAACCCTGGAATGATGCTTTCACCTCTTGGGGTGTGAGCACCCTTGTATATTGGGTAATGGAGGGTGTTTTACTTTATCCTGTATTTAGTCTCATCATTTTTTTTTTTTTTATGGCACCAACTAGTCTAGACTTGGTCTAGGCTGCTGCGGTGACATCAATTTATCATGTAAGTTACTCCGGTGTATTAAGTCTCAATGCATTTTAGTCACATCTCGTATTTGTATGTACATGAAATCTTAAATTAAAACTGACCAAAATAAAGCAATCATTTATTTACCTTGACTTTCACTGTAAATCTCCTGAAAATATATATTTGTTTTTGTATGGAATCTAAATTAGAGCAATATCAAGTTGTGTATATTCTAGAGTGTCTGGGTTATCTTGTGGAACATCTGGTCATCATCTGTGATGTCTGGAGCTAAAGATGTGCTACTACAGTATTGATAGATTTTTTGTTTTCTTTTTCCTCTTGGATGTTGAATTCCTGCCAAAATTATTACTGATGCATGAATAGGTATAACCTTGTTATAATTGACTGATAATGATACAACATACATAGGTATAAACTTAACTCTCATTACTGGACTTCTCTAAGACAAAGTGCTAGTCATGTGAGATATTAGTAGAAAAAGCAATAAAAAGAGGAGGGGGTGCTACTAATACCTGTAAAATACACACACACATTATATATATATATAGATATATAGATATATAGATAGATGCTGATAGCTTGATTTAGTGCATCCTGGGATGCACATATTTGCTTTAAAATGAGTCCCTGGGAAAATTTATGGGTCCCAACTCAAGCCATCTAACTCCTACCTTGTAACCTATCCTGTGTAATTCATTTCTAAGAAACTATTGAAATGTATTTACAGTTAGCTTGAAATGGTGAGGGAAGAAAAAAGAAAAACACTGGGACGCATGGATATGATTTCACTGCATCCTTTTAGATTTTTGTGCATCAGGGACACAGGATGCGTACCTATGAGCATCTCTGTGTGTGTTGTGTGTGTGTATGTATATATATAATATATATATATATATATATATATATATAATATATAAAAATAGAAAACAAAGTATTACCAAAAGATAAGTTTATTATAGATGGTGAAGTCAATGTTAGAATGTTTTCGTTTGTTAAACCTTAATCAGGACGAAAAAAAAAATACTCTGCTTTATTTCCATATTTTTCACCCATATATATATATATATATATATATATATATAAAGTAAATTCTCTGTTTGTACAACAACCAAGAACACATCTTTTTATAATGGAAAATTGGTGGAGATGAACAAAGACCAAAGTTGAATAAAATTCCCTCCCTATTTTTGTCCTAAATGTGATTAAAACACTTTTTATCCCTCATTTTCCATAAGAAAATCTAAATAAAAAATATAAGGGCATAAATCAATTAAAAAATAAAACAAATCAATAAAGGATTAAACATAATAAAAGCAAAATAAAAGAAAAAATACAAATGAGAAGAATAGAAAAAATAAACTAGAACAATATATAAAGAATAAAAGATAATAAAACAAATAAGAATTCTCATTATTCTTTACATAGATATAGATAAGAGGTATATTTCTAATTTTTAAAATCCTGGGTAATGTCAGATAGCTCAGTTTGTTACTAATAAATTGTGAAAAAAAAGTAATAATTTATTTACTTTAATATTTACTGTAGATCAAGTTTCAAAATTTTATGTGGGTGTGTTCAAAAAGTATTGGGACAATAGCTGTAAATATGGATACAAAGTTACTTGAAGCTTACAAAATGGTTATCATTAGTTACTTGAAACCATATAATTGCTTGCAAATGAAAAAAAATGACTTCATATTAAAAAAATCCAAAAAGGTTGACATGCCATAAAACCAACCATCCAGAACCTTTATGAGAAAGACTTGTGATAGGAGAATTAGTGTCTTAAAGAATATTGGAACTTTATTCATTTATTGTAGGTATTGCCAAAATTTCAAGTGCTTTTTTTTTTAACCCTCCCCATGAATTAAAATTCAACAAAACTTGGAAAAAAAATGAATAAGACTTAATGTATTTTTTATTGGATTATGAAGAGGAAGGATTTTCTTAAATTGCTTGTAAAAATTATTTACTTTTCTTTATTTCTGTCAATAAGTCTGGTGGCATTTATGCTGTTTGACTAGTGGTAATGATTTCAGCTCTGAAACTACATTTGAATTCAAGATAATCATCTGAAGATGACTTATTTTAAGGTAATTAAATAAAAAAGCCCACCAAAACAAGGTCTGAGGTTACAGTGGCTTGAACATTGTGTTTATTCACAATAAAGATGAAAACAACAGTCCAAAATATCAAAATTATTCATAAAAGACTATTTAATATTATCTGCATTATTCGGACTATTGTCCCCATCTTCATTGTTATTTGTACAATGTTCCGGCTGATATACCCTCCGGCCTTCTTCAGGTATTTCTTGTCGGACTCGGGAACCTTCTTTTCGAACTCGGGAACTTTCTTGTCTGGAGGGTATATCGGCCGAAACATTGTACAAATAACAATGAAGATGGGGACAATAGTCCGAATAATGCAGATAATACTAATCTTCAAGCCTCATCTCAAACATTCAGAGAAAAAGACTATTTGTTTTACAGTCTTTAAAATGTGATAATTTTATAAATTAAAATGTCTGTCTCAATGACATATTCTTGCCATTATTTCTCTCTCTCTCTCTCTCTCTCTCTCTCTCTCTCTCTCTCTCTCTCTCTCTCTCTCTCTCTCTCTAAAGATGTGCTCTTTTTAGTGGGATTTATTTCATTGTTATAATTAAGAGATTCATAGAAAAATTTATTTTATGCATAAGTCTAGGCTCTGTTCTTAAGGAAAAGAATTAAGTGACAATTTATAATTTTAGATTTTTTTTATAAAGGATAGATCAACACAAGGTCTTTATGTGGGGATCCAACTCATGATTCGGTAATGATGGATCTGCGAGACTGACGTTTTTGCACACACCCCCTTTACCCAGGCAATGCTGGGTAGCCATTTCTAGTATAACAATAAAGATGAGGACAACAGTCCCAAAAATCTAAATAATACAAATCTCTTTTTTTTTATAGACTGACCTATGCTTAGACATATATTGAATTAAATCAATTTTTTTAATAACAAATTACTGTTTCCATTTTTTTTTTTTTTTTATTATTTATTTATTTTTTTTTTTTTTTTTTCATTACTAAATTATGATCATGTGTTGCTTCTTATTCTTTTTTTGTTTTGACCTTTTCTTATCAAACTTGTTGATCTGTATAAAGCAGGTTCAGATCAGATCAATATTCAATTGAAAAAAAAAAAAATCAATAATCAGGAGGATTTAAGTGTTCCTAGAATTTTCATTATCAGCCATTGTTTTTTTTAATTTCATTTTATTTTTCTTATATTTTTTGTTCACTTGGATTGTTTTTGTTTTTTTTCTTTAATATTTTTATTTTGTTAAAGATAATCTTTTTTTTCTTCTCATTGAGGATTAATGAATGGAAAATGGTTGAAAAATACCAGATGCTCAAATTTGTAATAGAATAATAAAATATGAAGAAGAGTATTAAAAGGGGGGGGAAACTGATGGATTGATTAAAATAACTTTTTATATATATATATATATATATAAAGTAAAAATTAAAGTAGGTTGGCCTAAAGTTGGTATCAGCCAGAAAGTGAGCGAGTCTATCCATTTTTCACTAGTGCTAGGCCAAAGAGATTGTCTGAGGCAGAGCGCCACACCTACCATCAGCTCCTCACTTTGTCACACAGATCCCTGTGCTACTTGTACGCCGAGTTGGCAAGGGCCGGTATCGAACCAGGAACATTGAGGTTACCAGCCGGACACTCTACCGACTGAGCTAAATACACAATCAAGATAATGTTTTTTTTTTGTTTTGTTTTTGGGTTTTTTAAGCAGACATAAGCAAGAGCCTATTCATTTTTTTTTTATTGGATCAGTTGACATAAAAATTGACAGACAAAGCTAAAACAAGTTTCAATCAATTTATTTAACCTGGTCAATAAAATAACATGATTTGATGATCCAAGATTCAAAGCATAAATTTTGTTTACTTTCCCAGAGGGAGTCAAGTGGTGTATTGGATAACATACTGTACTGTGACATCATAGTAAACGAGTTCAAACTCCAGCCAGGCTATTACGTTCACTTTTGGACTAATACCGTTGGGAAAGTTAAGAACCTCCTTGACCCCTCAGTTATAGGTTAAATAGTACCACTACTGTTTTTTCTACAAGGATAGCATTAAATAACCCATGATAAACAATAAACAAAGAAACCAAGTCTTCTTTTTCCAGAGATCTTTTTTTAATTTTTATTTTATTTATTTTTTTTTTTATAAAACTTTTGAATCATGTTATCTGATTTATTTTTTTCCTCCATTAAAAAAAAAATCATAATTGTTTCCTGGTTACATTTTTTCTTAAATTCAGAACAAAAAGACTCTCATAATGTACTCAAAAAAAACATTTTTTTTTTAATACTACTTGCTAGTTTTTATTTGCATTTGCTTCAATTTCCAGTTCCTTTAAATTGAATTTTTAATATCACCTCTTCTTTTAACCATTGTTTAATAATCATTGTATTTTTTATGTAGCCATTTTTGTATTGTACTTTTCATCAAACTTTATTCTTGTATGAAATTGAACAAAACCTCTGAAAATAATGAAGCAAATAAAGCAAAAATATAATGGAGAGGAAACAAGTGAACCAAAAATACTTAGCTTATTATTGGGCCACATACTTTATTAAAGATGAGATTCTATTTAATTTATAGAGAGACATTTTGTTTTTAGAAACAATGGTTTGATTGTTCTGATTAATTATTGAATATAAATCATGTGATTTCAAAGAGAAAGATCAGGTCATGTGTCACTAAAGTCATTCAGAAGTAGAGAATATTAGAATGTTTGAAACACCTAGTAAGGGTGGGAGATAAAATGGGCAAAAATTATGGAATCAACATGCTGAGATAATGTTCACCCGGACTTAACAAATCAACAAAATATGACTAAAAATTTTGTTTTATTGTAAAACATTCTGGCTTCAGGTTTGGTTTGATTTCTTTGTTTGATGTCATATCAATCTTTGTGGGTTATTAAATGACAAAGCTATCCTTAGAGAAGAACAGTAGTGGCACTATTTAACCCATACCTGAGGGAGGGGGCAAGGGGGGTTCATACCTTTCCCAAGGGTAATAGCTAGCACATAAAACTATGAAGTTGACAACATCTGCATTATTTTACTTTATTTTCCAATTTTTTCATTTCTGAATTAAAGCCTCTGTATGAAGGTAGGTTTTACAGTGGGAAATTAAGTATTTCATCCTCTGCTGATTTTCTGAGTTTGCCACCTTACAAAAAAAGGAACGGTCAATAATTTTCAGGGTAGGTCCATCTTGAAAGTGAGAGATAAAATATTTAAAAATTGTAGAAAATCACATATTTATTTTTGAATATTTATTTGTATTTTATAGAAAAAATAATTATCCCCCCCCCCCATAGCAAAACATAACTCAGTACTTGGTGAAGAAACCCTCGTTGGCAAGTACAGCAGCCAGACGTCTCCAGTAGTTCGTTACCAAGTTTTTACAGATCCTAGGGACAGGATTTTGGCCCAGTACTCTTTGCAGATCCTCTCCAAATCTGTAGGTTTGTAGGCTGTCGTTTGGCAACTCAAAGCTTCAGCTCCCTCCACAGATTCTCTAAAGGTCCAGAGACTGACTAGGCCATTCCATTACTTTAATGTGCTTCTTATTGAGCCACTCCTTTGTTCCCTTAGCCATATATTTTGGGTCAGTGTCATGCTGGAACAGCCAACCACAACTCATCTTCGGTGTTCTGGTTGAGGCAAGGTTTTCATTCAAGATTTCCCTGTACTTGGCCCCCATCCATCTTTCCCTTGACCTGGTGTAGTCATCCTGTCCCCCTTAACAGGGTTATATAGATGCACACAATGAGAATTTTAGTAATATATCTATTAATAATGGAGATTCACTTCCGGTTTTTGTCTGTAACAAAAATTAGGTCACTACTAACATCACATTACCCAAAATCGTCATAACATAGAATAAATACACTCAAAATTTGAACATGCAACATTAGACAGTCCTCATTGTTTTTTTTTTAAAACGAGTTTTTATAAATACATGACTGGTATTATATATCTATATATAGTTTGTTTTATTTTAATACATATTTAAAGTTTACATTTCAAATTGTTTTATTTTTTAATCCTTTAATGAATTTGATGATTTTACTTACTTAGGGTACAAACTCGCTGACATTGAATTTTTTACTCCCACCCATCAGGCAATATGTTTCAAAAATCTATTTTTACATCGCCTGGGGGGGGGGGCTTTTTTATTTTCCTAGTTGATAGAATAATCATTAAAAATTATTGGTTTTTATTGTAACAAAAATGAATAATGCAAATAGAACTTAAAATAATTCACCATTTATTTTTAAGTTAGAATTTCATCTTAATTCGTATTTTGATACGTTTCTCTGTATTCATTGTACACATTTTGGATTTATCTATCTGTACATATATAAAGGCCAGTTGGTGTGTATGTATGTCCAGATGAAACAACAAATTAAATATATATACACATTAAATATCAATGGTTCTTGCTTTTTGTGCAAAAATTATGAAGATTTGATTTATATTCAAAGATATTTAGAAATTAAGATATACATGGAAAAAGCATTGAAATTCTACTTAAAAATGTTCACCATTTGTAATTCTCAAAATTAAAGAAATTGGTACACCAGAGTTCCCCCCCTCTCTTTACCCAGGAGATGCTGGGTAGCCGCTTTAGTTATTTAATAAAAAGACCAAGATTGTTTTTTTTTTTTTTTGTTTTTTTATTTTTATTTATTAATCATGACATTTATTTATTTAAAAAAAATTTTTTTAATAGTTTAACTAGATTTAGTTATAATTGAAAGAATTCAATGAAACCGGTTATTGACGGACTCTTTTCTAAACAGCTGCCATTTTTTAAAAAATCTTTGTTTTTTTTTTTTAATTTCTACACATTTTATTCCTTTATTTTTTAAGTTAGAATTTAATCTTAATTAGTATCTTGATAGGTTTCTCCAAATTCATTGTAAGCATTTCTGATCTGCTCTCTAAAATGGCTTCCTTGGTTAAGATTAAGCTTGTGTTAAAAAAAAAAAAAAATTAAAAGTTTAATTCTGTTTTTTTTATTTTTTCATTTTTTTTTTTACTAACTGTTTAATCTGTTCACTAGAAAGAAAATTGCTATGTTATAATTAATTACTTAAGCTATTGTAGATTTTTCTTAAAGGGACCTGATAAGTGTTGGAGTATTTTTTGATATAAGATGTGCTGGAATCCACCACTTATAGACTCTGTGTGGTCGTGTGGATTAAAGCCAGCCAATCAACAGCTCGAATACATGGTTAGTTAACTATTTAATACATTTTATATATATATATATATATATATAAGTATGCATCCAATTATTCTCCCTCCAACTATGGGTAAATAGTAGTGGCAGACTGGGCTCTTTAACCTTGGTTAGGCAACCAGTCTAGGAGAAGGAAAACTCTAAATTCAAAATTGGTAAACTCTCAAGAAAATGACCATATGTCATCCTACTTGTGTGTAGGGGTCAGTAAATGTGTGTGTGTGTGTGTGTGTGTGTATATATATATATATATATATATTATTTCAGCAGGCATGACACATGTTTCAGATTCTTTAAAATCCTCTTCAAGGAAAGATTCTGAAACTTCTGTCTGAAATAACTATTTATTTCAGACAGAAGACTTCTGTCTGAAATAAATAGAAAAAAATTAAATGTCTTGACCTTTTTTGTTATAGAATACTCACTTCCTCTTGTTGGATCTACAACAATATAAGGTGTATATAGAAACAACCGACTCGAGTTTCACCGTGAAGGATCTTTAGGGTTAATTACAGGCAACTGCCTGTAATTAATCAATACCTTGATTAATTCATTGCAATTAACCCCGAAGATCCTTTATGGTGAAACTTGAGTAGGTTATTTATATATATATATATATATATATATATATATATACACACCTTAATACTAAATCCACTCTACTAACATATTGAGCACTTTATATTCGTTATAACACTTTATATTCGTTATAACACTTATTTGGTTAATACTTGTATCGACTGTCAATATTGCGATTAATTTGATATTTTATTCCCTGGTAAGTCGTCATCTTTATCATATATATATATATACACACATATATATACACACATATCCTCCAAATGGAAAGCTCAGTGCCACTATTGGAACTAGGATCAAGGGAGAAAACTCATTAGACAAATCATTTCACCTTGAAACATGAATAGACCCCAATGTAAATGTATCTCGATTGCTTGCTACTTGTCATACATGAGTAATTTGCACTTTACAGTGAGGTTAGCATTAAATGTATTCCCTCTTTTGATGATAAATAAACATTATATAAACAATCTATAAATGCCATTATAGATCATGTTTTCTAATATATTCTCTGGGTAAAACTGGCTATCAAATGAAGTTGTTTCCCAGCAAAACAAAAAAAAAATATTTTCTAAAACTCGTGTTGACAAAACCTGTAAACAGAATAAAAATCAGTTGACCTGGAACCATGATTCATAGCATTACATATAAATATAAAGCTTTTTGAATCAGGCATGAAGAATTTAGTAAAAGATTTAATCATGACCCATTTAAGTGAAAGTTTGCTCATACTTTAATCTTTTGTTTTATTTTATTTAATCTTTTATTAGATTTCATTGTTCAGCTAATTTTTTTCATTTTTTTTTTTTTTTCATTCTTTTTTTTTCATTCTTCTTTTTTCATTCTTTTATTCTTTTTTCTTTTTCATTCATTCATTCATTTTTTCTTTTCATTCATTCATTCATTCTTTTTTTTTTTCATTCATTCTTTTCTTTATTCATTCATTCTTTTCTTTTTCATTTTTCATTCATTCTTCTTTTTTCTTTTCATTCATTCATTATTCATTCTTATTCTTTTTTCTTTTCATTCATTCTTTATTTCTTTTTCTTTTTCATTCATTCTTATTCTTTTTTCTTTTTCATTCATTCTTTTTTCTTTTTTCTTTTTCTTTTTCATTCATTTTCTTTTTTTTCTTTTTTTTCTTTTTCATTCATTCTTTTTTCTTTTCATTCATTCATTCATTCTTATTTCTTTTTCATTCTTTTCTTTTTTCATTATATATAAGCACTAGTTTAGCTATAGTCGTTTTCTGTACTAAGAAACCTAAATGTTACATTTCATATAAAATGCAAAAATTTGCAGTTTTTGACCTAAAATTCATTCTAGCAAGTTCTAGCTCTTAATCCTTGTGCATTGATGAATTATGAATAAAGGGATTATCAATGGTCACGAATTAAGGGCAGCCATCACTGTCAGAGGAGAAAGCTATTATAGATGATGTAAATTCATTGAATATGAGTTTTCACTGTAGAAATTTAATGAAATCAGAAAGGAAAACTTGTATCACCAGTCAGGAATGAAACTATGACTGACAGAATAAGGCTATTATCGGTATAATTGTTGGAATTGTCTGCTAGAGTTCCTGCTGTTAGAACCCCACACACACACAAAAACAACTAATTTTCCCTCTATGATAGACAGGATATCCTTCCTTCATCCATTTCTTTTAATATGATGCTATCCGTGAATCATTAGTTAAATCCTCGTTGAAAATTGGTGAGCAAGAGAAGACAGAAAATTCAGCCTGAACCATTTGTCTGACCGTGAGAACATGCAGTTGAAAATGGTGGCACCAAAAAGCTATGAAAGTCAGAACAGGATACTGTTGACAACCCTCACTTCCCACTGGGTGGGTGGGTGTGTAATGGGTATATCATTGTCATTTGGCACTTTTTTCAGTCCCAAAGCTACTTCCCCTTCTTCTTTATTTTATTTCACTATTTTCACTCCCTTGTTACGTTTCACTTACATATTAGGTGTGTTCAAATATGTCTAGTACCCCCCCCCCAAAAAAAAACAACATAAAAAAAAACACCCAACTGTTTTCAATTTCTAATTTTAAAAAAGAGTACTGACAATTTTTACATACACCTAATTTGTGTGTGTCTCTATATCTTTCTCAAGCTCTCCTTCTCTCTATATATCTCTCTGTATCTCTATATCTCTCTGTATCTCTCTATATCTCTATATCTCTCCTTCTCTCCTTCTCTCTATATATCTCTCTGTATCTCTATATCTCTCTGTATCTCTCTATATCTCTATATCTCTCCTTCTCTCCTTCTCTCTATATCTCTCTATATCTCTCTCCTTCTCTCCTTCCTTCCTTCTCTCTCTCCTTCTCTCCTTCCTTCCTTCTCTCTTCTCCTTCTCCTTCCTTCCTTCTCTCTCTCCTTCTTCCTTCCTTCTCTTCCTTCCTTCCTTCTCCTTCCTTCTCTCCTTCCTTCCTTCTCTCTCTCCTTCCTTCTCTCTCTCCTTATCTCTCCTTCTCTCTCTCCTTCTTCCTCTCTCTCTCCTTATCTCCTTCCTTCTCTCTCTCCTTCCTTCTCTCTCTTCCTCCTCTCTCTCCTTCCTCCTCTCTCTCCTTCCTTCCTCTCTCTCCTTCCTTCTCTCTCTCCTTCCTTCTCTCCTTCCATCTCTTCCTTCTCTCCTTCCATCTCTCCTTCCATCTCTCCATCTCTCTATCTCTCCTTCCATCTCTCTATCTCTCCTTTTCTCTCTCTATCTCTCCTTCTCTCTTCTATCTCTACTTCTATCTCTCTATCTCTCCTTCTATCTCTCCTTTTCTCTCTCTATCTCTCCTTCTATCTCTCCTTTTCTCTCTCTTCTCTCCTTCTATCTCTCCTTTCTCTCTCTCTCCTTCTCTCTCTCTATCTCTCCTTCTATCTCTCCTTCTCTCTCTCTATCTCTCCTTCTACCTCTCCTTTTTTTCTCTCTCTCTCTCTCTCTCTCCTTCTCTCTCTCCATCTCCCACCATAATCCCTATCTCTCTATCTTGTATACACACACACACACACATTAGGTGTATGCAAAAGTTCCCAGTTCTTTAAAAACTTAGAATGAATGAATGTTTACTAGCCCCTTTGTGGCAGTCTCATTACTACCAGTTTTACTTAAAAAAAACAACAAAAAAAACAATCCTCAGATGAAATTATATATATATATATATATGAGAGTGAGGTTCAAAGATTGTCTAGGGATAAACTAAATACCAGTAAATACTACGAGTGCAGAAGACCTGTCTACAACTGATATACCCACGCTTACTAATATTGTTAAAATTCTTTTGTTTATATATTTATAAGTTAGGGTTGCATAGATAAAAAGTCAACAGCACTTGGTAACTGTTAGATATATATACTCTATCAATGATATTGAGCACTCTTTACTTATAAATATACCAAACTATATTATCAATATTAATATATATATAATATATATATATATATATAAAGGGCCGGGTTAGCTCAGTCGGTAGAGCATTCGGCTAGAAACCACAAGGTTCCTAGTTCGATACTGGTCCTCGCCAACTCGGCGTTTGAGTAGCACAGGGATCTATGCGGTAAAGTAAGGAGCTGATGGTAGGTGTGGCGCTCCACCTAAGATGCCAAAACAATCTCCATGGTTTAGTGCTATTGAAAAGGGGATAGACTCCCTCGCTGATTGGCTGATACCGACATTGGGCTACCCCAACCACTTTACTTACTTACTTTTTTATATATATATATATATATATATATATATAAAAAGTGATAAGATAAATAAGAATATCTTTTCTGTTACTTTTTAATTGTTCTCAACTAGTTTTGATCATAGGTCATCATTAGGAGAAAAATTTTTCTCATATTTTTTTAGGAAGTTTTCAAAATATTTTCTAAGAGTTGAGATTTTATATATATATATATATATATATATATTATATATGAGAGAGACTACAACTCTAAATGATGTTCAATTTACTATAATAGAAAAGGCTGCTAAAAGAACATCTCTAATGACATCATGTGAGTATTGGACACTCCTAAAAATGGGGTTTCTAGACATAATATCAATCTAACTCAAAAAGAACTTAATAAAGTCTGTCAGTCTTTGGCTAGTCTGTTACCATTCGGAAGTCTATCAGTTTTTAGGCTAGTCTGTTACCATTCGGAAGTCTGTCAGTTTTGTCTGTTACCATTCGGAAGTCTGTCAGTTTTTAGGCTTGTCTGTTACCATTCGGAAGTCTGTCAGTTTTTAGGCTTGTCTGTTACCATTCGGAAGTCTGTCAGTTTTTAGGCTTGTCTGTTACCATTCGGAAGTCTAGTCAGGCTTGTCTGTTACCATTCGGAAGTCTGTCAGTTTTTAGGCTTGTCTGTTACCATTCGGAAGTCTGTCAGTTTTTAGGCTTGTCTGTTACCATTCGGAAGTCTGTCAGTTTTTAGGCTTGTCTGTTACCATTCGGAAGTCTGTTTTTTAGGCTTGTCTGTTACCATTCGGAAGTCTGTCAGTTTTTAGGCTTGTCTGTTACCATTCGGAAGTCTGTCAGTTTTTAGGCTGTCTGTTACCATTCGGAAGTCTGTCAGTTTTTAGGCTTGTCTGTTACCATTCGGAAGTCTGTCAGTTTTTAGGCTTGTCTGTTACCAGGAAGTCTGTCAGTTTTTAGGCTTGTCTGTTACCATTCGGAAGTCTGTCAGTTTTTAGGCTTGTCTTTACCATTCGGAAGTCTGTCAGTTTTTAGGCTTGTCTGTTACCATTCGGAAGTCTGTCAGTTTTTAGGCTTGTCTGTTACCATTCGGAAGTCTGTCAGTTTTTAGGCTTGTCTGTTACCATTCGGAAGTCTGTCAGTTTTTAGGCTTGTCTGTTACCATTCGGAAGTCTGTCAGTTTTTAGGCTTGTCTGTTACCATTCGGAAGTCTGTCAGTTTTTAGGCTTGTCTGTTACCATTCGGAAGTCTGTCAGTTTTAGGCTACTTGTCTGTTACCATTCGGAAGTCTGTCAGTTTTTAGGCTTGTCTGTTACCATTCGGAAGTCTGTCAGTTTTTAGGCTTGTCTGTTACCATTCGGAAGTCTGTCAGTTTTTAGGCTTGTCTGTTACCATTCGGAAGTCTGTCAGTTTTTAGAGAAGTCAGTTCTTGTCTGTTACCATTCGGAAGTCTGTCAGTTTTTAGGCTTGTCTGTTACCATTCGGAAGTCTGTCAGTTTTTAGGCTTGTCTGTTACCATTCGGAAGTCTGTCAGTTTTTAGGCTTGTCTGTTACCATTCGGAAGTCTGTCAGTTTTAGGCTAGTCTGTTACCATTCGGAAGTCTGTCAGTCTTTGGCTAGTCTGTTACCATTCGGAAGTCTGTCAGTCTTTGGCTAGTAGAGTCTGTTACCATTCGAAGTCTGTCAGTCTTTGGCTAGTCTTTACCATTCGGAAGTCTGTCAATCTATCAGACTTCAAATGTAAACAATCAATGATGATAGCCTAATTTATCAAATCTATTTACAAATGTTTGTGTCTATTTTTGATTCATTCTCTCTCGCTCTCTATGTATATGTGTGTGTATATATATATATATATATATATATATATATATATATATATATATATATATATATATATAATTTTGAAAGAGAAAGGTTACTAAGATAAATATAAGTATCAACAGTTCAGGTGCATGTATAAAAGGATCTACAAAACTCTCAAGCAGATTCTTCTTTTTTTTGTTTTTGTTCTGCAAACCGCTACATCCTTATCTGTGGCATTTCAGCACCAACATTTCGTGTTTATTTTCTGTTAATTTACCTTAGGATGCCTACTGGCTGCTGTTTTCATATCAGCAAATGTCTATATTATGTCTACTAAGTAACTGACAAGAGCCCCTCTTTCCCTTGTTCATACCTGTTAGTTAAGTATCCAAAACATGTGCATAGTGTCCCCTATGTATTTAGATGATATGCAGGCAAAGAGATGGGGCTCTTAGCTAAGTGTAGCTGGGTAAACAGGTTGCCTTACGAAAAGAAAACATGTGAGTTCGTTCCCAGCTCTGTCTAAAATTTAAAAATGGACAGGCATTTTTCCTTCTGACAAGCTATTGGTAAAAATAACTAGGTGGACTGGGTTCTTAAGTCTTGGTTGGGCAACTAGTCTAGGAGAAGGTAAACTTTGAAGCTGGTTAAACAGGTTGTCTTACAAAAAAGAAGTATGTGAGTTTGTTCCCAGTTTAGTCTAAAATTAAAAAAAAAAGAAAGGCATGAATCATGCCTTCCCTTTTTTCCTTCTGACATGCTATTAGTAAAAATATAGTTACCAACCGCTCCGCACAAGCAGGATGCAACACAAGGTCAATTTCTTAAGCAGAGTTGAACAGGTTTGAATTCAGAGTTTTCCTTCTCCAAGACCGGTTGCCTAACCAAGGTTAAAGAGCCCAGTCTACCCTACTATTTATCCATAGCTGGAGGGAGAGTAGGATTCATACCTTTCCCAAGGGTATTAGCGCTAAGTGAAATGCAAATACCTTGTCCAGGATTTGAACTCATGGCCCCATGTCCATTTCCTATGACGGTAACCATTACACTAGGTGTCACTATCAAATTGTTTCAGACATTAACACAAGCGTGTATTCACAGCATGAATTCTACTGAACCAAAACCAAAATTAGTAGCATTCTTTAAGCTGTTGCAATTTTATATATATATATATATATATATATATATATTGCAATTTATTTGTTTATTTTTTATATTACATTTTGTAATATTGGAAGGTCCCCCCCCTTCTTTCCTTCCCTTCCTGTTTTGAAATCTATCTTAAGCATATTTCTCACAGCACTATTTCCCTTTCAGTATTATTGTGGGAATAAAATTTTAGAAAATTCCATTAATGCTGCCGTTCTTCAGTTCCAGCACACCAAATTAGTGCAATTAAAAGACCCTACTATCATGGAACCAATTTATAACAATTTTTTCATATATTTAATAATAGTGGAAGATGTTTTGTTTTTTGTCCCACATTCTTCTTCCTGCTTCTGTTCCTCTGGCATGCAGTCACTTTTTTTTGGCATTGTATTAGGAATATTGTGTATCTCTTAGTTTTTCATTCATTTTGCTCTTATGTCTATTAATAATGGATTGTGTGTGTTTCTGTCTGTAACAAAAACTATGTCACAGCTCTAGTGACAATATTCTTGTGTTATATACACTCAAAATTTGAATAAGCAATTTTAAAAATTGTCTTTTACTTTTTGTCCCTTTTTTTCAGTAACAAGAAGTTAACTAAAATTTTTACAAATAAATAAATTCCTACAATTTTGTGGAAAATATTCAAAATAATTGTTTGATTAAGATTTAATATATGCACACAACAATTTATTTGACGGGGACAGGACTAAGTTTCCATTTCAAATTGTTTTTTTATTTTTACACCTTTAAATATGAGGATTTTGCTTACTTAAACAAACCCTCAGATATTGAATTTTTAGCACATATTTATTAAAATCAAATTTTTAATATCAATACACAGATTAGCCTTTCTATTCACACTGTCAAGCGCTATTTTGTTGTATATATAATTGCAATTGCATTATGACTTTTGTCTCCGCTCTTAACAACACAGAGTATAAACAAGCTCTGATGATGATTTTCATAAAATCGAAATATTGTTCAATATCAGCTATGTTATAAAATGTTTTCACTTTAACAGCATTTTGTGGTGTTTTCATATCTTTTTATATATACTCATGTTATTAGTCTGTAGAATTGGTCAACAGTATTAATAATGTAAAACAATTTTATTAATAATTGAGGTTTAGATGAAAATAAAATCATGGTGAGTGTGACATAAATAACTAAGGGAATTGTGACTTGAGTAGTAATATAGTTTCGCTTACAGACAGAAAAACACACAATCTCCATTATAATATGTTCTATTTGAGCCTGTAAGGATTTTCTGCATTCAGAATACATTATGGCAATGCATATGAAAGTTTACACCTGTATCAACTTCAATGGGTTTGTGTTCTTTGAATTAACTAAGCATCATATCAGTTTTCTATTGTAAATATACTTGGCTCACCTCCAGCGTTTGCTCTTCACAGGTGAACTGCTATCGTATCATAACTAGCCACTAAATGTTCTCATTTCTTTATATCACTTATGATGCCAAGATGCAGATCAGCATCTGTCGACTGCCTGGTATTTCAGGATCAGAAAAGATAAAAGAAAGAAAAAAATGAATGTTTCACATATCATAATCAGATTCTTTTACTTTTGTTTGTGTTGGAATTAGGTGTGGGCGACATGGAAATATTTTGTTTTCTGTTTAACTTATGCTACAGAATAAAAGTGCTTCATGAATAAGACTATTTGGGATCAGGTCTCCAATAAGCACCCTAGCTTCTCAAGCTAATGAAAGGTTCACATTGTGCTACAGAATAAAAGTGCTTCATGAATAAGACTATTTGGGATCAGGTCTCCAATAAGCACCCTAGCTTCTCAAGCTATTGAAAGGTTCACATTGTGCTACAGAATAAAAGTGCTTCATAGACAGAGAATCAAAAGAATCCATGCTGTCATCATGCCTTGATGATGATTATATGAATTTAATTATTTGAGTCAGACATGGTTTATTCTCATAATTACTCTCATCCTTCATTGGGTAAATAATAGGACAGGCTGGATTTCTAACATTGGTATGGCAACCAGTCTAGGAGAAGGAAAACTATGGTTTGAGTGAACAGAATTCAAATCCTGGACAACTTTTCGATTAGTATTATCTGCGTTATTTGGACTATTGTCCCCATCTTCATTGTTATTTGTATAACGTTTCAGTCGATATGCCCTCCGGCCTTCTTCAGGTATTTCTTGTCGGACTCAGGGAACCTTCTTTTCTTTTCGAACTCGGGAACTTTCTTGTCATAATCGGGAGCCATCACGGAACTTTGAACCTGGCTCCCGATTATGACAAGAAAGTTCCCGAGTTCGAAAAGAAGGTTCCTGAGTCCGAGAAGGTTCCCAAGTCCGACAAGAAATACCTGAAGAAAGCCGGAGGGCATATTGGCCGAAACGTTGTACAAATAACAATGAAGATGGGGAAAATAGTCCGAATAACGCAGTGATGCTGATAGCTTTTTAATCTAGTGTCTTCTGGGTCTTATGTATTTGATTTGAATGAGTCCCCGGGAAATTTGATGGGTCCCAACTAAAGTTTCTTAATAAATTGTAGAGTTTTTATCTATGAACAACTAAAGCCGTCTAATCCCTAACTTGTACCCAGTAACATGTAATTCATTTCCAAGAAAATATTGAAATGTATTTACAGTAAACTGGAAATGATGGGGGGGGGAACAAACACTGGGACACATGGATACAATTTTACTGTATCCTTTTAGATTTTTCTGCATCAGTCAGTGACGCAGGACACTTACCTATCAGCATTTCTGCCAACCAAACAATGTAAGGATTTATCCTCCCCTTTCAACTGCCACCACAGAAAATTTTCAGACAGTTATTGTAATTCAAATAAATGAAACACAAAACCATTTTTTTCTGGACCTGAATTTACTGATTTTTCTTTCAGAATAATAACAGCATTTTGTTATCTAACCTGACAGATACAAATTAAGAATTAGGTTTAACATTATAATGTAATTGTAAATTGAAACCTTACTATGAAAAAAACAACTTAGAACTGAAATTTTAAAAAACTGAAATGCCAAAATGTGATTCAATTGTTAATTATAATCATAACTATTTTAATAACTTTTTATTTGTCAATTACAACAATCATTTCTTTGTACACAATTCTATGGTTTCAAATGTTCCTATCTAAGACTAATAATTTATACACAATTATATAGTTTCAAGTAACTATTCTTATTTGATAACAATATGGTTTCTAAACATTCCTATCCTATATTCATAATTTTCAAATTGATCTATTTGACACATAGATGGGACTCAACTACTCAGGTTGATTTTAAGTTAGTTGGTTGGTTGGATTTTATGGCATGTCAACCCTTGTTGGGTTATTTCATGCCAAAGACATTTTGTGTTCTTGATGAACAAATTGAACAATTTTTTTTTTAAACTCAATTTTTTTTGTCTTACTTGGATGGTTTCTCTGAATACAAACCTGTTAAACCCTCTTAAAAATTGACCTTGTGCCATTTCCTGCTCGTGCGAAGGGGTTGGTAAATACATACATATAATTGATACCTGTAATAGTCATGTATTTACACCTGCATCTGTTGCTAGGAAACCATTACTAGTGAGGTTAATCCTCACTGGGTGGCTTATATTCTGACTTTGTGTCACAATATGGTCAAGCTTAGTAAATAACTACTGCTAGTGTGTTCTTTATTAATTGCTCCATTATTGTTACCTTGTGCCACACTAACTGAACTGACCTTCCACCAACCAGACTGGATTAACAAAAGGTCTTTTTTACATGGAGAGCCATGCACAAACTGAAGTTCATGCAATGACCAGTGTAAAAAATGTGGTCCTGTAGGCATTCTCTTTTGGGGTGCTTCAGGCACCGGGCATAAACCTAGCCCTACCTCTTTTAGGTTAGGGGGCAAATGCTGTCTATAGGAACAGCCCCCTGGGACCATATGGTTTATTTTACCTTGATCACCCACTGTGAGACAAGTGTTTATGTGGGTGAGTTTATTTTCCTGACCTCCCACCAGGGCAGATTGATACAAGGTCTATGTGGGAAGCCACACACAAACCAAAGCTCATTCAATAGCCAGTCACAAAAAATGTGTGGTCCCTCAGAGATGCTGATAGGTACTTTTCCTGTGTCCCTGATGATCAAAAATCTAAAAGATCGTCAAGCTAATAGTAGATACATCTCAATAGTTTCTTAGAAATGAATTACACAGAATAGGTTACTAGGTAGGAGTTAGATGGCTTTAGTTGGGACCCACAAATTTTCCTAGGGACTCATTCAAAGCAAATGAGTGCATCCCAGGATGCACTAAATCAGAAAGCTATCGGCATCACTGGTCCCTTCAGCATTCCTCTTTTGGGGCACTTCAGGCACCGGGTCCTACCTGGAGGTACAACACCTTGGGACCACACAATTTATTCACCTTGCTCATATGCTGTGAGGCAGATGTTTATGTATGGTGAGAATGATTTAGATTGTTCTGAAACCAAATATAAGTCACTTTAACTATCTACAATAACAGTTTTATCACTTGTGTTGGTTTGTCCATTAAATGTCCTCTCCAGTGTCATCTTAAGAGGAAATGTTAGGTCACTAAATAAAGGGCAACCAGATAAATGAATTCATATATAAGTAAAATTGCATGGAATGTGGAATATTTGCTTTCTTTTTCTTTTTCTTCAATATGTTTGCTTTCATGGATGACCTTAATGAAAATGTCTGGCCGATTATCTTTTCCTTGTGTATGAAGAATAACACCAGGATTTAAGCTGGAGAGAAAGAGGGGGATAAGTTGAGAGAGGGGGGAGAGAGGGATAAGTTGAGAGAGGGGGAGAAATGGGGAGAGAGAGGGATAAGTTGAGAGAAAGAGAAATTAGTAGAGAAAAGAGAATTAGTAGAGAGAGAAAGAGAAATTAGTAGAGAAAGAAAGAAGAGAGAGAGAGAAAGAGAAATTAGTAGAGAAAAGAGAAATTAGTAGAGAGGGAGAGAAAGAGAAATTAGTAGAGAGGGAGAGAAAGAGAAATTAGTAGAGAGGGAGAGAAAGAGAAATTAGTAGAGAGAGAGAGAGAGATTAGTAGAGAGAGAGAATTAGAGAGAAAAAAAATGAGAGAAATTGTACAGAGGGAGAATGAGTGAGAAATTATGCAGAGAGAGAAATTTTGCAGAGAGACAAGAAAATTAGCAGAGAGAGAGAGAGGTGGGGGTAAATTAGCCGAGAGAGAGAGAAAAATTATGCAGAAGGAGAGAGGGGGGGTAGAGAGAATTAGCTGAGATTGAAAGAGATTAATAGGGAGAGCAATCAAGCACTGACTTCTCAACAAGCGAGAGACCTTATTATTCCTAAGTCATTCTGACATACAATTTGATTACTCTCTAATATTTTTTTCATATTGTTGGGCGTTCAGTTTTTAGATGCTTGTGATATTTTTGTGTAACAGGTGAAACTTTCCTCCCTCCAAAAAAGTGGGCTTTTCTTTTCTTTGTTAATATAATAATATGTTAAGAACGTTGATGATCATGCTTCTCTACAAATTTATTTGCTTCTCGGCCTTTTGGCCTGGGAGGAAAGTAAAATAATTAACAGCTTAGTTCCAGGGGGTCTTTCTACCCCACCTGGCCACACCTGTTCCCTTAGCCTAAATGGGGTAAGAGTTGGGTTTATTGCTCAGTGTCTGAGGTACCCCTGAAGGGGAATGTCAACAAAATCTAAGCAATTTTTAAAAACTGCCTCATCGGGGGAGTTGCTTCCTGCAGGGCACTCCACATTAAACTGACATTGTATCACATTCTGGCCTTGTGGGGAGTCTGATAAAAAGCTTGTCTATAATTTTATTCAAGTAGAGATGCTCGTTGTGTAATGGTTATCATTGTAGGAAATTGACACAGGGAACACGAGGTGTGTCTGAAAAGTAATGACTGTTGTCACAAACAATTCATTTAAAATCCAAAGGACAAACTAATTTTTTTTTCTTCTCCAAAGTAATCCCCTCTTGAATCTAATGCACTTTTCCATCCTTCTCTGCCCTGTTGGAAGGATTCTTCTGGTATGTCCCTCAGCTCTATCATTACAGACTTCTTGATGGCCTCAATGCTTTCAAAACAGGTCCCTTGATGAGCCCCATCAGCTTGGGAAGTGCTCGGGAAGGGGCGATAGTTGTGGCAGGACAAATTGTGACTTTTTTCTTTTTCTTGAATAGTGATAGTTTCAGTTACAGACAGAAAACACAACCTCCATTATAATAAGTTGGGACACTGTTAACATGAATTGATGACTTTATTTTCATACACATTCCACATCACCCAAGTGCATTGAACTGGAACATTTCCAGCTGCTACTGATTATTGATTCTTTTTTTTTTTTTTTTTCAATTTTTTTCAGTTCATTGATTTAAGAATAACTTTTTTTTATTGTTTTGAAGTTCATTGATTTTAATATTCAATAAGCTTTTCTGAAGTTGATATACAAGTACATTGTTAAAAAAACAAAAGAAGAATGGATGGTGTGGGAATCTTTATTACGGTCTTGTTGATAAGATTTACCTGCAGTTGAACTCCTTTTAACCTCTTACCTTTCACTTTTTTTTTTTAATTACCTGTCCAAAACAAGACAGGTTTTTTTATTTGCTTAATTATCCCTTTTATATTTGATTAAGTGAATTTGAGAATATTTCTTATAAAATTATCGACATTTTTGTTATATAGGTTTGAAATTTATTTTTGTTACATGGGTTTGAAATTTATCCTGTTATTATTATCCTGAGTATTCTCAGTATATGCATTACACACACACACACACACATATATATATATATATATATATATATATATATATATATATATAAATTAATCCGACAGTATGAATTTAACATTTTTGAAAAAAAACAAATGTTTATAATTGCTGACAGAAATCTGTTTCGACCGCTTTAACAGATCGGTCATCATCAAGAGCAAAATATGAGAGAAAGACGGGAGGAACAGCCGTTAGAAGAAAGGGTACAAACAAAACGCTATTATTCAATTTATTTTTTTTTTTTTAACACAGAACACGCATTTTTAAAAATTTCCAGCATTGAATAATAGCGTTTTGTTTGTACCCTTTCTTCTAACGGCTGTTCATCTCGTCTTTCTCTCATATGTTGTTCTTGATGATGACCGATCTATTAAAGCGGTCAAAACAGATTTCTGTTGGCAATTATAAACATCATTTGTTTTTCAAAAATGTTAAATTCATATATATATATATATATATATATATATATTATATATATATATATATATATATATAGAGAGAGAGAGAGAATTGAAGGAAAAAATAAAATAAAAATCTAAGTTTATTTGTAATTATGCCAAAAACTATTTCATTTACATTTCTCACGGCATTAGTTTTGTAAAATAAAATTTTACTTTCAAATGAAATCATTTACATTCATTAGAAAAAAAATAATTATTGGTGAATGAAACGTCTCTGGTTAGTAAATTAGTTTCAGTGATAGA
>CM042141.1:65560249-65657749 GCA_023376005.1 Doryteuthis pealeii | reverse complement strand
TATTTTTGTCTGTAAAATGAGTTCGAGCTTCCCTACTACTAAAAATAGGTTTATAAAAGCATTTTTGCCCAAGGAATCAAAAATGCTATCAAAAATATCTTTAAGTCAACCAACAAAAATCAAACTATCTTTTTGGTACAAATAATGTTCAATATATGTGAAATAATAATAGAAAACATTTGTCATAGATGCAGTGCACCATCAGGATATTGATAATGCTATGAAAAAATCAGAAAGCATCAATAACTTAAAATTGGTTGACTTTAAGACTTTTTTCAATTCCTTGGACAAAAATGCTTTTATAAACCAATTTCTAGGAGGTGGGAAGCTCTAGAACTCATTTTACAGACAGAAATAGGTTAAAAAATTTGCCATTTTTCGTGACCCCCCCCCTCAAATTTGGAGAGCTAAAAATCAATATAACTCCACCAATTTTAGGAATTGGAAGTTCAAAGTTTGGGGATTGTCTAACTTTATCCTAATTCACACTTGGATAACATTTTAGAAAAATTGAAGTGGGTGGGTGACAGGGCCTAGATGATTTGACATGGAATTAACCCATTGTGTTCAAATCAAAAAGAGTTGTCTCCCCTGTGGAAAAAGCATTTTTTTTAGTCAACAATTATAACTTCACTGCATTAATTTTTAGCTTGTTACTAACAGGTCTGTACTGTTGAATTGAACAACAACAACTAATTAAGTATAACTGAATTGATCCATGAGCAGCTGTTATTTATAGCACTCAGGAATATTCCATACATGCATCAGGGTGATCCAATTCCTTGAGTCTTGATTGGCTGCTGGTCATAGTGTGGTTATTGTACTAGATAAATATTCACCATTCTGCATTATGCTGGTGGCAATGCAGGTTCTGTATTGAGTTACAGTTTGCTTGCTGCTTTGTCTGCCAACTCTACAGTGGAATCCCACTGTGATTGTTAGTATTCTACATGTATGTATTTACCAACCCCTCCATACAAGAAGAATGTGGCACAAGGTCAATTTTTAAGCATATTTCAAGTTCTAAATTCAGTTTTCATTCTCCTAGAACAATTGCCTAAAAATCCCAGTCTGCCCTACTATTTACCCATAGCTGGTGGAAGTAATAGGTAAATGTATACCTTTCCTAAGGGTATATATTTATCAACCCTTCTGCATCTGTAGTATGTGACACAAGGTCAATTTCTAAGCAGAGTTTAACAGGTTTGAATTCAGTTTTCCTTCTAGAATGGTTGCCAAAAGAGCACAGTTGGCCCTACTATTCTCACATAGCTGGAGGGAGAATAGTTAGATTCATACCTTTCCCAAGAGTTTGTATTATTTGGACTATTGTCCTCATCTTTATTGTTATCTGTACAATGTTTCGGATGATGTGCCCTCTAGCCTTCTTCAGGTATTTCTTGTTGGACTTGGGAACTTTCTTGTCGAACTTGGGAACTTTCTTGTCATAATTGGGAGCCTTCACGGAACTTGGAACTCAACCCTTTATTCAATCCACAGGGGCTATGTTACTGTCACCCTTGAGCAGGATTGAATCCACAGGCACATACTGCTCACATTCTGCTAACCATGACTGGGTACAAGTATTAAGCTGTGTGAATTATTATTCTATGTTACTGTTGCCCTTGACCAGGACTGAACCTTTCCCAAGGGTATTAGCACTATATGAAATGTAAACAGCCTTGTTCAGGATTTGAACTCGGAGAGCTAAGTGAACTTCCTTAGAATTTTTTTTCTTTTAATCAATCTAATATTAACAATGAAATATCACTGCTTTTATGATTTTAGTTTTCACATTTTAAAAAGCTTTAATGGTTACAAGAAACTATGTCTTTTCTATGATAATTATAATTTCATAGAATAAATGTAACTTTGGGGGAACAGAGGTTGTAGTTTTATGTGCTTGGTCTGAATTCTCCTCTAGATTTTTCTAAACTGAAAGTTGTTTACTCTAACTGTTGTTCCAATTCTTCAACAATAATTTTCATTTGTTTTTGTTTTTTAATTTGGACATATTTGCCAAATAATAAATATAGGTCATCCTGTTTAACTTCAAATTATTTCTAATATTTTTAGTATATAAGCTTGTCCCATGCAGTAATTGTTTTATCTGTCTATATACATGCACACAGACATTATTTGTTGATACACACACACATGCACAATTGTTTAGACACAATTTGTTTTCACATAGACATTATTTGCCCACACACACATATATATCACAAACTTTGTCTAAACTCACACACATTATTTGTCTAAACATACATACATACATACACACACTTATCTGTTTACACACATTATATATATATATATATATATTACCATGACCAGACAACTCGTCAAACACCATGCCACAAATGATGAATGCCAAATGATCTAGTCAATGGTAATATATATATATACATATACTCTTTACTATATATCCATGGTAACATATATATATATATATATATCCACAAACTTTGTCTAAACACACACACATACATACACACATATCATCTGTCTACACACACACACACACCACACACATATATATTGATAATTGAATTATATTACCATGACCAGACAACTCGTCAAACACCATTTGCGACATCCAGAGCACTGGACAGCTGTTTTGACCTCCTTTGGTCTCATCAGCAGTGCATACCCAATCTCCGCCACTAGAGATTGAACCAGTGGTCCACAGAGTGAAGAGCAGAGACTCTACACACTGGGCCACCAGTGGAGAATGCCAAATCATCTAGTTAATGGTATATATATATATATATACTCTTTGTCTACACACACACACACACACATATATATATATATATATATATATATATATATATACAAATTCCCATCTCTTCTGTAAACCTTGACAACCCTGGAAATATGTGAACTGATTATCTTAAAACCCCTTCTCTAACTGGCAATAGTCTGTATTGTGTTCTCATTTGCATGATATGCCATTTAGTAAATGCCAATGCATGAATGTTTTTTTTGTTTTTTGTTTTTCCCTTGAGGTTGAAATTAGCCGAATTGGACGAACTCATAAAATATACAAGATCCTATGGAATGAAGTACATGTCAATTAGTAAGCATTTTAGAAATCCGGATCCAGTGAACACGATGCTCTTTAAATACTTAACCCTCTCAATCCCCTCTAGAAGTGGCTACCTGTGTATGGGAGGGGGGGGGTCAAAAATTAGTCTCTCAGATCCATTATTATTGAATCACGAGTTGGATCCTCACAGGATGCCCCATAAAAAAAGATCTTGCATTGATGATCCAGCCATTCTGAAAAGAAAAATTAATGTCTACTATTTAAAACATTAAATGCAAAAAAAAAAAATAAATAAATTCATGCTGCTTCTCATTTCAATTTTATTTTTTAATTATCATCATAGATATAAATCAAATATTCATTATTTTTGCTCAAAAAGCAAGATCTGGTGATACTGAATGTGTATATATATTTACTTTGTCATTAACTATTTTATTTACATAGTTTCCTCTGGACATACACACAACTGCCCTTCATATATGTATAAATAGATGGCATAATATAACCTTAAAAGATAGCTATTAATAATATATATATATATATTATGATTAGAATTAGTAGGTTTGATCATTTCATCCTACTTATTTTTGTTTAATGAAAAAACAAAACAATTTTTCTAAAACTTAAAAAAGTAATGTACGTAACCTTTGTTGGGTTAGCTCATTCAGTAAAGCATCTGCTTAAAACCCACAAGATTCTTGGTTCGATACCGACCCTCATCAACTTGGTGCATGACTAGCATAGCTTGTATCTGTGTGTTAAAGTGAGGAGTTGATGGTAGGTGTGGTGGTCCATTCAGATGCCAAAACAATCTAGCACTAGTGAAAAGGGGATAGACTCCCTTGCTTTCTCCAGCAGATACCAACAATAAACCACTCCGTCAATTTTATTACTTACTGCGTTAAGTATAAAAGGAAAAAATGTGAATCTTTTTGAATAGTTTTGAAAATGGTTTTGTTTTCTTTTAACAAGATAATGAATGATATTAAGAAAAAAAGTTTCAAATTAGTTTTACTTGAATGAAAGATGGACTTGTAACTAGTACAGACAATAGTTTAATTTAATGCAGGGCAGTACTAATGGCTTCTACCAAAACCATCATGTAAACTTTAATCTGTGTGTGACCAGATTAATTGTACTTCTAACCATGTGTCATGGCAGCCTTTTTTTCCTTTGCTGTCTCATTCCCACAATGCACCATTCAAAATCTTCAAATTGGTCCATCATATTGTTTACGACAAAGATGTTGTCTAATTTGTACTTTTACATCAAATATAAAAGGAAAAAATGCAAATAGTTTTATTTATTAGTATTATTTGGATTATTCGGACTATTGTTCTCATCTTTATTGTTATCTGTACAATGTTTCTGTTGATGTGCCCTCCAGACTTCTTCAGGTATTTTTTGTCAAACTCGGGAACCTTCTTTTTCGAAATCGGGGAACCTTCTTGACGTAATTGAGAGCCATTATGGAACTTTGAACCCAACCCTTTATTCAATCGACTGGGATATCCTGTTCTCATTCCGCTAACCATAGCTGGGGTCCTGGTGTTAAGCTGTGTTAATTATCATTCTATGTTACTGCTGCCTCTGATCAGAACAATAAAGATGAGGACAATAGTCCGAATAATTCAAATAATACTAATCATCAAGCCTAATCTCAAAAATTCAGAGAAATAGTTTTATTTTATTTAAATTTTTTTTTTTTTTTTTTTTTTAACAAGATAATGAATAATGTTAAGAAAGAAATTCTCAAATTAGTTTCACTTTTAAGATGTTTCTCCCATTGGCAAATCTAAAAGATTTATTTATTTTAGTAATTTCAGCTGTTTCTCAATTGCTTTCCAATAATTATTCTCCTCATTAATATATCTAATTACCATTAATTGGATACATGAATTCTGCCAGACAAAAATAGAAATTTTTGGCACCAGATTCCCAAGAGTATATCTCAGGACAGTTTCTGGCAATTAGAGCTGGCATAGTTGTTCTAAAAGTTTGGTTTGCGGGGGGGGGGGGGATTAAATGATAATTATAAAATGAGGACGAAGTAGGTGGGTTGCCGTGTTTTTTTTTTTTTTTGTTTTTTTTCCTGTGCTTTTGTACTTCAGTGTAGCAAACGTTTGCAGGCTACCTCAAGATGGGATGGAAACCCGATTGATTCATCATCAGTCAGGCTACTTAACCACTCGGCCATTGTCACCTACAAACTGGAAGGGGGATTTTAACTGATAAATACACACATCTGTATATATGTAAAGGTCACCAGAGAGTGCTCCATCCCTTTTTATAGGAGAGCAAACGTTTGCAAGCTACCTCCAGATGGGATGGAAACCCGATTGATTCATCATCAGTCATGTGGTGATTTAGACCATGAGTGGTGACAGACAAGTTAGAGTTAAAGAATAAATCACAAACTTAGAATTCGAATAGACATGTATTACGCATGTACATAACAAATAGTTGCAGATTTTGGTTTGTCTGCGGGAATGTTATATAGAATAATAGTCCACTTAGCTGAAATCCTGAGGTAGGGTATTATCAGAGCCCCTTCGCTACGGCTATTTAGTCATTCTGCTGGATATGAGAGACGCCTTTTATTGTCGTCCAACTCTGGTGCTGGTCAATCAGAAAGAGGAAGAATTTGCCTCTTTGGCGGCAAAGCCAAAGAATACTGGCCCGTGATTGGTTGGTTTGATAGCGAGGCTTGTAGACAAGGACAATAACCCCTACCTCAGATTTCTTTACAGTCAGGCTCTTTAACCACTCGGCCATTGTCCCCTACAAACTGGAAGGGGGATTTTAACTGATAAATACACACATCTGTATATATGTAAAGGCTGCCAGAGAGTGCTCCATCTCTTTTTATAGGAGAGCGTTGCCTTTTTAAGCTTAGTTGGCGATCGTCAGTGAAATCCCCTCCAAAGTGCTCAATCTACTAGGGGATGGGGAGCATATGTTAAGCATCAGGCAATCCTGAGAAGCTCTAGCCGTAGATTAATAAAATGATTAAATCACTATTTTTTTTTCTCTCTTCTTTTATCCTTTTCTCTTGTGTCATTTTATTTTCTCATTAGATTGTGTCCTCTCGCACTTTACTGCAAATCCAGTGTCAAGCGTCTAACCTTTCTCTTACCTCGTACGCCTTTTTACCTACTTATGTACGCTTTTATTATTTAGCCAAATTCGATTACCGGTAACTGAGTAAGCGGAAATGAGTGGTTGATTTCACAGTTGACAGACAGACAGCGTCTTGTGGTGTGACTTGCCTGTAAGCAAGAGCTCTTCAGAGAAATGGTGGAATGGTTCCAGAATCAAGTTAAGCTGAAGCACTTGGCACTTGTTGACAAAGTGACTTCATCTAATGATCATTACTTGGCAAACAGACAATCTTGGATTTTGTTATGGACTAACCTAGCTTACCTTTCATAGAGATTAAAATGAACTGGTCCAAGACTATTTGTACACAGCTGTTTTAGAACATCTGGGTGATTACTGAGACTGCGACGATTGCAATCTTGTTTGGATGCGTGTGGTCTAATGGTTAGTCATAGGAATTGGATCAACCGTTCACATAGCACTAATACCCTTGGGAAAGGTATGAATCCAACTAATCTCTGTCCAGCTATGGGTAAATAGTAGGGCAGAGTGGGATCTTTAACCTTGGTTAGGCAACCAGTCTAGAAGGAAAAAAAACTCTGAATTCAACCTGTTAAACTCTGCTTGGGGTGGTCACTACTAGAATAGGGTCAGTCCTAATTAGTGATCTATTTCACTACTCACAAACTGTCTACCTTGATGTTTTAGCACTCTGTTGGGAGTTACTCTATTGGACACAAACTGTATTTGGATGTACTAGTATACTGAATATTGTATGTTATATATCATCAAAAAAAATGAAATTGACGACCAGAGTTCAAATTCTGGATGAGGCTGTATGCTTTTTCACTTTGTGCTAATGCCCTTGGGAAAGGTATGAATTCGTCTGACTCAAGAGGGAATCTCTAACGATAACCAACAAAAGCAGGAAACTATGTTGACATATTTACATATTTGTACACAGATGTTTTTAGAACGTTTGGGTGATTACTGAGACTGTGAAGATTACGGAACCATTGGTTGGATGTGTATGGTCTAATTGATATATATATTAGGTATAGAAATAGAAAAACAATATTAAATATTATGCTAACAGATATGTTTCAACCTGTTGGGTTTATAAAGTGTAATTCAATTGAAATCATTTTGAAAATTAAAATGAAGACAATTGTAAGCAACACTTTATAAACACTGGTCTTCATCAGAGCACATGTTTTTATTGAATGAACAAAGGAGGAAAATTTAACCATTTGACGTGAGAGGTTCAGATAACACTCATGTTTTCCTCCATTTTTATTCAATTGAATTACACTTTATAAACCCCACAGGTTGAAACAGATATCTGTTAGCACAATATATAATATTGTTTTTCTATACTTCATACTGTCGCATTTATTCCATTTTTTATATACTTATCACATATAGATTTTTCCAACCCTATTGCCTTATGGCAAGCCCAACCCCTTTTTATCATATGGGTGCTAGAAGGCGGTGGCTGCGGGTCTACATGTCCTGGGAATGACGTTAAACTCTATCTGATGGTGAGGTTCCCATTTTGGAGGTTTGGGGAATGTGGAGCACCCCTCCATCACCATTGCTCCCTGGTCCACTCTGACCCGGAGTGGTAGTACCTGTTAGGGTCCCTCTATGGGTTAAATAGAAAAATGTATTAATAAAAAAATTGTATTATCCATTAAGAATTGATTTATTTTAAAACTTTATCGGCATTAAATGACCCACTGAGGTTGATATGCCGTAAAACAAACCAAACCAAATTATCACATATAGATATATGCTGGCAAGAAAAGTGGAAATAAATCCGTGAGAATGAAAAATAGAAAAAATGAGGATGATTTGATTTTTTGATGAAATGTACCCACACTGAGTGTTTTTGGTATTACTTGCTGAACAAAAACTGACATCAACTGATGATATTTGTTACCCTAAGGAAGATTAGAAACACATGCCTAATACATATTTATTTTTAAATATGTTTCAATTATATGAATCTATAATTGAAACACTTAGTGTTGGTACTTTTTGTCAAATATCAATAAATCTACCATCATTTTTTTCTATTTTTCACTCCCACTAATTTTTCAACACCTACACACACACACACACATACAGACACACAACACATACATACATACATACATACATACAAGGTGAGTAAAAAAATATTGAGATTTTTGTACTTTTGACACACCTTGTATTCTGAAAAAAATAACGTTCCATTCATTTCTATCTTGGTAAAACAGCTTTAACTTGGTACTTTTTGACACACCTTGTATTCTGAAAAAAATAACGTTCCATTCATTTCTATCTTGGTAAATTTAAACTTGGTACTTTTTTGACACACCTTGTATTCTGAAAAAAATAAGTTCCATTCATTGACACACACCTTGTATTCTGAAAAAATTAATGAATGGAATTTTATTTTTCAGAATACAAGGTGTGTCAAAAAGTACAAAAAACTCGATAATTTTTTGACACACCTTGTATATATCTTAAAGAATTTAAATTTCTAAACTTTAAAAGAAGAAAATAAAATCATTTATGTTGGTAAAATAATTATTCACATTTAATTAAACATTATTAATTAGTTTTATTGGTATTTCTTGAGGCTGGAAACGTTAAATAATTACATGGCATTAGTTGGGAATGACAACCCAGACAAAAATTTTAATTTAAAAAAAGAAAAAAAATGTTCAAAGTTGATGAATCTAAGTGTTTAAAAAATATCCTCAACAAAACTCGCTGAAAATTTTTCCTAAGAACAATATTAACTTCATAAGAAAATATATAATTAACCCTCTCGCAGGTGAATGTAAAATGCCTTTGTAAAGTTACAATTTATTGTTATTGGTAGCTCAATGTAAGGCATGTTCCTACTGGCTGCTAATTGGCAAATTTGATGTTAATCTATAGAAACATCACTAGGTGACACCATGGTGATGTAGGATTGTGTAAAGGTTGTTTTGTAAAATATAATTAAAAGTGAGTGCTTTATTGCTTTCATGCTATTTTACTATGACACAGAATTGCTGATCAAATTATCATGTTTTATTTCTTTTTTATATATCTATTAATAATGGAGATTGTCTGTATTTCTGTCTGTAACAAAAACTGCGTCATAGCATTCTTATGCTATATACACCCAAAATTTGAGTAAGCAATTTTAAAAATTGTTTTTTACTCTCGTTTTTTTTTTTTTTCAGTAACAAGAAGTTAACTAAAAAGTTTACAAATAAATAAATACCTACGATTTTGTGTGAAATTGATGTGGAAAATATTCAAAATAATTGTTTGATTATTACATGCACGAAACATTTTATTTGAGAGGGATGGGACTCAGCTTTCATTTCAGATTGTTTTATTCTATTTTTTTACTCCTTTAATAAATACGAGGATTTGTCTTACTTATGATACAAACCCTCTGACATTGCCTGACAGGGTGGGAGTTAAAAATTCAATGTCTTTCAAAAATTAATTTTTACGACGCCCGGTGAGGTGTTTTCTGTTGCTAGTATCTTATAATGGAGATTGTGTGTTTCTTTGTAACCAAAACTACATTACTGTTCAAGTCACAATTTCCTTAATTATTTACACCACATTTTCCATGATTTTATTTTTATTTAAACCTTAATTATTGATAATATTGTTTTACATTATTAATACTGATGGCCTTATCTACATACTAATAACATGTAATTGTATTTATATATATACAACAAAATAGTGGTTTACAGTGTGAACAGGAAGGCTACTTTGCATATTGATATTAAAAATTTTATTTCATTAAATATGTGCTTAGTATTATTGATTTCTAATTGTTTGGTTTTATCTTAATGAATATGAGCAAAAATCTTGTGGATAAATCTTAAAAGAAATTCGTTAACAAGAAGAAATAACTGTAATTTTATTCTTACTTCCTATTTTGTTGCTAGTCTATATTAATAATGGAGATTTGGAATTTGTCTGTAAGCAAAACTACATCACTGCTTATGTCACAATTAATAAAATTGTCAATTCATAGAATAAAGAACAATTAATATAATAAATAAAAGCTCTTCTTATAATCAATGTTTGAATCATTTCTATTGTAATAAATAAACTATGAAATTAATTTAAAAAATTGTATTACTCAACCCATCTATGGGTTAAATAGAAAAACATGAGTTAATAAACAAAATTGTATTATCCATTAAAAATGAAATTATTTCAAAACTTTGTTAGCAAACATTTTTTTACCAATAGAAGTATTCAGCATAAAATAACCCAAGGGGTTGACATGCTGTAAAACCCAACCAACCATGTATTACTCAAATAGAAAAAATTATTTGCAAAATTGGTAACCTTTCAAAAATTAATTCTTACACCACCCTAAGGGTGTTTTTGACTAGTAATTATTAATGCTGATAGAATACGATTTTTAAAAATATCATTGTGCGACCATTATTCTGGTATCTGATGGTCACACCCCCAATAGACTAAATTGCAACATTACACTTAAGATTAAGATCATTGTCAGATTAGATAATGGCAAAGCTTAAGTCATAGTTAATATGAATGAAACATTGAAATGTGGGCAAAAAAATGGTTTAGCTTTTTAGATATAAGTAGGATTGGTTGATATGATAGACACGCAAGCTACCAGGGATATTAGCCAATAAGTTAATTAATACAAGATGTCTAACCTCTGAACTCATATACCAAATATTTTAAGTTGAGTGCTATTTTACTATATGTTATATATATTGAGGGGCACCCATGGTTGTGTCTCATATTTAATCTTTTATATATACCCCTTTTATGACATCAGGTATATAATGGAGAGAGAAACAGATAGATAGACATAGGGTAGAGATGATAGTGATGGTTCTTACTTTTTAATTCTGCTTCTACTGGTTACTGCACATCGCCATTTTCTCTGTGGGCTTCTGTTAAGGGTTGGTTCTTCTTCGTTGATTTCATCATGCTGGGCTGGTCATTAGTTTTAATATTTAATTAACAAACAAGACTTAGATGTTTTCTTGATCAAGCTTTATTTTGCAACCCTGTGCATTTAATTTAGGGGGAGAAATGACATCAGAGTGGTGACCTAAGGTCAACCCATTCTGAATCTGCATTGCATCTGAACTAAAATAAAGCTTATTCTCATGTGTCTCTACCGGAAGACCTGTTGGGATCATCGCGATGTCAATCATAATCAGAATGGGTATGGAAAATTCCCTACCTCCGATTTTAAATCTAACTTTATTTAAATATTTAACTACAGGAACATTCATAATTTATAAGCTGCTCATAAATTATGTAACATTTTACTTCTGTACTTACTCTTACTTATGAGTCTGTAGTTTATATTTCATCTGTAGCTTGGCTGGTATTTATTTGGTGCAGCACATTCTTACTTCTTACTTACTTGTAAAGTCTTATTCACGATATCTGGTTATGGCTTCTTAACTGTTTCTCTGGATCATTTTCAGTGTGCTCTTATATAAGGATAATCCCAAAAGTAAGGATCTCCAAAGCACTGGGGATGCAGAAAAACTGTACGCCTATTTTGGCAACATTGTTGTGTTTGTTGTGCATGCTCCTGCACCTATGCACACCTCGCTGCAATGCCCAGTCTTGGCTTTGCAGTCATTTCTGATGAAATTCCCAATTTATGCTATGGCTAAGTGTGGAGTTCATCCAGTTATTTGGTTTTAGAACACAAAATGCATTAAACTAATTGAAATTAATTAACAGATGTGTGTGTTGAGTCATATATAGATGTCAAAAACATCCACAAGTGGTGTAGGGAGTTTGCATCGACAACGAGGTTCAACGCTTCTTCGAAAACATGGTGGTGAGCTGGTATGACATGGGCATGCAAAAACTGCTACAGCGCCTACAAAAATGCATTGACCGAAAATGATGTAAACATTATTGGCTATAAATAAACATTTCTGTGATTTCTAAATATTTTGGAGACCTTACCTTTGGGTTTACTCTCATACAAAAATATTAATTGTAATGTTATCTGCGTTATTCGGACTATTGTCCCCATCTTCATTGTTATTTGTACAACGTTTTGGCCGATATGACAATCATATAGGGGCTAGGGCTTGACGTGACCAGCCGATTGATCAGAGGGGGCCAAGTAAGGGCTAAAGTGGAGTGTTGCATGTCATGAACTGCTCAGCCACCTGGGTTCCATCAACAGGTGGCCCCATAGGGAGAGTCTTACCCCTCTGTAGAGGTGCAGTGTATTCTAACACCTCAGGCAGTTGTTATACAGGAAGGAGATTAGAATTAATTGTCGTGAGTAATAAAACTCTTGTAAATGCCTTTTGTTTTTTTAAACTTGCATCCTATCAGATGATTAATACAGTATATATTGCTTGATATTTTATGTTAGACAGCAATATAAATTTTTCTTTATTATTATCATTTGGTCTAGTTGTTCACTACTTCCCCTCCCAATTTTCCCTAGACAATGATGGGTGGGAGATGAGGGAGGTGATCCATGATTGATTAGTTTTATAAAACTTTCAGCCGCCATTAATTCTGCCCGACATAAATGGAAGTTTAGACCCAAATGAAAAATAACCGTATTTTTAAACAATTTTTCATTTCATTGTTTCTTCAGTAACGTCAGTGTTTTTGATAAATTCCAACAGACATGTTGGTATGTGTCTATATCTACTTCTCTTAAATGTATCGAAGGGCACCTCACATGGTGTAATGGCTAGCAAGCTAGATTTACAGACCATTGTTAGTGAATTTGATTCTCACTGGGTGACTTATGTTTCTGGCATTGGGTCACATCTAAGCTAAGCTTAGTAAAGAAATATATATCACATGACCAAAACAATTCAAGCTGTGGAAGGTAGCCGCTATGATTAGTAGTATCATGTAGCTGGTGCACTGACACTTTTTGAATTGTTTCACTTAGTGGTTGATCCGCTCTGTCGGCTGGGGCGTTAGAATACACTGACTGCACATCTGCAGAGGGGTAAGACTCCCCCAATGAGGCCACCTGTTGGCCGTGGGTGGCTACCCATGATGCTTAAGGATGGAATCCTGGTGGCTGAGCAATCTACAACACTCCACTTTGGCCCTTACTTGGACTAGACAGGTGATCGGAAAGGCCCCCTCCGATCAATCAGCTGGTCACGTCAAGCCCTAGCACCTATATGATTTCCCCACCCTATTGTCCTTATGGGAAGCCCCACCCTTTTTATCATATGGGTACTAGAATGTGAACTCTATCTGATGGTGAGGTTCCAGTTTTTGAGGTTTGGGGAATATGGAGCACCCCTTTATCACCATTGCTCCCAGGTCCACTCTGACCCGGAGTGGTAGTACCTGTTAGGGTCCCATCAATGGGTTAAATAGGAAAATGTGTTCATAAAAAAATTGAGTATCCATTACACTACATGAGGTGCCCTTGGCCATGTGATATAGATACTGTAAACATTGTTAGAGTGTGTAGAAAAAAGTAGACAAACACAGGATGTTGCACTGAATAGAAGTTTTTTTTTTTGTTTTTTTTACTGGTGGTAATGTCAACACTATAACATTTCAGTCTTTCAGACCTTCTTCAGGACATAAGTTGAGTTCATGTATTGAAGCGTTCAATTCTCTTACTGAGAAATAGCTGAGTTCATGTATTGAAGGATTCAATTCTCTTACCGAGAAATAGCTGAGTTCTTGTATTGAAGCGTTCAATTCTCTTACCGAGAAATAGCTGAGTTCTTATATTGAAGCGTTCAATTCTCTTACCGAGAAATAGCTGAGTTCTTGTATTGAAGCGTTCAATTCTCTTACCGAGAAATAGCTGAGTTCTTGTATTGAAGTTCAATTCTCTTACCGAGAAATAGCTGAGTTCTTGTATTCAAGGATTCAATTCTCTTTCTCAGTAAGAGAATTGAATCCTTCAATACAAGAACTCAGCTTGTGTCCTGAAGAAGGTCTGAAAGACCAAAACGTTATAGTGTCAGCATTACCACCAGTAATAAAATTCCACCCAGTATAACATCCCGTGTTTGTCTACTTTTCTCCACATACTGTCAGATTGATTTCCTCATTTTACTCCCAAACTAGAGTGTGTGTATAGAAAAGATTTTTGAAGAATAAAAAAAAGAAAAAAAAGATGAAGAATTATTGCAACAAAGATGAGGAAGCAAAAAAAATGGTAAGTAAGAAAAGCACGGCAAATATGAGATAAAAAGGAAGAAGAGATCAGAAGGGCAGGCGGAAGGAGGTTGGTTGTAGAACACGCCAATATCTCATGGCAAAAGAACCTGATTTCCTCCTAGAATAATTCCGACTCATTTGGCAGACATTTAGAGAACCAATCAACATCCGAGCCATTTTTGGGTGCTGGGTTCACAGAGTTGTTCTAGAGGTCAAAAATCTTTTACTGTCATGATTTCAAGGCAACTTTTGCTTTGTAGTCTTCTCAATATTAAGTGTCAATTTAGTGCATGTGATGAAGGTCAGATGGTTAGTAATTTAATAAGTCATATAGCTGATATGCAAGATTTTGGGACATTAGAACATTGTAAGCAAACTAAATATACTAGGGACTGCTATCCTTTGAGAGGTGGTGCATAAACAGCAGGGAAGGAACTACTTTGATGGAAACTAGATAGCTGGTAAAAATTCCTGAACTTTTTGGCTAGAATGTTGTGTGTGCGTGTGTGTGTGTGTGTGTGTATGTAAAATTAATCTGATGGTATGTTGAAAAGAGAAATAAAGGAAAGAAAGTATTGAATGGATAAAATAGGATATTTTAATTAATTTAACTTACACATGTTTCGGTCAGGAGTTTATCCATGTGTACATTATTCAATCTATTATTGTTTTTAAATAACAAAATGAAACAAAATAATAATAATAGAAAAAATGTAGAAATGTTCCGCACGCAAAGAAATATCGACCTTTCTCAGAGTAAATCCTTATTTTTTAAATAAAATTTGTTGGAACGTGAGAATTTTTGAAATGTTCAAATAAAGAACTTTTTAAAAAACTCATGTGAAGAGTGTTATGTGAGGTAAAGTAATGGAAAAGTGAATAACGAACACAAACAATTAATTCAATTAATATTTTGCCTCTGTTGGTTTGATTCTGATGAAACTTCTAAAACCACCAAAAGTGAAACATTAATTGAATGTAATTGTTTGTGTTTATTATTCACTTTTCCTCATATATATATATATATATTATCGCCTGAAGAAGATACCAGAAGATCTGAAACACGTGCTGCATATGTAAAACAAAAAGAATTTTTAAAAATTTCTGAGAATAAAATACATTTTGCGGACCTTCCTTTTTTTATAAAATATTGAATTTTCTCCATTGGATTTTATATATATATATATATATATATGCAATGCTCTCCTATAAAATGGATAAATAGCATTTTAGAAATTCCTGAAGTAGTCTAACCCTAATACCTCAAAGGTTTTGGGTATTTCCATGAAATGTAATGCTTTTTATACATAATCTAATGATATTATCTCTTACGCGCTATTGTGCATTAGTACCTTTTAAAAGTGCTGGCAAAAAGATTTAAAGATAATTTACCATGATATAATTTTTTATTCCTTATTTAAATGTATGCAAACAAATCAATGATTTTTCAGATCAAACATCAAACTTTAAATATAATTACTTAAGCAATTGAATTAATGAACAGATTTTTAAGCAGTGGCAATTATTCCTGTTTAAGATTTCTGTACTTCTACGATCTCATTACCTTTAGAATTAATAGGGAAAATACTGTATCCAGTTTAGCAAGTAATAAATAAAGAGTTCTCTGCCCTTCTTGAAAAGTTGAAGTGTCCTTGTAGAGATAATGATTCTATCATTGATTCTAGTTCCAATCAGTGATTCAGTAGCAGAACAGAAAAAATCAATAATATTAGTCCTTCCTCCCACCCCCTCACACACTCTCTTTCACATCTGACATTGCTTTACTATTTGATTTGGTTATCACTGAACTCGTGCTATCAATACTGGCAAGAAATCTCAATCCAGTGACATAATGATAGAAGTTATTGGTAAGCTTTTCATTATTCCAGTTCTGAACAGTTTATTTTATTTTTATTAAGAAAAACAACAAAATGCAATATCTCAGCAAGCAAATGGCTTACATCAGACTTATAAATTAAGAATGAAAATAAAAAAAACGAATAAAAATCATTTGTTTTAATTTTTTAGATGAGGCTTGATAATTTGTATTATTTAGATTTTTGGGATTATTTGTCTGAATTTTTGAGATGAGGCTTGATAATTTGTATTTAGATTTTTGGGATTATTTGTCTGAATTTTTGAGATGAGGCTTATTATTATTTGTCTGAATTTTTGAGATGAGGCTTGATAATTTGTATTATTAGATTTTTGGGATTATTTGTCTGAATTTTTGATAATTTGTATTATTTAGAGTCTGAATTTTTGAGATGAGGCTTGATAATTTGTATTATTTAGATTTTTGGATTATTTGTCTGAATTTTTGAGATAAGGCTTGATAATTTGTATTATTTAGATTTTTGGGATTATTTGTCTGAATTTTTGAGATGAGGCTTGATAATTTGTATTATTTAGATTTTTGGGATTATTTGTCTGAATTTTTGAGAGGCTTGATAATTTGTATTATTTAGATTTTTGGGATTATTTGTCTGAATTTTTGAGATGAGGCTTGATAATTTGTATTATTTAGATTTTTGGGATTATTTGTCTGAATTTTTGAGATGAGGCTTGATAATTTGTATTATTTTTATTTGTCTGAATTTTTGAGATAGGCTTGATAATTTGTATTATTTAGATTTTTGGGATTATTTGTCTGAATTTTTGAGATGAGGCTTGATAATTTGTATTATTTAGATTTTTGGGATTATTTGTCTGAATTTTTGAGATGAGGCTTGATAATTTGTATTATTTAGATTTTTGGGATTATTTGTCTGAATTTTTGAGATGAGGCTTGATAATTTGTATTATTTAGATTTTTGGGATTATTTGTCTGAATTTTTGAGATGAGGCTTGATAATTTGTATTATTTAGATTTTTGGGATTATTTGTCTGAATTTTTGAGATGAGGCTTGATAATTTGTATTATTTAGATTTTTGGGATTATTTGTCTGAATTTTTTGATAATTTGATTATTTAGATTTTTGGGATTATTTGTCTGAATTTTTGAGATGAGGCTTGATAATTTGTATTATTTAGATTTTTGGGATTATTTGTCTGAATTTTTGAGATGAGGCTTGATAATTTGTATTATTTAGATTTTGGATTATTTGTCTGCCTCTGAATTTTGAGATTTGAGATTTTTGGGCTGAATTTTTGAGATAAGGCTTGATAATTTGTATTATTTAGATTTTTGGGATTATTTGTCTGAATTTTTTAGATGAAACTAGATAATTTGTATTATTTAGATTTTTGTAATTATTTGTCTGAATTTATTATGGTTTATTGCCCAGTGCCTGAGGTGCCTAAAAAGAGGAATGCCAAAGGGATACATGCAATTTTTAGCACTGGCCATGCACGAACTTTGGTTTGTGCATGGTTCCCACTATAATAATCCATGTGTTCAACTGACATGATGGATGTCGGTAAATAAACTTAGCACCCATGTCACAGACAGCTCAGCCACAAGGATCCCACCCTCAGAGCTTTATGGGTCACCACCAACAGCCAACAGGTGGTGGGGAAGCTTATCCCTCTGCAGAGGTACAATTTGTGTATTCTACAGCCTCAGCCAACAGGGCGGAAAATTCCTCATGGAAAATCACAACAAAATGGCTGTCCCCTCTTATCAGCCTAGGCATATCCAAGATAGATTCATGAGAGATTAAAACCGAGCACAGGAAATTTGAGCCATCAATGAAATAAGGAAGGTTGTTCCTGTTGAAAGAAGTTCTGGCTAAAATAGGGTTAATAGTCTTTTTTTTTTTGTGGTGGGCTTTGATAAATCTGATTTTTATTAGTTTAAGGCTTTTTTTTTTAATATTCTTTTTGGCATGTTAGTTTTTTTGGTGAGAGGTTTGATAGCAATGTTTTTCTTCAAAGCATCTCCAATCGATTGAAACAGTTTTTCAATTCATTTATGTTTGGGGAATATCATATTTTGATTGAAGTAATCACCATTAGACATCTTGACTCCATTTTTATAACTGTAGACTAAACAAGACAATATTTTTATTGGTTTTTATTTTTGTTTTGTTTTTTTTTTAGATAAAAAGCTTTGTCTACCATTATTATTAATTCTGACTATTTTTTTCATCATATTCTTTTTATCGATATTTTGTTTTTTCTTTTTCTATTTTTTTAAATTTTTATTTTTTTTACTTGCTTTTTTTAACTTGCTTTTTTTTTTTATTGCAATTTACACTACCTGCCAATACTTTCCTTCCACCCGGCCCTCGTGTCGGGGGTATCAGAGTGCTTTGGCCTCTGAATCAGATAAGTAATGTTAACAGCATTGATCCCAGGGGGCTATCCCCCCAGGCAATACCTGCCTCCTTGATTTAAAGGGGCAGGCTGAGTTTATTGCCCAGTGCCTGAGGCGTCCCCCTTGAGGCTGTAATGCCGACAGGATCAACACTTTTTTTGCACCTACCACCCGTGAGTTTCGGCTCATGGGTGGGCCCATATAAAATATCCTTGTGTCACACCCTCATAATTGGTAAATACCCTTACACTACCTGCCAATTTATAGCAATGAAGAAATAACACGGATTAAAAATAATAAAGTATAGGCTATAGGTGAGACCTGAATTTTTGTCCCCTTTTCCTTGTAGCTCAGACTTTTATAGCAACTGGTGTGTTAAACCAATAGAGCATTTGCCTAAAAATCGCAAGGAGTTCCATGGTAGGTGTAGCACTCCACCTTAGCAAAAAAATCTCCATGCACTGTCCACAAGGTACCAAGTTCAATACCAGCCCTCACCAACTTGATGCATGGTAGGTGTAGCACTCCACCTTAGCAAAAAAATCTCCATGGTCAAGCACTAGCAAAAAGAGATAGATTCCCTCACTGTCCCACAAGGTACCAAGTTCAATACCAGCCCTCACCAACTTGATGCATGTAGGTGTGCACTCCATCTTAGCAAAAAAATCTCCATGGTCAAGCACTAGCAAAAAGAGGATAGATTCCCTCACTGTCCCACAAGGTACCAAGTTCAATACCAGCCCTCACCAACTTGATGCATGTAGGTGTGCACTCCACCTTAGCAAAAAAATCTCCATGGTCAAACACTAGCAAAAGGAGGATAGATTCCCTCACTATCCACAAGGTACCAAGTTCAATACCAGCCCTCACCAACTGATCATAGGTGTGCACTCCATCTTAGCAAAAAAATCTCCTGGTCAACACTAGCAAAAGAGGATAGATTCCCTCACTGTCCCACAAGGTACCAAGTTCAATACCAGCCTCACCAACATGACATCATGTAGGTGTGGCACTCCATCTTGGCAAAAAAGATCTCCCTGGTCTAGCACTAGCAAAAAAGGGATAGATTCCCTAACTGTCCAGCTAATACCGACAATAGACCACTCTACAAACTTAACTGTTTTCTACTTATTGGACTAATCTACTGAAGAATTTTTGGTATGTTAATGACTTATGGAAGCTGGATGAACAAAATATTATATTCAATATTGTGTTAAGAAGTCAAGGTCTTCTTACAACTTTGCTGTAATAAAACCTTTGCTTTGTTTTCTATATTGATCGTGTTACAGCAATATGACTAATCAAATTCTTAGTGAATAGCAGAACCTGTGAATATAACACAGTATGATAATTTAATTATTGAAATATTTGATAGGTTTACTTAAGAGCTATTGCAAATAGTTCAATATGTAAAAAGTATAATAATCTTGATTGTTATGATTTTTGTAGCCATCTTAGGCTTCAAGCGAGAGCAATCCCCAGTGGGGATCCATTGTGTTAAGCAGGGTGCGATCCTTAGTGAAGAAACCTTAGGTTGCTTCTTGGTGTCCCTTAGTGTTGGGTATGGTCTTTTGGTTGTTCCTTGGTGATGGGTAAAATCCTTGCGTTCAGCAAAGTTCCTCAGGTGCAGGTCTGTTCGTCAACGTTGAATTACGTGCAAATGAATGGCAGTCCATATCAGTGATTAAATAGTTAACTAACAAAGTATTCAAGCTGTTGATTGGCCGAGTCTATAAGTTTAAGTTGTGGATTCCAGCACACCTAATATTACCAAAAAGTGCAACATTGATTTAACTCTCTCACTCTTTTTTTTCTTCTTTTCATCATGTTTGATTGAAACAGATTAGTGTTATAGCTTTCTCATACTAACCTCCTCTCTTTCTTTCTGCATAGCATGTCCTTTTTCTTCCCTTTCTTTATAATAAAAATGGAATGGTCCATTATTTAGCTGATGTGATGGTACTAAGAAGAAATAAAAATTTGGCAGATAAGCAACACCAGATAATCAGGATTTACATTTTTGCATTTTATCTTGGATGATTTGGACTGTCTCATTTTTAACCAGAGGGTGTTGTAATATCATAACTGTCATAGTTTTAAGGAACACGAGTATTGATATACAGTGATGCTGATAGCTTTTTAGTTTAATGCATCCTGGATTTGATGTGAATGAGTCCCCAGGAAATTTGATGAGTCCCAACTAAAGTGTCTTAATAAATTGCAGTGTTTTTATCTATGAACAACTCAGCACCTGCCCTCAGGCAGGGGTCCTGGACCGTTGATAAAATTAACATCTTTGATCCCAGGGGGCCATCACCCCAGGCAACACCTACTCCCTAAATTTAAAGGGGCAGGGCTGGGTTTATTGCTGGCTGGGATCAACGTATTTTTTGCACCTGCCTCCCATGAGCTTCGGTTCATGGGTGGTCCTACGTTAATAGGGCCTTGTGCCTAACCATTATACGTGGGATATGTGGTAAATACACAACTAAAGCCATCTAACCCCTACCTTGTACCCATACAATGTAATTCGTTTCCAAGAAAATATTGAAATGTATTTACAGTTTAAAATGGTGGGGAAGATACAAAAATCTGGACGCAGAAAAATAGTATGTCAGGGACATGTACCTATCAGCATCTTTGAATATATAGATTTTATACCTCTTCTTTTTTTTTAACCAGAGGATGTTGCAAGATGATAACAGTCGTAGTTTTAAGGAACACGAGTATTAATATATAGATTTTATGCCTCTTGAGAAAGTTCTAGAATTTTCTTTGACATAATTGTTCTTTCTTTTTCTTTCTTTCTTTCTTCTTCTGCAATTAGTAAATTGCTTTTTAGACTCGATGGACTTTAAATGTGATTGTTTTACAAGGATTCTAATTACTTTGTGTAGATTAATCTCATTCCTAAGTAGTTAAATAAAACATTAGAATAATTGATAAAAACTATTTTTAGCATTATTAATAACTAGGATAATAGCTAATGTTCATATTGTGAAGATCTTTTTTTCTATATGTATATTTAAACTAGCAAGATAACCTGGTGTTGTCTGAATTGAAACATTAGGATGAGTATTATGGTTTACAACCATCTGAATCTCATCAATTAGGTTGATAACTAATAAAAGAATTCTGACAGAATGGATTCTCATATGATTTATCCTATCAGTTATTATTCTTGGTAAGTCCTCTAGATGACATTCAGTGTCCATAAACACCTGATAAATAGATATGCATTTTGTAGAGGATAGAGGAGAGAGGGAGGCGTGCATTTTGTAGAGGATAGAGGAGGGAGGCGTGCATTTTGTAGAGAGAGAGAGAGGGAGGCGTGCATTTTGTAGAGCATAGAGAGAGCGTGCATTTTGTAGAGATAGAGAGAGGGCGTGCATTTTGAGCATTTTGTAGAGATAGAGAGAGGGGAGAAGGCGTGCATTTTGTAGAGGATAGAGAGAGAGAGAGAGAAGGCGTGCATTTTGTAGAGGATAGAGAGAGGGGAGGCGTGCATTTTGTAGAGGAGAGATTTTGTAGAGGATAGAGATTTTGTAGAGGATAGAGAGAGGGAGGGAGGCTTGCATTTTGTAGAGGATAGAGAGAGAGCATGGCATAATGTTTATTGTCATAGGAAATGGACTCTGCTACTTGTGTGATGACTGATTGGGACGGGTGGTGAGAGAGTCATGGGAATCCATGCTGTCTGTGCAATATGATGATTGTTTACTAAGGATTATTATTAGTTACTTGAAACCATATAATTTTTGGTAAAGAAATGTTTAAAAATACTGACGTTGGCATTAAATAACTCAACGAGGGTCAAATAAAACCAACCAACCATCCTATTAGTTTTTTTACACTTTTCAAATTTTCTGCATTTGAACAGCAGAAATTTATAAATAGTATTAATTTCAGAAGTTTAGAAATAACATGGAGCTCTTTAATCATCTTAATATAAAGAATTTTAGAAGTACTAGCAAAAATAAAAAAAAAATGCCCTCTGGTCAGTGCAAAAATTAATTTTTGAAAGATATTATCTGAGGGGGTGGGGAGTTAAAAATTCAATGCCACAGAGTTTGTTCCATAAGTAAAATCATCGAATTTATTATAGGAGTAAAAAAAAATAAAACAATTTGAAATGGAAATTTAGTTATGATAATTTTAAATATATACAAAAATAAAACAAACTATATATAAATATATGATACTGGGCATGTTTTAAAAAAACAATGAGGACCGTCCAAGGCTGCATGCTCAAATTTTGAGTCTATATAATACAACGTTGTTCTTTATTCTATGTATTGACAATTTTAGGTAATGTGACATAAGCAGTGATGTACTTTCAGTTACCAACATATAACGACCAAATCTTCATTATTAATAGATAATAATTTAAGGATGGTGATAGAGCAAGAGCAGTTTGGTTTCTGTTGGAGGTGGGAGGTTGGGTATGAATAATCGTTAATCAGCTCAGTGGTATAAATTTTCCCCTGCCAGAAATGGAAACTGATTCCACTAAGCTGTCAGTTTTCTGTTTTTGTTCATCAGAGAATAATATCTACAATTATTGATGAAAATGACTTTTGGTAAAAAATTCTATTTTCAGGATTAAATGGCATAAAATGTCTTCTATGTATCAATTGAATATCGGTGTCTTTGAGTGCACATGAAATCTTAATCAGCATTTGTCATTTTCAGGCTTTTCTTTTGTTTCTTTTTAATTTTTTAAATTTTATTTTGTTATTTTTTATTCTATTTTTATTTTATTTTATTTTATTTTTTGGTTAATTTTCTTTTTTTTTTTTTTTGGGGGGTTGATTTTCTTTCTTTTCTTTTTTGGGGTTGATTTTCTTTCATTTTTTTCTTTTTCTTTATTTCATTTAATTTTTTTCTTCTTTATTTCATTTATTTTTTCTTCTTCTTTTTCTTTATTTCATTTCATTTTTTTTATTCTTGTTTCATTTTCTTTCATTTTTTCTTTTTTCTTTATTTTTTCTGCATTATTCGGACTATTGTCCTCATCTTCATTGTTATCTGTACAACATTTCGGCCGATGTGCCCTCTGGCCTTCTTCAGGTATTTCTGCTCGGACTTGGGAACCTTCTTGTCATAATCAGGAGCCATCACGGAATTTTGAACCTGATTACGACAAGAAGGTTCCCAAGTCAAAAAAGAAGGTTCCCTAGTTTGACAAGAAATACCTGAAGAAGGTCGGAGGGCACATCAGCCGAAATTGTACAGATAACAATGAAGATGAGGACAATAGTCCGAATAATGCAGATAATACTAATCATCAGGCTTCATCTCAAACATTCAGAGAAATAGAATTAATCATTTAAACCATTTCACCCAGACATTCAATTTCTTTGTACTAGTTTTGGTTTCTTTAATTTAATGGCATACCAACAATTGTGGGTTATTTAATGCCAAATTCATCCATGTAGAAGAACAGTAATGGTACTATTCAAGGATATTAATCCTAAAGTGAATGCAATAGGGTGACTGGAGTTTGAACTCGTTTAATATGATGCGGCAGCCCAGCACGTTATCCCCTACATCATGGGGACTCTCCCTTTATACTTGTAGGGTGTTCGTGGTGTAATGGTTATCATCATTGGAAATGGATATGGCGAGACATGTTCAAATCCTGGACGGGGCTGTTTGCATTTTCACATAACACTAATACCCTTGGGGAAGGTATGAATCCAACTATTTTCCCTCCAGGTATAGGTAAATAGTAGGGCAAACTGGGCTCTTGGCTAGGTAACCATTCTAGGAGAAGGAAAACTCCACTTAAAAAATTGACCTTGTATATAGTTGGACTTTAAACTTTAACTCCTAGGGATTAAAACTTGATAAATTTTGACTCCTTATTTACCATCCTCTCTTTTAGGAAGCGCGTGGTGTAATGGTTAAAGTCATGGGAAATGGACTCGTCGCCCCGAGTTCAAATTCTGGACGTGGTAATTGCATTTCACTTAGCACTAATACCCTTGGGAAAGGTATGAATCCTACTCTCCCTCCAGCTATGGGTAAATAGTAGGGCAGACTGGGCTCTTGGACTTGGTTAGGCAACCAGTCTAGGAGAAGGAAAACTCTGAATTCAAACCTGCTGAACTCCGCTTAAGAAATTGACCTTGTGTCACATCCTGCTCGTGCGGAGGGGTTGGTAAATATATATTTCCCATCACCTCTTGGACTAAACCCCAACCTCCAAAATGATTTCCTTGATAATCATTATTTGTGAGGGTAATCAATAAATCAACATCAAAAATGACACATCAATTTATGACTGGTCAATCAGCAAATGCATTTGTGTGGTGTGATGACTGACCGCAATGAAATCTATAACTGACCTTCATGTTGATAGCGCCAGTCTCAGAATTGACCATTAGTCGGTCAAATTAATCTAATCTTCTGATAGTTCTTTTCCTTCTCTGACAATAGAATCAATTTTGTGCTTCTTTGACCATTTTGTCTGGCCATTGAAAAGGACATCTTATTATTGCTTGACCGGTCACTATTTCCTGCTGTCGACTTTTGAATTAGATTCTGACTTAAATGCGGACAGCATCAGGCAAGGCACAAATTCAGTTTTGGTTGACTAATATTTTTCGTGATGGATCTCATGATTCCCCCACCCACTCCCAGTCTTGCTGCTGAAGAGTAAAGCTAGCTTTTCTGGAAGTTCTCTTTTTTTTGTGTATAGAGTGCGTCAGAAATAGTTGTAGAAAATTATACATGCACATACATATCTCTAAAGTCATTGAAAGTTTTAAAATTCTGTTTTTCTTCTGCTGATTTTCATGCACAATTACAGCATATATATTTTTTGATTGTCATTTAGAAAAATAGATATTTTTTTAAGCCACAGAACTTTGTATGTATGTATGTGTGTATATATATATATATATATATATATATATATATATATATATATATATACACACACACAAGTTTTGTTGAATTGAACAGACAATTCCTGTCTGACAAGTCTTTCATTGATCCTTTCCAATCTTCGGGCCATCCTTCTGGTGTCAGGGTGAAACTGGTATAACAGTCCACCGAAGGTTTCAACACTAGCACTTTTGGCAATACACTTTGCCATCCTCAGGTCGGAAACGATGGAATAGTTTTCATGTCTCGTTTTTAACGAGAACGAGTAGTAGCAAGGAATTAGTAGGAGGTAATATCAATTGGTAGTGGGAGGTTTTTGGAATGGTAGTAGTTTGAACAAAGTGGTGGTGATTTAAACAAATTTTTTTTTTTGAGGGGGGGGGCACAGGTTGTGATAATGTATATATGTATATGTATATATGTGTGTATATATATATATATATATTATTAGTCATCCACATACATGTGTTTTGACGTTTACATCTCATCAGTGCGGCTCGACTTTTTATGTATATATCCAGCTATGGGTAAAATAGAAGGGCAGACTGGACTCTTTAATTCTGGATAGGGAACCAGTCTAGGAGAAGGAAAACTCTGAATTTTAAAAACCTGATTGATTGTGTTTGTAGCATTCCTTGTGCACCAATTATTTCCTATCGACTGTGCCAAAGAGTGCGGATGGTCCAACACAAGCCTTCACCACTATAAACAAAACAGTGTAGGTTGTTCACTGTTTAATGTCATTCCCAGGACATGTAGACCCTCAGCCACTGCCTTCTAGCACCTATATGATAAAAATGGTTGGGGCTTGCCATAAGGGCAATAGAGTTGGGGCAATCATATAGGTGCTAGGGCTTGACGTGACCAACCGATTGATCAGAGGGGGCCTCTCCGACCACCCATCTAGCCTAAGTAAAAGTTTAAGTGGAGTGTTGCAGGTCATGGACTGCTCATCCACCAAGACTCCATCCTTAAGCATCATGGGTCGCCACCTATGGTCAACCGGTGGCCCCATTTGGGGGAGTCTTACCCCTCTGCAGAGGTGCAGTCGGTGCATTCTAATGCCCTACCGACAGGGCGGGACCTGAAAAGGGTTGATATGCTGTAAAACCAACCAACCAACCAGCCTTCACCCTCTAAATAAAATCACCTGGCTCGTTCATTTACAAGAATTTAGCTTAATTAATCATCATGATTGAATTGATGAACAAACATCATTATCTCATCATTTCTCATTAGATGAGAACACCTCTTCATTTTTTGCTTTGAACAAAATTTTCTTGTAATAACATCAACAATATAAAAATAACTGTATTTAATTTCTAATTGAAACTAATTCACCTTTTAGACTTTTATTATTATTCAAAATGCAAGATTAAAATGCAATTTAATTTGAAATACAATTATAAAAGAATACTCTAGCGATATTTCATTTATTTTTATGGAGAACGGCCTTGGTAATAGAGGCAAGTAGTTTCAGATGTTGCAACACAACTTGCAGGTTGAACTGAGTTTGCTCTTCTGGTTTGCTGTGCACCCAATTATTATTCTCTATATTATTCATTACTAACAAGAATATGTGCCCTCCAGGCATAAGTATTTAGGTTTTGATGTAATGAAATATATCAAAATAAAAAGACTAATGAAATTAAATAAGAATACATATAAAAAGATTACTCTCATTTTAATTATATTTTAATTTGTTTCTATATAAAATTCTTCATAGGATTGATTCTATTATGTTGGAGAATTAAACAATATTAGGGATCAATAAAACCAAGTAATTATTAAACCCGGTTTTATTAAAACCAGTATACAAATTAACCACACTATATATTATGTAAACCTTTATTTCTTAGTGATATATAAGACACATTGCAGGTTTTTTAGATGTAGTAACAACATGGGCTGTTTTGAAGCAAATCTAACTCAGTTTCATAGAGACATTGTTAATAAATAAGATTTATTCTATTCTATGTATTAATGATTTTGACTGTGAATCAAATACTCATTGATAAACTTAGGCAATTTCTGAGGATATTGTGATGTAAGCAGTAACATAGTTTTGGTGACACATACCGAATTTCCATCAAAATAAGATATATACTGGGCTCTTTGACCTTGGTACGGCAACCAGTCTAGGAGAAGGAAAACTCTGAATTCAAAATAAAGAGGCTCTCTTTTTGTTAGTAAAAACTACTGAGAGAACCTCTTTTCCCTCCTCCTATATATATATATATATATATATATATATTTACCAACCCCCTCTGCACAAGCAGAAGGCGACACAAGGTCAATTTCTTAAGTGGGTTTAGCAGATTTGAATTCAGTTTCCCTTCTGCTAGACTGATTACCTAGAGAACAAAGAGCCTAGTCTACCCTACTATTTACCCATAGCTGGAGGAAGAGTAGTTGGATGCCTACCTTTCCCAAGTGTATTAAGCACAATGTGAAATGCAAACAGCCTTGTCCAGGTTGTGACATCAAAATAAGCAAATTCAAACTTCAGTGATGCTATTATGTTCATTTTCAGACTAATACCCTTGCGAAAGGTATCAAACCCCTCATGGCTAGAGGTTAAATACTACTACAACTAGTAATATTTGGATTATTCAAACTATTGTCCTCATTTTCATTGTTATCTGTACAAAGTTTCAGCCGATGTGCCCTCCGGCTCTCTTCAGGTATTTCTTGTTGGACTCTGAAGCTTTTTCGAACTCTGGAACCGTCTCATCATAATCAGGAGCCACCACAGAACTTTGAACCCGATCCTTTATGCAGTCCACAGGGGTATCCTGTTCTCATTCTGCTAACCATAGCTGGGGTACAGGTGTTAAGCTGTGTTAATTATTATTCTATGTTACTGTTGCCCTGACCAGGATTGAACTTGCAGCCTAGAGATAAATGTCACTTAGAACTATTTTAACCCAACGCCTTTATCTACTATGCTATTAGACAATTCAGTGTGATAATACTAATTATAAAGCCTCATCTCAAATATTTAGAGAAATCCTACCACAACTGTTATTCTATAAGGATGGCTTTGAAATTAAATTACTCATCCCATCTATGGGTTAAATAGAAAAACATGAGTTTATAAACAAAATTGTATTATGCATTAAGAATGAAATTATTTCACAACTTTGTTGGCATTAAATGACCACCGAGGTTGATATGCCATAAAACAAACCAAACCAAATAAATTACTCATTGTGCCTCATATTACCAAAATATAACAAAACTTTGTGAGTATTTGATTCAATCAAATGTGTTATTTTTGTGTGTTGTTTCAAATACAACTCTTATTATGATAGTTTTATATAATAGATTTATTGATGCCTTACTAAAATTAATTCCAGATATTTCTCTTCTTGCCAAAAATCCGTTAAAAATTGGTCATGAACGTCTTACGTGCCCTTTGAAAATTTTTGTTTAAAATTTGAAATATTTCTCTTTCTTGCTAAAAATCAGTTACACCAGATTAGGAACGTGACACATGCTCTTTGAGAATTTTTTGTTTAAAATTTAAAATATTCTTTTTTCTTAAAAAAAAAGAAAAAAAGAAAAGTCAAGTATGAATTAATCCCATCACAAAACAGTCACAATTTTCATAAACTGTCTTTGTATTTAACAGAACATATGCTCTGAAGAAGATATTTAACAGATTGAAATATTGCAATATCAGCATAATAAATACCTTTATTTGAACAACATCTGTGTTTTTCATATTATCTTACCCTTATATAATAGATTTATTTTATTTTTTTTTTTTTTTCTATAAATGAAATAAATTTTTAATCATCGTGAGATATATATTTTATGAATATCAGATAATTTTCCATTTCTCAAATGAGAAAGCCTAAAGTAATTTCGTCTGACACCAAAGTCATGTAATGGTGTCTGGCTTTCCAAAATAATATCTGGCATTTAGTTTTTTTTTTTTTTTTTTTTTCGGGGCAGGGGTTGTGTTTTTCACTCAAATAGTTTTAGATGGAATATATGAACTCAGAAAATACACAGTAAAATATATTTTTTTCTCTCTTTCTTTCATTTTTATTTACATCAGACATCATGGTGGCTACTTCAATAGCAATTTTCATTCCTGCCATCGCTCATATTTCTTACCCTTTACCTTCTGCCAAACTTAAACTATTTTTTCTGGTTACTCAAAGAAGATTAAGTAAAGAAAAATTTTAAAAATGAAGGAAAAAAAAAGAAAAATGACTACTTTTTTGACACTGACTTTATTAAATAACATATTTACAGTAATAAAAAAAATCAGCTGTGTCTGAAGAACACACACACAGACCAAATTAACAGAAGCTTAAAAATGTAGGTAATAAAAAAAAACAGCTGCACCTAGAGAACACGCAAAAACACAAATAAACAAATATTTTTATTACTATTTTATTTTTTTACTATTTTTCATTAGTATTTATTTTTTCTTTTACTGTTTTTCATTAGTATTTTTTTTACTATTCTTTAATAGTATTTCTATTACTATTTTTTTTTTACTGCTTTTCATTAGTATTTTTTAGTTTTACTATTCTTTAGTATTTTATGACTATTTTTCATTGGTATTTTTATTAGTATTTTTTTTTTACTGTTTTTATTAGTATTTTTTTTATATATATTTATTTGACTAATAAAAAGAAATAACTGAAACTATTATAAAGTTCTGTTTTTTAAAAAAATTTTATTTATTTATTTTTTTTTTTTTTAAAGATTTTATCTTGAAGAAATATTTCTGCCTCTGTAACATAATTACATAGATATTTTTTAATTTTATTTTTATTTCTTGACTTTTGAAAATAGAAGCAGCAGATGGTTGAATCTGTCGACAACAATCAGATACTCTCCGCAACCCCCTCCCCTTTTTTATCTTATGTTCCTATTTAAACATATCCAGATGCTTTGTTCATCCCCCCCCCATCCACCAAAAATAAATAAATACATCCAGTTACTTTCTATGTGAACCTTTACTGTAAAAATCCGGGCCTCAGTAAAATCCGAGCATGGATTCGGATATTCAAATCCCTTTTCTGTGTGTTAACCAAAGTTGTTTTTGTTTTGTAAAAAGAAAACATAAAATAACATCTCTCGTGCAGGGAAAGGACAGTAATGAGGGTGTGGTTCTTCATGCTCTGTGACCACAACTTTGTAAACCCATGAGAAAATGTCTGTCACTTTGATAAAAGCAGTAAGGGAATTAGTAGTTATTTTGTCATATGCAATCCATGGATTATATGTTCTGTTTATTTTGCAAAAGACCTTTTTAAATTTTAAAATCATTTTTTGGGAGAATTGTTTGTTTAAAAAGTCTGAAGAGCAAGAAAATTTTTTAAAAATTTTAAAATCATTTTTTGGGAGAATTGTTTGTTTAAAAAGTCTGAAGAGCAAGAAAAATAGGATACTGTTTTATACATATTTACCAACCCCTCTGCTCAAGCAGGATGTCTAAATATTGTATGCTTGGGTTTTAAAAAAATAATATTGTAAAATATCTTTTTATACTTCTAAAATATCAATATTTTCTATAGAGTAATGCCTCCCAAGGCTCTCTCTCTCTCATATATATATATATATATATATATATATATATATATATATATGAAAGTACGTAAATAAACACTGTGTTTATTTGATATGGCTTTTAGCCAACAATTTTTGGAGGATATGTGCTTAATTGAAGTCAAACCTAATTCTTGAAAATTAATTAGTTAATAATTAATGAATTTAGGTGGGCACTCAATCTGTTTAGCCTTACATTTGAACATATATGCCCGCCTAAATTCATTAATTATTAACTAATTAATTTTCAAAATTAGGTATGACTTCAATTAAGCACATATCCTCCAAAAGAGAATCACATTCATTAACAGTTGTCTGTGAATCTAACTTGCTAACCATTACACCATGTACAGTGCCATATATATATTACTGTAATTATTTGTGTATAAAACACACCTCTAACTTTAGACAACAAAATTCCGGAAAAAAATGCTTGTGTATAATGCACACTGACTTAAAAAAAAATTGTAGCTACTAAATCCAACAGAGTTTCTCCCTTTTTTGGTCCATGCCCCACCAAAGCATCTTTAAACTCCTTATGCCTCCTCCCTGTGACATATAATTCTTATTTAAAAAAGTTAAATCCTATTCACGTGGAGGAAACCTAAAATGCCATTAACTTGTTCTTTGGAAGTTTGTTTAGATTATGGCATCCATGAAAGAGAAAAATAAAAGAACAAAAGGACAATCTAAGTACTGAGGAAGATTATATATACACAGTACATAGATATGTATACTCACACAGACTTACTAGAAAAAAATTCTGTTAGCAATTCTTTCTTGAATTGCCCCCCAGTGGGAACCACGGATTTAACCTAAAATAAAAATCCATGTAGTTTACATTATGCCTTACATAAAATTTACACAGTATTTAGAGCAATACATGGACATGTTCATACCAAAATGTAACAAACTTACGGTAAAAATAAGCCCACAGTAGGAGAAACAAAATTATATATAACCTACTTGATTTTCACCATAACCCTGAAGATCCTCATGGTGAAACTCGAATAGGTTATTTCTATATACACCTTAATACTAAATCCACTCTACTAACGTATTGAGCACTTTATATTTGTGTCCCATCTATGGGTTAAATAGAAAAATGTATTTATAAAAAAATTGTATTATCCATTAAGAATGATTTTATTTCAAAACTTTATCGGCATTAAATGACCCACTGAGGTTGATATGCCGTAAAACCAAACAAACCATTTATATTTGTTATAACACTGACTTATTTGGTTACCTCAATATTTTATTCCCTGGTAAATCGTGGTGTGTGTGTGTGTGTATGTATGTATGTATGTTATATATATATATATATATATATATATATATATAATTTCTCTGAATTTTTTTAGATGAGGCTTGGTAATTTGTATTATTTGGACTATTGTCTTCATCTTTATTATCTACACAACGTTTTGGCCGGTGTATCCTCCGGCCTTCTTCAGGGGTTTCTTGTTGAACTTAACCTTCTTGTTGTATTCAGGAACCTTCTTGGACTCAGCTACCGAGAATCTTCCCGAGTCCAACAAGAAATACCTGAAGAAGGCCGGAGGGCACATTTGCCAAAACATTGTGTAAATAACAATAAAGATGAGGGCAATAGTCTGAATAATACATAAATAATCCATTATTTGGAAGTTATCTTCATACTAATCTAATCTATATATTAAAACTATTAGAACTAATTTCACCCTCAAGTCATTTCTGATACCATTATCAGTCCATCTATAGAAATATAAAATAACAAATGTAATTTTCAAAACATAACTATTTCAGTTTCCATAACTAGCAGAAAAATATGAAATAGTCCTTTCTTAGAGACAGAAAAGTATCCACTTATAAGTATTTACTAAACTAAACTTAGTAATGAAGAAGATTGTCTTTCCCCAAACTTCCAAGTTGGAACAATTTGGAATTGCAGCTGCTTTACCTGACTCTAGAGGGAACTTTATAACCGACTCCATTATGAGATGGCAGGTCTAAAATAACCCACTTTAATCTTATCACAGAGACAGTCCTCTAATATTAGTGAATTATACAAAAGGAATGCTTTGCCATTATCTAGTATCTGCGTAATGGCATTTTATTTGCAAACTTTCTTTCTATAATTTTTTTCTGTTTGTCCAGACTGTTTACATCTCCAACAACAACTCAATATTATTTTAAGGATGTTGGGAATGAAGCCAAAAACAATTTCAAATCGAATCCCGTCTCTTGGTCAATAAATGTTACAATTACAAAATTAGTAATTGGAGAAGTCTGGTGGTGGTGGTGTTATGGTTAATACACTAGTCTTGCAAATCAATTACTACTGAATAGAGAGTTTGATTTTTGCTGGATGCCCCATACTTTTAACCTTGTGTCATATCATGATGTTATGGTTAATACACTAGTCTTGCAAATCTATTACTACTGAATAGAGAGTTTGATTTTTGCTGGATGCCCCATACTTTTAACCTTGTGTCATATCATGATGTTATGGTTAATACACTAGTCTTGCAAATCTATTACTACTGAATAGAGAGTTTGATTTTTGCTGGATGCCCCATACTTTTAACCTTGTGTCATAAATTTTAAACAAAATCCTTTCTTTTGGTCGATAAATATTAGAATTACAAAATTAGCGATTAGAGAAGTCTGTTGGTGATGTTATGGTCAACAAGCTAGTCTTACAGATCTTTTACTACTGAATAGAGAGTTCAATCCTTGCTGTATGCCCCATACTTACGACCTTAGGTTTAGGCCATACTGTATATTATTGTAACCTAGGAAAAGGGTATATTTTAGTAAGAATTATATTACAGCAATACAGTTAAATACTCTAACTTGGTGTGGGGTGGGGGGCATCCTATCATGATATAATGGTTAGCAAGTTAGTCTTGCAGATCCATTACTACTGAATAATGATTCAATCATCACTGGATGCCCCATGCTATGAATCTTTCAAAACTGCTGGCATTAAATAACCACTGGGGTTGATATGCTGTAAAACAAAATAAACAGACATGATGGTTTTGGTTAATTTGAGGGCCTAAGCAGATAAATAAAATAAAAATTTTATTATTATACTGATAGTGTTGGAATATTTTTGTATATAAGTTGTGCTGGAAACCGCCATGTAAACTTATAGACTCAACGTGGGCATGTGGATTTAAAGCCAGCCAATGAACGGCTCAAATACATGGTTAGTTAACTATTTAATTGCCGATCTGGAAAGCTGTTCATTTGCTCATATTTGTCATTGATGAATGGATCTGCAACCAAGGATTTTGCTCAATGCAAGGATTTTACCCAACACTGAGGAACAACCAAAGGATTTTTCACTAAAGATAAGCCTCTGCTTAACACAAGGGATCTCCACTGTAAAGTGCTCTTTGAAGCCTAAAAACGGCCACAAAGATCTTAACAGATAGAATGTTCTACCACAAAAAGCACTTATCTTGTGTGATGGTATTGTCATTTCTTGTCCATGTTATTAGATTTCTGACGCTATAAGGTTCAGTTTTCATTTAAAGAACAGCTGTCAAGTCCCACCCCAAATTTCTCAACATGGTGAAACCATTTTTTTTTCCTATTCTTTTTATTACTCTTGGGATATTTGGTTTCAAAATTGCTGTGTATAAAGACAGCCCTTGTAACCCTGATGATATAACCATTAATTTCATTTTACTTTTATCATTTTAATTATCTCAAATTATGGAATATTTTTCTAAGTTGTCAACACAATATCTCATTCAATTAAGATAAGAATTGATTCTTTTAAAGATATTTTCACAAAGGCTATTTCTATCTCTACTCTTTGTTTATAACTGTATTGTATTTATTACAAGGATTGCTTTACTTGTAATAGAAAAAGCACATAATGGTTTAGAATAATCTAAATTACATACAGATTGGAACTTCTGTACCAGAACAAAATACCTACATGTTCTACCTAGGATCAAAGTATTGTTGTATACCTCTTTCCTTTCTTTCTTACTTCTATTCTTCTAGCGTCTCTTCTAATGTCTGGACTTTGTCTTGGGGACTTCGTGTCTGGTCTTCCATTGGGGATTTCTCTTTATCAGAAGCCCTGTGTCATTGGTAGTTTTTAGATAATAACACAAGACTTCGATTTAACTTAGATCATATTTTATTCGGAAATGCCCACCAGACTACCTGCGCAGATTGAGTCGGCACCGTGCATAACACGACTTACCACCCTCATGGTTTTTGGCCGATCTGACTAAAAAAAACTCTTTCTAATCTAAACCGGAAGAGGGTCTTCTCCACCAGAAGGATCAGGATGAGATCAAGCCTTGTCACTCATCCTTCAAGGCCACCGGCTGCAACTTATAACAGCCGTTTTGGTTTCTACACTACTGTACATAAATATTAGGAATCTAATAATTATGTAACAGTATCACTCCACAAGCCTAGGATCAAAATGTAATATATGCCTTCTAGGATCAGTGTCTCTTCTCAGACCAGTGATCAGAGAGGAATATCTGTCTACCTAGGATGAGTTAGTCTCTTCTCAGACTGAGGATCAGCGTGTACTGTCTACCTCGGATGGATTTGTCACTCCTCAAACCAAGGATCATTGCATAATATCTGACCACCTAGGATCAGAGCATAATATCTGTCAGTGTCACTTCTCAGACTGAGGATCAGAGCATAATATCTGTACTCTTAGGATCAGAATGTAATATCTGTTCACCGTTTTTCTTTTAGTGAATTTGATTCTCATTGGGTTCTCCATTCTTCTAATCTTAGTAAATAACTACTTTTAAAGTACTTGCATCTTATGTTTTTCATATTGTTTCTTTTTCCACCAAGCTTTTTACTTTGCAAATGTTTGTCCATTTTTTATGCCATAGTTGCAGTATTTATTTGTCAGAAATTTTAATTTTACTCCCATAAATTAAAAGTAGACAAAAGGTAAACAGTTCAAAGTTATTTTTTGTCTCATGGAAATATATATATATATATATATATATATATATATATAATATACCAAACTTGTTGGTAAATCCTCGCAGTCAGAAAAACCCAGCAAAAAGTTTGATTGTAAAAATATACTACCAAACATTAACCGGGAAGAAAAACATTTTTGTCAAAAACAAAAGACCAAGATAATCATACCAACAAAAAATAATCTATTAGTACAATATTTTGGCCAAAAGAAAAAAACAATTTATATGCATATATATAAGATATATATATTCATACAAACCCGCCAGGAGACTAATAAGTAAAAAGTGCTCAATACCTAAGTAGAGCAAATAATAAAGATAAATCTAATGAGTCAGACGAACCTACTAAAAGTTTCGCTTAATGCTCTTCCGGGCCAAGATCTGACTCTAAGATCTTAGCCCTGAAGAGCATTAAGCGAAACTTTTAGTAGGTTCGTCTGACTCATTAGATTTATCTTTTTATATATATATATATATTTTAGCACTTTAGAAATTGCATAAAATTTTTTCTTGTTTACACTTTCTCTCTCATATATATATATATATATATATATGTCTTTGTTTCTTTTCCCTGCCCATTTGTCCTTCTCTTTGCATTAGTGTCTCGTTCTTGATATCTTCTTTCACTAAGTGTCTGACATATGGAAACTAATTCTATACACCATTTTCATACCCCTCACCCCCTCATATCTGCTTGCATACTATCATTAAATGTAAGTGAGCAACTGTAATTCTCTTAACCTGCTGTTCTTTGCTCACCCAGCCCTTTTACCCTACATTAAATAAATAAACAAACAAACAGAATATCATGCAAAATTTCAGTAAAACAAAAAATGATTTTTTTTTTCTTTAAACAGACCCATAATGACAATGATAAATTCCTATTCTCAGTGAGAAAAATGTGCAAACCTTTTCTTTTTATGCCAACAGATTATGGTATGAGTACTACTAAAACACACATACAATATATATATATATATATATATATATATATATATATATATATATATCTTATTATAATGGAGATTGTGTGTTTTTCTGTCTGTAACCGAAACTATATTACTACTCAAGTCACAATTCCCTTAATTATTTACGTCAATTCTCCATGATTTCATTCTTTTAAGCCTTCAGTTATTAATAAAAATTGTTTTACATTATTAATACTGTTGACCATATCTACGTACTAATAACATGCAATTGTATTTATATATACAATAAAATAGCGGTTTACAGTTTTGAACGAGAAGGCTAATTTGCATATTGATATTTAAAATTTTAATTTTAATAAATATGTGCTTGGTATTATTGATTTCTAATTGTTTGGTTTTATCTTAAGAAATATAAACAAAAATCTCGTGGATAAATCTTAAAAGAAATTTATTTACAAGAAGAAATAATTGTAATATTTATCCTTTACTTCCTATTTTAACTAAATAGTTAAATTAGGAAAATTTACCAATGAAAGAGGGGAGTAATGGAAAATGATGGAATAGTTAGTTTCAAAGTTGTTCTATTTTTCGATTATACCCCCTCTGTTGCAGATCTTTTTATCTGCATTCTTAGTCAGTTTCATTAGCCTTTCTAATTTAATATGATATTTTATTATATCAAAACTTAAATACTTGCACCCGGAGGGTGCATATATTTGCTAGTATATATAATGTATTTAGTGGTAGGAAGGATATTTAGTAGAGTCCCTACTCTCCAAGGACCAATGTTAGCATATTCATGAATACTAACACTGAACAAAAGACAAAACAACCTCAATTACACATACATCATCAAGGCATGCCAACAGCACTGATCTCCATGAGTCTTACTCCCCAATTGTCCCTATCAGCCATCACTTCTGGAAGGTCCTCTGCACAGTATCCAGTATCCAGAAATACAGAGTTGATCAATGTAGGTTATGAACATATAACCTTTTATATACTTAATATAAGTATTAAAATAAAGAATACACTAATGTGTCACATGGTAGGATACACATTTTTCCATAAACAAGCAGTATATGGAAGAGGTACAAAATGGGTTTACTTTAATATAACCATGTGGCTTTACCATTCCTTGTTCAAAGACCAGATGCAAAAAGATCAGGAATATGATTTTTGAGACTTATGTGACAGGGTACCTACTGGACATGCAAAATATTTAAGGAAGATAATTATTTATTGTTTCCCTGCAAAAACAAGTCTAGGATTTTAGCTTAAAGCCTCTCAGTTTCAGTATTAATCGGACTATTTGTCCTCATCTTTATTGTTATCTGTACAATGGCCTTCTTCAGGTATTTCTTCTCGAGAAACTTCTTGTCGTAATCAGAGCTATCATGTAACTTTGAACCCAACCCTTTATTCAATCCACGGGGTATCCTGTTCTCATTCTGCTAACCATAGCTAGAGTACCGGTGTTAAGCTATGTTAATTATTATTCAATGTTACTGCTACCTCCGACCAGGATTGAACCTGCAGCCTAGAAATAACTGTCACTTAGAACTGTCTTAAACTAACGCCTTTACCCACTATGCTATGTGTCCAGACAGGACTCGAATTGCTTACAGTACCTGCTGTTGCTTAAATGGTCACTCAATGAAGTCTTGAACTTGAGCTATGTGAAAAGCAAACAGCCTTGTCTAGGATTTGAACTCTGGTTGATGAGTCCATCTCCTACGACTCTAACCATGATGCCACGTGCCTCCATACACTCTATACTCTTATCATACACTGTAAATGATTTGTGAAAATGTATAGATAAGTTTTTTTAAAAGGGGTGATCTCGAATTAGACATTTTGAAAAGCCTCCAGTGGTATCTTTTATGTTGATCATTAACATGTCAGGTGTTTAGGGCTGATACATAGTGAATCAAAGAACACAAAGAGTTTGGGAGGTCAGCCAATTTGATCTGAAACCTTCCTTATCTTTACTCTTTGCTGCTCTCTAATGGTTTTCAATTACAATCAAGTTATCAATCACTTGCAACTTAATTTCACTAACCAGATCAAATGGATGGAGAACTGAAGATGGATGGAGAACTGATTGGCCAACTTCTCGTTTAGTACATGGAATCTTTTTTTTTTTTTTTTTTTTTTTTTTTTCAACAATTGCCCAAGTCCACTTTTTGGGTTTTCTGGTTTTGTATTTTTTCCCTTTCATTTGTATTTCTTTCTATTTTTTTCTTCTTTTTGTACTTTCATTCCCCTTTTTATTTTTTTTTTTGTGCCATTCTTCCCTCTTTTTTCTTTTTTCACGCTTTTTCTTAAATCTTTTTTTTTTTTTACACCACACATTTATGCAACTCATATATATTCATGTGTACCATTCCATGTGTACTTTTCAAGAATAAAACAATTTACTTTAATCTTTCTTTCATTTTACTTACTAATACCTTTTCAAGTTACAAGCCTAAAAATCTCATCACATGCCTTTTTCTGACTGTCATTTTATATATATATATATATATATATACACACACACACACAATTATGATTAAAATTTAACACTAATAGCATGTTTAATCTGTAAAATCATTACAGTTATCTATGCACTAAAACAGGATAAAAAACTCCTGACTCAGAGTTTCATGTTTTGGCTTCCTGCATGGTAGTGAATCTTAAAATTATGATTTATTGACTGAGAATTAACAGTGAAACTGTGTTGTAAGTTTTTCTATCTTTTATTTATTATGTATTGTTTGGGCGCATATATATATATATATATATATATATATATACTTTCAAAGAAAAAAAACTTAACAAAACATCATCCCATTATATTTTTATTTCAACCAGAAACTCAAAAAATGAGTCTAGCCATATCAAATGGGTTTTACAAATAAAATCTTCTCATTACTCACAAAAGAAAAAATTTATGACAACAACAATAACATTTAAATTCTAGGGTATATATATATATATATATATATATATATATATGAACAAAAGTGATAAATACAAAATAAACATTCCTATTTGTCTTATCTTTTGGTGGGGAAGGTTCAAACTTAGGTCATTATCAAAAAAAAAAAGTTTTTGTGAAAAACTTTTTTCTTGAATAGTTTTAAAAGTGTTGATGTGACATAGCATATCCATTCATGGAATGAAATTTTCTTTTTTTTGTATCCAAGTGACTTCAACAACACCTGGCACTGAGCTCTCCATTTGGGAGGGGGCTGTTTCAAATTAACCATTGCTCATTTTCTTTATTTAGGTGTTTGTGTGTCACCCCAAATTTGCCCATCCTATCTCAAAAGCCATTCTATTTGATGTGTTTGTAGATGCTTTATCCATTTATCTGTGAGATATATATATATATATATATATATTATTCTTTTTTGAAAATTCTGTTTTTAATCATTTTCTTTAATGAACTTTTCTTTCTTTCTTTCTTTCAGATCTCTCTTCAGCTTGCTTGAACAACCATGGGTGTTTTGTCTAGTTTAGTGAGATGCCTCTTTATCCTATTCAACTTTGTCTTTTGGGTAAGTCACCATTTTTCTTCTCTCACACTGTTTTTTTTTTAATTACTGAAATTTGGAGCTATCTAAGATGACTTCTGTGCAACCAAGAGCAATGACTATTCATAGCAAAACTTGTCTTGTCTTATTTCCAGTTGAAAACTTTGGTCAGAATTCTAGATTTGGATAAGGATGGTCATCTGGATAATATTTTTAAGAGGATTTTGATATGAATAGCCACAGAATCAATTTACACTGATTTATTAGAGAAAACAAAAAACAATAGAAAAAATATATGGGTGGGGGTTAAAAAACAATAGAAAAAAATGGGGTAAAAAAAACAACAGAAAAATAATGGGGTGTTAAAAAGACAATAGAAAAATATGGGGGGAACAATAGAAAAAAATATGGGGAGAGGTAAAACAAAAATAGAAAAAATGGGGGTAAAAAAAAACAACAGAAAAAATATGGGGTGTTAAAAAGGACAATAGAAAAATATGGGGGGAACAATAGAAAAAAATATGGGAAGAGGTAAAAAAAAAAATAATAGAAAAAATATGGGGATTAAAAAGAAACAATAGAAAAATGGGGTGGGGAGTTATATGCTCATGGTTATGGAGGCACATGGTGTAATGGTTAGTCATAAGAAATTGATTTGTCAATGAGTTCAAATTCTGGATGAGACTGTTTGCATTTCACATAGCACTAATACCCTTGAGTAAGGTATGCATCTACCTACTCTCCCTCCATCTATGGGTAAATTGTAGGGCATACTGGACACTTTATCCTTGGTTAGGGAGTCATAGGAGAAGAAGAACTCTGAATTCAAACCTGTTAAATGCCACTTAAGAAATTTACTTTGTGTCACATCCTGTTTGTGTGAAAGTGTTGGTAGATATGTATGCATATGCTCTGAGCCAATGACATTGTGTAACTGCTTTTTGCAATCTTCAATGTCACAATATTTGCCAACAGGTGAAAAAAGAAATCTTTATGAGAAGAATAAGAATTAAATTTATGTATTTAGGGAAGAATCCTACCGATGTTCAAGAGTAGGGACTTAAAATTCTTACTCCTACACATTTTCACTGAGAAAAAGCATAAACAATGAAGGAATTTCTGCTGGTATTTCTCAATTAAATTCACTCTCTCTTATATATATATGCATACACACATTCACTTTAACATATCCTCACTTGTTTTCACACAATTTTTCTTTTGTACATAAACACACACCGCACTGTCAGCTGGGGCATTAGAATACACTGACTGAACCTCTGAAGAGGGGTGGCGACCCAGGTGGCTGAGCAGTCCATGACCTGTAAGACCTTAGGCTAGATGGGCGGTCTGAGAGGGCCCCCTCTGATCAATCGGTTGGACACGTCAAGCCCTGACATGATTGCCCCAATCCTATTGCTCTTATGGCAATCCCAACCCTTTTTATCATATGGGTGCTAGAAGGTGATGGCCGAGGGTCTTCATGAATAAGCTAGATGGGAGCTGCACAAGAATGCTGCGAGCAGTCCTGAATAAGTCGTGGAAGCAGCACCCCACAAAGAAGCAACTGTATGGCCACTTGCCCCTCATCTCACAAACCATACGAGTAAGACGGGCTAGGCATGCGGGACACTGCTGGAGAAGCAACGTACTACTGTGGAAGCCAGCACATGGGCACACTGATGTGGGCCACCCAGCCAGAACCTACATTGACCAACTATGTAAGGATGCTGGCTGCTGCACAGAGGAGCTCCCAGAGTCAATGAATGATAGGGAAGGTTGGTGAGAGATCGTTGTGGATATCCTTCATGATGATGATGATGATCCTTCTCATGTGGAGGGGTTGGGAAAATACATATATACCAATATTCATTTTTAGCTGGTGTATAATGCAACAGATTTGACTTATGAATAGGCAATCTCTCTCATTTCTAAAAATGTGCATACGCACATGCATTCTCACATATGCATATATATTGTTCTTTAAATGTGCATACATGTGTACATATATAATTAGTTCTTTATGTGCAACTCATATACACAGATACACTTCCTTCAATTTACACTTACTACGTATTTTATTACAGATCGAATACCCATAAATTTATATGTGCGCACGCACACATATGAATAAGTTAATTTTTTTTTTTTTTTTTTTTTTGGCTTTTATCCTAAAAGATTAAGTTTCAATTTTTGCTGATCTCCCGTAGTTTAAGTAACCTTTCATCTATCATGCCCATCTCCATTACCACTAAATTCCAGCAGCTTTGACATTTGCTCTAATGTTTTAATTATAGCATGAAATTGTAATTTGGGAATGAAAGACTTTTTTTTTTAAATTTTTTTTATTCCCTTTTAGATATTTATGTATTTGCTACTTCATAATTCCTTTTAGAGACTTTTTCCTCCTATCTTGATAAAAAGTATTTATATGCATTAAAATCTGTAAATTTTCTCTCTTTTTTTTTTTCTTTGTATGTATTTTTTTTTTTTTTTTTTTTACATTTAAAAAACTAATTCTATACGTGTTTATTTTATGATACTTGTAATTCTAACTCACTTTTTAGATATTTATTTTTTGCTTGTTCATAATTTCTTTAAAAGATCCAACGTTTTTTTTTTTTCATCTTGCTGTTCTTTCTAGGGCTTGCATTAAAATTAGTCAATTTTATTTAAAAATGAGACCTATTTTTAAATCCTATACACATGCACTTTATATATATGTTCATACAATGAACACCCACACAGTGATTTGTTTATAGTGGTGAAGGCTTGTGTTGGACCATCCACACTTTTTGGCACAGTCGATAGGAAAGAATTGGTGCATCAAGTGTTGCCACAAACTCAATCAACGACCAACCTCAGGAATTTTGAATTCAGAGTTATCCCTCTCCTAGACTGGTTACCTACCCAAGGCTGAAGGGCCCAGTCTGCCCTACTATTTAACCCATAGCTGGAGGGAGAATATATGGATTCATACCTTTCCCAAGGGTATTAGCACTATGTGAAATGCCAACAGCTTCATCTAGGAATTGAACTCTAATCGACGAGTCCATTTTCCACGACTCTAACCACTAGCCCACGCCCTCCATATATATATATATATATATATATATATATATATTGCATAGAACACAGTTTTCCATACATTGATTGATGTCAACCTGTCTAGGGTTATTTTTTAGCTAGTGGCTTATTGTTGGTATCAACTAGACAGCGAGGAGTCTATCCCGTTTTTGCTAGTGCTAGACCAGGGAGATTGTTTTTTTTTTTCTGAGGTGGAGCACCACACCTACCGTCAGCTCCCCACTTTACCACACAGATCAGATTAACCTATATGTACAGTTCATAGTTGGCGGGGATACTTGATTATTCAAATTCAACATTAAAAATCTTGAATTTTGAAATTGGTCAAGAAATCAGATTTTTAAAAAATCCCAGACCTGGGAGTAATGGCAATAAAGAGGTACTCCATACACCACCAAATCTCTAGAACTGGAGCCTCACTATCAGATGCAGTTTAGTGTGATATCCAGGATCCCCTTTTTTTTGGCGGGGTGGGGTCTTACTCCTCTGCAGCATATTCTAAGTCCAACTGATGGGGCATTCATTGTAATTGGTTTTAAAGTGTTTTCTTGAAATTTTAAGTTGTAAAAACCTGCCATTTTTGGCAGCAGATTCTTCAGTTTTCATCCTTCATCACAATTGTGTTGAAGTCTCAGATTCCCTTGATAACAACATTGAGTGAAGAGTCTTGTCAAATTCAAAGATAACTTGTCTTTATTACCAAGAAATCAATTGAATCCTTCGTAGAAATTCAACAGGACCCAAATGTTGAAACTCTATTCTTGGAGGTGGGAGGAGAGTTAATTCTTTTAAAATGCTTTTAAAATCCCAGCATTTTTTTTTTTTTTTTTTTTTTTTTTTTTTGTTAATTAATTTATTCAAGCAATTACCCTCATGAGATTCAAATTTTGTTTTTTTAACATTCTCTTTTTTTTTTTTTTTTTTCTTTTTTTCCTTCATTTTTTTCTTTTTTCTTTTCTTCCTTCCTCATTTTTTCTTCCTCTTTTTTTCCCTTTTTACTTTTTCTTCCTACTTCCTGTTTTCTTCTTTTGTTCTTTTTTTTCTTCCATCTTTTCTTCCTTCCTCTTTTTTTCTTACTCCTTTTTTTTTCCACTTTTACTTTTTGTTTTATTCCTTTTCATTTTTTTCTTCCTTCCCTTTTTCATTTTCTTTGTTCTCTCCTTCTTTTCTTCCTCTAATCAGATTAATTTTGAGACTCCACATTTTACAATAATGTACTCTAATTAGTACTCATTTTAGTCACTGAGCCCAAAATGAGGACACTATTCCAAGTACATCCCCCAGCCTCAACGTACTTTAAAACCTGAACTATTAATGAACATAAAAGGACAATAATTAATAATTAAACTTTTAGATAGGGCTGGTTGAGCTCAGTCAGTAGAGCATCCGCCTAGGAACCACAAAGTTCCAGGTTCGATACCAGCCCTCACCAACTCAGCACATGAGTAGCACAGATTGGATCTGTGCAATAAAGTGGGGAACTTATGGTAGGTGTGGTGCTTTACCTCATATGCCAAAACAATCTCCCTCAATGTCTGTCTGATATTGATAATAGGCAACTCCACCGACCTTGTTTGTATTTAATAGAAATTAGGAAATAAAAAGCAATTATAAGTATATTAAGTTGGCCACTGGGTAATTTCATGTCAAATCATCCAAGCCACGTCACCCACCCACTTCAAATTTTCTAAAAATTTGTCCAAGTGTGGATGAAGATAAAGTTAGCCAATCCCCAAAATTTGAGCTTCCAATTCTAAAAATTGGCGGAGTTATGTCGATTTTTAGCTCTCCAAATTTGAGGTGGGGCGCAAAAAATGGCGACTTTTTGTAGCCTATTTTTGTCTGTAAAATGAGTTCTAGAGCTTCCCTACTCCTAAAAATTGGTTTATAAAAGCATTTTTGCACAAGGAATCCAGAAATGCTATCAAAAAGTCAACCAATTTTAAGTTATTGATGATTTCTGATATTTTTCATAGCAAGATCAATATCCCTATGTGGCACTGCGTCTACGACAACAATTTTTTGTATTATTATTTCACATATATTGAACATTATTTTTATCAAAAAGATAGTTTGATATTTGCTCAATTTTACTTTTTGACATGGAATTACCCCACTAATTTTCTAAGTTCATCATTTTAAAATGATGTACTCAAAATAGTGTCCTCATTCCAGTCATTGAGTCCAAAATGAAGATGCTACTCAGAGTACATCCATCAGCCTTCTTCAGGGGACTGTTGTCAACCTTTTGGGAATTCAGTCGATGGGGTAGATTGTTATCATTCTGTTGCTCATTCCTTGGAGATATCTTGTATCAATTAATTCTTCCTTTTCAATTAATCCTTGTGAACTAATCCATGAAATGAAGAAAGAATTTGGTTTAAAATTCCCAGAAGGTTACAAGATACTTGAAGAAGGCCAGATGCTACAAAGGCTGAATCATTGTTTTACTATGAACAAAGAAGATGAGAAGAAAATGTGTCTGAGAACATCAGTATATAATAAAAACAATTCTTCATCTCAGAAATTCAGATAAAATTGAACATGAGTAAATAAAGTATATTTTTTCAATTATTTAGTTAGAAGAATTGAGATGAGATAAAGATTAAAGGATGTTGTGATTGGTCAAAGCATTGGAACAAAAATATTTAGATTAGTGGAAAAACTAAGTTTATAATTTCTAGTCATTTCATATTCTACAATTTCTAGTCTTAAAAGCAAATGATATATATTTAAACCATTTTAGCTCAGTAAGTAGAGCATCCGAGCTGTCAGCCAGACAGCAAGGGAGTCTACCCCCCTTTTACTAGTGCTAGACGAGAGAAATTTTTTTTTTCGGCATCTGAGGAGGATTGCCACACCTACTTTAATTTCCCCACTTTACTGCACAGATCCCTGTGCTACTCATACACTGAGTTGACGAGGGTTGGTATCGAACCAGGAACCTTGTGGTTACTAGTCTGATACTACCCAACACATGAGAACCACCTGGTCCAATGTAAACCAAGCATCATTGACTGTGTCTACACTATATATGTATATATCTATATATACAATGTTTTCAGTCGTAATGGGAGAAACCATCTTTAAATTAATTAGAAAGCTTTCCCAACAAAGCTATAAATACGTCAATAATTAGATTGGATGAAAATAAATGAAATGGTGTCGGGGGGGGGAGATCCTCGACCCACAAATTATTTTTTCTTAGAAAAAGAAATACATTTTTTTTGTGGAGGGGGGGGGAGTCGGAGAAAAAAGTGAAGTAAAAAAAAATATCCTATGGAAAAAAATTTTTTTTTTTTCTCTCATCAGATGGAAGAAGAATTGTTTGTTTTTGTTTTGCGGAAATACTTTGAAATAGTTGGATGAAATCCATGATATTTTTCTGTCATGGAATAGCCATGAATACAAAAAGAAACTATCATATATATATATATATGATAGTCGAGGTTTCGAGTCACACACGGAACAGTCTCCCATGTCTATAACCTTGCGGATAAGACCTAATAGGTCGAAATGTACATTCAGGGATTGACATTTTCTCGAATTGTTTAGCCTTACATTTGAACATATATGCCCACCTAAATTCATTAGTTATTAACTAATTAATTTTCAAAAATTAGGTATGCCTTCAATTAAGCACATATCCTCCAAAAATTGTCGGCTAGAAGCCATATCAAATAAACACAGTGTTTATTTACGTACTCTCGCATATATATATATATATATATATATATATATATATATATATATATATGCGTGTGTGTGTGTGGTTGGTATCAAGTGTTTACATGATAGGATTCTACCCACATTGATAACTCAAACGTACATATAAAGAGTGGCATTTATAAAGTCCTGATGAAGGTTTAATAAAAATCGAAACATTTTAACGTCGACTTCACCATCAAGAATAAATTCATCTTTTTGGAATACTTTGTTTTTCTATTTTCTACATACTGTCGGATTAATTACCATATTTTACTCCCATGTGAGTATTATGAATAAATAAATAAGTACCTTAGTTCATCTTGAACAGGCAAAAGTGCTGCAATTCATATCTGATGAAGTAAGGTACTTATATAAGATGATTCTGAAGAAATAACATTATTATTAAGAATAATATTTTACTCCTTGTGAAATTTTCTCATCAGCTCAATCCAGAGTCTTCTCAATATCAAGAATAAAATTACCTCCAAAAATTATTAAACAAGACCCTAAAAACACCTCTAACCTGCATTTTGGTCTCTCTACATACTTGAATATTTATATATAGACACTTAAACAAGCATTTGGCATAGTGTGTGTGTGTGTGTGTATATATATATATATATATATATATATGGAGGCGCGTGGGCTAGTGGTTAGAGTCGTAGGAAATGGACTCGTCGATTCGAGTTCAATTCCTAGACGAAGCTGTTGGCATTTCACATAGCGCTAATATCCTTGGGAAAAGTATGAATCCATATATTCTCCCTCCAGCTATGGGTTAAATAGTAGGGCAGATTGGGTCCTTCAGCCTAGGGTAGGAAACCAGTCTAGGAGTGGGATAACTCTGAATTCAAAATTCCTGAGGTCGGTCGTTGATTGGGTTTGTGGCAACACTTGATGCACCAATTCTTTCCTATCGACTGTGCCAAAAAGTGTGGATGGTCCAACACAAGCCTTCACCACTATAAACAAATCACTGTTTAGGTGTTCATTGTGTGTGTGAACCCTCATGCATCGAAAATTGACGAGAGAGTCCATTATATATATATATATATACACACACACACACACATATTTAAGGCATCAAGGTATTTAATGACACTAGCAAAAGTATGCGCCCCATAGGCGCAAGTATTTAAATTTTAATGTAATGAAATATTAGATTAGAAAGGCTAACATGTAAAAATATTAAACTTATTTTAATGTTATTTTAATTGATTTATATTCAAAATCATATATAGGATTGCTTTTAATATGTTTGAGAACAACATGAAAGTATTATAAAACAGCAAATAATTATTTATCAAACCCAGTTTTGTTGAAATTATTATGCAAATTATTCCGACCATATACTGTGTAAATCTTTATGCATTAATAATATGGGCAGTTTTGAAGTAAATCTAAGTTAGCTAGACTTTAATAGAGACATTGTTAATAAATAAGATGCTAATAAAGATTAATGACTATTTCATAATCATTGAGAATTTAACTTGAATAACTAAGGAAGTGGTGACATAGTTTCAGTTACAGACAGTTACATAATCTCCATTATAATAAGATATATATTTGTAGGTATTTGCACAACTTAGCTTAGTCTAACAAAAGGTCATAGTAACAGAGCACTCAGTGAGGATCAAGCTCACTAGCAATGATTCGGAGAACAAATTTGTTAAACATTACTCTTAACAGGTTTCAGATGTTCATACATTAAGACAGGTTTTAATTTTTTAAATTACATTCTAATCAGGGTTTTTTTTTTCCATTTGCAAAATCCAATTATATTCAAGCATGTTATTTTTCTTGAGGTCACCTAATTCCATCAGTTTGTACCAACAAGTTTAAGCAAAGGGGCATAACTCCAGGCTTTGCTTTAAGCATTAACCAGTATTTCTCAACCAACCAGAATTAATTATAATGTCAACATCAGACAGGCAATTCTCAAATTTCAAATATTGAAATTATGGGATGGAGTGAAAATGCTTTCTAATTATTGAAAAAATCACTTAAGTTAATTAGATATAGAGGTAGGGTCAGAATGGCAAAGGAGGTAGGGACAGGAGGAGAGAGAGAGAGAGAGGGGTAGGGACAGGAGGAAAGAGAGAGAGAGGTAGGGATAGATGAGGTAGCAGGTTTCATGCGGGCAACTGGAATTCTTGGCTGATTAATGGGTTATGTTTGATCGTCCCATTCTGCTTAAGAAACTGAAAATCTTTTATCAGAAATTCTATATTAGGTCACTGATGGCATCTGGTGGTCTCTCAAGTGTGTTGCTCTGACAAAAATCTGGCTATAATGTGCCATTTTTGTTTAACTCAGTCGATATAGCATCTTCCCAGAAACGACGAAGTCCTGGGTTTGATATCAGCCCTCACCAACTCGGCACATAAGATTAGATCTGTACAGTTAAGTTAGGGAGGTCATGATAGGTGTGGTGCTCCACCTCACATGCATAAACAAACTCCCTGATCTAGTGCTAGCAAAAAGGGGATATACTCCTTCACTGTTTGGCTGATACTGACAATGGGCCACTCAGCAGATTTTGCAACTTACAATGGTTATACAAAAATGAGTTGCACATTGTGTAATGGTTATTGTCGTAAGAAATGAACACAGTGATACGGGTTCAAATTCTGGACAAGGCATTTCCCATAGCACCCATGGGAAAGTTATGAATCCAACTATTCTCCCTCCAGCTATGCATAAATAGTAGGGCAAACTGGGCTCTTTAATCTTGTTATGGAAACCAGTCTAAGAAAAGGAAAATTGAATTATTTGGTTCAATCATTATCATCAGGTTGGGATTCCCATGAGAGCGTTGATACCATGATCCTCTCTTTCCAACCATCCCTATAGGTCATCATCCTTGGGAGGTCCTCTGTGCAGAGCTAATTGATGTTGGTTTTCACTGGTCGGCCTACACTGGTGTGTCCACAGGAAAATACCACTTATGAGTTCATTCTTGCTTTTCCAGCATGTCTTGTTCTTCTTACTCGGATGGCTTGTGTGATAGGGGGCAGCTTACAGCATCCTTATGTAGATCTCATCTAGCTTTTTCTCTAAGCATTTCATTATAGTCTAAATGGTTCAGCCATGCAGTAGCACTTACCCCATCTATTTTTTTCTTAGCATTTCATTAGATTCTAAATGGTGCAGCCATACAGTAGCACTGACATGACTACAGCTTGGAAGAATTCTTACTTTATCTTATCAGAGAGATCAGATTTCCATATGATCAATAATCTGTCTATAGTTGTTCATGTTTTTCATATATATATATATATATATATATATATATATATATATATATATATATAGATAGAGAGAGAGAGAGAGAGAGAGAGATCTATATGCTTTCTTCCTTTTCTCTCTCATATCCTTCAATCTTTCATATCTATATACTTCCTTCTTTTGCTTTCTGTAGATGAGATATTACTTCTAAGCCTAGTCTATTAATTTCAGAGACTTATCATCCACTCTGAAGTATGTTTGGCTGTAACTGAAACTATATTACTACTCGAGTCACAATTCCCATAGTTATTTACGTCACATTCTTCATGATTTTATTTTTATCTAAACCAATTATTAATAAAATTGTTTTACATTATTAATACTGTTAACCATATCTACATACTAATAACATGCAATTGTATTTATATATACAACAAAATAGCGGTTTACAGTGTGAACGAGAAGGCTAATTTGCATATTGATATTATAAATTTGATTTGGATAAATATTTGCTTGGTATTATTGATTTATAATTGTTTGGTTTTATCTTAATGAATATGAGCAAAAATCTCGTGGATAAATCTTAAAAGAAATCCATTAACAAGAAGAAATAACTGTAATTTTATTCTTTACTTCCTATTTTAACTAAATAGTTAAATTAAGAAAATTTCATAATGAAAGACTGGAGTGATGGAATAGTTTCAGTTGTTTTATTTTTTGATTATACACCCCCTGTGTTTCAAATCTTTTTATCTGCATTCTTATTTAGTTTCATTAGCCTTTCTAATTTGATATAATTTTATTACATTAAAACTTAAATACCTGCACCGGAGGGTACATATATTTGCTAGTAACATTAAGTGAAAACAAGCTGTAATCAAATTGTTACCCAGTACATAGTGACCAAAAACTGTTTTGCTTAAATCTTCGATTCAATAAAACCTGCTACTACACAATAAACCGGTAGAGTTATTTTAAACATCAGTGACAATAGCAACATTCCAGTCATTCCATGAATTGCTTCTGTATCTCATTCACAAATGGTTTTGGTGGGGGGTAGGGATAGGAGAAAGGGGGATAGGAACTTTGGTGGAAGGAATCCGGAGTGAATAAAATGAAAGGATTGTTGGAATTCTTTTCATTTTTCATCTTCAAGATTTTAGCAAAAATATCACCCATACAAAGTTTGAAATGAAAAACACCATAACAACAATAATTTAAAAAATACCCCCCCCCCCTATCTGTTTTGTCATGGTCAAGTAAACAGTTAAAATAATTTATACTTTATTTTTATTGTATTTACAAAGAAATATTTTTTTCTTTCAACTTAAATTTTTTTTTTTTTTACATTCTTCCATGTTTCTCTTTTGCTTCCAATCTTTGCCTTTCTTTCTCATTTCACTCTAAACTATCTCTCTCTCTCTCTCTCTCTCTCTCTCATATCTCTACTTCCTTCTCATAACCTTCTCTCTCATATCTCTACTTCCTTCTCATAACCTTCTCTCTCATATCTATATCTATATGCTTCCTTCCATCTTCTCTCTCTCTCATATGCTTCCTTCTTCCTTCCATCTTCTCTCTCTCTCATATGCTTCCTTCCATCTTCTCTCTCTCTCATATGCTTACCTCCATCTTCTCTCTCTCTCTCATATGCTTCCTTCCATCTTTTTTCTCTCTCTCTCTCTATGCTCCTTCCATCTTTTCTCTCTCTCTCTCTATGCTTCCTTCCATCTTTCTCTCTCTCTCCTTCTCTATGCTTCCTTCCATCTTTTCTCTCTCTCTCTCTCTATGCTTCTATCTTTCATATCTATATGCCTCCTACTTCTCACATATCTGCCTTTTACTTCTCTCTCATTCATAAACTTCTTCCTTCTTTTTTTTCTGCTTCACATTCCTCAGAAAGATACATGGACGGAAAGTGAATTTTTCCAATTTATTTCATTTAATTGTTATTTACTAAGATTTGCTTCATAGGTTGTTTACAGTATCTGCTGTTACCCACTGGTCACTGAACAGGCTTATTGCTACTTAATTTTCTTTCATGTTTCTCTTCCTAAACCAATCTGAGATTCAGAGGTGAAAGAGAGAGAGAGAAAAGCAGTTTCCTCTCTATTCTCTCTCTCTCTCTCTCCATCTACCGTCTCTTTCTCTACTTTCAATCAGACTTAACCATTTGATAATTGTTTTTTATATCAGTTTCTCATTTCCAAACTATAAAAATTATTTTTATTTTACATGTTTGTAATTGACTGTTGTATAAATAGAATAAATATCAGCGCTGCATATTCAATAAACAAACAGACTAGAAACTATGTATTTACTAAATCATTTTGGTTTTGACTATGGATACCTTGGTCAGTTTTCAAATGTTCTTAACCACTCGGCTATCAGCTAAATGCTCAGATGTTTCGTTATTGATAATAGGGAATTGCCTTCTTGGAATCTCATGTCAGTGCCTGCTTCTCTCTTTAGGCATTTTATTTTTCTTCTTTTTAAACTGGCTATGTCTGGGTCATCCTCAGTTGGTCAATCCGGTACAGCTGTAGCTAGAAGCATTTCTTTGTTGTGTTCTCTGATTTCAGAACTTGTATTCCAGCAATGGCCAAATGTGGCTGAAACCTTGCATTGTATTACACACTTGCTCAAAGAACTTTATTGATTTGTATATGATTTTCTTTCTATTCCTTTACATTGGTGATAGAGTAAGTGATTTTTTTTTTTAATACAATTTAATTGCTCTGAGTTCTATGGATTCAAGTATCTAATCTTATAATAATGGAGATTGTGAGTTTTTCTGTCTGTAGCCGAAACTATATTACTACTCAAGTGACAATTACCTTAGTTATTTACGTCACATTTTCCAAGATTATTATTTTATCTTAAACCTCAATTAGTAATAAAATTGTTTTACATTATTTATACTGTTGACCATAGTATTTATATACAACAAAATAGCGGTTTACAATGTGAACGGGAAGGCTAATTTGCATATTGATATTAAAATTTGATTTTAATAAATATGTGTTTAGTATTATGGATTTCTAATTGTTTGGTTTTATCTTAATGAATATGAGCAAAAATCTCTTCAATAAATCTTAAAAGAAATCCATTAACAAGAAGAAATAACTGTAATTTTATTCTTTACTTCCTATTTTAACTAAATAGTTAAATTAGAAAAAATTAGCAATGAAAGATGGAAGTGATGGACGAGTAAGTTTCAGTTGTTTTATGTTCAACTCTTTTTATCTGCATTCTTATTTAGTTTCATTAGCCTTTCTAATTTGACATACTTTTTTATTACATTAAAACTTAAATACTTGCAACTGGAGTGTGCATATATTTGCTAGTACAAATAATTTACTTACAGTTGTATAGTTTCAAGTATTCCAATCTTATACTAATAATCATGATTTCAAGTAATTATTTGTATCTAATAATCATTTGTTTTCATAGTTATGTTTTCAAGTAACTAATAATAATCCTTAGTAAAGAATTATAGGTTCAAGTAATTGTTTCTATTTAATAATAATAATTTGTTTTCAAAAGGTAATATGGTTTAAAGTAACTAATGATAATCCCTAGTAAATAATTTTAGCGCCAAGTAATTCTCAATATAAATAATTTACAGCTATATGGCAACAACTATTTCTGTCTAATATACTTTAAACAAACGGGACCTTAACAACTGCTAACACTATTGGTCAGTGTGAACCTGGAAGTAATAATTTTTTTTTTTAATTTTTTAAAAGTATTCAAGATGTCTGAGGTTTTAGATTATGTTAACTAATTTTTGACTTTTGCATGATATTTTGGTCTGGTTTGTTCTGAATTTTCATCTTTTTAGAGTTTAGCTTAACTAAAAAGCGATCAAAGAATATAAGACATATATTGAATGGGAGACTTATAGTTGTCCATACATTGATTGATTGTTTATGTCTAGAGGTTAAAGAATTGCATTCATTGTACTTTTATATTTACATATTTTTTTACCTTTACATAATATTTTTCACTGGTCTGTTCTGAATTTCGAGTGAACTTTTTAGAATTAATAAATAGCTAGACTCAAGAAGAAACAGTTTTTGTTTTTTTTTGTATAGGTGTCTATTCTGCCTTCTTACTTGTGGACAGTAGTTTAACCCTTTATCTACCAGAACACCCCAAACCACCTGATGATCAAAAATCTCCTTGGCCAGTTCATCTACCCTACTATCTGGGTATCTGGACTGGTCCTCTGTTCTTCTGGTCTGCTTTCTTGGGTCTTCTTCATCTCTATGTCCAATGTTGTTCTTAGTAACACAACTATTTGGATATTTTTCAGACATCTTTATTTAGCCCAAGTTAACCATCACATGCAGAAGAAATAGCCATCTTGGAGTCACATCTGCCTCCTGCAAAAATCAATAGATAACTGTTAAGTATCTGGCCACCATCCTTGGTCAGTTGTAAGAGGACTTTAAGTAAGTCCTGAGCTATAGAATCCTTTGGTAAGTGAAAGTGAATAAGTCCTGGGATATGTAATCCTACGTAGTATCAAAGGTGATATAATCCTATGTTCCGTCATCCACAAAGATCCAAGTAGTTATGACTAGGTATGACCAGAACAGCCAGTATAAATAACAATATCAGCAGCAGAGCACTGCCAGTGATTGGACAAGAATATGGTCACATGACTATCGCCCAGTCTATAAATAAGAATGGGCATCTAGCACACACCTTATATCCCAGAAAAGGAAGCGCGTGGTGTAATGGTTATAGTCATGGGAAATGGACTCGTCGCCCCGAGTTCAAATCCTGGACATGGTAATTGCATTTCACTTAGCGCTAATACCCTTGGGAAAGGTATGAATCCTACTCTCCCTCCAGCTATGGATAAATAGTAGGGCAGACTGGGCTCTTTAACCTTGATTAGGCAACCGGTCTAGGAGAAGGAAAACTCTGAAATCAAAACCTGTTGAACTCCGCCTAAAAAATTGACCTTGTGTCACATCCGGCTCGTGCGGAGGGGTTGGTGTGTGTGTGTGTGTGTGTGTATATATATATATATTATATATATATATATATATATATATATATATATATATATCCCAGAAAAGTCAACAAATTCAAAGTTCACCTCCCACTCCAACGAATCAAACTGACCAACCAGCAAAATTCCCTGTAAATTCAGAATTACCATTATTTTTAATTTCTTACTGTAATAGAATAACTTTTGTTCAAGTAGTTTCCTTATGAGATAGAAGAAAAAAAGAAAAATGTTATAACAACATGACATTCCCATCAGACCAGTTGGCAGGAATAGATCAAGAAAACATTAGATCAGATCAGATAAAAAAAATTCCATTGAAAAAAGTTCAGAGAAAAGAATGGGTTGAAACTTGGGGGGTGAGGGGAGGGGATGGTGGAAACAGCAGTAAAATTAGCAATTCTAAATATCAAGCTGTTTGGGATGTTATGTTAGAAATGAATACCCAATTACAATGGATCAAATTTAGTCACAAGTTGCTCTTTATATTGGATCAAATAAAACAATTATCAAGATTCAAATAAATATTTAATCACTTGATATCATTCGGTTCAAAAGAATTAACACATTTTTAGTGCTTGTCATAAGTATTTGAACAACCATAATTTGCTTCTATCAAAAGATATTTTGTGCTTTTTCAAATAATAATATTTTCTATAAAGTAATAATGCCTATAAAGGCTATAGAAAGTACTACTAAGTATTCAAACAAGCATGTTTTTTTAATTGTCAAGATTACACTGCCCAGTTCACTGGGGCAATAGAATATAACAACTGCACCTCTGCAGAGGGGAAAAACCACCCCTAATAGGGCCACAATTGGCAGTAGATGGTGACCCATGGTAGCTGAGCAGTCTGTGACCCTGTGGGGTTAGTATTAATACATTTCAAGAAATTTTACCAGGTATACAAGCACCTTGACAATTAGGTGAGATGAGGTAGACCTAAAACTGTGGATTCTGAGGCTGTGCTCCAAGCCATAGAGGTAAATCTGGTGAGTAGTCCTTGGAGAGTACCAGGTGAATTCAGCTTCTCAGTCCAGTGTGGTTTATCACCTTCACAACCCTGGCAAAAGCATCTGGGGCTGCTGAATTGTACTTCATGCTACTAAAATATTGCAACATTTTTTAATTACTAACTAAATAGAAGAATCAATCTTTTTTTCTTTCTTTCAGTTTTCTATAGTTTCAGTAAACATGTTATATTAAAATATAATATGGAATATAAAATAAAATATAAATAAAATATAATATAATAGTAAACATGTTAGGTGGTCCATGATGATAATGATGCTTTTATTTAAGGAGTGAAAGATTCTAACAGCTATCCATTGATGCTTCTGTTCACGAGAGAGTGAAGGATTTTAGTTGCATTTCAATATTAACAGTGGTCTGTGATGATATTAATGCTTCTATTTAAGAAAGTGAAAGGTTCTAACAGCTATCCATGATGATATTGATGCTTCTATTTAGGAAGGAGTTGATAGCTTTGTCATTAAATAACCCACAAAAGTTGATGTTGAATGTAGTATGGTTAATGTATTAAATCTATTTATTTAGCCTTATCTCTTAGAGAAAATGGACAAGATTTTACAATTGTGTTAAATAACTTGCAAACCCATTAGGTTCCCATTATAATGGTTGTCCATGATGATATTGATGCTTCTATTTAGGAAAGAAGTGGTACCTTTCATGGCTTGAACTGCTTAGCATATACTAAGATATTGCAAAACTTTTGACTCGCATTAGTATTTCATATGTAAGTAGATATGATTTTTCTAAATTCCCTTTTGCATTCAGATGATTAAGCAGCAGACAAAACAACATATTTATTTACTTACATCAGTCAACATTTGTCAGTGAATCAAAACCAATTTATTTACCAACACAACAGCAACACATCCTCTCTATGTGTGTGTCCGCTCTCTCTGTTCCTTGTTTCTGTATATCTTTAGCAATATTTACGCTCAACTGCTTGCCTTAAAGTAATCTAACAGAGATGTCCCAAATGTATTATTTTTTATCAAAGTGAGCCTTAGACTCTTTAGGAGAAGGAGTGAAGGATTCTAATTGCATTTCATCGTTAACAGTGGTCCATGATGATATTGATGCTTCTATTTAAGAAGGAGTGAAAGATTCTAACAGCTATCCATGATGATATAGATACTTCTGTTTTGGAGGGGGTGCATGATAATATTGATACTTATTTCAGTTGGTAGAGCACCTGTCTAGGAATCACAACGTTCCTGGTTCGATACCAGTCTCCGCCAACAGATTGGCTAATCTGATCTATGCAGTAAAGTGGGGAGCTGACGGAAGGTTTGGCACTTCTCCTCAGATGCAAAAAACAATCTCCCTGATCTTGTGCTAGTGAAAAGGGGATAGACTCCACAATACCGAGAGTAGGCCACTCTGCAAACTTTACTTATTTAAGAAAGAGTGTTTCCCTCTGTTCTGTGTGTGTGAGTTTCTTATTCTTGTAGTCAGTAGAGCATTTAACTTGGATACTGGACCCTCGTCCTCTCAACGTATGAGTAGCACAGGGATCTGTGTGGTAAAGTGAGGAGTTCATGGTAGGTGTGGTGCTCCACCTCAGACACCTTTGTGTAGTGCTAGTGAAAAGGGGATAGACTCTCCCCTTGCTGTCTGGGCTGATACTGACTTTAGGCCACCCCGATGACTTTACTTACTTATATCTTTAGCAATATTTACGCTCAAATGCTTGCCTTAAGTAATCTAGCAGAGATGTCCCAAGTGTATTCTTTTCTTTTTCAAAACGGCCTCAGAGACACTTGTACCTTGTTTGTAAAGGTAATTAACTCTTTGATATTTGATGTACATCTCTGGGTGTATAGTTTAAAAGTATAGTATTGCATCGTTTGCTTGTTTCTGTTGTTAAGCATATCCACCTTAAGTTACATCATCAACTTGTCTCCAGCAGACACTCACCAATCTATTACATTGTCAGCATATCTTCAATATCAAAACATTCTAGACTTATTTACTAAAAGAACTATTTTCCTATGAGGACATTTCTTCTATACACGTGTGTATAAGCTAGTTTTTACAATACAGTGCTTAAAAGAAAAAGAGGTTCCAGTTGTGTGGGGAGGGCTGGAACAGATTAATGGTATTTCAGTGGGGAAAATTAAATTAATATACAAGGAAATTGAGTTACAAGCAGAACAAATAAAACTCTTAAGTCAAGATACCACTGTGTGTGTGTATGTATATATATATATATATATATATATATATATATATATATATATGATTTTCATGACCCAGTGAAAAAATAACAGATGGTCCAATTGTAAATAAAGAAATATTACAAACAGGTACTTGCAAAAAAGAAAAGGCAGAATCATTTGTACAGTTTGGGGGGGGGGGGATCAACCAGCACCAAAATGGTTGGCAAGAAAAATCACTTAGAGAGTCAACTCAGCTAATATGTAAAAAAAAAAAAAAAAAAGTGCTCTCTATACTAAGTAGAGCAAAAAGTAAAAAAACTAAATTGAGTCAGATACTATCTACCTAGATTTCAACTAAAGGACCTTCAAGGTAATTAATTCTGACTCATAAATATCCTGTAGATCCTTTAAGTGAAACCTAGGTAGATAGAATATGACTCAATTTAGGTTATATATTATATTAGTGAACTATTTTATTGGTATTTCTATAATTAAACTAATGAGAAGAAATTTTTCTCCCATTTCATAAGCCAATTATTGCAGCCGTTAATCAATAAGACTAATTAAAGATTAAACTTTTGTTTCCTTATGAATAATCTTTGTTGCTACAAAAACATTTTGCTGTCATTTCTATTTTTGTTAACTAACCAAATCATCTCAATGATTTCTCATCCTTTTTTTTAATAAAAGCTAATACATAGCGAAAATGGTTTGATTCTGTATGTGTTTTATTAAATTTTAACATACAAAATTTTTTAAATTTAAAGATATTGGATACAGAAGGATAGTATATAAGAAAGCTATTGACTCTAAATTTGTAATGTTATTTTACTAGTTCTAAAGGTTTGTACACAAGTTTTTGGGGGTCTTTTAATACAAGTTACTACATAGCAAAAATGTCTTGATTCAAACGTGTTTTTTATAGATTATGTTCTGAAATTTTCAATGCATCATGTGATTGGAGAAGTTGGTTTTGTTTGTCTAATGGCATATCAACTCCTAATGGGTTATTTAAAAATGGGTTATTATTCAAATTTGCCAAAACCTCAAGTTTAATTAATTTGTAAATATTTGATTGTAAACATAATTATATTTTCCCCATACGTCAATTTCTTTTTCTATTCTGTACATTTATTCTTACTCTTGTATATGTCTATATTTTTGTATCTATATACAGCATGAGGTTGGTAACTTGTGAGAGATGAGATCATATCTCTATCATTGTGCCGGTAATGTTTATAGATTCTATTAATTTATATGAGAAATTTTTTTACAAGTGTTCTTCGACCCCCCAACCCCTAAAAATGTCTTTGTGAGAGACTTTTTGCTATGATTAACAGGAAAGTAGAGCTTAAATTTTGAAATGGTTTATAGGTTTTAGGCAGGTTTATACAATGTTTTGAGTGCTTACAAAAGAACTGTGGCTAAGCATGAAAAGATATTATCAAAGAAGGTAAGAAACCTTGACCTTCAATACCGAGGCAAGCAGACATAAGATTATATTCCGGGGGGTTGGGGTGAGAATGTTAAAAAAATGAGAACTGTTTTTTTTTATTTTATCCCTTAGCAGAAGAATCTTGTACTAATGTGTTTTTTTTTAATTCAGGGCCTGCTTGTTTACACACACACACACACATGCATGCATAGATATCAGTTTCTTTGTTTTATGGCATATCAACCTCAGTGGGTCATTTAATGCCGATAAAGTTTTAAAATAAATTAATTCTTAATAGATAATCAATTTTGTCTATAAACTCATGTTTTTTTGTATTTAACCCATAGATGAGACCCTAACAGGTTACTACTTTCCGGGTCAGAGTGGACCAAGGAGCAATGGTGATGAAGGGGTGCTCCACATTCCCCAAACTCCAAAACTGGAACCTCACCATCAGATAGTTTAAACGTCATTCCCAGGGCATGTAGACCCTCAACCACTGCCTTCTAGCACCCATATGATAAAAAGAGTTGGGGCTTTGCCTTAAGGGCGATAAGGGTTGGGCACATAGATATTAGTTCAAATTAACAGAAACTGTAGATATACCACACTATGATAATTAAATTATTACAACATTTGATGTTTGCTTAAGAGCTATTGCTAAATAGTTTCAATATGGAAAAAGTATAATTTTGATTTAACTCTCTCTTTTTTTCTTTGATTTTTATCTGAAGGGGTTTTTTTGTGTTAAAAAAATTTTAGAAAATTATTTGTAATCCTTTCCAAGTAAATAATTTTCTAAATATTTCTAATCACATAAATCACCAAAAAAATCCATTAACTACAAAAAGATTTTTCATCTGCTTAACGGCAATATCACAATTGCTATAAATCTCTTGTGTTCAATATCAACTTACCAGTGGTGTTAGAATTGGTATTGTAAGTCATTTAATTTTTTAAACATTAGTCTTATTTTTGAACACTGACACTCAGAGTAATTCATACTTCACAAAAAACCCAGTATTTTTAATCATTATTGTATAACAAACAACTGAAGCATACACAAAAACCCTTACAACTTTTATATATATATATATATATANAATTGAAATTTATACTATTTCAGTTGTTAGAGCACCTGTCTAGGAATCACAACGTTCCTGGTTCGATACCAGTCTCCGCCAACAGATTGGCTAATCTGATCTATGCAGTAAAGGTGGAGCTGACGGAAGGTTTGGCACTTCTCCTCAGATGCAAAAAACAAATCTCCCTGATCTTGTGCTAGTGAAAAGGGGATAGACTCCACAATACCGAGAGTAGGCCACTCTGCAAACTTTACTTATTTAAGAAAGAGTGTTTCCCTCTGTTCTTGTGTGTGAGTTTCTTATTCTTGTAGTCAGTAGAGCATTTAACTTGGATACTGGACCCTCGTCCTCTCAACGTATGAGTAGCACAGGGATCTGTGTGGTAAAGTGAGGAGTTCATGGTAGGTGTGGTGCTCCACCTCAGACACCTTTGTGTAGTGCTAGTGAAAAGGGGATAGACTCTCCCTTGCTGTCTGGGCTGATACTGACTTTAGGCCACCCCGATGACTTTACTTACTTATATCTTTAGCAATATTTACGCTCAAATGCTTGCCTTAAGTAATCTAGCAGAGATGTCCCAAGTGTATTCTTTTCTTTTTCAAAACGGCCTCAGAGACACTTGTACCTTGTTGTAAAGGTAATTAACTCTTTGATATTTGATGTACATCTCTGGTGTATAGTTTTAAAAGTATAGTATTGCATCGTTTGCTTGTTCTTGTTGTTAAGCATATCCACCTTAAGTTACATCATCAACTTGTCTCCAGCAGACACTCACCAATCTATTACATTGTCAGCATATCTTCAATATCAAAACATTCTAGACTTATTTACTAAAACAACTATTTTCCTATGAGGACATTTCTTCTATACACGTGTGTATAGCTAGTTTTTACAATACAGTGCTTAAAAGAAAAAGAGGTTCCAGTTGTGTGGGGAGGGCTGGAACAGATTAATGGTATTTCAGTGGGGAAAATTAAATTAATATACAAGAAATTGAGTTACAAGCAGAAACAAATAAAACTCTTAATCAAGATACCACTGTGGGTGTGTATGTTATATATATATATTATAATATATAATATATAATATATAATATATGATTTTCATGACCCAGTGAAAAAATAACAGATGGTCCAATTTGTAAATAAAGAAATATTACAAACAGGTACTTGCAAAAAAGAAAAGGCAGAATCATTTGTACAGTTTGGGGGGGGGGGGGATCAACCAGCACCAAAATGGTTGGCAAGAAAAAATCACTTAGAGAGTCAACTCAGCTAATATGTAAAAAAAAAAAAAAAAAAAGTGCTCTCTATACTAAGTAGAGCAAAAAGTAAAAAAACTAAATTGAGTCAGATACTATCTACCTAGATTTCAACTAAAGGACCTTCAAGGTAATTAATTCTGACTCATAAATATCCTGTAGATCCTTTAAGTGAAACCTAGGTAGATAGAATATGACTCAATTTAGGTTATATATTATATTAGTGAACTATTTATTGGTATTTCTTATATTAAACTAATGAGAAGAAATTTTTCTCCCATTTCATAAGCCAATTATTGCAGCCGTTAATCATAAGACTAATTAAAGATAAACTTTTGTTTCCTTATGAATAATCTTTGTTGCTACAAAAACATTTTTGCTGTCATTTCTATTTTTGTTTAACTAACCAAAATCATCTCAATGATTTCTCATCCTTTTTTTTAATAAAAAGCTAATACATAGCGAAAATGGTTTGATTCTGTATGTGTTTTATTAAATTTTAACACTACAAAATTTTTTTAAATTTAAAGATATTGGATACAAGAAGGATAGTATATAAGAAAGCTATTGACTCTAAATTTGTAATGTTATTTTACTAGTTCTAAAGGTTTGTACACAAGTGTTTGGGGGTCTTTTAATACAAGTTACTACATAGCAAAAATGTCTTGATTCAAACGTGTTTTTTATAGATTATGTTCTGAAATTTTCAATGCATCATGTGATTTGGAGAAGTTGGTTTTGTTTGTCTAATGGCATATCAACTCCTAATGGGTTATTTAAAAAATGGGTTATTATTCAAATTTGCCAAAACCTCAAGTTTAATTAATTTGTAAATATTTGATTGTAAACATAATTATATTTTTCCCCATACGTCAATTTCTTTTTTCTATTCTGTACATTTATTCTTACTTTGTATATGTCTATATTTTTGTATCTATATACAGCATGAGGTTGGTAACTTGTGAGAGATGAGATCATATCTCTATCATTGTGCCGGTAATGTTTATAGATTCTATTAATTTATATGAGAAATTTTTTACAAGTGTTCTTCGACCCCCCCACCCCCTAAAAATGTCTTGTGAGAGACTTTTTGCTATGATTAACAGGAAAGTAGAGCTTAAATTTTTGAAATGGTTTTATAGTTTTTAGGCAGGTTTATACAATGTTTGAGTGCTTACAAAAGAACTGTGGCTAAGCATGAAAAGATATTATCAAAGAAGGTAAGAAACCTTTGACCTTCAATACCGAGGCAAGCAGACAAAGATTATATTCCGGGGGGGGGGTGAGAATGGTTTAAAAAATGAGAACTGTTTTTTTTTTATTTTATCCCTTAGCAGAAGAATCTTGTACTAATGTTTTTTTTTAATTCAGGGCCTGCTTGTTTACACACACACACACACATGCATGCATAGATATCAGTTTCATTTGTTTTATGGCATATCAACCTCAGTGGGTCATTTAATGCCGATAAAGTTTTAAAATAAATTAATTCTTAATAGATAATCAATTTTGTCTATAAACTCATGTTTTTTGTATTTAACCCATAGATGAGACCCTAACAGGTACTACTTCTCCGGGTCAGAGTGGACCAAGGAGCAATGGTGATGAAGGGGTGCTCCACATTCCCCAAACCTCCAAAACTGGAACCTCACCATCAGATAGTTTAACGTCATTCCCAGGGCATGTAGACCCTCAACCACTGCCTTCTAGCACCCATATGATAAAAAGAGTTGGGGCTTGCCTTAAGGGCGATAGGGTTGGGGCACATAGATATTAGTTCAAATTAACAGAAACTGTAGATATACCACACTATGATAATTAAATTATTACAACATTTGATGTTTGCTTAAGAGCTATTGCTAAATAGTTCAATATGGAAAAAGTATAATTTTGATTTAACTCTCTCTTTTTTTCTTTGATTTTTATCTGAAGGGTTTTTTTGTGTTAAAAAATATTTAGAAAATTATTTGTAATCCTTTCAAGTAAATAATTTTCTAAATATTTCTTAACACATAAATCACCAATAAAAATCCATTAACTACAAAAAAGATTTTCATCTGCCTTAACTGGCAATATCACAATTGCTATAAATCTCTGTGTTCAATATCACTTACCAGTGGTGTTAGAATTGGTATTGTAAGTCATTTATATTTTTTAAACATTAGTCTATTTTGAACACTGACACTCAGAGTAATTCATACTTCACAAAAACCCAGTATTTTTTAATCATTATTTGTATAACAAACAACTGAAGCATACACAAAAACCCTTACAACTTTTATATATATATATATATATAATATATATATATATATACACATACACACACCAGTATATCATAGATACCAAATGTACAAGACTGATCAAAGTGGGCATGCTATGAAGAAGAAATAAACTGCCCTTGACTATATGGTACTTTAATCAGTTTCTTCCACCTGCTGTGTCAAAAAAAAAAAAAAAAGAAAAGAAAATGGCCATACCTAACATTCTTTTATGATATTATATCATAGTTGACAGAACAGTGGAATGCTGGGAAGTAATATGGCCTCATTGCAGTCAACAATCTTTTAATAACAAAAAATTTTAAAAAATGAATAAAATAATTTTCTTATTAGGATCATTGCTTCTTACAACTAAAATCTTTTTTTTTTTTTTATCATAATTTCCCCCTTTTTGTTTTTTACCCTTAATATATCTGACCTTCCTTAAATTTTAAGATTCATCTCTCTTCTCACTCAATTCATAAGCTCCCTCCCTCCCTTTCTTTTCTCACTCTCTCTTTTGCTCTTTCATTCTCGCTCTCTCTTTCTCTCGCTCTCTCTTTTGCTCGCTCACTCTTTCTCTCGCTCACTCTCTTTTATAATTGTTTTTCTTTTAGGTTTGTTCTTATCTCTCCCTCTCTCTCATACTCTGACCTTCTTCTCTCGCTTTCCCAACACACGTGCCTACAAAACAAGATCCATTATTTGTTCATCTTTCCTCATCCAATTATTTTTTTCTCGTTTTATTTTTCCTTTCATTCATTCTATTGTCCAATTACATTTTTTTTTTTTTTTTTTAAATAAACAACCTAATTATTTAGGTCTTCATTATTTCACCAATCTCTCCAAACTGAACCGTCTAAGAAAATCATTTATATCATTCTTATTTACACATCGCATCACCCCCCCCCACACACCCCCACACTTGTCAGTATCATATTTTTCAATGCATGTTTGTCTCTTTTATTAGAAATAGTCAAATGAAAGAACTTAAAGTAATAAACAACATCGGCCAGGGGTGACTAAGAACATCAAAATGAAGAACTTACCAAAATAAAGGAAGAATGTTTCTCAGAGCCTATTAGGTCATTGGAATACCATGCCAAATATTTCCCTACATGGCAACATTCAGGGTTATGGGGAGGGGCGATTATGTGATGATGCCCATTGTAACGTGGTGGTATATAGTCACAGTACCCAAAAGCGATATAGAAATAACCTTCTAATAGCGATATACATTGTATAGCGGGTCTTGTCAATGTGCCTCCAAATTTACGACACTAAAAAGGTGTTCAGCACGTGGCGGTTATCTTGTCGATAAAAAAGTACAACGCGAGAAATATATCGTCACAAGCTGCTTAGCTTTTATTTCCAGGGCTAGTCTTGTGGGCTGTATTGGAGAGGAGGAAAAGCAGAGAGAAAGAGAGAGAGAACACTGTTAAATTACTGTGATCCCACAACTGGGACCAGAGGTCTGGTCCGTACCCTACATGTCCGAAAGCAAAAAGAGGCTGGTATTTTTCTTCATCGTTCCACGTCACCACGTGACTTCTGGTTCCGGTCAACACCTGAAACTTCCAGTTGACATTCAATTCTCCATTCGGGGGGGTCACGCCCCGATCAAACTCACAACAACCGTTTTGTGCTCATCACTTTTTTTAAAACCTTTACTATCTTTTATTTCTTCTTCCTCTTTTTTCTAATAGTAGTTCTTGAAAATCTCAGGATATTCCCCATCTTGCTACACCATTTTCTCTCTAAATCATCATCTTTAGATCATGCTGACAGCACAGATATCCATGACACACTCTTGCCAACTGTCCCTATCTGTCATCGCCCAACAAGGTTTGACATGCTGTAAAATCCAACCAACCATCAGTGATGCTGATAGCTTTTTAATTTTGTGCATCCTGGGGTGCACGGATTTGATTTGAATGAGCCCCTGGGAAATTTGATGGGTCCCAACTAAAGTTTCTTTATAAATTATAGAGTTTTTATCTATGAACAACTAAAGCCATCTAATCCCTACCTTGTACTCCATACAGTGTAATTCGTTTCCAAGAAAATATTAAAATGTAGATAGCTAGATATGGTGGGGTAAGAAAAAGAAAACACTGGGTTGCAGGGATATGATTTTTCAGATTTTTAGGGACACCGGATGCGTACCTATCAGCATCTGTGAACCAATTAAAATTTCATCAGGTAAAGTTATGGGTGCGTATTATACACAAACTAGCAGGACCTGTACCTGTGAATATATCACAGTATGATAATTTAATTTTTACGTTTGATATGTTTACTTTAGAGCTATTGCAAAATAGTTCAGTATGTAAAAAGTATAATAATCTTGATTTAACTTTCTCACACTCTTTCTTAAAAGGAGGTTTTAAAATATTTATATTGATTTGCTTATAAAAATCTGGGGGGAGGCATTTAAAATATCTACATTAATTTGCTGACAAAAAAAGTGACAAAAACACAACTCGGAAAATATCTAAGTTGGGCTGGAAATTCACCTGACACTGGCTCACTAAAACATAGCATAAATTATGGCAGGAGAGCGGGATGACATGAGATCAAAATTACAAAAATATATTCCGTAATTCACAATTTCAATATTATAAATAAAACAAAAACTTAATTCTTTTAGAAATTTCATTTTAATTTTATGTCAGGCATTTAAATGATGCAAGACCATTTGGAAGGTTTCATTTTTAAAATTGGGTGAAATAAAATGGAAAAAATAAGAAATCTGTGATTAAGTGACACCAGATAATCTGGATTTACATTTTTGCATTGCATCTTGAACAATTGGAGGCACGTGGTGTAATGGTTAGTCGTAGGAAATAGACTTGTCGACCCGAGTACAAATCTTGGACAAAACTACTGTTCACATGGCGTTAATACCCTTGGGAAAGGTATGAATCCAACTACTCTCCCTCCCAGCTATGGGTAAATAGTAGGGCAGACTAGGCTCTTTAACCTTGGTTAGGCAACCAGTCTAGGAGAAGGAAAACTCTGAATTCAAACATGTTAAACTCTGCTTGGAGTGGTCACTACTAGAATAGGCTCAGTCCTAAGTAGTGATCTATTTCACTAAAAAAAAAAAAAAAAAAAAAAAATTGGACTGTCTCATTTTTAATTAGGTGTTGCAGGATGATAACAGGTGGAAGATTTAGGAACAGCTGTATTAATATATATAGATAATTAGTCAATTTTTAATGTATTATCCGCAAGGCCATGTTCTATTGGACACGCAAGTAGCCAAATGCTGGAATCCAAAAGCTAATGTCTTCTCTGTTCTCATATGTTATTCATATCTATAATAGGCTTACTAATTGGATCTATTAAGCCCAGTAACCTAATTTTCCAATGTTGTACTTTTCTGTTATTTCAATCTTTCTTTTTTTTTTCTATAGCAGTTAATGTGCTCTTTCCCCTCTCTCTCTCGGCCCACCTTGATTTCATTGTCTCTTCCCTAAGCCAATCTGAAAGAATTATCTATATATATTAAAGAAAAGTGTGCAAGGAATAATGAGGTGGGACCTGTTTAGCTCGGTCAGTAGAGTACACACATCAGAATCACATGATTCCGGGTTCAATACTGGTCCCTGCCAACTCAGCGCATGAGTAGCACAGATTGGGTAATCTGATCTGTGCAGTAAAGTGGGAGCTGATGGTAGATGTGATGCTCCACAGAAGCAAAAACAATGTCCCTGATCTAGCATTAGTAAAAAGGGAATAGCCTCCCTTGCTGTCTAGCTGATACAGACAATAGGCCACTCCACAGTCTTTACTTTTTGCTCACTTTAAGAAAAGTCCTTAACTTACTGAATGTTGCACAGACAATTGAATGTCTTTTGTTTTTGTAAATATTGTTTGTAATTGATATATTCTATAGGGTTTAGCAATAGCTTTAAAGTGTTGTCTATACATATATAAAGGGCAGTTGTGTATAAATGTATGTCCGGAGGAAAAAATAAAACAATTAACGACAAAGTAAATATATATATGTAAATATATACACATTAAATATCACCAGGTCTTGGTTTTTGAGCAAAAATAATGAACATTTGAGTTATATTTGGGAAGATACTTTTCAAATTTGTATTTTTAAATAACAGAAGGGAAAGTCATTTGCATGTTATGATGTTTATCTTTTTTTTCGCTTTGAAATATAATATTGATCGATTGAATTATTTGCATCATTTATATCTTATTTTTAAAAAATAAATTGTAAATCATTGAATGGAAATTTCTGACTATGTTGTTATATATTTCTGTGGGAATATTTATGGGGCAATCAGTGAAGATCTCACTTGCGATAAGTAATAATGGATCTGCGAGACTAACTTAAAAAAATCCCCCCTCTACCCAGGCGATGCTGGGTAGCCACGTCTAGTCTGAAATTAAGTATTGTGATGACTTGTTTGGAAATAGGTGTTTTGGCTATTGTTATTCTGGAGTATTCTGTATTAAGTAATATCAGTAGAACCTGTGGATATATCACAGTATGATGATTTAATTATCATATTTGATATGTTTACTTATTGAACTATTTGCAATAGCTCTTATGCAAAAAGTATAATCTTGATTTAACTCACACTTTTTTCTTTCTTTCCTTCTTTTCATTATGTTCGATTGAAACAGATTAGCCTTAACGCTCACCCTCTCCATCTTTTCCCTACTCTCTTTATTATTATATTTTTTCTGTGTAGCATGTCCTTTTTCTTCCCTTTCTTTGATAATTTAGCTGAGGTGATGATACTTATAAGAAATAGGAACTGCAGATAAGCAACACCAAATAATCAGCAATGATTGGTGTGTAATAATTTTATTTATTGCTGCCAAGTCTTTGATCCCTCAATTATTCTAATTGAGGATGTGATACACACATAAGAATGTTACTCAAACTTGCTGGTCTTTAGAAATTCATAAGTTAAAACAAACAAAAAGACTAGAATACTGATCTCCGTAGTGAAATGAAAAAAAATGATAATTTATTGCTCCTACTTCTTTATTTATACTAGCAAATATATGCACCCTCCGGGTGCAAGTATTTAAGTTTTAATATAATAAAATATCATGTTAAATTAGAAAGGCTAATGAAACTGAATAAGAATTCAGATAAAAATATTTGGAACAGAGGGGGTATAATCGGAAAATAGAACAACTTTGAAACTAACTCTTCCATCATTTTCGATTACTCCCGTCTTTCAGTGGTAAATTTTCCTAATTTAACTATTTAGTTAAAATAGGAAGTAAATAATAATATTACAGTTATTTCTTCTTGTTAATCGATTTCTTTTAAGATTTATCCCCGAGATTTTTGCTCATATTCAATAAGATAAAACCAAACAATTAGAAATCAATAATACTAAACATATATTTATTAAAATCAAATTTTTAAGATCAATATGCAAATTAGCCTTCCCATTTACACTGTGAACCACTATTTTGTTGTGTATATAAATACAATTGAATGTTATTAGTATGTAGATATGGTTAACAGTCTTAATGATGTAAAACAATTTTACTAATAATTGAGGTTTAAATAAAAAAAATAAAATTATGGAGAATGTGGTGTAAATAACAAAGGGAATTGTGACTTGTATAGTAATATAGTTTCGGTTACATAGAGACAAGCCCACAATCTCCATTATAATAAGTAAGATATTATTTTTCCATAATTATTTTATCTATATGTTATTTGTTTATTTTATGATTCATTTTTATTCATTTAAGAATTTATTTTAGTCTTTGGAGTCATTAGTATTTAGGTGGCTTAAGAATTTGTTTTCATGCCTACATTACGGTATGAGTTCTGATTATTTGTTAATTAGGTTATTTTTTTTGTGGTCTATGTGTGTATATATAAGGTATGTTGAAAAGTTCTCAACCTATTAAAAAGGAAAACAATTTCTAATGGCAGAATTGAATTAAAAATAACTTGAAAAACAATGTGCTAGATGTGTTGAACTGTGGGGCATAGCATATATATTTCATTCTCTTAGTCAGGCCAAGACCTTTTCAGCACATGTGTGTGTATATATATAAGACATATGTGTCTCATCTACAAAGTTTTAAATGATCTAACAGCAAGAAATAAACTATGAAAATTAAAAGTAAATTTTAAAAGAACTAAAATAATTTTGCACACACTTGATATTATTTTAGTTCTTTTAAAATTTACAGAAAACAAAAATGAATTCTGATAAACAAGGTACAATCTAAAAGTTCTCTCTTTAACCTAATAAAATATAAAGGAGTCACAACTAAGAAAAGAGATGTCATTGATCATTAAAATCCTGCAAACACTTTAATATGTTTACAATAAGGAAAAGTACAAAATTTTGTTTTTGATTTTTACTGATTAAATGATATAATTTATTAAAAATAAACTAATTTGTGGAACTCTTCACAGTTCTTCATAAGTAAGTACAAAAAACATGCAAGACCCACAATGTTTAATGATATTTTATATGTAAAAAAAAAAAAAAATTTCCTAGAATAAAAAAACAAACATTATATGCAAATTCTTAGCAAAATTGTTTTTTTTAATTTGATAAAGAATAAGTTAGATTATTTTCCTCTTACCCCCTCTCGTCCCTAAAATCCTTTTAGTCCAGTTATGGACTGGGTACTTCTGCTAGTGTGTGTATCTCTCTCTCTTTTATATATATATATATGAGAGAGAGAGTCGGGTAGCCTAAATTCAGTATCAGCCAGACAGCAAGGGAGTCTATCCTCCTTTTCACTTGCACTAGACCAAGGAGATTGTTTTTTAGCATCTAAGGTGGGGCGCCACACCTACCATCAGCTCCTTAATTTTACCACACAGATCCCTTTTTCTACTCATACGCTGAGTTGGTGAGGGACGGTATCAGACCAGGAACCTTGTGGTTCCTAGTAGGGCACTCTACCAACTGACCTAAACTGTCCCTATATTAAGATAAAATAAAAAAAGGTGGGTTTCGATGTGTTTCTCGTGTATTTTATCAGGAAGCTGTGTGCGCGTGGCTATACATATTCATCTACACACTTTCTCATTTGTTTGAAAGCCCTGCTTTGCTTTTACCGAACAGCTTTGACAGTCGTGATATGCGAAGTCTCCACATTGAGCCAAAAATCAATAGAATGGTTGCAGCTGTTTCTCAGAAGATGTAGTATAAAGCAAAAGATGCTTGATGATGATGATGATGATATTAGCTGTGGTAGTGGCAGGAGTTAGCTGTTGCTAGGTAACTTTCTGAGGAGTAGGAGTAGGAATTTAAAATGGGAGAAATAAGAGTGGAGATAAGGGGGAGCGGGGAGGAGGAGAGCTAAGACAATTTCTGAGCAGCCTGAGAAAAAAAGAGGAAGTCAAGTTAGGTGGTAGGAGGAAAAGAGAGGGGGATGAAAGGTAAATTGAATGTAGAGTCTGTATTTTGAGTATTGGTGGCTTGTCCGTGCCGTTACAGGTCTGGATGATGATGATGATGATGACTCAGCGGCATTAGTCTGAGAGTCATTGGCATCGGTAAAGCAAAAGATTCCTAGGTCTTTAATGAAAAAAAATTTTTAAAGAATGGTTATATCAACAGAATCTTTGGAATGTATTATACCATATACTGTAAATCCTCGAGTATAATCCACATTTTTTCCCTAAAATTTAAAGGTCAAAATCAAAATCCCTAGTGCGTACTATATATGAGGTTAAAAATGAAAAATATTTTCTAAGCAGTGTCCGAGTCTCTATTCAGACGCATTTTGTGATGTCGGGCGCGAAAATACCTTAAACTAAGCCTGAAAGCAATGAAGTCATAAAAGAATCACCCATAACTTGCAGTAAGCAACATTTATTAAAATAAAAGTATTTAGAACACAGAATAACATCTAACAAAAACAATTTGCACACATATTTACATTCCCATATGACAGTTAAGAACATCACCATTATTGTATTACGCAACAAGGACATTATATAGACCTCCTTGACTCAAGTTAGAGCAGGGGTGCGTATTATACACAAGATTTAGGTTTTTCAGAGGTACAGCCCCCTAAAAATCTCCTGCGTATTATACTCAAGGTATTTGAGTAAAGAACTCATGCACATTTTATACACAAATATATACACAGCATTGAAGTCGTACTTAATTTTGAAAGTTAATTAATTAATAATTAATTGATTAGGCGGGCATACCTATTCAAATGTGAGGCTAAACAAATCGAGAAAAATCAATCTCTGTATGTACATTTCGGCCTATTAGGCCTCATCAGCAGAGCTATAGATAGGAAGACCACCTTGTGCATGATTCGAACCCTGACTGTCAAGCTGACAGGCGAGCACCGTAACTCCTACACCAATCGGACTTTCCTAGATTTTTCGTTTTGTTTAGAAGTAGGTTTGTATTCCTCTTATAGTGACTTTTTCTACATGACTGTATTCACATAATAATAATACCCTTGAGAAAGGGAAAATAATGTATTCAACTATTCTCCCCCCAGCTTTGGGTAAATAGTAGAGCAGATTGGGATCTTTAATCTTGGTATGGCAACAAGTTTAGAAGATGGAAAACTAAATTCAAACCTGTTAAACTCCACTTAAAAATTGACCTTGTGTCGCATTCTGCTCGTATGGAGGATTTAGTAAATACATAATGAAGAACCCCTCCCTTCTTCCAGGAGAATTTAGAATGAATCAAATCGTATTTTGTCAGCTGGAAATAATTTGGAAAGTAATTTTTTTTCTGAGTGAGAGTGGGGGGGGGGTCCATATTGATGAGTAAATTATCAACCCAATTTTAAATCGATTCCCCTATTTCTGTTAATCAACCCTGGTTGTTATGTTGTCAAAAATCATTCCCTGCATGACTACCATGATTATCAAAAACATTCAACGATCGACTCCCCCCCCCCATGATTCTCGGTATTCATTCTAAGATTTAATTAATTGCCAGCGAGAAAATATCTTTTGTATAACATTGTTCATAATTAAACAATAAGTTAATCAAATTGTAACACTACCTCCTACATAAAAGGCAAAGATAAAGTGATCATCAATGTAACGATTGTGGGTTAATTCAATTTAGATAAAGATAAAAGAAAAAGAACTTTAAAAATAATGAAAAGAAAGAGAATGATGAAATTCACACCAATAGCAGAAACTTTACAAAATCTTATTTTCTTATTCATCTCGCCCAGAAGTTGGTTCAATTTTATGGCATGTCAACTTGTTATGTGAAATGCAAACAGCTTTGTCCAGGATTTGAACACTGTTTTTTTTTTTTTACCGGGTCCATTTCCTATAGTGATAACCATTACACAACAAACACCTCCATTAACTTAATTGTTTGTCTGTCCATTTGCTTGGCTGGTTTTACATACAGTGTATCAACCTTTGTCGGGTTATTTCCAGTCAAAGTCAATTTCACAATCATTTTAAACAAGTAAACACTTGATTATATTGAAGACATCTATTTGACCTGTATGTATTAACCCAACATCTCCCCATATACAGGATGTGACACTAGGTCAATTTCTTAAGCAGGATTTAACAGGTTTGAATTCAGAGTTTTCCTTCTCCTAGACTGGTTGCCATACTATTTATCCATAGCTGAAGAGATTTATACCTTTCCCAAGTGTATTAGCAATATGTGAAATGTTACCAGCCTTGCCAAGGATTTGATCTCATGTTACTGTGTCCATTTCCTACAACAATAACCATTACACCACAAGCATCTTCATATGAAATAAATGGGATTAGAAACTTTATTTCCTGACTGTAAAAATTTTATAACATAGCAAATAGTTATATATTCTTTGAGCGTGTTTGTTTTTTAATATCCAATAAGTTATACAGTAATATACAGGGTGTTTCAGGAAACTAGTATTCAACTTTCAAACTATATTAAAAAAGCAAAAACAAAACAAAGAAACAACTGAGGGGGTCAACTACTAGAATAGGCTCAGTCCTAATTAGTGATTATCCTCCACACATTACTCCAAGAACCAACATTACGTTTTTTTTTGTTTTGTGTAACATTGTTTATCTTGTGTAATGTGTGAAAATAAACCATTGTCTTTTTCTTCTTGTAATCTAGTAACTAAAAATTTAAACAAATAAACCAAGTCAAATATAAATGAGGCTTTATTTAGAAGAGAGATTATAGGCAACTAATTTTGGACCATATGCTTGTTTGTTTTTTTTCTTATATCAATTAAAAGAATTAATGTATAATGGCATCCCCCCACCAAAAAAAAAAGCAATTTCTTAGAATCATTGTTGCAAATGGGAGTTGAAATTTATAACTATTTCTACTTTGCTCTAATTGTTCATCAGTGTCAAAGAATTGTTTTTTCTATATAAAGTTCATCAGCTGAATCTTTGCTAATTTAGTAATATTAATGGTGACTAGCAATCTGGGGAAACATTATATTTTATAGATCGCAAAGGAAGATTACTTAGTGTGTTTAACACAGAATTAGAACAGAAATACAGTCAATTAGTGAAATCTACAAAGAAATGTTGGATTGAAGAATTCAGTTGTAATACCCGACTTGCCATTTCCTAAAAACAGTGCAATTATCTAAAATTATCACATGTAGGATAATGAATAGGTATGTACAGTAAGTAAAGTCGTCGGGGTGGCCTAATGTCGGTATCAGCCAATCAGCGAAGGAGTCTATCCCCTTTTCACTAGCGCTAGACAAAGAAGATTGTTTTTGCATCTGAGGTGGAGCGCCACACCTACCATCAGCTCCTTACTTTACCGCACAGATCCCTGTGCTACTCATAACACTGAGTTGGCGAGGACCGGTATCGAACTAGGAACTTTGTGGTTTCTAGCCGAACGCTCTACCGACTGAGCTAACATGCACAGTAACACTCATAAATTTCTTTGTTTTCTGTGACGGCACTCACCCTGGATCCATCCAACGAATTCACTTGTGGTGAATTCATGGAAGGTGTGACGAGGGAATATGAAATTCACAAGCGGTCCCTAAACTTTGCATGCATATCCCAGTCAGGGAAAGGAGATGCCCTCGTTTGCCACAGATTTTACATAATAGCAGTAGCATATTGAGTGACTAGATATCATCCATGATTACGACCTGCCCAAACTGAATCTCAGTTACATAGCCTGGAGCAGCTCTGTGCAGATATTGGATGCCATGTGGGAGACCTACTAAGAGCAATAACCAATAGAGACAGATGGTGAGAGAGAGTTAAGGGAATCCATGCTATCAGCATAACTTGATATTTGGTTGAGAAGAAAATTGACTTTTGATTTAAACAAAATTTTTTTTTTTTAATTTGAGAGGTGTACTTATTTATGCTGGAAAATTTCTGCTGACTTAATGATTCCTTAGCTGGTTTCATTTTTTTTCTGATTTATTACTCCAAAGTGCCATGTAAGTCTTTAATTTTCAATTGAGTTGTAGGCTTTATCTTACAAGGCAAAAAGTAGGCTAAGTAAAAAAAATTCCCAGTTCCCACTTTTTGAAAATTAGACTTTAACTCTTAACATCCTATACAACCTCATTCCACCCAGCCAGAAGTCACATTCATTTTCCTAATCCACCCCAAACGATAGCGTTTGTTTAACTGTAATATTAAACATATTTAGGTCTTTGATTTAAGGGAGATAACAGGTAACTTGAAATGAAAAGGCCGTTTTTAGCCATTTTTTGATAAATCCTTATAGGAATGGGGCTCTGGACTTGGTTTGGTTTGTTTTGTTTTACGGCATATCAACCTCAGTGGGTTATTTAATGCCGATAAAGTTTTGAAATAAATCAATTCTTAAGGGATAATACAATTTTTTTATAAATACATTTTTCTATTTAACCCATAGATGGGACCCTAACAGGTACTACCACTCCGGGTCAGAGTGGACCAGGGAGCAATGGTGATGAAGGGGTGCTCCACATTCCCCAAACCTCCAGAACTGGAACCTCACCATCAGATAGAGTTTAACGTTATTCCCAGGACATGTAGACCCGCAGCCACCACCTTCTAGCACTCATATGATAAAAAGGGGTTGGGGCTTGCCATAAAGGCAATAGGGCTGGGAAAATCATATAGGTGCTAGGGCTTGACATGACCAGCCGATTGATCGGTCTGGACTTGGAAAATTCTCAACAGGATGTTAAGAGTTAATTTGTGGGACCTGTGGATATACCACAGTATGATAATTTAATTATTACAACGTTTGATATGTTTACTTAATAACTATTGCAAATAATAGTTCAATATGTAAAAAGTATAATAATATTTATTTAACTGCTGTAAATGTTTTCTATGTTGACTAATGAATGTTTTTTTCTATTTCAGGTAAGTATTTATTCACCAGTTTGTGTCTAAAAAGCTAAATGACTACTACAAGAACAAGCAAGTATAAATGTTATATTTCTCCTTATTTTTATTATCATAACTAGCCCCCACCCCCCGGTGTGGTGTAAAAATAAATTCTTGAAAGATATTGCCTGAGGGGGGTGGGAAAAATTAAATAAATAAAATGTTTAATATTTTTTTTTTTTAATTAATTACCAGAGATGCTGATCCCTGACGCACAAAAATCTAAAAGGATTCAGTAAAATCATATCCATGCATCGCAGTGTTTTTCTTTTTTTTTTTTCCATCACCATTTCAAGCTAAATGTAAATAGATTTCAATAGTTTATTAGAAATGAATTACACAGGATAGGTTACAAGGTAGGAATTAGACAGCTTCAGTTGGGACCCATAAATTTTCCTGGAGATTCATTCAAAGCAAATATATGCATCCCAGGACACACTAAATCAAAATCAAAAAGCTGTCAGCATCACTGACTTACTTTTAAAAAAGCTTCATATTCCCAACAGCAAGGAAAAATTTTTCTAAAAATTCCTGATTTAATTATTCAGACTCTTTTCTTTATAGAAAAATTTAAAAATCGTACCAGTAAAATATATTTCGTTCAGATTTCATAAAATGAAATAAGGCGGGAGGTGACCTAGTAACAAAATTTACCCTATTACATTTTTAGAAAAACTATTCTAAACATAAATTCATCTAAAGGTGAATAAGTATCAAAATTTTCATGAAAATTTGACTCTTAATTGATTTTTCATAGTATTTCTTTTTAAATACTGTAACGTAAGCAGTGATTAGTGTTCTTCCCACTATTTTTATTGTTAATACAGAAGGGTGCTGAAAAAAGGTCTTGGATTCAAAAGTTTTTGGAATGGTTACAAAAAAAACGAGAAACAATATGCCAAATATGATGAACTGTAAAGAAATGCACCTGACCATATGGTCAGTGATGTGATCATTAGGTATTTTGGGTTTTACAACATCATTCACCTAGGTGACCCAGCTGGTGTGGACCAAGCACAAACTTATGGCCAGATAACAATATCTAAAACAGCAAACCAAACTATGATGGCCGACCTTGAGATGTATATGGAATAACAGTATTCCACCATATTTTTGCACTTTCTTTTTTTTCCATTGTTACTGTTTATTGAAGTCAGTAAGTCTACTGTTAGTTTGAATAACAGCAGCTAAGTACAACTTAAGCAGTGTCCAAGACAGTTGGTATATATAGAAATCAAGAATGACCCATTCATGAATTTCCTTGAGTTCTGATTGGCTGCTTGACTGCTTGATTTGAATGACATTGTGCAGTCTTATATATATCCTGTCATTCTGCAGTAGACTTTGTGACATTCGGGTTTGTATTTAAGTTACAACCATTTGTTGCCTTGTCTCCCCAGTTCGACGGTAATTGGAACTTTAATTATTCTTCACTGTTTACATAATTCATTTATAATAATAATAATAATAATAATAATAATAATAATTAGAATAAAAACTAAGGAAATTGCTTATGGGATGGGGATGAGCTGAACATGGCTAAGAAGGGGAAAACCTGAAGAGAGAAACAGGCACAAAAAAATACAGAAGTAAACATGACTACGTAGGAAAAGCAATCCACTGGGAATTGTGCAAAAGATTAAACTTTGACCATACTGACAAATGGTATCAAACCAGAATCTCTCCTAGAAAATGAGATCCAAATGGATCTTCCAAGCCAAGCCAGAAGATCAAAATTAAAATAAAAAAATTCTCAACTAGTGGATTTTACCATTCTTGCCATACCAGTGGACCAGGTTCAGAAAAATCTAAGTATTCATGATACAAATTGGGGAAATTTACAGGGGAACCAAATACAAAGGCCTTAAGTTGGAGGTGCGTGGTGTAATGTTTAGAGTCGTAGGAAATGGACTCATTCAAATCCTGGATAAAGCTACAGTTCACATAGCACTAATACCATTGGGAAAGGTATGAATCCAAGTACTCTCCCTCCAGCTATGGGTAAATAGTAGGGAAGACTGGGCTCTTTAACCTTGGTTGGGCAACCGAGTCTTGAAGGAAAACTCTGAATTCAAACCTGTTAAATCTGCTTGGGGTGGTCACTATTAGAAAAGGCTGAGTCCTAATTAGTGATCTATATGAAAAAATAAAATAAGATTGGAAGAACTGGAGCTGAGAGAAAGAGTAGTGACCATCCAGATCACAGCACTGTTAAGATCAGCTAGAATACTAGACTCCTGGAGATCAGAGGAGACTTGCTCTCACACGGACTTCAGTGAAAAACTCACATAGAACAGAAATAACATAATAGTGATTTATAATCTTTTTGGAAGGATGGAAATATGCATAAATGAAAGTTTTTTTTGTTGTTTTTCTTTACTAGAGAGCTCACCTATGAAAACATTTGAGACTTATATGCACTTTCAAATTTAAAAGAAACATTTTTTTAAACTTCATATGAAGAGATTCTTTATGTGAAGACTTAAAAAAAACAACATTACAAGTCAGAATTTAATGCTTAAATAATTTAATTTGATTATAATTCTCAATTCTTTTGTTGTTGTTCTTTCATTTTTTTTCTTTCTTTCCTGTTGACATTTAACAATCAAAGTTTGTGTTCCCATGCTGACATTTTAAGCCTTCAAACTACAATAAGGAGGCTAATTGTACAAGATAAGAGTGGTTATGTGTTTATCTGCACTCTATATATCTCCCTCTCTCCTTTCCAACAGCAGCTCTTTTCATATTTCCATGCCAAAATGGATGTGCTCTATAAAAATAAAAAATTCTTTTTATTTTAAATAAAAAAAAAAAAATGGTGATGAAATTCTCCAAACAATGGAAACTGAATAGATGAATTTATTTAGCGAGATTAATTTTAATCTCAGTTGAAAAACAAAAGAAAAATTGATTTCATCATCAAGGCATGCTGAGAGCACATTCCTTTGATTCTCACTCACCTTCCATCCCTATCACCCACCACTCTAAGAAAATCCTCTAGACGGCATCTAGTGTTAGCACAGCTGATGAATGTAAGTTTTTGCTGGCTGGCCAACACTGCTATGTCCATGTTTAGCATTTAATATTTCTATGGGAGTATCTTTATTAGGAAGGTGCCTATGCAGCAGTGGCTCATGCAAAAAGACTGCCTCTGTCAATCCCTGGCTCATGCTTTGGATCGCCTTCTATGCAAATGAGCATCTCTTGTGTTAATCAGACACTTGGGGTTCTGGGCATTTGGCTCAACGTAGCAGTCCGGTACACTAGCTATCAAAGGTTCTATATCCGGCTGTTGTCTAAGCTTCTTGTCCATGTGACTGTTAGAGGGCACACATTACTCTGAATAGGTTATGGGATACCCACTCCTTTGCTCTGTCATGGTGTCTGTAGAAGCAATCACAGTGGGATTCCAATTACCATCAAAGCAGGAAGCAAGCCATAACTCAATACAGTCCCTGCATTGTCACAAACATAGTGCAGAATGGTGGATTATTTATCTAAGTACCATAACCACACTGAACCCAACAGCCAATCAGGACTCAAGGAATGGGATCACCCAGATGCAAGTATGGAATATTCCTAAGTGCTATAAATTCCAGTTGCCTCATGTACAAATTCAGCTATGCTTAGTTAGTTTTTGTTCAATTTACTAACTTACTTCTACAGTGTCCTATGTATGTATATCATACATTTTAGATTTTGATGATGAATGCACAATGAACACTATTCCCTAACCACTAGTCACAAAATTTGATTGACAGGTTGACATGCCATTAAAAGCTATCCTTTTAAAATCAAATTTCAAAATTAGTTTCTTTATCTGGATTTAATAATAAAACTGGGATAGATGGATAGATAGATAAAATACAATTAAAATCATTTTGATGGTGAATGCACAATGAACACCATTCCCAAACCTCTAGTCACCAAATAGCCCTAGACAGGTTGTTATGGATTTTATTAAGAAAGTTATGAAATCTTAGCCACCAAACAGAATTCAAATATATTAATGTATGAATCATGCTTAGTTAGTACACTGTTGAATTGAACAAAAACTAACTTTCTTCTACAGTGTCCTATGTATGTATATCATACATTTTAGGAGTATAAGAAAAAAAATGTCACCCCCTCCTCCTCTCGATCTGAGATCATAATTCTCCCAGATGAATATACAGAAATGAATTCCAACTGCCCATGTGTCACCAGGAATGAAAACTCAGGGTTTTTTCTTCCAGTTGATTTTTTAAAAAAATCACTGAGCCTCTGACTGTAGGATTCTAGATATGTTGAGGTAGAAACAAAACATACCACTTGGGAATCCTAGTTTACAAGCTGGAGACCACATAGAAGGTTGGTTCAAACTGTAACAGAGACTGGTGGCTGATAAGAATTTAGATTCCACCCCAGGGGCCAGCTTGTTGATCCAGATTTTTCACAATATCTGCAAGAAAGGAATCTTGATTTCAAATGAGAAAAAAAGAATTCATCTGATAAACTGGTACTATCTTCTTCCCCTTTTCATCTCACTCTCTTTTCATCTCTCTCTCTTCATTTCCCTCTCTCTCTTCATTTCCCTCTCTCTCTTCATCTCTCCCTGAGAACCACTTCTTTTTCTCCACCACTGCAAACACTATCCCTATCCTTTATGGACTCTTACTTTCTCTCATTGCCAAAATAAATCCAGACTTATCTTTAATACTAACTCCTCCCAGCAAATTAATTTTTATGTCTTCATAAACCTGACTTGTTTTTTTATTACTCTACCTCCCCCCCACACACACACTTTCTTTCAGCTACTTTGGACTGAGTTGAAATTGGTACATTATTTGTATCTAATATTTATTTTCATTATACTTTCACACCACTTGAATTTTATATATATATATATATATATATATAAGGCATTGAAAAATAAATAAAACAGTCTAGATTGTCTTGATAAAGGAAGGTCAAGCTTCCAAAATATAGAATGAAATAAAATGAAACTTAACACTCATGAATTGTAACAGTTCTATGTAATAAGTTGTTGAAAACTACAGAGGATAATAAGTTGAGATTAATGATTATTAAACTTTCGGCAATAGACAAAAAAATTCTACCAGATGGCTGAAAAAGTTGAAAATGGAAGTGAATCCGACAATATGTTGAAAAAATGAATAAATAAAGGAAAGAAAAAGTTGTGAATAGATAAAAATGGTTTAATGAAGTGCTGACTCTTGTTTCAGCTAAGAGTTTGTCATTGTACACATTATATTCTATTTATTACTATTTAAAATACAAAATAAAATAATGATAATAGAAAAATATAAAATTTTTAAGTATATAGAGAAATGTCCGTCATCAGGGCAACATATTTGAAGTTTAAATGGTCAAAATACAGAGAATTTGGAAGTGTTCGAAAACAGAATTTTTTTGATAAATATTTGCGACGCTTACGGTTGGAGAATAAAAAGATATTTAGTGATACTTATGGTTTGAGAATAAAGAATATTCAATGATGAGTGATATTTGAAAAATAATGAATATATTCTAAAACATTCATATCCTGTTCATAATTCAATTAGATGTTGATAACCTTCAAGGATACTCATCAAAATTATCTTCAGCTATATCATAAAATATATATTGCTTATTTGATAGCAATGTTTATTCTTCTCTGGGGAAATGTATCTTGTACTGTTCATATATAAACATTTTAAAGTGTACAAAGATATAACATATGTAAAAAGTTCACTATCATTTTATTCTGCTCTCATCCGCCCCTTTGGCTTGGGCTGTAGAATACACCAACTGCACCTCTGCAGAGGGGTAAAATCCCCCACAGTTGGTCATGGGTGGCAGCCCATGATGCTTAAGGACACAATCCTGGTGGCTGAGCAGTCTATAACATACAACACTCCACTTTTGCCCTTAGTATAGATGGGCAGTCAGAGACACCCCTCCAATCAATCAGCTGGTCATGTCAAGCCCTAACACCTATATATAGTTACCAACCCCTCCGCACGAGCAGGATGCAACACAATGTCAATTTATTATGCGGAGTTTAACAGGTTTGAATTAAGTTTTCCTTCTCCTAGACCAGTTGCCTAACCAAGGTTAAAGAGCCTGGCCTGCCCTACTATTTACCCATAGCTGGAGAGAGAGTAGAATTCATACCTTTCCCAAGGGTATTAGCGCTATGTGAAATGCCTATTACCATGTCCAGGCTTTGAACACGGGGCGACAAGTCCAGTTCCTATGACTTTAACCATTAACCACACACTTCCTAACACCTATATGATTATCCCAAGCCTATTGCCCTTATGGCAAACCCCCAACCTTTTCTATCATATGTGCTAGAAGGCAATGGGTGTGGGTCTTAGTGTCCTAGTTATGATGTTAAACTGCATCTAGTGGTGGAGCTCTGGGGACTCTGTGTGGTACTAGCTGTTAGGGTTTGAAGTGGGTCATTTAATGCCGATAAAGTTTTGAAATAAATCAATTCTTAATGGATAATACAATTTTTTTATAAATACATTTTTCTATTTAACCCATAGATGGGACCCTAACAGGTACTACCACTCCGGGTCAGAGTGGACCAGAGAGCAATGGTGATGAAGGGGTGCTCCACATTCCCCAAACCTCCAAAACTGGAACGTCACCATCAGATAGAGTTTAATGTCATTCCCAGGACATGTAGACCCGCAGCCACTGCCTTCTAGCACCCATATGATAAAAAGGGGTTGGGGCTTGCCATAAGGGCAATAGAGAGACAAGATTTTCTTCTGACACACACACATTAACAAAAATAAATCCCCTCAAATATTTTGATTAACTGATCAGAGGGGGTGGGGAGGATTTTTTAAAGGGAACTGTTTAATTCTTCCTGGGAGGCAATCCTCAGAGATGAACTGGGGAGTCTGGAGAAAGATAAATTTGATACCGGACAAATCATTTCTTTCACCCCCACCCATCACTTCACTATCCCCACCCCCTATATAAGATAATAATATTGTTTTTCTTTATCTACCTTCCTTTCTCTAATCTTCTCTATCAATGTCTTTCTTGATCTACATGTCGATTTATTGGCTACTTAGATAGTTTACTGACAGACACAGTTAATGGCTCTGAGGTCTGATCTTATTTAGACAGCTTTGCACAGAGGGTTCTTTTTTGTGTGTTTTGTGGTTTGTTTTGTTTTTCATTCAGAGATCTTGTAGATTATCTTACAGACTAAATGTTTATTTGGCCTGTTTGATTCAAGTGCACAAGAAATTTGGTGTAGATCTTGGCTCATGATTCAGTTATAAAACTCAACAATCCAGTCAAATAATAAAAGATTAAAGAAAAAAAAATTATTTCTTTTTACTATTACCCACTTAACCAGCATCTTTGAGAGCCATTAAACTCACTCAGATTCCATTTACAGAATTTATACGATAATTGCAATTAAATAAATATTGTATAGTTAGCATTTAATAATTGATTGATTTTAATGGCGTGTCAACCTTTCCAGGGTTATTTTATGCATAGAAGTAAGGGAATTGCATTCGTAAAAACTCAACACTCCAGTCAAATAATAAAAAAATTAAAAGAAATATTTTTTGTTTAAGAGAGTTTTATAATTTGCTTGAAGCATTGTATATATATTGGTTAGGAGGTTGATTTAGAAGGCTATTACGATGCAGGTGTAAAGAAAAAATAATAATATGGTAACAATGGTGTTGTGTGTTAACCTGTATTTAATTCTTGAATTTTCGAGATAATATCTCTTTTTCAAAAGATCACTGGAACTGAAGCAGTCTAGTTATGGCATTTCTTTTTAAATGAATTTTTTCTTTTTTTTTGAAAATGATGGTATTTTTATATAACTGTATTCTTGTGTTGTATGTTGTATTTTATTTTTATTTTACTATTGGCTTAACCAGCATTTTCAAGAACCATTAAGCTTATTCAGATTCCATTTACAAAATTTATATAATTGCAATTAAATACATACTATATTACAGTGATGCTGATAGCTTTTTTGATTTATTGCATCCTAGGGATGCAATGGATATTATTAGGTATTATTTATCACCAAACTCTACAACATAGAAGTTGTAAGTAAAAATAAAATTGCAATATCTCTACGGCAGACTGGGCTCTTTATCTTAGTAAATTCAGCAGTGGACCTTGGTTCACTGGGTCCATTTCCTACAGTGATAACCATTACATGAGCGCTTCTATCCATGAATAGGTAAGTAAAGTAAAGTCGTCGGGGCGGCCTAAAGTCGGTATCAGCCAGTCAGTGAGGGAGTCTATCCCCTTTTCAATAGCGCTAGACCAAGGAGATTGTTTTGGCGTCTGAGGTGGAGCACCACACCTACCATCAGCTCCTTAATTTACCACACAGATCCCTGTGCTACTCATACGCTGAGTTGGCGATGACTGGTATCGAACTAGGAACCTTGTGGTTTCTAGCCGAACGCTAATTTTTGATTTTCTTGAAAATCTTTATTGAATTAGTTAATAGTTAATTACTTTTCAGTCAAAGATACCAGAATACATTATACATCCAAAATGGATATTATTTATAGAAGCTGTAAGTAAACATAAGATTGCAACATCTTATTGTGTGTTTTTCTGTCTGTAACCGAAACTATATTACTACTCAAGTCACAATTCCCTTCGTTATTTACATCACATTCTCCATGATTTTATTTATATGTAAACCTCAATTCTTAATAAATGTGCTTCACCTTTTTATTAGTGTTGTCCATATCTACATACAAATAACATGCAATTGTATTTATATATACAACAAAATAGCGGTTTACAGTGTCAATGGGAAGGCTAATTTGCATATTGATATTAAAAATGTTATTTTATTAAATATGTGCTTAGTATTATTGATTTCTAACTGTTTGGTTTTATTTTAATGAATATAAGCAAAAATCTCTTCAATGAATCTTAAATGAAATCCATTAACAAGAAAAAATAACTGTTATTTTATTCTTTATTTCCTAATTTAACTAAATGGTTAAATAAGTAAAATTCAGCAATGAAAGACGGGAGTGATGGAAGAGTAAGTTTCATTTCTATTTTTCTATTATACCCCCACTCTGTTACATATCTTTTTATCTGCCTTCTAATTAGACTTTCTAATTTAATACGATATTTCATTACATTAAAACTTGAATACTTGCACCCGGAGGGTGCATATATTTGCTAGTCTCTGTAACAAAAGATAAATTTGTATATGATAAATCAGTGATAAATGAGTCACCGGGAAAATTTATGGGTCCCAACTAAAGCTGACTCCTACCTTGTAACCCTATCTTGTGTAATTCATTTCTAAAAAACTATTGAAACTTATTTAGACTTAGCTGGAAATGGTAAGGGAAAAAAAAGAAAAACACTGGGACGCATTGGATACAATTTTACTGCGTCCTTTTAGATTTTTGTGCATCAGAGACACAGGACACATATCTATCAGCATCTCTGATATAATTAGCATTTAATAATTGATTGATTTTAATGGCATGTCAACCATTCCAGGGTTATTTTATGCATAGAAGTAAGAGATTTGCACTCATTGTACATTTACATCTATATTTTTGTGCAGTTTTTTAATTGTTTGGTTTTATGGCATATCAAACCTCAGTGGGTCATTTAATGCCGATAAAGTTTTGAAATAAATCAATTCTTAATGGATAATACAATTTTTTTTTATAAATACATTTTTCTATTTAACCCATAGATGGGCAGTTTTTTAAGTCTTTTTTTTTTTGCACATGGTCCTGTCGACTTATTAGGGATGCAGGGAAACTCTTTGTGCAGTTATTGGCCACACAGTTGTGTTTATTCAGAAGTGTATGGTGAGTCATGCATGGATGTCCGAAACATCCCCAAGTGGTATAGGGAGTTTAGAACAACAATGTGGTTCAATGTTTTCTCAATGACATGGTGTGACATGGGCAAGCAAAAACTGCCACAGTGCCTACAAAAATGCATCAACCAAAAGGCAATTATGTAGAAAAATAGATACGTGTTCCTTTCAAATGATGTTAATATCATTGAGAATAAACGTTTCTGGATTTCTAAATATTTGGAGACCTTACTTTTGGGAATACCCTGTACATCCAAAAGTAGATTATCATATAGATGCTTCTAAAATACAAGTGACGTAACAGTTATTGTTGAATAGAAAGTGTCAATCCAATTATAATTGTTAAATCAATTATAGAATGTTCCGATTCAGTTGTAAATGTTAAATTAATTATTCAATAGACTTTTGTTTATGCAATACATCATTGAGTATTTCTCATATCATTGTAAAGTTGTCAGATCAATTTCTTTCAAATCATTTCTGTGAAGTTGAAGTCATGGTCTGTTAAGCAGAAATTATGTTCTATAACAGGTGTGGCCAAACTTGCGTAAGAGTAGTTTGTTTTGTTCTACGGCATATCAACCCTTTTCAGGTCATTTTGATTAAATTTTCTATGTTTCACAAGTGTCATTCAATGAATAAGGTGAACTTTACCTAATGAATTGGAAATAGGGAGCACTATTTACAGTTGCACTTTTTTCAGGGGAATCAATAGAGTTCACTGAGGTGTATCACATAGTAAAAGATGGTTGAGTTCGCTTGAGAATTGGGGGAGATATGGGGCTTCAAAGGTGCCCCAAAAATGACATTTTTCAGCCATTAATAGTCTATGTATTTTGATGAAAATGTACATCATCGATTTTATTGTTTTTTCTCATGGATGCCTTGAATTTACTGATGGTGAAAAAAGTGCACAATTCAGAGTTTTAGGTGACTTTTGAGGCCTGATAATCCCCCTGAGATTGGGCAAAAATTCTCTGTTTCAATTTCTTATTCATGGAGTATTTTTCTGTGCAGTTCATTTCATTCGGTAATTTTCAGCTCAGTCAGTAGAGTGTCCAACTAGGAACCACAAGGTTCCTGGTTCGATATCAGCCTTCACCAACTCTGCGTATGAGTAGCACAGGAATTTGTGCAGTAAAGTAAGGAGCTGATGGTAGGTGTGGCATTTCACCTCAGACATAAAAACGATCTCCTTGGTCTAGCACTAGTGAAAAGGGGATAGACTCCCTTGCTGTCTGGCTGATACTGACTTTAGGCGACCCAGATGACTTTATTTACTATATACTTTTGTATTGATTATATTTTTTGATTCGTCAGATCTTTTAATTTTTTTCTATATAGATCCACTATCTTTCAGAAGGATATTAGAGTGCCTACTTTGGTTGTTTTTTTGTAATAATGGATCTGTGAGACTAGCTTGCTAACTGTTACACCATGGTGGGAGACCCAAGTATGATTTCAAAGTACCTGCTCAGTGATTAGGTTTGAGTTATATATATATATATATATATATATATATATTATATATATATATATTGTGCATTTTGATGCCATTTATGTATTTACCAACCTCTCTGCATAAGCAGGATGTGACACAGGGTCAATTTTTAAGTGCAGTTTAACAGGTTTGAATTCAGAGTTTTCCTTCTCTTAGACTGGTTGCCAAGGTTAAAGAACCAGTCTGCCCTACAATTTACTCAAAGTTGGAGAGAGAATTGTTGGGTTGGATGCATACTTTTTCCAAGGATATTAGCACTATGTGAAATGCAAACAGCCTTATCCAGGATTTGAACTCTTGTCACCATGTATATTTCCTACAATGGTAACCATTACACCAGAGTGCTATTTCTCTACTCTTTTATCCCAGGCGACAGCAAGACTTTCATCTTGCTTTTGATAAATAAAAAAAAATGTCCAAGATTAATTAGTAACAGTTCTGCCAGCTAAACTTTTAAATCTCGACATTCAAAATGAAACTTTGTAAAAATATGAAATTTAATATTCATGAGAATGGAACTAGCTTGAAATATAGTTCCAATAATATTAGGAATTTTGACCAGCATCACAACTTGTAAAAACAGGATGAATATGCAATGTTAACAGACCTGACAATATTGAAGGAATGCATTTAAAAAGTCCTGCTCATAAAATCTGTGCCCTGTGAGAAGAAATGGTGATAGGAATTGTAATATATTTTTTATATACACAATATGCATTCAGGTGGCATTACAAAGAAAGAATACATACCTCATAACTAGAATAACACACATATTGTTCTATGAACAAGCAGTATGTGAAAGGGGTACAAAATATAAAAGGCTTATATGATAAGTGTTGGTATAGATTTTATAAACACAATATACATTCAGGTATACAGTATTGTATGTATTTACTCAAACTCTCTGCTATGGGCAGTATGTGATACAAGGTCATTTTTTTTAGTGTAATACAGTTGGTTTAAATTCAGAGTCTTCCATATCTTAGACTGGTTACCTAACCAAGGCCAGAAAGACAATTTTACCCTGAATGGTAGTTCCTATTAGGTACCCGTCTATGGGTTAAAATAGAAAAAATGAGTTTTTAAAAAAAAATTGCATACTCATTAACAATAGTTATTCTATGTTATTGTCACAATTGGACACATGGCACAATGTATATAAGCGTTGAGTTAATACAGTTCTAAGTGACAGTTATTTCTGTGCTACAGGTTCAATCCTGGCCAAGGTCGACAGTAACATAGAATAACTAATACAAGTTAATACAAGTAACTGTTTATGGTTAATGGAATGAGAACAGTCTACCCTTGTGGATTGAATAAAAGGTTCAGTTTGAAGTTCCGTGAAGCCTCCCAAGTTTGACAAGAAGGTTCCAGAGAGTCCCCAAGTCAGACAAGAAATATCTGAATATGGCCAGAGGCACATCAGTTGAAATGTTGTGTACATAATAAAGATGAGGACAATAGTCAAAATAATACAAATTATCAAGCCTCATCTAAAAAATTTGTACATAATAAAGATGAGGACAATAGTCAAAATAATACAAATTATCAAGGCCTCATCTAAAAAATTCAGAGAATTAGCTTTGCATAGGGGTTTGAACTTGGATAGTCAATTCTATTTCCTACAACAATAAGTTATTCTAAGCACACATCCACATCCAAATATTGTAACTGTCTTGAATGGTTAGCTCAGTCGGTAGAGCGTTCGGCTAGAAACCACAAGGTTCCTAGTTCGATACTGGTCCCCGCCAACTCAGCGTATGAGTAGCACAGGGATCTGTGTGGTAAAGTAAGGAGCTGATGGTAATGTGGACTCCACCTCAGATGCTAAACAATCTCCTTGGTCTAGCGCTATTGAAAAGGGGATAGACTCCTCGCTGATTGGCTGATAACCGACTTTAGGCGCCCCGACGACTTTACTTACTTAAACTGGTTGCACTCCCCACCATTTTCTACTCCCATTCATTTCAAACAGTTTCTTGGGCATCCATTGTGGTGTAATGGTTAGCAAGTTAGTCTCACAAAGCCATTACTACTAATAGCGAGTTAGATTCTCATTGGGTTCCCCATACTTGTGACCTTGTGTCCCATCCTACCGTGGTAAATGGTTGGGTAATGCCTACTAACACAGCATCCTTGCAAGCTAGTAACTGAACCTCAACATCCAAATAGTCTTATTAATGTATTTTTTTTTTTTTCTTTAAATGTATCCTTGATATAATTGTTATCTAATGCTAATTAAATTAAGCAAGGAAAAATTACATGCATAGTTGAAAAGATGGATTTCCATCTGTACTCTTTTACGTATGAAAACTGTTATAATGTGAAGTGAACAGTAGTAATAATTAATTATTTTTTCCCACTCTTTGTGTGTGAGTGTCTAGAATTAAAAATATTACTCTCAGTAGAGCGTTCGTCTAGAAACAAACAGTTCCTAGTTGATACCGACCCTCGCCAACTTCAGCGTATGAGTAGCACAGGGATCTGTGCGGTAAAGTAAGGAGCTGGTGGTAGTGTGGCGCTCCACCTCAGACGCAAAAAACTTGGTCTAGCGCTAGTGAAGGGGATAGACTCCTCGCTGTCTGGCTGATACCGACTTTAGGCACCCAACGACTTTACTTACTTTACTTTTAGAAACACGAGTATTGATCTCTTAAAGTCCTATACCACCTCATTCACCGGCTGGAAGTCAATTCGTTTTAACTAATCAGCCCCAACAATAGCCTTTGTTTAAATTTAATATTAAATGTATGTAGAAATCTTTGATTTAAGGGAATAATAGGTAACTTTAGATGCAAAGGTAATTTTTAACCATTTTTTAATATATCCTTTATGGAATGCTCTAGACTTAGAAAATCTCAACAGGATAAAATGATTAACATTAAAGAAAAAAAAAATGACTCGATTATCATTTGTTCTATGCTCATATGACAAAAATTTTGTTATTATATACTAGTTGTTGTAGAAATTGTTTGACGATTCATCAGTGGTTGTTAATGACTTTTTTCTTAAAGTTGTTGGCAGTGTTGTTACTTTGTTCATTATCACTAAAATCTATTTAAGATCTCTAGTGAATTCACGTACACTTTTGGTAAACAATCATTTTGGTGTTGTTGTTTGGAAACTGTGATATCAAAGTGATAATGTAATCTTAGAGTTATTTGAAACATTTTTCATGTTTTTGTTACCACATTGTTTTGGCAGATCTATTCTGCAGGCTTCTTTATATATATATATATATATATATAAAGTAAAGCTTGCAGAATGGCCTATTGCTGATATCAATTGGACAGTGAAGGGAATCTATCCTTTTACTAGCGCTAGAACAGGGAGATTGGTTTTGCTGAAGTGGGGTTGCGGATTTTCTATCTGGAATAGTATATTCTAATGTAACATGAAATGATCATGAAAAGCACTGATCCAAGCCATGATGATAATCAAAATAAAAATGGTTGGTTGGTTGAATCTTACGACATGTCAACCCTTGCTGGGTTATTTTATGCTGAAGACATTTTGTTTTATTCATTCTTGATGTGTATTCAATTAAAAAAAAAACTCAATCCTTTTAAACTCATTTTTTTCTCTTTAACCCATAGGTTGGGACCCTACAGGTACTACAACCCAAGTCGGGAGACCTGGGAGTAATGGCAATAAAGAGGTATCCACATTCCCAGGATTCTAGAATTTAACTTCACCACCAGATGCGTTTAACATCTTACCCAGGATACTAAGACCCTTAGCCAATGCCTCCTGGCACTATAAAGGGTAGGGTTTTGGCATAAGGCTTGGGATAATCATATAGGTGCTAGGGCTTGACATGACCAGCCGATTGATTTGGGGGGGGGCATTTTGCCACCTGTCTAACCTGAAATAAGTGCCAAAAGGTGGAGCGTTACAGGTCATTTGACTGTAAGCCCCAGGATTCTGTCATAAGCCATCATGGTTCACCACCTGGCCGACAGGTGGCCCATTGAGGGGATTTATCCTTCTGCGAGGTGAAATTGGTGTTTCTCAGCCCCAGCTGATAAGGGTGGATTAAAATTGGAGGGTATTTGGTCACACCCTGTATAGGGGAAGGGAAGGTTGAATCTGAAGTGATGCTGTGCCTGTGAATATGATGATGAATAATGATCTTATTTTCAATAGTTGACTTATTTTGAAAGAACTAAGGGAGTACTTAGGATTGATGATGAGATCTGATTTAATTTTATTGCTTTTCTAAATGCATTTTCTTGATGTCTTTAAATTTTGGCATTCCACTGCTGCAGGTTATTATTAATGGAAAAGAAAAACAAACATTAAAAAAATTCATTTAAAATCTTCTTCTCTTCATCGATCAGCCATTTTTTCTGATGGAATCTTTACCTGAGAGGCATTTAAAGAAAAAAGATCAAACATTCTTCATAAACTGATTATCTTATGACTAATGAATCAAAATGTGGTGGTATTTACTGTGTGATTTTTCTATGGTTTAACCTAGCCGTTATTAAATCTTTTACACTATAGTTAATTACAAATGATAGCTACCTTTCATTATGTACAAGTTCCATGTTACTGTCTATATCATTCAATGAGATCCATTTCTTATTTAACTTTTCCAGGCTTGTTTAAACAGGGTGTATAACTTCTGCAGGCTTGTTTTGTTCAGGATTAATGGAATCTTAATTCTTCTAGCTGTTTTTGAAAGGTTTTGAGACTAACAGACTTATAGAATGGCAACTAAGTGAATGGGTTAGATATATAATATTAAAAGAAAAAATTACAACAAAATTTTTAAAAAGGCTACCTTTCAATTTCCTGTTTTTTTTTTTTTTTTTAATTCTGAGATGCTTTATTTAGTTTATATAGATTTGTCATGTTTAACAGTGGGCAATATATATCAAAACTTTTTTTTTTTTTTTTAAGTCAATAAATTCCAGTTCAATTTTTTAAATAGTTTGTTAGTTATATATTTTTTTAAAATATAAAAGAATGAAAAATAAATACATTTGATAATAAAAATTTCTATTGAAAATCAATCGCCAGAATTTAATAAATTTGTTATTGATTCAGGGGTGGGGTGGGGATAGAGGAATCATGAGAAAATGTTTCATTCCTTATTATTTCTTCCCAACCATTCAATAAAAATGTTGGGGTGGGGGATTTAGAGAGGATTAATTTTTACAAATTTAAAGTGCTCGGTCTCATTTAAGGGAGGGAGGATCATCATGCTTCTACAATATTTGAATCTTGTAATGGATATTTGATCGTATCAATTTAACAAAAAAATATTCTTGCACTGAGAAAAATATATTTTAATATGTTGTGCTAGAAAGGCAGTGGGGTAGAGTCTTGTGTTGGTATGAATTAAACTGCATCTAGTGGGAAGTTCAATTCTAGAATTCTAGGATGTGAAGTACCTATTTATACCATTACCCCGGCCCTAGGATCCAGAGAGTGTTTCCTAGTTAGGTTTATTGCTTTCTTCATTATTTTGATATTAGGGTGGGTTAGTGCAATCAATAGAGCACTGTAAGAACGACAAGGTTTCTGGGTTCGATACTGGCCCTCGTCACTGTGAATGAGTGAGTGCACAGGGGATTTGTGCGGTAGAATATGGAGTGGTGGTAAGTGTGGCCCTCATGCAACATCTCCTTGGTCTAGTACTAGTGAAAGGAGATAGCTCCTCGCTGTCTGGCCTGATAATCGACTTAGGCCCACCTAAATAGATTTTTAAAAAAGTGAATAGGCTAGGAGTAGCATAGCTAACACTAGTCGTCTGATTTATAAGGTTCCAGTTCTAAGAGATTTGGAAGTGTGGAGTCTCTTCTTGGCATTACTTCTAGGTCACTGACTTGAGTAGTAGTTATCTTTAAGGTCGCATCTTGGGTCAATATATCTCTTGCAAAATTATTCATATTTGATTGGAATACTGAGGCATTAATCTACCAATGACATTATGGGTATGTTCAATCTCATAATATGGTAGATTATGCTGACTGAGTAGTTTATACATTAGCAGTGGTTTACCTTCATACTGGAATTTATTGTATTTTGTTTAATGTTATAAAGATTCCATTTATTTCCAACTTGTTTTGGGTTTATTTCTCATTCGTAACCTTTGTTAGGTCAACAGGGAGATGCACAAGACTGCTGGCGTAAGGTGTTAATGTAATTGAGTGCATAGTTATCATTCTTTGTAATCAAGTCTAGTTAGGATTTAAATCTAACAGTTATGGGAAGTTATAGTTTTATTGACAGGATAGGCCTTAACCCAGGGCATCTGAATGGGCTTTCTGATTGGCTAAGACCGTCACATGATTGGATGAGCCTGAGAAGTTAGAATTAGAGTAACTCAATCGAGCATAGCTGTCATGTGGGTGGATGATAATCTGTCATGCTGATTCTCCTTGCAATGATTTAAGTATAAATTGGTGCAATTAAAAATTTTGTGTAACAAAATATGTCTCATGTTCCTGATTTTTAAGAACAAAGGTGGAACCGGATGCAGATGAGAAGATATCCTCAACTCGAAAAAAGAAACCCACAGCTCTAGTGGGAGCAGACAGAGAGCCAAGAAAAGCAATAAAGAAAATTTTTATTGAATTTATAGTGAGGCTTGATAATTTGTTTTTGGACTATTGTCCGACTATTTAGTGTTATTACATAACTATTAAGGCTCTCAAGTTCACAGAAACCCTGAAGAAGGCAGAGGGTACATCATTCGAAACGTGTATATAACATAAAGATAAGTACAATTATGGAATAATCTAAAATCTATAAGGTGTTTTAGCTTTTTTATTCACTTTTCTCATATATGTTCCAAATTTTTAAAAAAAAAAAAACAACGTAAATTCATTTAATTGGTAGAATATAATGAATTCTGTTCGGCTGAACTTACAAAATAAGTTTTTCTAAGGGTCAAAAGGCGCGTTAGCATAACAGTAATCATCATCCATCATCAGATTGGAACTAGTGACCTAGTTTCAAATTCTGGATGAGGCTGGTTGCTTATCATTTCTACCTAATGTCTTGAGAAGGTATGAATCCTTCTGGTTCTCCCCAAACCACTTTACTCTGCTTATAAGTTGAACTTGGTGTCACATCTCTGATTGGGTTTGTATAGGGTTGGGTAATATACATCAAGAATTATTATATATATATATATATTATTTATATATTTCTTTAGAGTGCTAACCAAGGAGATTAACACTGTTTGCACTCAGGAGTGCCAAAGACTGCTTCTCAGTTGGTCACTAATGCAATCTGGAAAATCAATCAAGCAGAAATTAATATAAAAACTAAAAAAAATCTGGAGGAAAAAAAAAATTAGGAAGAGAAATTTTGAATAACTAAACATGGAAAATCTTTTGAAGTAGACAAAAAAACATAAAATGGAGAAATTGTAAACTTAGAAAATCTGCCATTTTTATTCATTTTCTTTTTTTTTTTTTAAATCCATTTTGTCGCTATTCAATAGAAAGCAAGTGCGGCTTTCATCAATCTAACATCAATATGCTTGAGAATGGCCTTCTCTTTGGGTTCTATTCAAGTCCTTCTTCCTCGCTTGTTTGTTATATTTTGTAAGGTGTATTCAATTTCATGCCCCCATCGCCAGGGCAGAATACAATTACTCTATCCTCTGCAGAGGAGTAAGAATTCAAGATCCTGGACAAGGCTGTTTTAACATTTCCACATAGCGCTATACCTTGGGAAAAATATGAAATACCATATTCTCTCTCCAGCTATGGGTGAATAAATAGAGCAGACAGGGCTCTTTAAGCTTGGATCAGAACTTGAGGAAGAAAACTGAATTCAACTTGTTTAAACTCGCTTAAATAATCACTGTGTCAATCTGCTCGTGAAGAGGGGTTTGGTAATAATAAAATGAAAAAATATCTAAAATATATTATATTATATATTATACACATTTATTACACAATATATTATATATTATATTATATTATATAACATATATATTATATTATATATATAATAGTATATAATTTTTTTAAAAAGTACATCAATTAATAATAGAATACTGGTGGTTATTGGAGAAAAGGATTACAAAGATGTATGTGTTGTTAGTTTTTGTTCATATTTAGATGTTGATTCATTTTACATTGCTTTAATTATTTTTTATTGGCAAAAAAAAAATAGATAGGTTTGTTTTCCCTATAAATTCAGGTAGCGTTTTTTTTTTTTTTCGAATACATCCAGGTAATCAATAAGACATTGTAATACAGAATCTGACAGGCAGCCAATTAACCTCTTGGCATATAAATAGCTCAGACGGGTTTGCATACCATTAAACCAAATCATCAATAATAATTAAGATTTATGAAATTCGATTCTGACAGTTAGGTTCCTTCTGATTCACAAAAAATGAGAATCCGATTATTTGATGGATCATTAGTGTGGGTGTATGTGATGTTTTCAAAATAAATCATCATCATCATAACAATAGGGAGGGAATAACAGTGTAATAGGTGCCCTCATGTCAATTTGTCAGCCCCCGTATTTTGCCACAGGCGAGAGAATAGTTGGCCTGAAATGCCTGGGGATTTTTAATAAAATTCTGCGCAAGAATTCACGGCTTTAATTCAATCATTATGCATTTGGGAAAATTTTTGTTAGGCATAGGAGGAGCAGAAAAGATTATAATTTTTTTTTTTTTTAAATTGAAATAGATCACTATGTAGTTGAGCTATTCTAGTAGTGAGCAGGTTTGAATGCGGAGTTTTCCTCTCTAGACTGGTTGCTAACAGGTTAAAGAGCCCAGTCTTACCCTACTATTTCCATACTAGAGGGAGAATAGTTGGGTTCATACTTTCCAGAGTATTAGCCGTATGTGAACTGAGCTTTGTTCCAGGATTTGACTGGGCAATGAGTCCCAATTGCCTATGCTCAAACAAGTTCCGTGCCTCATTATTTTCATAACATTCTGCCAAGAGAATCACACTTTCAGAATCGTCATTTATATACAATTGGAAATTTTCTTGACGGGTAAAAGCGAAAAAGGATTGGTAATTTAAGTAGAAAAATGTTGGATTCTTTTTTTTTTTTTTTTTTTTTTTTTTT